>CM076578.1:1237965235-1238657182 GCA_034641835.2 Pinus albicaulis
GGGACCCATTTCATATTATAGTGTTGTGAATAAAAATTATATGAAATGGGGGGTTGTTGTAGAGGACAACAGGAGGCAATAGGGGAATACGCATAAAACATTTCAAAGAAGGAGGCGCAACAATTTTAGGCCAGGTACTAGTGCAGACATTATTTAGAGGCTTCCACTATGGGTTCAGGGGTATGTAACTCTCTATTCCAACATTACGTTTCTAGTTATTAATTTGCAGATGAGCCGGGATAGAGAAGGATTCAAAATGTGTGGAATGCATTTGGAAATCAACAGTCTAAAGGTCAAGAATTCAAATTTCTTAGTATTAGAGGAAGCCATTCAACCTTGTTTTCATGATACCTGTCACGTCAAGGAGTTCTATTTCATAACCTCCATGTATTTCAAGCATGCATGCAAGTTTAACTCTGATGGTAAATTGAAATTGTTTTCAAATTATTATAATTTCTGGATGCATGGAGTTGAATCTAGGCTTATTGGGGAAGCAACCTCGTTTGAGGATTCTGGAAAGTGTTTTTGCACATGTTTCCACCATTTTTTGGATAATATAAATGAATTAGGGAATAATTGGGGCCTTTGTTGTCTGTTTGAATGCCTCGTCTATTTTAGGCAGGGGAACATCTTGAAAATACATTGTTTGCAAATCTATAAAACCATAGGGGAAATTCATAATAGTTTCCGTGAATGTCTTGTCTATCTGGTTCGGTCAAAGTCCAAGCATTTCTCGAATACTATTGGTCATCGCAGTGAAGGTAAATTTTATGATCTTTGTTCAGAAGGAATAAAATTTCATTGTCATATTTGGATTTTTCCTATATCTTTTGTCAGAGTCTCTATATCTGACAACGTAGCTATCCAAATCTATTCGTTAATTACCTCAGTTAACGAAATTACAACAATCATTATGCAAATTATGTGCTAGAGGAAGATTTATCCCTCAAAATGCAAATTTTAACTGTAATATCTCTGTTCTTCCATCATACAGGCTCTCGGATATATTACACAGTTTTTAAGGAGAACATTAAGAACAAAAAAATGGTGAAGAGGAAAATGAAGAAGAGTAAGGTCAATGCTCAGGATAAAGGGAAGGGGATGGTAAAACCCAAGGTTGAGACTAGTAAAAGAGGTAGGAAGACTAAGCAAGAAATATTACAGAATATCTCGCAAGCGTATTCTTTTGGGAACCCTCCCCAAATCAAGAATAAAATCTAGGGATGGGAAAAATAAAGTTACAGTAATGAGGAGGATAATGAGGTAGAGGAGGAAATAATGGATTTCATTACTAATCTAGGCAATACAAGAGGGTGTCTCTCATTGTTCAATCAAAGTGTTCATACGTATTAGATAATGAAATGTGTCCTAGCTAAAGAAATGCAAAGTATTTGTCCAGGGTAAGGGAATGAAACACTGTCAGTTATTGCACTTTTTCAGGATATTACCATTTAGCTTCAGCAAATCAAGGTGTCACAATATCAAATGACAACTCGAATAGACTGAATTGAGAAGCATATTTAATAGATGCAACAAGTGGACATGCCTGGTTCCACTGCTAAGGATCATGCACCGATAGACTCTTCAGATGGATAGTAACCCAACCTATGTTTTATAAATTTGGGAATAGTGTTTATGATTTTAATTTTCATTTAGTTAATTCTTTAAATAGTAAATTGGCCATTGTGGAAAGTAGAAGAAGGAAAAAATTTCAATTTTGGATGGCTTTCAATGCGCTAAGGTGGCCAACAAACCTGGTTTCCTACGGGCAGCTTGAGGCCACCAGCTTTGTATATGATGCAATCTGCTTTTATGGTAATAGAAACTAGTAAGGACCTACCAAATTCACAAAAAAAAAAGAAAGAGAAAATAGTAGCATCTCTCCAAAAATAAAAACACATGCTCACTAATATCACGTTGTTACAAATTAGTTAATTCAAAATATAAAAATATAAAACTCCATCTTCACTCTAGCTTTATTAAGCATGGGGGTTAAAAAAAAACATACATGAATCTCTCCACATTTATTGACACATACTTTAAGATCTAAATGCATGGAAATACATCTTTTCCACCCTGATTACTATCTAACAACACCTTTCTTGTCCTTTGTAATGGCAACAAAGAAATTGTTTGTTATGGGAATCAAACACCTGCTCCAATTTATTTAACCTTATAACTCTTTGATGGATGTGTGGGTATTAGATGATTTTTATTTGCTCCATTGTTGATGGATATGCAAGTATTATATGATATTACTAATGAGGGATAAATTTCTCTAATGAATATATGAATGTTGATTATTATGTCAGTTAATTTTCAGGCACATGCATAACTATGGATAAAATCATGGATTTAATACTTTATAGATATGAAGGAAATTTTTTAATTGATTTAAAATGAAAAAAAAAGAAGAAGTCAAAGTTCTAAAACTTCTAAATTTTAGACTAGAAAAAATTCCATAAGATTCATAAATTTACTATTGAACCCTTAGCGTTGAACTAATTCACATTGCAGGAATATATTGGAATGTAAAGACAGGTCAAAAAAATTACCTGGTGTTGTCTAACATCCACCAAATTCCAAAATTTGAAAACATGTTGTACCTTTTTCAAAGATAGGTGGTCATTGTCTACAATATGGGAAGTAGAACATATTATTAGTAGCCAAACCAGGATGGACCCAAGGAAAAATTTGTCTACCATAACTTCTCTTGGTATAGCCACTAGAGATGAGATTGGAGTACTTGTGCCAAACAACATTTTCTACTCATATCCACAATCTATTTTACAAAATGGATATGATTTTTGATAACATTCATAATACTTGAAAATGAACTAGGCTTATGTATGAACTAATAAGAAACTTGTAGACGAGAAAAAAAAATATTTCAGAAATTATTGTCGTGTGGGATTTCTAATGATGTTGATGAACATTCCATAAAAAAAAAAATTACTCACTTGATGTTACTAATTCTTGTTTCTCTCCATAGCTTGCATTTGGGCATGGATTTTATGAATATTATGAATATGCATGAAATCCATTCCTCCTCACCTCTTGTATAGTTTTATTTTGAAGATTGAAATATATTACTCTTCATGAATGATCTGGATTTATGAAGGAACACAACAGAATAAACACATAACCATAAATACAGAGATGCAGCGGAAATAACACTTCATTTCATTAATATCAAAGAACTGAAATTTTCTTACAGACAGAATGGGAATAAAACTAGCTAGAGCACTGATAGCTATCTCTGAGAAGAGATGTGGTGGCTACGAGCCTACGGTACAGATTCCTGATGAGGCTCGAGGGCCTATTTATTATTGAGAAACAATGGAGAACCCTAAACATCCCAAAAACCTAACCCTAGGAGATGAAGCGCCAAAACTATGGTCCCCGTTTGGGTAAATTGGTGTTTCAACTTCCTAGGGACATAACTTTGGCATACTATCTCCGTTTTATGCACATGATACATCATTAGAAAGCTCTATCCGAGGACTACAACTCTTGAGAAAAAAATGATGATCAAATTCGCTGGTAGTCTTGTACCCAAAAAACGCCGTTTAGGGCCTCAAAATGGCTCCGAAAGTTCAGGACCCGAAAAACTGCTAAAAATAGTAAGTTATGCCGAAACTGAAAAACTGAAAGAGACAATGGTGGGGGCCCAAGTAGAAAAGGTGGGTGGCCACCAATATCCACCTGGATCAATGAAACACAAAAGACGAGGATATGTAATAGTTTGATGGTAGTATGAGAGCTCCTAACTTGTTTTTTAAATCCCTAGTATGCTAATGGAGGTCAAAAACTCAGGTTCACAGAGTACGGTGTTTGAGAAAAAAGGAAATGCATGTAGAGAGCCATTAAGTATTACCCTTATAAGACCCGTGACTACCCACGGGTCTTGATGGGTCTTATAGTGAGACATGTCACTCACATAGAAATTCTAGCTCTTACAAGTACCCATGAACACCCATGTTAAACTCATCCACCTGCATTAAAATCACATTTTAACCAATGTAAGACCCGTAGAAGACCCTCAAAATTCTATTTTTTTCCTTTTTTTGTTGGAAATCATGTAGACAGAAGGAAAATGGAGGGAAAAAAATTTTTTATGAGTCTTATACAAGACTTATAAAGGTCACTCCAAAATATTACAGGGATTCTAAGAAAATATAAATGCAAGTCTTATACGAGTATAATTCAAGCAACATTGGTAAAGAGTGCGGTGAATCCTCTTGCGAGGGTTCATGAATAGTTCATTTTGTTGGTTTCGAGAAGCGAGACGCATAATTTTATCCAAAGAGCGATAGAATGAATGAATGTATGGAATTCCACGGCTTTCATTTTTCCTTTCTTTTCATTTCATATTGAAACTCACTCTCACCATGCTAATGTACAACAATTACTAACCATCCATCAATGGGATTCATATTTTCTCGACAAAGAGTTGGAAAAGTGGGAGAGTGTAGATGAGTGTCTCAAAAATTTCCAAACTATGACAACTTTGTGAGATGTCTTCCTAGTAAGACAAAGCCAAAGTTGAATTACTAGTAGAGTAGTTTGAAAAAATAGAAATATTATACGTCTTTCACACGTATATTTCAACTAAAAATATATAGGCCAATTTAGGAGTGTTAAATTAGGAGTGATCACCTAATGCATGGGTTTGTATCATCAATCGGAAAGTGTCAAGCTAGAGGCATGCAAAGAACAAACAACATTTAATTCCCTACGGAGGTGCATGCTCTTTTATTTGCGACTAGCTTCGTCAAGTGATAATTAAGGCAACAAAATGAGGATGGTCCTTGAATGTCGGTTTAATGTTCTGTTGTATAATGTTGAGTTATATTTATCTTTTATTTCTACATCGTAGGCATCGGGTATCACTATAAGAAACAAAATTAGGACAATCCTTGAGGGAAAATTTGGGAAAAATTAAAGTAACCTTGAATCTATACTCAATCACAATTTATGCCAAGAGGGAGAATAAAAAAAATTACATATCCATGCCTAGAAATTGAGGATTTATCATTCCTAGTACCCTCTTCATCCTTCTTAACATAAGTTTGCAGTGGGTCTTCCATGGAATAATTGATCTTCTCATATTTCAATTGAAAAATCTTATTTTTGCACTTAATGAGCAACTTTAACGGACCAATATGCTCACTCGCATTCCCAAGCTAGTTTTGAGTCAAAAATTCTCAAGTAGATAGTAAACAAATGGAAAGAAAATAATGAGTGGTGGTAGCCCATGATTCCATTATAACACATCCCCTAAATTTAGGCATCAAAGCTGCAACTACTCATGCCATATCAATGGCTTCTTTTTTAATGCAAGTGGTACATCTTTGATTTCAAAATTGATTTAAATTTTTGATAATCTAAAGCCACTAAAACCTTAATGGGATTATTTGGAAAAGGATAAGGAAAATGATTCATCCAATGAGTGGGGATACTCTCGATGTTGGATAGTTTCTTCTAACTTTGAATTAGAAGAATCTGGATAAAATGCATTGTAGGGTTGCATCGTATTTGGCCCTCTGTGAACAAATACAGTTGAGTTCATAAATATGTTTTTCTATTTTATAGCTCCCAATGAGTACTCTTGGATATGTTTGTAATGACATAGCTACTTGGTTGGTTGGTTAAAACAATTACGACATACTATAAAGGTTTTTTTTATCATATATTATGAACTTGGTAACCAATAAACTTAATTTTAATTTTCCCACGTATGTGTTGCTTGCTTATGAAAGGTCTTGACCATGAAAATAAATTATAAAATATGTTCTTGTGACATGTTTGACTTTCACAATAGTAAAAAATAATATCCCATTTTCGGTGAGCAATGTAGGAGTTAGTCATGCAACAAGTGGCTTGTATAATTTGACCAATATCATTTGCTAAAACTTTGCATGAGTGAATCTCATGGTATAGGATATTTCAATTATATTAGAAATCGTAATATTTCCACATTGTTATGTTATTTCACAACTTCTTTATTTATCCTATGCCAAGACTTGTAGCCATTATCAAAGACAACTACATATTTTTGAGATGTCCGGATACCTTTACAAGCTTCAAAAGGGTTAAATGACATTGAAAAAATAATTTTGGTGGAAGATTGGCATATTGAAAGTATTGTAAAAAGAAATAAGCTCCATATATCATATACCTATGCTTATTACCTTGCCCTATGGTGGTGCAAAACCTCATCTGAAATCTCTACCATCAACAAATGATATCAATTCCATTTCCCACTTTCTTAATATTACACATTATGCTTCTCAGAGAGATCTAAATAGCTCAAGGTCATGACCTCTTCCTTTTTTGAATTAGTGTATTCTACTAAATATGATGAAGATTAAGGAATAAAAAAACATCTCCATAGATTTAGGAAAAAAAGGGATCCTCCATCTAAGATTTTTCTATTGATAATGTTAATCATAGTGCAAACAAGATCATGATTTTTTAGAGAGTAGAATATTTAAAAAAGAAAAGGATTTTTAGGATGATATTTGTATAACTAAACTACATACACCTCTAAAGAATGAAGCTTCTATCATAGAGCAACCATTTTTCTTAGAGGGTTTTAGACATCCTTTTAGTCATTTCTTGGGAAGTTATGTTTCTCCTTCAAATGAGCGGTGAGAATACGTTGTCACTTCAAACTTTAGGAAGACCATCTCATGGAGAAAGTACACCTATATTGGAAATATCATCCCCTTTAAAGGCTTAATGTAGGTCATAGACACAATGGTTGATTTTACGGTAAGGAATAGAAAGAAAATTGAAGGTCTTATTGTTAATCAATATGGAGTGAATGGATTGACATTCCAATTTCTCTTTCCTGTAAATCAGTACACCCATACTATCTCAAAGTCATAGAGGCAGTTCCACCACTTCAACTCAATGAATTTTATGGTTGATATCATCTCTTACTTGAACACTATGATTGAAATACAAGTCTCGATTTTTTTCCCTTATCCAACCTTAATGACAAGTTATATATTGTGTTACATCGGAGAATCTATTGCCAAAGAAGCTTTTTTATTAATCAACTTTAGATGTATGGGTTTAACATTAAATGGTATCATGTTGGTAACGAAGGTAACAAAAATATTGCAAAAATCAATTAAGAGGGATTCATCCGAAATCCATAAAGATATTAAAAGATAGTATACATGGAGTGGAATCTATTAGAGATATAATGAAGTTGTAGGGAATATTCAATAAATTATCAAGAGTGCTCCAATAAATCCAAAAACAATGCTCCAAACAACATATCACTATAAAATAGGGCACATTAACAAAAAAGGAGAAAAAGGGCGGTCATCAAAGCAATCAAGATCAACGATGTTTTGACGAGAAAGAGAATCACATTAGTGCATAAAAAAATAAAAAGTATGATAATGTCACACCTCCCAATTGTAATCATGAATTAAACTTGTGTGTCTTTGCCTATCTATTCCACTCGAGTTCATCCTAGGTTTTCTCCATTCTCAAACCATTTGAACATTAATTAGGGTCAAAGAGCAGTAACCCCTTTTAATATATTTATTATAGTAACACTTAGAACCCTTACAACTATCACTTTAGACATTCTTATATAGAAAATCTATATACAAAATTGTGATAACAATAGTCCACTTTAGACACTCTTATATATAAAATCGTGAAACAATAGTCACACTATCATAGTATATGATTTGGTGTATTACATAATTGTTATATATATATATAACGCTATGTATATCGGTGCTATATATATACACATATGTATGATTACCGATTATGAAATTGACATTATACCTACCAATCGTTAAAGCCGATAGTTATGATCACCCATTGTATAATTAATGTCACAACTACGATCGTTGAGGTCGATAGGTCCTATTCCGAATACATAGTTCACGTAACCATAACATTCGTTAAAACCCCTAACCCGCGCGATCTTTCACGCACAATTACATGTAACTCACATATATCGAAAATTCATGTTTCGAGTATGTATGTCAATGAGGACTTTCCTGCCGTGATAGCGTTAAAACGCACTTGAATATGAAGAAATTGGTACAAACAGAAATCCGATCTTTTGAAGTGGGAGGAGGCGCACACGTCCTACCCTCCTTCGCTACAAGTTTACGGACTCCGGGTTGGCGTGTTCCTTGTTCCCGAAACTCGGCAAAATTCGTTCCCACAATTGTACCTACTAGCCACGAGTAGAAGAAGCACGTTTCATCAGCAGTGGAGGACAAATTGGAAAGGCTCATTTCAGCGAGGGATAAACTCATGAATTCGCAGAATGTCTAGTTGCCGAGTACCTTGAAAATGAATTGAATAATATTAAATCTTACGTAGAATGGTACATCAGGGTTCTTTATTCGACTTAATTCTTATAATCCCCCCTCGGGATTTCGTCAACTCGAATCGATCAAATGAAGTGTTAATACATAAATCCTTGATATGGATTTTGCACGTACATTGTCGATTTTTATCCTAGGGTTCCTGGTTCCCATTATTAAACCCTTCATTGCCCGGGATTCATTCTTGTTCGTCTCACCCTTTCGTTTTTTTCTCAAGTCTTCACGGATTTATAATTTTACGGACATGCATAGCAGAGGCTTGCGTTCTGATCAGTGACTGGTAGTAACTCTCTTACCTGGCTACTCCTCTTCCACATTCATTTATTTGTGGATTTCCTTGTACGTAAGTGGATCCTTCTTCTCTTATTACGTCGAGATGTGGTTTTTATGTAAGCTATTCTTATGATGGATTCCATTGTTTGTTGCGCAACTACGTTGCATATTCCAGGTTTAAAATAAGGTATTACGTTTTTCGCCATATGACGAGTTAAGGGTTTGCTTAACTAAGCGGGAAGACATTATTTCTCTTCTACCAGACGAACGATCGTTTTCGTGTCTGTCGAGTTCATCCATGGCGAGTAATCCTATTCTCGTTCGACATTTACTCTTACTCTTTGATTGCTAATAATAATGAATTTATCTACCATTTTCTCTCTGTCTTTATGGCACGTACGTGTTTGTCGGGGTGTTATATAAATAACTCTCGGCGTTTACATCTCGCCTTGCTAACTCAAATTTCCGGCGGTCCGGTGTATAGGGTTTCCCCCTTTACCAATTCTTCAAAGGTGCGATTGAGACGCGGCTACGGTTGTCGAATATAATTTTTTTTTCATTTGTTCAGATAAGTGTGTTGAGAGTCAGGCATTCGTGTTTGTATGAAAGGGTTAAGGGTTGAAGTTATTTCATTGCCGCGCTCCCATAGTTCAATTGTTTTATCGTTTCATTACTCCTACGCTAGTATATCCTTATTAACTTGGAGGAGACTCTGTTTAATAACATTTCTACTGATAAGATGTTTTTCATTCGAGATTTTTCCTCTGTCGGTAGCATGTCGATTGACGAGTTCGAGTAAATATACTTGTGCGGGAGTACTCGGCAATTTCCCCAAACCTATTCACACACATACGCCCTTCTTTCTCTGTTTATGTTTTTGTTATTTCCATAACGAAGTGTAATATTATTTCGTCTTTCACATATAAACCCTAGGTATTAAGCTAAAGGATGTTATGAATTTAAAAAGCCCCATTTTAATAATAAGGGTAAACAATCATATTTCGTAATTTCAGAACTATTGTCTACGTTAACCTCACGGGAAAAATTTATATGCGCGCAGAAATGAATAGTTTAGTTACTTATGCAGCATATTACACTCTAATTTCTAAACACAACTTTTACGGCATTCATTCTAACTCGAAGATTCTTGCGCATGTCGAATCCTCGGTTAATATCTATGTTTTACCTATTTTTTGTATATACGGCTGACTTCTCGTTCGAGAGTTTGGAAATTTATCAATTAAATCATATTGTAACTCGATAGTCACTCTTTTGCTTTTATGTCCACATATACGTTTGGTTTCGCTCTTAAATAATGGTTCATCTCTGAATAGTATTACTACGTAAACGATTTTTCACTGCGGAAGTAGAAGCGTAACTTATTCGCATTATGAAAGGTATTAATGTTTTGACTCGAGCGCTCAGTGGATTTTATGGTTGTGATACAAAAATAAGAGTTTGATACTAAGCGAGATGTAACTATCGATCGTTCTCACCTTTGTATATCACTCATGCACAATACTCTCACTTGTAATGGACCTAATTTTATTTACTTACTTTAAATATTTTTAACATTCTTTTATCTACTGAGCTTTCCTTTGTATGTCATGTTGTTTTCCGAAATATAATACATGTGGTTCCAAATGATGTACTCGGCTATTTGGGTGGTCTCCTAGATAATTAACTAGGAGAAATCTATGGAAATTGCATGATTGTTCATTTCTATTCTAGCGCACTGCATGCACGATTAAAATTAACTCATCTATGGCTATTTCCACTTTGTAGTATAAGGACTTTAGATTTCTCTATCCTATGTATGCATACATTAGCATTGATTCTATGAAACGACGATTAAAATTGACTCATCAAATTTTTCTATGGAGATAAGTATCTTTAGATTTAAACCGGTTATGGTTTATAGATTATATAAAGATTTTACTCTACATGTTGATATTCTACAACAATGCATAATGACAAAGGTGCACTCCTTGTGGTTCATTCTACTAAATGTAGAGCGATAATGAATATAAAATCAAGTAAATATTTTGTTTTTATATGTAGCCAATTCATCCTAGTTGAAGTAAATGAAACATTTCATTTAAAGACATACCACTCATCACAGTTAGACCAACCTCCCCAACTAGTAGAGTTCCTTTTTCTCCCAGAACTCACCCCAGAAGTGAGACCACATCCACCACGGATCAGCCTTTCGATACGGTTTTAGGAGCATCTTATTTAAGCTAATAGTTCCCCAAAGCACTGTTTCTAGTTACGCGTCCGAATAGCGGGATGCTTTTCTTCTGCTGTGGCCTAGGCTTCCCATTTTTGGGATTCTTTAAAGTTGTTTTATGCTTTTCCTCGGCTTTTCCGGCTTTTCACCTCTTCCCAACTACTTTCCTCATCATTAGGGAAATTTAGATTCTTCCTCAAAATCTAAATTAGAAATAATTCCTTTCAAGGATTTCTGATGGATTTTAGGGGAATAATTGCCTTATCCATCCTCATGGATTTAGCAAGTGATCTCTAAATCTCATTCTTGGTCCATATGCACACCAGAAATTTTATTTATTTCCTCAACTTAAATATTAAATTACATTCACAATTTATTTATCCTTTGGGGTCCACTCCCCTTAGGATTAAATTTCAAATGTCTAGCTTTAAAATTTCAACACATAAATTGGGGGTGTTACAGATAATGATGAACATAGTTTCTTTAAGAAAAAAATGGTGTTGGCTATGTAAACATAATTGTAGAAAGAGGCCGATTAAAAATAAGAAAACACAAAATGACAATATTGTGGTATACACTAGGGGGATAATATGAGGTATACCTAGGTGGGATAATATGATGTATACTTAGACCATATTGGGTAAATGGGGAGGTACCCATGGAAATAATGTAATGTAAGGATGATAAATACATGAGCCATCATTAATAAATAGAGTGGTTAACCCACATTATGCAAGGGACTAGAAGTAGTTAGGAAATAATGTTGTAAGCCCATGGTATTGGATGTATGACCCATGGTAGCTACCCATTGTATTCTATGTATGAAGCCTATATAGAGGCTAGAGACTCTCCATTCATGGACGTCAAGGACTATTGTATTGACAATAATATGGCTTTTGGAGTGATGTCCTTCCTTAAGGAGTAGTTGTACGATGTTACCCTACCTCAAGGGTTTATATTAATAAATATTTGAAGATTCTATATTTTTTTTTCTCTCATTATTTTGGGATTATTGATAGATATTGCGAATATTTTTCATTTTATTAAATTTGTAGGTTAGATGCATGTTACAACGACAAAGTAGAGAAAAAAGGACCATACTTCCTTGTATGAATTCAAAATGTAGGTAGGAAAGAATATTAATGAAATACATCGGTTGTGCTACCATGAAAACATTCTCTTAATCCCCGAGTAGCTAAATTGAATGAGGGATTGCGAGATAATTTTTGTAAAAAAACATAACCACTATGGTAGAAGGCTTAGAGATAACAAGTTACTAGAGTCTTTGTCATGCAACCAAAAAATGGTTTTATTATGGTAGTCAAAAAGAGCCACCAAGATGGAATTCTTGAGGAGTTAATCTTGGAATAGAATGGAGTGGAGACAACATCATCCATCACACTTAGGCACTACGTGGGGGAAAAAAGAGTAAATATCCATATGCTTCTAGTAGAATGCGAAAGGAGTAGACAATTGATTCCATTAAGCATAGGGAGGTGGAAGAGGATCTCTTAGGCGCGCTCCTTTGGATTCGATGTGATAAAGTGAGCGCATGTAGTAGTTGGAATGTGGAGGTAGATGGTCGTATAGAGTGCCTATTTCGAGGGAGGGCAACATTCGTTCAATCCATTGAGCACGCATCTTGAAGTATCAAAATATGAATTGGGGGTGACTATTACAACAAAGGCTTAGTTGTAGTGTGTCTATGGTTGGGTGGAGAGTCAATGTCCCAATCTCATTTGTTCAACACATTTGACAGAGATAATGGATACTAAAAGGTCTTGCACTTTAATATTTAGAATATGTTTAATGTGTTGAATTAAGGCATGTATTGGTACTTATTTAATGTGTTGGTCAATGTACGTGATTTAGTATGCAATGTGGTTTCCTCGCATATTTAAGGAATATTGAATTCTTGTAAGGGTATGTTGTTAATTGAATGGATTCTTGAATGCATTCATAAACTTGTTTAATTTCATTATTATCCTAAGGGGCATGTGTATTCTTGAACTATTATGAGATTGAATTTTCTCTAATGGGAATTAGTTTGAATGAATTGATAAATCCTTGTACAACTTAATTGTGAATTTAAGATATTGTCTTGTCACACCTCATTTTATTAGTGCCAAGCTTAGGAGAGGATAGTATATGCATGTTATATATATATATATATATATATATATATATATATGAAGACCCTGACCAAAGCCTTTATAAGGTCGGGGAAGGATAACATGACATTGTGTATGTGCACACAATATAAGCTCGGGAGGGATATCTCTAAATATATTTACTACCATATAAATAAAAATGTACTCGTATGGAAAAGTGTGTGGTATGAGCCTTAATTCATTAAAGGATATTCCTTATAGTCGTAATAGGCCATACGTGGTAGAGAACCATGACCAAGCACCAATGAAATCCCAAAACATAATTATGTATGTCACAAGAACTCTAATTTCATTAGGCTGAAGGAGAGAAGGGCTTGCTAGTTTGGACCTCGTGGGAAAGTCGATTCAAGATGGTAATATTGGGTAGGACCCTCCTTGTCGGGGAATCGGGTTAATCATTTAGGTCATGATAATACACGGATGGGACACATGGCTAGTGTGTTATCTGTGGTGGCCTCATATATTTGTGGAAACCTCAAACGAAGGACATGCGTCACATAGATTTGGGGTTTTATATGGGGCCAAGTGGCATATAAATGGGTGACACGTGGAAATTTCTAAGTGGAGCCTTGTGGAGGGTGTTACATCATCCTAAATAAAAAAAGTTAATGACATCACCACGGTGACTCTATCCCTATGATTTCTTGAGGTGTTAGTCGCAATCCCATGGGTATTTTATTCCCATGGTGATGTGGAAGTCATGAATTCCACATGGATAGTTGTAACAGAAAGGAATGTAAGACATAATTGGCGGGGAGTACGTGAAAGGGGCTTAACCCTATGCAATTACGTGGAACACAACACAATAGTTTCACATGACGGTACAAGGAAACTTCCATTAAAGCTTGAGATTTCTTCCCCTACGAGTTCAATGAGGTATGGGGGGAGTAATCCTAGGATTAAAATGAGCTTTTACAATATCTTATGGAGCTCATTGAGGGGTAGAATGAGAAATTCAAGAGAAAAAAATACTAGACAATTTAGTTGAGTATAGGTAGTCTCGAGGCTACTCCACTTCATATTCTTAATGAGCCACTTGGAGATGGGATCATTGCTATTTACTCGGGGTGGTGAATCTTAGATGTGTGAGAGTGACCTAAGGGTACTTCCTTCATGACTAGAGATGATGAGCTTATGGAGAGGATTCTTATATGACATTGAAATTCTAGGGTCATTTCACATGTATGGAGTGGCATGTGTTATTGTTGATTTGGCATCGAAATCAAATTAGCTACCTAATTATATAAATACATAATGATATCTAGCACATGGTAGTTAGGTTTGAGTATTCACAAGTAGATGATATACAATGTCACAAACATGAGAAGTTTTACTTTAATTGTATTTATGGCTTAAGGATTGATAAGATTCCAAGGAGGTTCATTTTTTAGGAAGATAACATTTCGTGAGTGTGTAATGAGTTAACACTCCTATGATTGGTCCACGTATGTTCCTCAACTATAACTTATACAAAGAACATGGAGGAATGCGTGTCATAGTATTTGTAAAATTGAAACTGCAACGTTTGTAAATTTTCTCATGATGGGATGGAATGGAGAGTTGAGATGTTGATTTGTGTTGAGAAGACATGGGTTACCCTCCTACACCATTTTTTATGAGCACACATGTGAAGGGGGGAAGTCACAATAGGAAAACATGCACTTACACTTGATATGGTATCGGGACATGAGACAAAACAAGAAATGAGATGGACCAAGACATTGTTGAGACATGGGATGGAACCATAATGAGGCCGCAACATTATATGAGTCATGGGATGAATTTGGAACAATTACCTCAATGTGGCATGATGGATTGAATATGAGGACAAGATGAGGAGCATGGCACATGAATTGTATGCATGCGAACACATGTGGTGCAATGAAATTATGGGATGACGACATAATGAGTCAGCCAAGGTTGAGATGTCATGACCCATAGGTCGACATGGGTGCCACTACTTGTGTGCACCTACTTACATATTATATGGTGGTTTTGTTACATAAAAAATTTAAGGTATGCGCTTACAATGCGACCCAAGGGACACAAAACTTGACCTTCCACCTTCCACCCTTGATATGGGATCAATGAGGCAAAACAAGACATTAGATGGACCAAGACATGGTGAATACATGAGATTTGACTACGAAATTAAAAGAATCACTAGATTAGTGTGGCATGATGGCATCGAGGGTGGCACTGAGGAACCAAGGAAGAGGGGTCAATACAATGATCATGGCACATAATGTGCGTTCATAGTGATACATATTATTCAATGGCATCATGAGATGATCACACTATGAGTCGAGCCAATTGGTAAATGGCAAGGTGATAGGCCAACCTAGGTGATGCTACTTGTGTGCACCTATTTATACATTAAATTGGGGTTTTGTTATACTTCAAAAGTTGAATTGTTAGATCAAGGTGTGGCTAGTGTTCACAAACATTTACAGTCCACCTTCCACCCTTTGGAGGGGGTATTTATACATAATGGTTCGAATTTGGAGGAGAAAAAAATTGACACTTGCAAAAGGTAAAACATTACGGTGAATCATAACCCACATTATGAATTGAGGGGATAACTATGAGGTCCTTTTGAGACGATTGATATTTTCCTTGAGAGGTAGACTATTTAGAACCATTTTGTGTAGTTCGGATGTTTGGGTCATCAACACGTTCTTTGTGTAGATGTAAAATTTGGGAGGTGTTTCAAGTTGTTGTAGGTCTAGTATAAATAATTCGCTACAATACTCACATTAGGTTAGAATCTGTTAGGTAGGGTGACTCGAGTATGGATTCAAATTTATCTTTTGGTTGGCTTGGGAAGTTGTACTCGAGTAAACAATGAAGAATTGTGCAAACATTTTATTGCATTTTAGGGTGACTTGAGAATCCGTGATGAGGTATTGAGAAAGCTCACATTTGATTCATAATGTTTTATATTTGTGAGAGAGTGGGTTTGATAAACCACACCCAATCCTGCAGTACACTATGGATTTTTATTTCTTATAATTGTATGAGGACCATTCCATACACATTGTATTCGATGCGGACTTGTATCACATGTATATGGTGATTTATACATTTCGGTTCAACTTATTGTTTCATGAAGATAGTATGATTACATGTTATGTTTATGCAAGATTGAAGTTAAAAAGCAATCGTAGATGTGATTTGGTTATATGTTATATTCCACTAAACATTGGTAACTAAATGTATAACAAAAGTATAAGCTTAGAGGCATAGTGTAAGTGAAGCACTCGCAAGTTCGTCATGTCATTGTTGAGGGAAAATGTTGTCACATTGACGAGGCATCTTGAATTATTAGTCTAATTTGTGGGCATGACACTTATGTTTTCATACATCTCACATTACCAAGATTTATAAAAAATCATAAAAATAACCAAATTTTAACTTTATTTAAAATTGTTATTATTATAATTTTTTATCAATTGTAAGAGAAGTAATATATGATTTAAACATATATCTATTTAAAAAAACAATTAAAAAATATTTTTAACTATCTAGATTTACCATGGATATTCTTAATTTGTAAATTGAAAATTGAAAATATAAATTTGTAGTTAGAACATTGTATTAGTGTGTTGCTCAAATTGTATGAAATTTGTAATTCCTTCCAAGTTCGGATGCAAAAAAGATCGAATATTTAGAAGTATAATTTTTTTTTCAAAATTTTCACTCTAAAACAATATGCATTTCAAAAAATTTAGACTATAATATATAAAAACAAAAACTTTATTTCTTTAATAATATAGTATTTAATAATAATAACCTATATAAAAATAAGCTAAATTTTTGGAATTAAAAAATACTTCATGTTGATTGCAAAGATAAGATATTTGTTTAGAAAATAACATTGCATAATAATATTAATAATGAAATTAAACGATAACATTACGTAATTATATTTACATTAATAAAAATGATTATAACTTGAAATATAAACTATAATATCAAAAATTTAACACTTTTAATTTAATGATATAAAATTGATTATTAAAATTACTCATAATAAGATAAAATGAAGGTGGAATTTAAAAATAAACATATAAACTCTATATTTAAAAATAAAGAAAATAGATAATGTTATATATATACGACCATCGGGTACACGGTCTTAAATTTTATTACGTAATTGTACTAATTAAAAGGTTTTTTGCAAATAAAAATGGCTCTTGATTTAGTTGCATAAAGCATACATTGTTTTAAGATGTTTTAAAAGTAGATATGGGCGCACTCTTTTTATGCTATCCGTTGAAGTAGATGTGGCCGCCAGTGGAAGCATCCATTCTATCCGTTAAAGGAAAGCAAGGGAAGCCTAGAAGCATCTATTATATCCGTTAAAGGAAGATATCTTTCATGCTACCACTCCTTTTTCATTAAAAGTTTGTTACACAACCTGGAAGATATTTTCAAGCTTTGTGAGCGCGCCTATTCTAAAGTTTGTTACCTTGCCTTCTTTTTCAAGCGTCGGTTCTAACAACATTGTGAAGAGATCCAAAAAGTGCCTATATATATCAAACATTGTCAAAGAATTCTCAAGTCATTACGAGTCTTCTTAAGAATTGTCGGTGCCTCTATATATATCGAACATTGTTACGAGTCTTATTTTTCAAAGTGAAGCATGTTGGAAGAGCCCAGGAGTGATGGTGGTAGTTGTAGAAGTTCATAGGGGGAGAGTGGCATATCTGGGGAGTCCACGCAGTAGAGTGTGATGTGTGAAATGGAGGAAGTTGGGTAGAGTTTGCACCTCGAAAATGGTTAGTTGGTTCAAAATGGAAGATCTGTAGCTCTTTGTCAATGGATGTATGTATCTCTCTTCTTTTACTCTTTGTAAATATTTATGATCTAATCTTAAATTTAATCTCTCTTTTTTTTACTCTCTCTACGTTATGTACATTGTGGGTCCTCTTACGCTTTCTTGGTCGCAAGTTCATATGATCTAATATACGCAATGTTGATCGAGTCTTTCTACGCAATGTTCATCTTTGTGTAGATTCATTCGAAGCTTAATGCGCCCTAGTTTTTCATCATTGGTAGGTTTTCTTTGTTGATGCAACAGGGAACTATTTTGTTTTTGATGTTGCCATCGACGGTGGGATCCTCCTGCATGAGGTTGTATATATTGCGGAGGCTTCTTTGTGTTCTTCCTTGAATAAATCAAATCGTTACTCTAGGTACTATGTATATGCTCTTGCTTTTCTTTTAAAATAAACTCTAGCCTTTCAACGTGATGTTCTCGTTGCTATTTATTTTAGTTACGTTAACTTGTCATTTTGTTAGGTTAGTCTCAATAAAACCCAACCTCCTCTTAGGATTTTTGTTTTGAAATTAGTTGAGCCCCCTATGTTAAAGGCTTCTTTTAATTTCTCTAATGGGTACACTTTTTAGGAGCATATGGACGGGGTTTTAAGTTGTGTTGATGAGCATCTAGGAACATAGGTTTTTGGGTATGTGGGAAAGACTGAATTGATTTATTTTACTAGCCTTTTATTGAATCACGATGAAGATTATTTAAGGCGATCTCCATTGATTTTTCCCCGAGATCCACTAATTGTCGTAAAACTTTTTCGATGAACTTTAAAAGTCATGCGAAAAGATTTATGGATGCATAGTTCTATTTTCCCCATCTTCTCATAGGATTTAATATAGTACATTTCAATATTTTTGTTGCAGGGTCCTCGGTTGCTTTCTAAGTTGTAAACTCTCAAAAAAAAGAATAGAACTTACCTCTTTGTTACTACATTTGTTGATATATGTAACTAATTTTGATTCCATACAATAATTAATTTTCTTTTAAGTAAAGCCGGAAGAAATTAATTGATCATATCAACAAAGTTGGTTAGTGGGTAATATTTTTAATAAATTTTAAGTAAAGAAAGTTTCACTGTTGAATATACGGGTAGAACGGAAATGCAGAGTACGATTTCTCTATTACTTTTACATAAAGAAGAACCAAGCGAATTTGCCCATATTTTATTGTGATATGTTTTAGTACGTAATGTTTTAATGGGTTTCAATTGAAGACAACAACCGGAATTGATCAGACGATTTTACTATTAATCTTAAACGGCCCCATCATCATATGAGTTGAGTCCCTAAGAGGGACATAATATTTGTTCGGTGTCTCTGTTGTTAGCATTTCAATCTGTCCACTAATGCGTGCCCCACTAGGCATAGGCATTACGAGAAGCGCAATCGATACTTTTTGCAATAATATCTGCAATATTATTACCCGAGAGCGCAATCGATAATTTTGCATAATCGTATAATGCGTTCCATGCCGATCCATCGAGAATTTGTAAGTTATCCAGATTCACGGGGTACATCTTGCCCTATTTTGGATCATCCTTGCTTCCTTATCTTCTACCTCTTTCATACTCTTTAGCGTTTGGTTATTTATGCTAGTCTCTTTCATAAGATTTTATAATATATTAGAAATTTGATAACTACCGGCAATGTCCGGCCCCTTATATCGCCATCTATTATTGCATAGTGGATACCATATTTCTTGTGTTTCATAAGGCCGATGGTGATATTCTTACTACCATGTATATTCATACATCAAACACGTACACGTCCATGCACGCCTAACTCAGGTCCTTACGTAATGAAACCTTATCTTCGAGAACTTGGAATGTGCGGACAAGTGTGCTGTTCGTGAATCTCTTTCCATTATAGAAAAGCCTGACCATTAATATCATTATACAAAATATTCTATTATTTCAACATATTTGAATGTCCTCTCTCAACGTTATTGATTTTTCAAATCAAAATCATCAACGCACTTCATTTCCTGCATTTTGGTGTTGTAACGTGTGAAAATATTCATGTGGTTTCAAATTTTTCTAAATTAAAATAATCGCATTTTGAATTTCACTGTTATAATTTGATTTGGAGGCGGCGTAGTGGTAAGGTCGCTCTCGTAAAGACGGACAGTTCCTGTGCTCAATCCTGAGCGAGGGCGTGGCTCGCCGCGAGAGATTAACCGTTCCGGGCCAAGCCCACGACCTTTTGCAATTTTGAGGCGTTCGAGGGTTTGAGGCGTTCGAGGGTTTGAATGCGGTGAAAGAGGGTTTGAGCTGCAGACAAAGAATCGCAGCAAGTTTCAGCAACAAAGAACTGGGGATTGACAGGCTGCTCCATGGCGGCGACCTCGGGAGGGGGGCAGCCGCCCTCCTACCGCGACATAACAAGCGGAGACCAGACACAGCGGGCCCCCCATTCGACATCATCACAGCAAAGGGCCGCCCCTGTTCTGGGAGCCGAATGGCAAGCCAAGATGAAAAGCCAATGCCTGCCACGGGCAGTGAAGAAGCCGAAATATGTCATTGCACCAACAACGCTAGATGAATACCGAGGATATATGAAGAATCATGCATTAATCTGTAAGTTTATAGGTATATGGCCTTCTGAAAAGGATTTATGGAAATGGATTCAATCTAAATGGCAACCTAAAGGTCACATTGATCTGAAACTAGGAGCCAAGGGTTTTTTTACAGTTATTTTTTCAAATTTACAAGATAAAGAACGCATTTTTGAGGGAGGTCCTTATTTTTATAGAAATGCAGGACTCTTTCTTAGACAATGGGAGGAATGTTATAACCCTGAAAAAGAGCAATTTCTGGCTGCTCCAGTATGGGTTCGACTCTTTGGGTTGCCAATGGATTTCTGGGACCCTAAAATTTTGGAAGGAATAGGAAATGTGTTAGGCTCATTTGTTAAAATTGCAGATACCACTGTACGGGGGCGCTACACCTCCTTTGCAAGAATTTGTGTGTACATGAACATCTCTGAACCATTACCAGAGCAGATTGATCTTGAATATGAAGGAAAAATTTGGCCTCAACTACTTGACTATGAACACATTCCCTTCAGATGTCGATGATGCCATGAGTATGGCCATTTGTTCAATTCGTGCCCATTAAACGCTTCAGATAACCAAAAACTTGTGGAAAATGAACTAGGGACGACACCACGACAGGATGAAGAAGGATTTATAACAGTTCCTGCAAAAAAACGGCAACAGAGATCAGGAAATCAAAATGCTGGATCAACTCTAAAACAACAACACCTTGGCAACACAACAACAAACAATAGGTATGACGCATTGCATGAAGAAGGGGAACCGTCGGGGCCATAAATAATAGTCGAGATCCCAGTTGATAGGAATGAGGAAATAACGCAGAAAAATCAAAACACTAAGAGGAAAGCAGGACCAGAATTAGAGGTAAATGAAGAGAATATACAATAGGAGCAAACCCCAATGGAGATTGAACAACCTAAAGAAGATCTAAGTACAGAGGAAAAGCTGCTAAAAAGTTTATTGGCTGAATGGCGGAATATGGATGACCGTTTTATCCCGGAAGATCAGAAGACCCTGTATAAAGAAACCTTTGAAACTTACTTGACAAATCAAGCGAGGAAAGAAGCCAAAGACCGAGAAGAGACAGTAGGTAAAAAGAAACCTACACCAAATAAGCAGGTCAAAAAGAGAGGACGCCCAACTCTGAAAGACTCAATACAACTAGTAGGAGAAATGTTGATTAATACAGGCAAGATAATGCCGTTAACAACGGTATTCCAACAACTACCAAAAAATATCTAATGAAAGTGCTCTCCTGGAATATAAGGGGATTGAACAGTAAAGGAAAACAGAGATATTTGAAAGAAAAATTACAAATGGAGAAACCTCAAGTAATGATGCTCCAAGAAACAAAGGTTGCAGGGCAGAAGCTTGAGGCAATACTGAAATCTTTCAAAATGCAATATGAGGTTATGGCAATTGATGCAAGGGGAACGTCAGGAGGAATAGCTATCCTCTGGAATGGAGCTGAAATCGTCACAGACGGATGGATAGGTTTGCCTCGTATCCTAACAGCAACTTTCAGACAGATTGGAGCAGAGGAAAGAATCCTTATATCAACGGTATACGGACCCCCTATACCAGGAGAGCGTGCCACATTCTTACAGAACATTCGAAATTTGAGTACTATGCACAGAGAGAAATACTGGCTGATAGGAGGAGACTTCAACATAATCCTCAATATTTTGGAGAAAAAAGGAGGCATACGAAGAGAAGAACCGGAAATGACTCTTTTCCGAGAAGTCCTTCAGGATCTTCATCTTGTGGATATCCCAACGGTTAATGGCAAATTTACATGGAATAATCGCAGAGGAGAAAGGCATCAAGTGGCGGCCAGGCTGGATCGATTCTTAGCATCGGAAGCTTTAGTCAGCAGAGATATCTACTATGAAGCTGCAATCCTTCCAGCACTGGGATCGGACCATTGGCCGATTAGATTTGAGATAGATATTAAAGCAAGAAGCACAAATCGGCCGTTCAGGTTCGAATTGTTTTGGCTAAGGGATCCAAGATTCATAGAGAAAGTTAAAAATTGGTGGAACGCTAATCCAGCTCGAGGTAATAATAAGACGCACTCCTTCCAACTGCGCCTGAAGCAGCTAAAAGTGGAAATTAAAAGGTGGAATAAGCAGGAATTCGGTGATATACACCAAGACAAAATCCGATTAAATGAAAAAATGAAGCAGATACAACAACAAATCATTCTGCAGGGGAGAACAGAAGAACTGGCTTTGGAAGAAGGGCGTACCCTGAGTGAACAAGAAGAAAGGAGGAAGCAGGAAGAGATACTATGGAAACAGAAATCTCGGGTAAATTGGTTGAAAGAGGGAGACCGTAACACGAAATTCTTTCACCGAGCAACAATCCAGAGACGGCAACAGAATCGTATATTTTCTTTGAAAGCAGAGAATGGAGAACACGTAGTCAAACATGAAGATATCGAACGAAATCTGGTTCAACATTTTCAAGATCTCCTAACAGAACCCATCCCAGACCGTCAGGAGGCAATTCAGAAGATCAGTCAGCATATACCTCAAGTGATTACTCGAGAACAAAATCTAGCGTTGCTAAGAGCCGTTACTCTGCAAGAAGTGGAAGAAGTGGTCATGCAGTTACCACAGAACAAAGCCCCGGGGCCAGATGGCTTCACAAGTGAATTTTTTAAAGCAGCATGGACATTTATAGGTTAGGATATCTTAGAAGTGGTGGAGGAATCCAGGAGGAATAAAAAGGTTTCACCAGCGCTAAACGCAACCTTTCTGACTCTTATACCTAAGCAACAAAATGCAGATACCCCAGTTGGCTTCCGTCCGATAGCCCTCTGCAATGTAATTTACAAAATTATTTCTACAATTATGGTCAACCGGATCAAACCTCTGATGCCGATGTTAATTGGCCCTGAACAAACAGGGTTTGTATAGGGGAGACAAATTTTGGACGGAATTGTAGTGGCACAGGAAGCTATGCATACTTTAAAGCAGGATAAAAAGAGAGGTCTTCTAATCAAACTGGATTTATCAAAAGCATATGACCGCATCAGCTGGCAGTACCTTAGGGAAGTGATGCGAGCCTTCGGGTTTGAAGAAAGATGGGTACAATGGATCCACTCTTTTATCTCCTCCCCCCATTTTTCAATTTTAGTGAATGGAAGCCCATCAAGGACTTTTAATAGCTCTAGAGGTCTAAGACAAGGAGACCCCCTGTCCCCTTTTCTCTTCATCATAGCAGCGGAAGGTCTGGGAAGACTAATTAAAGCTAAAGTGGCAGAAGGACAGCTAAAGGGATTACAATTGTGGGGACCCCAGCTACCGTTAACTCATCAACAATTTGTAGATGATACCCTCCTATTTTGCATGGCCTCCCTCAGAGAATGTAAAACGATTCTTAAAATTCTGGAAGTTTTTATGGCAGCCTCGGGCACTGAAATCAACAAAGATAAGTCAAATCTATATTTTTTTAACTGTCCAATTGAAGTGCAGAATCACCTGGTCAGAACATTGGGTTTTCAAAAGGGAACCTTCCCTCTGAAGTACCTTGGGATGATTTTAAACCCAGGTCCAACGCGAATAATAGATTGGAAAGAAATAATCGTCAGAATCGAGAAAAGAATTCAAAATTGGTCATTTAGAACTCTGAATGCACCAGCTCGGCTCACTCTTCTGAAAGCGGTGCTGCAAGCGTTACCCATCTACCAGCTATCAGGACGGGCTTGCCCGAAAGGTATATGTATTCAACTAATAGACATTTTTAAAAAATTCTTGTGGCAAGGAGCCCAAGTAAACAGAAAATGGGCACTGCTCTCTTGGGATAAATTACAAAGGTCGAAAGCAGCAGGAGGACTAGGACTCCGAGACCCATTCATCCTCAACAATGTGCTGGGGGCAAAACTTTGGTGGCGCTGGCTCATGGGAGGACAAGACATCTGGAAAAAGATTTGGCAAACCAAGTATGAAATGCCACCAACCATAGCAGGGTGTCTGAAAAGTGATAGAATACCAAATGGATCTACAATATGGAATCTGGCAGCCATGAATAGAAACTTAATTCGGAGCCACAGCTTTTGGGAAATCAGAGACGGGAAAACAGCTTTGTTCTGGGAAGATTCATGGCAACAGCGTGACAAACTGTTTACAAGGTTAGAACTGGGAGAAATCTTCCTTTATACGAACACTCCAAATAACAGGATAGTAAATAAGTACTGGTCAAACAACACAAATGGAATATGGCGACAATGGAAAGATAAAAATAGTTGGCCTGAAGCTCCGCAAACGCTACAATGGAATAATTTTGATAAAGAACTAAGTACTAGAAATCTTCGTAACATTACAGGATCAGACATTTTACGTTGGGGACATCAACCTAAAGGTCTGTTTACAATCAGAGAAGGCTATCATATTCAAACACAGCAAAGGCAGGATAATGCGCAGCAAATATGGAAAAAGATATGGGAAATGAATCATTGGCCAAAAGTAACTTATTTCATATGGCTTGTAAGTCATGGCAGAATTTTAACATGGGAAAATCTCAGGAAAAGAGGCATGATAGGTCCCTCTCGATGCATTTTTTGTAACATTGAAGAAGAGACGACAGAACATCTCCTTACTCATTGCAGGCAGGTACAATTACTATGGCAGCACCTAGCACAACTGTTCAAGCAGACAGATAAAAGCAATGCAGGCATAAAGGAAACAATAACCAACTGGAGAAAGGGAAGATATCAGTGTCAGGTGATCAATAGAGCATGGGCCCTGTCATATGGTTTCCTGATCTGGAATATCTGGAAAGAGAGAAATTTGAGAGTATTCCAGGACAAGGAGAAACCAATGAATAATATTTGGCAACACACAATGGGCAACATCAGAGAAACCATCCTAACAGAAAAATGGTCAGACGAAGACTGGAAAACTGTGGGGCCAGAAGCCCAGATCCTAGAAAATCTTAATCTCAAACCGGAAATGCTGAGCCAGGGATCATGGAAATTCAGACCACCCAATCAATCAACTCAAGAACAATGGATGCCCCCACAACAAGGTTTTTTAAAGCTAAACTATGATGGAGCGTCGAAAGGAAACCCAGGGCAAGCCGGGGCAGGTGGAATTTTCAGAAACTCTCAAGGAATAGTATGTAGATTCTATGCGTTAGACCTGGGTCATGCAACTAATAACGAAGCCGAATTAATGGCAGTCAAACGGGCTCTTCAGATTGCTATAAGAGAAGCCTATCAGAGAATTATAGTAGAGGGCGATTCTGCAATGGTTACAGAGATCCTAAAAAAACTTCAAAAAGGTAACCCCTGGGAGAAGATCTCACAAAGTTGGAGAACTGCAAGCCTCATAGAAGAAATCAGTCATTTGGTGAAAAGGATAGAGTATATTATCCCTTCCCATGTGCTGAGAAAAGGAAACAAAGCGGCGGACTATATGGCAAATTGGGGTTGTCAAAATGTAGATCGCAAAATAGAAGGTCGCCCAGTGGATCCAATATGGGACGTAGAATTGTACTCTCTCCAAGTGATAGTCAACAAAGATCTCCAACCCCCCGATCAGGGTGATCCTTTGTCAATTGGAAACGGGAGTCGTGGCAACAGGGCACACGGATTAATGCCACCGCATTCAGGATAATTATGAAGTCAGGACAGGAAACATCAATGCAAGGTATGAAGAGGGGATATGGCCAGGCTGTGTGGTCAGCTCACACAAGACAATCTGCCGCCCAAATAAAAGACGGTCCTCCACCTTCTCATTCTGGCATGCAAAAACTTGTGCGGGATCCTGAGGAAAAACGAAGGCGAAGGAGAAGCTCCAGTACTCAGTCGGCGCTCCATCTGTTCTTGTTACGGTATGTAAGAAGCATCCTAACCATTCTAATGAAGCCTGATACTGTTACCTGTAGTAGACGCTTTACAGAAGATTACCAGCTGAGTTTATGTAGAATTCTGTATCCATTAACACCTCTAAAGAAACCAATCTGGCCCTGTTTTAGATACCCCAGTGGTAGTCTAGCTTATTTTGTTTATTGGGTTCTGTTACTGTCCGCCATTGCTAGTACTCTAGAGATAATTGAGTATGAGTCAGTAAAAAAACTATCCCATCTGGAAATGTATGAAAGGGGAAGACTGCGTGAGCCTCTGGGGTTAGAATCTGGCTCATTACCAAGTCATAGAGGCTCTAAGCTCCTCTTTGTGTGTGATTTTGTTGGTATCGGTGAGAACCTGAAACTTAGGACTGTTAGGTGCATGAGCCCTTTTCAGAAGGGCGTAAGTTGGAGTCTTAGCAATTTCATCTTCGCAGGTGGTCTTACTGCAATTTCTCAGTGGTTTTGGGTTTGGGTTTTCTGGTTCCAGCTTTATGGGGGTCGTATCACAAGCAATGCCCATAGTGTAGGGCAAGATACCAAACTTGGCTTCAATGCCGCTAAGTGTTGTCATGGCCTGAACCCTAGAGCCCAGAGAAAGGCTCTGCTCTGGTATATTAATCCGTGTTTCAACCTGTATTTCATGACCCAAAGTCCCAAGGTTAATACAGTCGTTTTGTCTAACAATTCTCAGAGTTTAAGTACCAATGTTAAGTCTATTAGATTTCATGGCAGCCAGGAGATGGACATCCAAAGGTGGCGCACTGTACATGATAATCTAACGTTTTATATTGTTACTGTTCCTGTTGATGCACTGGTGCATGTCCATAAGGTTTCAGTGCTAATGGGAAAACGAAAAGTGAAAACAGAGGCTGCCAAAGGAAAGCAGCCAGTGCAAGCTGAACCAGTCCAGGAAAAAAGGGGACGGAAGACAAACCAGGAACACCTGGAAACATTAGCTGCTACCTATGTCATTGGCAATTCCTCTAACACAAGGCAGGTCATTCGAGGATGGGAGAGGGACATACAAACAGAATTTGAAGATAATGAGTCAGAAGAAGATATTTTGGACTTCATACAAGACCCAGGAAACACGCGGGGACGACTTACCCTTTTCAATCAGACTGTCCATACATATTGGATAGTCAAATGCTTAATAGCGAAAGCCATGCAAAGCTTCCATCCTCAGTATACTCAAGTAGAAGCTGCCAAGCAGGGGACAAGCATGCAGGCCCAGATTCAAGAAATTCAAGACCAACTACAGCACATAAAGATAACTCAATACCAGACGGTGGATAGAGTTAGCAGGCTGGATGATAACGTAGGAAGGATATGCCGGGGACCAGCGCAAAAGACCCTACCCCAGTTTCTTCGTCAGAAATATAGCAGTATGTTTTTAGACAGTATGAATGCACAGATGTTTTAATTTTTGATGATAATTTTGTTTAAAAATAGAAGTATTAAATGCTTTAGGAAAGCAAGTATAGGAATCATAGAAAAGACAGCTGAGGAAAAGTATAGGAGGATGAAACAATTTCAGTTTTGGACAGCGTATTATGCATATAGATGGCCAACAGACCTGGTTTCCTGCGGGCAGGTTGAGGCCAAGCTAAACAGATCTTATTTATATTATGTAGCCTGCCTTTACAGATATAAATAGAAAATGGACTGGACCCACTGAATTTACAAAAAAAAAAAATATATATATATTAAAAATACCTCAATATATATTTTTAATTATATTTTTCCCATTTTAAAGTCGGTATATTGTCTAATGCTTCTTAAACTCATAAAAATTTCAAAATAATCTCTCTACATATTATTCCTTCATAACTTTCCTATTCTTCCCTCAGTTTTTCATATAATTTTTTGATATTTTGGGGTTAATTTTATTTTATATCGTTGATGAATTTTATTTTTATGTTTGATATTTTTTCAATATTCAAAATGTTAGAATTGAAAAATAATTTAAAAGAGGATATTATATTATATTTATTATATTTTTCATTAAAATATTTAATTATTTCAATCATGATAATTATTGTGATTATGTTAATGATAGTGAAAAACTTGTTTAAATTTATTTCATTTGAAGTATGTATATTTCACCTTATGTTAGCGTTAGAATGTCCTATTGCAGGTATTAAAATTATTATTTATGAAACATAGTGCTAGTGAGAGAGGGAGAGGCAGAGGGAGAGGGAAAGAGAGATGGAGGGAGGAACGAAAGAGGGAGGGAGGGAAAGAGAGATGGGGGAGGGATAGGGAGATGGAAGGAGGGAGGCAGGGAGGGGGGGATGGAGACTGAGTGAGAGGGTGAGGCATAGGGATAGGGAGGGTGGTGGAGTGAGAGGAGGGAGGGAGAGAGAAAGGGGGAGGGAGGGAGGGAGAGGGTGAGGGGGATAGGGAGAGGGAGGGAAGAAGGAGGAAGGGGAAGGAGGGAGTGGGGATGGGGAGAGGGAGCGAGCGAGACGGCGGAGGGACGAAGGACGGATGGGGCGAGTGAGAGGGTGTGGTAGAGGGAGAGGGGGAGGCGGGGGAGTGAGAGGAGGGAGAGAGGGAGAGATAGGGGGAGGGGGGGAGGCAAAGGGAGAGAAGAGAGGGGGAGGGAGGGGGGAGTCACGGAGGGAGGGAGGGATAGGTGGAAGAGAGGGGGGGAAGGACGAGAGGGAGGGAGAGGTTGAGAGGGATAGGGAGAGGGAGAGTGGGCAGGAGGTAGGGAGAGAGAGAGAGAGAGAGGGATAGAGTGAGGGAGAGCAAGAGGGAGGGGAAAGGGAGAGAAAGGGAGGGGGAGGGGAGGCGAGAGAGGGAGGGGTAGGATAGGGGAAAGAGAGGGAGGGAGGGAGAGTGAAGGGGAGGGAGAGAGAGAGAGAGATATAGGGAGAGAGAGAGGTAGAGAGAGAGAGAGAGAGGGATATGGGAGAGAGATAGGGAGAGGGAGGGGGGAAAGAGACAATGGTAGGGAGGAGGGAAAGAGAGGGACGGGGGACAAAGAGAGAGAGAGAGGGGAGAGGAGGGGAGAGAGAGAGGTGGTAGGAGGGATGGAGGGATAGGGAGAGGGATATGGATATGGGAGGGAGAGAGAGGAGGAGGAGGAGGAGGGGAGGGAAGGAGGAAAAAGGGAGAGGGAAGGAGAGGAAGTGGGAGGGAGAGGGTGAGAGGGATAGGGAGAGGGAGGCGGGTAGGAGGTAGGGAGAGAGAGAGAGAGAGAGAGAGAGGGGTAGAGTGAGGGAGAGAGGAGGGAGAGAGGGAGAGGGAGAGGGAGGAATAGAAGGGGTGGGGATGGGGAGAGGGAGGGAGGGTAGGGGAGTGGGAGGTGGACAAGGAGATGGAAAGAGATGGAGTGAGGGAGAGTGAGTGGGAGGGAGAGAGGGAGGGTAGGATGGGGGGGAGGGAGAGAGGGAGGGAGAGTGAAGGGGGAGGTAGGGAGGTAGAGAGAGGGGGGGGGGGGGCGGTACAGGGAGAGAAATAGAGGGAGGGAGGGAGAGAGAGGGGACGAGGGAGAGAGAGGGAAATGGATAGAGAGAGAGAGAGAGAGAGAGAGAGAGAGGGATGGAGGGAGAGGGATATGGATATGGATACGGGGAGAGAGGAAGGGAGGGAGATGGGGTGGGAGCGAGGGGAGGAAGGAGAGAGAGAGGAGAGAGGGAGGGAAGGAGAGGGTGGTAGTGAGAGGGAGAGGGATAGGGAGTTAAGGAGAGAGAGAGGGGGAGAAATGCGGAGAGGGAGACAAAGGAAGGGAGAGGGAAGAGAGTGATAGAGAGAGAGGAAGAGGGAGATATGGGGGGAAGGGAGAGATGAAGGGGGGGAGGGAGAGAGGAAGGGACGGAAATGGAGTGAGAAGTAGGGAGATGAGGAGGGAGAGAGGGAGGGAGGTAGAGGGAGCGAGGGAGGGAGGGAGAGAGGGAGGGATAGGGAGGCAGAGGGAGAGGGAGAGGGGCGAGTGAGTGGAGAGCGGGATAGAGATAGAGGGAGAGAGAGGGAGGGGTAGAGAGGGAGAAGGAGAGGGAGGGAGGGAGAGGGGAGAGATAAGGAGAGAGAGAGGGAGAGGATTTGAGGGAGGGAGGAAGGGAGAGAGGGGGGATAGGGAGGGGAAGGAGAGGGGGAAGGGGGGAGAGGGAATTAGAGGGGGGGAGAGAGAGAGTTGGAAGAAGATAGATGAGAGAGGAAGGGAGGGAGAGGAGGGGAGTGAGACATAGAGGGAGAGGGAGGTAGGGAGAGAGATAGAGGGCATTAGTGAGAGAGATAGAGGGACATTGAGGGAGAGGGAGTGGGCGAGAGAGATAGGAAAGAGAGAGGGATAGAAAGAGAGGGAGAGGGGGAGAGGGAGGCAGGGGGGATTGGGAGAGGGAGGGAAGGGGTATTGGGTGAGGTAGGGAGGGAGGGGAGATGGGGATGGAGAGAGGGAGGTAGGAAGGGAGGGGGGATGGGTATGGAGGATTGGGAAATGGAGGGAAGAAGTGAGCATGGGAGAGGGAGTGAGAGGGTAAGGCACAGGGAGTGCGGGAGCAATGGAGTGAGAGGAGACAGGGAGAGAGGGAAAGATGGGGGTGGGGGGAGAGGGACGGATGGAGCGGGGTATGGATGGAGAGAGGGATGGAGTGAGAGGTAGAGTGGGTGGGAGGTATAGAGAAAGAGAGGGAGAGAGAGGGGGAGCAAGAGGGAGAGAGTGAGAGGGGAGAGTGAGGGAGAAAGAGAGAGAGGAAGAGGGAGTGAGGGAGGGGGGATGGGGAGAGTGAGAGCAGGAGGGATTGAGGGGGGATGGGTATAGGGAGGAAGAGGGAGAGATATGGAGAGAGAGAGAGGGAGAGAGGGAGGAGGGGGAGTGGTTGGGAGGGAGAGGGAGGAAGAGGGAGATAGAAAGAGAGAGAGGAGGGGAGGGGGGTAAGGAGGGAGAGAGAGAGAGGGATAGGGAGAGATGGATATGGAGGGAGAGAGAGGGAGGGAGAAATAGAGGGAGGGGAATGGAGAGAAAGGGTGAGAGGGAGGGAGGGAGAGAGAGAAGGATCTGGAGAGAGAGATAGGGATAGAGAGGGAGAGAGGGAGGTAGAGAGAGAGAGAGAGAGAGATATGGAGAGAGATATAGGGAGGGAGGGGGAAAGAGACAAAGGGAGGGAGGGAGAGAGAGGGGATGGGGGACAGAGAAAGAGGGGGGACGGGGGACAGAGAGAGAGAGAGAGAGAGAGAGAGAGAGAGGGAGGAGGGGAGAGAGGTGGTGGGAGAGATGGAGGGAGAGGGAGAGGGATATGGATATGGATATGGGGAGGGAGGGAGAGAGGAGGAGGAGGAGGGAGGGAAGAAAAGGGAGAGAGGGAGGGAGAGAGAGAGCGAGAGAGGGAAGGAGAGGAAGTGGGAGGGAGAGGGTGAGAGGGATAGGGAGAGGGAGACTGGGTAGGAGGTAGGGAGAGAGAGCGAAAGAGAGAGGGGTAGAGTGAGGGAGAGAGAGAGGGAGGGAGGGAGATAGGGAGTGGGGATGGGGAGAGGGAGGGAGAGAGGGAGGGTGGCGGAGTGGGAGGTTGACAAGGAGATGGAAAGAGAGGGAGTGGGATGGAGAGAGGGAGATGGAGGGAGAGAGGGTGGTAGGAGGAGGAAGGGGGAGAGAGAGGTTGAGAGGTAGGAAGGGATAGGGAGAGAGGGAGGGTAGGATAGGGGGGAGAGAGGGAGGGTAGGATAGGGGGAAGAGAGGGAGGGATGGAGAGTGAATGGGTAGGGAGGGAGTTAGAGAGAGAGGGGGGTATATGGAGAGAGAAATAGAGGAGAGGGAGAGGGGAGAGAGAGGGAGAGAGAGGGGACGGGGGAGAGAGAGAGAAATTGAGAGAGAGAGAGAGAGAGAGAGAGAGAGAGAGAGAAAGAGAGAGGGATGGAGGGAGAGGGAGAGGGATATGGATATGGGGAGAGAGGAAGGGAGGGAGATGGCATGGGATCAAGGGTAGGAAGGAGATAGAGAGGAGAGATGGAGGTAAGGAGAGGGTGGTAATGAGAGGGAGAGGGATAGGGAGTTAGGGAGAGAGAGAGAGAGAGAGAGAGGAGGGGGGGAGAGAAAGGCAGAGAGGGAGATGAAGGAAGGGAGAGGGCAGAGAGTGATAGAGAGAGAGGAAGAGGGAGATATGGGGGGAAGGGAGAGTGGAAGGGGGAGGGAGGGAGAGAGGAAGGGACATAAATGGAGTGAGAAGTAGGGAGATGAGGAGGGAGGGAGGGAGAGAGGGAGGGATAGGGAGGCAGAGGGAGAGGGAGAGGGGCGAGTGAGTGGAGAGCGGGATAGAGATAGAGGGAGAGAGAGGGAGGGGTAGAGAGGGAGAAGGAGAGGGAGGGAGGGAGAGGGGAGAGATAAGGAGAGAGAGAGGGAGAGGATTTGAGGGAGGGAGGAAGGGAGAGAGGGGGGATAGGGAGGGAAAGGAGAGGGGGAAGGGGGGAGAGGGAATTAGAGGGGGGGAGAGAGAGAGAGGGAGTTGGAAGGAGAGAGGGAGTGAGCGAGAGGGAGAGGGAGAGAGGGCGGGAGATTGGGAGAGAGAGAGGAAGAGAGGGATGGCGAGAGGGAGGGATGGTGCGAGGGAGAGAGAGAGAGGAGAGAAGGAGATAGATGAGAGAGGGAGGGAGGGAGAGAGGGGAGTGAGACATAGAGGGAGAGGGAGGTAGGGAGAGAGATAGGGGGACAGTGAGTGAGAGGGAGCAGGAGGGAGAGATAGGGAAGAGAGAGGGATAGAGAGGGAGGGAGGGGGGTTTGGGAGAGGTAGGGAAGGCGTATTGTGAGAGGTAGGGAGGGAGGGGGGATGGGGATGGAGAGAGGGAGGTAGGGAGGGAGTGAGAGGGATATAGGGAGGGAGGTAGAGGGAGGGGGCGGAGGGAGAGGAGGATTGGGAAATGGAGGGAAGAAGGGAGCATGGGAGAGGGAGAGGGAGAGAGAGGCAGAGGGAGTGCGGGAGCAGTGGAGTGAGAGGAGATAGGGAGAGAGGGAAAGAGTGGGGAGGAGAGGGCGGCAGAGTGAGAGAGAGGGAGAGAGGGAGGGATGGAGCGGGGTGGAGGGAGAGAGGGATGGAGTGAGAGGGAGAGTGGGTGGGAGGTATAGAGAAAGAGAGGGAGAGAGAGGGAGAGCAAGAGGGAGAGAGTGAGAGGGGAGAGTGAGGGAGAAAGAGAGAGAGGAAGAGGGAGTGAGGGAGGGGGGATGGGGGGGGATGGGTATAGGGAGGAAGAGGTAGGGAGATGGAGAGAGAGAGAGGGAGAGAGGGAGGAGGGGGAGTGGTTGGGAGGGAGAGGGAGAGGGAGGAAGAGGGAGAGAGAAATAGAGAGAGGGAGATAGAGAGAGGGAGGGAGGGAGAGAGAAAGAGAGAGAGGGGGGGAGGTGGGTAAGGAGGGAGAGAGAGAGAGGGATAGGGAGAGATGGATATGGAGGGAGAGAGAGGGAGGGAGAAACAGAGGGAGGGGAAGGGAGAGAAAGGGTGAGAGGGAGAGAGTGAGGGAGAGAAAGAGGGAGGGATGGAGAGAGGTAGGGAGAGAGGGGGAGTGGGATAAGGAGATGGAGAGAGGGAAAGGGAGGGAGGGAGAGAGCATGAGATACATGGAGAGAGAGAGAGAGAGACAGAGAAAGGCAGATATGGACAGGGAGGGAGAGAGAGAGAGAGAGGGTGAGGGAGAGCGAAAGATAAGAAGAGGGAGAGGGAAGGAGAGGGAGAGGGAGAGGGAGAGGGAGAGTGATATCGAGATAGAGAGGGATATTGATTTAGGGAGGTAGGGAGGGAAGGAGAGGGGGAGAGAAAGGGAGAGAGAGAGAGAGAAGGAGGGAGAGAGAGGGAGAGGGAGAAAGGGACACACACACACACAAGGAGAGAGAGAGAGAGAGAGAGAGAGAGAGAGAGAGAGAGAGAGAGAGGCAGGGGGAGAGAGAGAGAGGGAGGAGGTGTTGTGAAACCAACTCCAAAAATAGAAGAAAAGAGATACAACACCTTAGAAATAAGCCACTTTAAGAGTTGGAGAACTTCTTGTTGTTGCTCGATGTGATCTTCCACTGCTTGAACCTTCGAGTTTTCTGCTGGCAAACCAAACATTTCGCCACAAAATTTTGAAGATCAGATTTACGGCCATCCCAAAAAAAATCTTTCTTCACCCTGTGGTATGTTTTCAAAAATCTTGAGTGTCCTCGAAAAGCTAGACAAACTAGAATTTAGAAAAGTAGGATTTAATAGAAAAGCTAGATTTAGAAAAACAAATTTAATAGAAAAGCTAGATTTTAGATTTAATAGAAAAACAAGATTTCAGAAATAATAGAAAAACCGGATTTCAGAAAATATAGAAATAGAAAAGTTAGATTTGAGAAAATATATGAAAGCTAGTTTTGAAAAATGATAGATTTAAATGAAACCTAGATTTGAAAAAAATTAGGTTTAATAGAAATCTAGATTTCAAAAAGATAGTTTTAATATAGATGATAGATTTCATAGAAATAATAGAAAAGCTAAATTTCATAGAAATAAAAGAAAAGCTAGAAAGGTTATATTTAAAAAAGATAGTTTCATAAAATTTCTAGATTTCATAGAGAAGCTAGATTTCAGAAAAGCTAGACTTAATAGAAAAGTTAGATTTCATAAAAATAATAGAAAACCTAGAAAAGCTATATTTCAACAAGATAGATTTAACAGAAAATATCAATTAAAAAAAAATATAGAAATAATAGAAAATATAGATTTCAAAAAATATAGAAATAATAGAAAAGCTAGATTTCATAGAAAAAGGATAGAAATAATAGAAAAGATGGAAAGGCTAGATTTCAAAAATAATAGATTTAATAAAAAGGCTAGAAAAACTAGATTTAATAGAAAATCTGGATTTCATAAAAGATATATTTAATAGAAAAGATAGATTTCAAAAATTATAGATTTAATAGAAAAGATATATTTAATTCCGAAAAAGATTTCAAAAATAATAGATTTAATGAAAAATATAGAAAACCTAGATTTAATAGAAAATTTGGATTTCATAAAAGATATATTTAATAGAAAAGATTGATTTCAAAAAATATAGATTTAATAGAAAAGATAGATTTAATCGAAAAAGATAAATTTTAGAAAAGATAGATTTCATAGAAATAATAGAAAAGTTAGAAAAGCTAGATTTCAAAAAATATAGATTTAATAGAAAAGTTAGATTTCAAAAAAGATAGATTTAATAGAAAATCTAGATTTCAAAAAGACAAATTTAATAGAAAAGCTAGATTTTAAAAAAGATAAATTTAATAGAAATCTAGATATAAAAAAAGATAGATTTAATAGAAAAGCTAGATTTCATAGAAATAATCAAAAAACTAGAAAAGACAAATTTCATAGAAAAACTATATTTCATAGAAATAATAAAAAAGCTAGAAAAACTATAATTCAAAAAAATATAGATTTCATAGAAAACCTAGATTTCAGAAAAGATAAATTTAATAGAAAAACTAGATTTAAAAAAAGGTAAATTTAATAGAAAAATTATATTTCAGAAAATATAGATTCAATAGAAAATGTAGATAGAAAAACTTATTTTCATAAAAAATATAGATTTCATAGAAAAATAGGATTTTAGAAATAATAGTAAAGCTAGAAAACCTATATTTCAAAAAATATAGAAAAAGAAAAGCTAGAATTCAAAAAAGATGGAAATATAAAAGCTCGCTTTCCATAAAAATAGATTTCAGAGAGAAGCTATATTTGATTTATATATATATATATATAGAATAGCTAGGTTTGATAGAATTGATAGATTTAATATAAAATCTATATTTCATAAAAAGGGCAGTGTTAATAGAAAAGATAGATTTAAAAAAAAGATAGATTTAATAGAAAATCTAGATTTTAAAAAAGTTAGCCAGCTACCCATGAGGCAGACAAAGAAGTCCAACAAGCCCAGCATCCTCTATTAAATTATATTAATAATTATTAATATAATAATTATTAATTATTATTAATACAATTATATTATAATATTATATTATTAAATTATTATTATTATTATATAAAATAATAATAATAATAATAATAATAAATTTAGAATCTATTTTAATAATATTTTAACCTTGTAACCATTAAAAAAATCTACTTGATCACTTCAATCAGTAAATTTTATTTTAATACAATCCATAATTAATATACATTAATTAATTTAAACATTAAAATATTAATAAATTGGAGCATTAAACATTATTAAGTAAAATACTAATTAATAGCATTAATTAAAACATTTTACAATATGTAATTAAAACTTTTGTATAAAAAAATGTTTAATAACAATAAAGATTAATTCAAAAATCTCGAAAAAATTATATTAATATTAATTAATAATAAAGTGAAATAATTATTATATTTCCATTATTACATTGACAGATTAATTAAATCATTAACATGTAATTATTATATTTAATTACATTATTCAAATATATCTAAACATGAATATATTGAGATTTAGTTAATAATAATAATAATAATAATACTATGTTGGAATTATACTTAAATGCTTTCAACTTTAAAATATTAATTAAAACTTTTGACAATATATTAATTAAAATATTTATTTAAAAATGTTTAATAAAATTAATTTAAATATGTTTAAAGAAATGAATTAATAGAACGTTAATTAATTAAACTATTAAAACAATAATTAACATAAATATTAATTAATTACAACATTAACATTAATTAATTAATTAAAGCATTTAATAACATTAAATAAAATACTTGACGATATATTAATTAAAATATTTATATAAAAGTCTGTAAGGTGAGCGAAGATGAAACCTCATGAAGTGTGGTTGAGCGTTGAGACAATTATTGTCGTAATTGAGACAATTATTTGGTATAATACGAAAGTCTATATTATTGAGTTTAATAATAAGTCTTATAATATTTGTTTTAATATTACAGTTTATAATATTAAGTTTCTATATATATACGGCTTATAATATTTGGTTTTAATATTATTATTTACGTTATGGAGTAATATGTTGGGTTATAATATATATTCTAATATATGGGGTTTATAATTAGGCTTTAATATTGCGTTTATAATTAGGCTTTAATATTGCGTTTATTTGGGTTTAATATTAGGGTTTATAATATTTTGTTTAATATTTAGAGTTTATAACATCAGGGATTATAATATTTCAGTTCATAATATTGATTTTTAGGGTTTATTGTTATCTTGTGTTTTTAATATTGATCCCTTGGACTTATTGATCCCTTATGTATTTAATATTTATCTCTTGGGTTCATGAATATCCTCGGTTTGTAATTTAAATCCTTGGGTTTATTAGTTCATTTGGTTTATAATATTAATAACCCTTGGATTTATTAATCTCTTAGAGTTTAAAATATTAATTCTTATGGTTTATTAATCTCTTTATTTTAAAGTATTAATTCTTATGCTTTATTAATTTCTTGGTTTATGATATTAATATTTATCCCTTCGGTTCACCAATTCCTTTGGTTTATAATATTAAACCCTTAGGTTTATTAGTTCATTTGGTCTATATTATTAATAATCTCTTCAGTTTATTAATCTCTTCGTTTTAAATTATTAATTTGTAGGGTTTATTAATTTCTTAGGTTTTTAGTTTAAGGTATTAATTATTAGGGTTTATTCATCCCTCGAGTTTTCAATTCTTTGGTTTGGTAATATTAGGCACTAAATATTAGTCTTAAAATTTAATATTAATGCATGGTCCAATGTCACGTTATGAAAAACATTGTCTCAATACGAAAATCAGCCATGGGCTACCATTGTTAATCATAGATAGTCGTAGTCAATGAAGGTCTTCCATGCTCGAATGTCGCATTGTGACAAAGATTTTCTGAATATTAAAACTAACCATGGCAAACCATGGTCATTCTTCATCCAACGTCGCATTGTGACAATAATTGTCTGAATGTTTACATCAAGCATGCTCAACCATGTTTATTTTACAGTTTATAATATTTATCTAAATATTTTTGTATAATTGAGGTTTAGAATATTTATCTAAAGGTTTTCATATACTTTAGTTTTATAATATTAATATCTTAGGTATAATATTATTCCCTTAAGTTTATAATATTAATAATCATGTGAGTTTATCAAACCTTTTGTTTAAGATATTAATGTTTAGGCTTTATTACTCTCTTATGTTTTTCGTATTGATCCCTTCATGTTATTGGTCCCTTAGGTTTTTAATATTCATCCTTTGGGTTCACTAATTCTTGTGGTTTATAATATAAAACCCTTGCGTTTATTAGTTTCTCTCATTCATAATATTATTCAACCCTTCGGTCTTAGCATCTCTTGAGTTAAAAATAATAATTCTTAGGTTTATTAATTTCTTAGTTTTTTGAGAAAAAAATATAAATTCTTAATCTTTATTAATCTCTTGTGCTTTTAATATTGATCCCTTCACTTGATTGATCCCTTAGGTTTTTAATATTTATCCCTTGGTTCACCAATTCCTTTGGTTTGTAAAATCAAACCCTTGGTGTTATTAGTTCTTTATGTTTATCATATAAATAATCCCTTGGGATTATTAATATCTTGAGTTTAAAATATTAATTCTCAGGGTCTGTTAATCTCTTGAGTTTAAAATATTAATTCTTAGGGTGTATTACTTTATTGGTTTATAATATTAATATTTATCCCTTGGGTTCACCAATTACTTTGGTTTTTAATACTAACCCTTGAGTTTATTACTTCTTTTGGTTTATAATATTAATAATGTATTGGGTTTAAAAATCTATTTAATTTAAAATATTAATTATTACGGTTTATTAATTTCTTAGGTTTTTATGTTTAAAATTTTTATTCTTAGGGTTTAATAATCTTTTTTGTTTTTAATATTGATCCCTTGGCCATATTTATCATGAAGGTTTTTAATATTTATCCCCTCGGTTCACCGATTCCTTTGGTTTATAATATTAAACCCTTGCATTTATTAGTTCTTTGGTTTATAATATTAATAATCCCTTGGGTTTATTAATCTTTTGAGTCTTAATATTATGATTTACATTGTGACGTAATATGTTGGGTTATAATATAGATTCTAATATATATTGTTTATAATTAGGGGTTAATATTGGGTTTATAATATTTGGGTTTAATATTAGGATTTATAAGATTGTGTTTAATATTTAGAGTTTATAACATTGGGGATTATAATATTTTGGGTCATAATATTGATTCATAGGTTTTGTTGATCTCTTTTGTTTTTAATATTTAACCCCTCACCTTATTGATCCCTTGGGTCTTTAATATTTATCTCTTGGTTTCACCAATTCCTTTGATTTGTAATATTAAACCCTTGGGTTTATTATGTTGGTTTATAATATTAATAACCCCTTAGGGTTTATTAATCACTTAAGTTTAAAATATTAAGTCTTGGGGTTTATTAATCTCTTAAGTTTAAAATATTAATTCTTTTTCATTACTAATTTCTTGGTTTATAATATGAATAATCCCTTTGGTTTATTAGTCTCTTCACTTTAAATTATTAATTCTTAGGTTTTATTTATTTCTTATGTTTTAAGTTTAAGATATTAGTTATTAGGGTTTATTAATCCCTTGAGTTTTCTAATTCTTTGGGTTGCTAATATTAGGTGTTAAATATTAGTCTTACACTTTAATATTAATGCATGGTCCAATATCACATTATGAAAAACATTGTCTCAATATTAAAACCAGCCATGGGCTACCATTGTTAATCATAGTTAGTTAAAGTCAATGAAGGTCTTCCATGGTCGAATGTCACATTGTGACAAATATTGTCTCAATATGAAAATCACCCATGGAAAACCATGTTTATTCTTCACCCAATGTCGCATTGTGACAACAATTATCTGAATGTTTAAATCAAGCATACTTAACCATGTTTATTTTATGGTTTATAGTATTTATCTAAATATTTTTCTATAGTTCAAGTTTATAATATCTATCAGGAGGTTTTTATATACTTGAGGTTTATAATATTAATATCTTAGGTTTAATATTATTCCCTTGAGTATATAATATTAATAATCATGTGAGCTTATCAAACCTTTTTGTTTAAGATATTAATTTTTAGGGTTTATTAATCTCTTATGTCTTTCGTATTGATCCCTTCATCTTATTGACCAATTAAGTTTTTAATATTTATCCCTTGGGTTTATAGTATAAATCCCTTGGGTTTATTAATTTTTTTTATTTATAATACTAAACAACTCTTGGATCTAAGAATCTCTTGAGTTAAAAATATTAATTCTTACGGTATTGAATTTCTTAGGTTTTTGAGATAAAAATACTAATTCTTAATAATATTAATAGTTATCCCTTGGGTTCACCAATTCCTTTGTTTTATAATATTAGACCCTTCATTTTATTAGTTCTTTTTGTTTATAATATTCATAACAACTTTAGTTTATTAATTTCTTTAGTTTAAATTATTAATTCTCAGGGTTTATTCATTTCTTACATTTTGAGTTTAAGATATTAATTATTAGGGTTTATTAATCCCTTGAGTTTCCTAATTCTTTGGGTTGGTGATATTAGGCATTAAATATTAGTCATACACTTTAATATTAATACATGGTCCAATGTGACATTATGAAAAACATTCTCTACATGAAAATCAACCATGGGCCACCATTGTTAATCATAGTTAGTCATAGTGAATCAAGGACTTCCATGGTAGAATGTCACATAGTGACAAATATTGTCTCAATATGAAAATCAACCATGGAAAATCATTGTTATTCTTCGTCCAACGTCGCATTATGACAATAATTGTCTCAATTTTTATGTCAAACATGCTCAACCATGTTTATTTTACGGTTTCTAGTATTTATCTAAAGGTTTTTATATACTTGAGGTTTATAATATTAATCTCTTAAATTTAATATTATTTACTTGAGTTTATAATATTAATAATTATGTGAGTTTATCAAACCTTTTTTTTAAGATATTAATTTGCCGGCTTTATTAATCTCTTATGTTTTTCATATTGATTCCTTCGCCTTATTTATCCCTTAGGTTTCTAATATTTGTCCATTAGGTTCACAAATTCATTGGGTTTATCACATAAAACCCTTTTTTTATTATTTCTTTCCTTTTATAATATTAAACCACACTTGGGTCTTACAATCTCTTGAGATAAAAATATTAATTCTTAGGGTTTTTTAATCTCTTGTGTTTATAATATTTGATCCCTTGGCCTTATTGATCACTTATGTCTTTAATATTTATCCCTTGGGTTCACCAATTCCTTTGGTTTGTAATATCCAATCCTCGGCTTTTTTAGTTCTTTTTGTTTATAATATTAATAATCCCTTGGGTTTATTAATCTCTTGAGTTTAAAATATTAATTATTAGCGTTTATTAATATTTTGAGTTTAAGATATTAATTATTAGAATTTATTAATTTATTGGTTTATAATATTAATATTTATCCTTGGGTTGACCAATTACTTTTGTTTATAGTATTAAACCCTCTTCTTTTGGTTTATAATATTAATAATGTCTTGGTTTTATTAATCTATTTAATTTAAAATATTAATTATTAGGGTTTATTAATTTCTTAGGTTTTTGAGTTAAAAAAAATATTCTTAGGGTTTAGTAATCTTTTGTGTTTTTAATATTGATCCCTTGGACTTATTGGTCGTGTATGTTTTTAATATTTATCCAATGGGTTCATCGATTCCTTTGGTTTACAATATTAAACCCTTGCATTTATTTGTTCTTTTGGTTTATAATATTAATAACACCTTTGGTTTATTAATCTTTTGAGTTTAAATATTGATTATTATGGTATTAATATCCTAGGTTTTTTAGTATAAAATATTAATTCTTGGAGTTTATTAATTTCTTGTCTTTTTAATATTAATCCCTTGGCTTTATTGATCCCTTGGGTTTATTATTTCCTTGGGTTTTTAATATCAATCCATTTTTTTATTAATCCTTTATATTTTTAATTCATTGGGTTTATAATATTAAAAATCCCTAAAGTTGATTCTTATCTTCGGTTTATAATATTAATAATCATGTGATTTTATCATTCATTTGTATTTAAAATATTAATTCCTAGTCTTTATTAATCTGTTCTCTTTTTAATATGGATCCCTTGGGCTTGTTGATCTCTTAAGTTTTTAATATTCTCCCCTTGGGTTTTCCAATTCCTTGGGTTTATAATATTAGACCATTGGGATTATTAGTTCTTTTGGATTATAATATTAATAATCCATTTGTATATTTGTAAGAGATATACACTTATTATAAATAGTAATAAAATACTAGTATTATGTTATATTTTAATTTTAGTATATTTTTAATTATAACTATTAATGTATTGAAAAAATTTAACAATATTTTATTATTTTATATTTTATTATCAATATATATATATATATATATATATATATATATATATATATATATTATTTTAATATATAGTATTAATATAGTTTATATTATTAATATATTACAAGTAGATATATAAGATATATTGGTAATTATATTCATAAATGTATAATGACTATTTTGGTAAAATATATGTGGTGGGTGTTGCATAGAGGTCTATTCGCGTATATCAAACACATTAGTCAATGTGGTTGTAAATCTATTTCATATACGTCTATCTGCATATATCAACCACATTGATAAATGTGCTCGTGCTAGTATACTGTCCCCATATCAACGTTTGAATGAGTTTGGGGTTTATGGTAATAGTCGTGAGAAGGGAAATAGTATTATAACATAAAGACAGGAACTAGATGGAAAACGTAAGGAAATTTGTTAGCAACTATGAAAACTATTAGTAAAAGTGGAATAATAAACAGCAACTGTGTTGCTCAAATTCCATTATCACAATAGATATTGAGTGTAGTGGAGAAAGTATGAAAGGAAATCACACTACTAATTTGCAATGTGGTTCATTAAACTCAATTCAGAGCCGATGCTGGAATGATTTAGTTTTAATACGAACTAGGCAACACAACACATTCAGTAGAGAGACTAGAAATTTACCGTCAGGTACAATGGGATGTCAAGTGAAAATATTACATTCAACTTTGAATAAAAATATGAATTAATCAATGGTGACAACATGTAGGAAAAATATATATTCCTCAGACAGTTATCAAATATATAAGAGCTCAACAATGAATCATCAAAAAGAGACACAGTAGACACAGTATATATTGTGTAATTTACCGAGTTCTATTAGCAGAATAAAATACGAGAAAAAAAATCTTTTGTTTCAAACAAATAGTGAAACTAAATATCACGAAATAAAATTCACCCAAGAACGAACCATATGTTAATCAAGTTATGTAAATTTTGAAGTTATATTCTAATTCAATTCGGAATTTTTGTAAACTATGGTCATACATCGTATTAAAATAAATATATTCACAAAGTATAACAAACGTATATGATTATAGCGATTTTTCTGAGCAAAATAAAAACAGAAATGCACCACAACTATAACCCATAAGAGGAATGACATCCATGAAATATACTAAATTTGTAAAAATTCAGTGTATTCAATAACTTGAATACACATAATGTATAGACATTCAGGAAATTCATAGATGTGTCATTTTAATCAACTAATCCCTAGAATCGACAGACAATTTCATATCAACGGAGTAGTAGTACAAATTTATGTGCATACTGGATAGCACATATAATAATTTTAAAGTGTTTCAAATACAAGAATCATAACCAAGGACATAATATTATAGAGAGGGTTGTTTTTAGACAATATTTAAAATATATTATGAGCAAATTGTCTTAATTTGAGATTAAAAAAAATTGTAAATTATCTTTAAGAAAGTGTCTCGAACTATTGTCTTAAAAATTTGTTTCTATAAACACAATATACACTACTACATATAAAGGGATTTAAAGACAAAATTTGAGACAATTTTTTGTTAAATTGTCCTAACTTGAGGCAAAATAAAAGTTGTGTATTGTCTTAAAGATTTTCTTTAAGCGACTATCTCAAATTACTGTCTCAAAATATTGTCTCTATGAAGAAAATATATACCACAAGCATTATTGTCTTTTAGGAAAAAAATTATTTTTTCTCTCCAGATACAATAGTTGAGATTAAATAATATTGTCTTTTTAGAGAGAATAAAAATTATATTTAACATCAATACAATATTACCATAAAAATATCTCACAATTGAAATAGATAAATATAAAAAGTATTTAATTTAAAATAAACTACAATTTTATTAATTGATTCTTGTTAGGGTACAATGTTATCAAACCACCAACTTGCTACTTATAAGACAATTATTTTTCCAATGAGCTAGATCCATTTAAATAATTGTATAAGAAATTATGGAAGTCATTGAAATTGAATAGACAAACATTGATTTAAAAATAATTCTTGATACATAATGGCATAAACTTTGTAATGTCCATAATCATGCAACTCTTATTTTTAACTCAATAAAAAATAACTTATCTAAATAAGGTATCAAATCCATAAACCAATAAACCAACAATCTAACACCATGTTGGAATTTTATTTTGCATTAATACACATCTTCGTTATCCATTTTTGTTTTAAAAAAAACTTGTGCAAGCACAAAGACTTTGATTTTGATATCAACCTTGATTTGAAAGTTGTAAGATTTTTTTGGAATTCTCCACCTTGTAAGTCACAAATGAGCCAGAATAAATGGCCACCTATCTAAATAGGCAACTTTAGAAAAATTCAATTAGACAACATGAAAAAATAACAATAATTCAATTAAACAACATGAAAACATAATATGAAATTGGATTTATAGTTTATTAGACGTAATCATCAAATACAATGGAATAAATCACAAAATTTTCCTCTTTTCATGGAAAGAGAGAAACTGCATTTTTTAGTGAAAAATCTATACTATTGTTGCAAATATCTTATATTTCTCTTGAGTTTTACAGGTAGCTGATTCGTTCAATATTTTCATATCTTCATGTCTACATTTCTTCAGTTCCAATATTTTCCTACAATTTCTATCATTTGAAATATTGTGTGATATTTCCTGGAAGTTCTATCATCTGATATTTTTTTTTATATTTCCAAGGATTTTCTTTCTAGAACCTCATTTATTTTCCGCAAAACCTTATTAGCAACAAGGATCAATACTAGCATTATGAGATATAATGTTTCCAGGTTGTAATTCTTCCAAAATATGGAGTTTCTACCGAGTTTGTTGGGAGGAAAGAGCACGCGATGAAGGGTCAAAATGATATTTATGAATATTTCATATGATTATCTTGTTCTTACCCACATTATTCAATGTAATAACAATTACACCAATGGTTACCATAATTGTGGTTTTTTCTACCAAAGAAACAACATGAGATACTACGTTTTGTAATATCTATATGATATGCCATATAACTATGAAGCTTTTTCACTTAGACTCTGTATGGTCATTTTATATGCATACTTTTATGAATATTTTATTAATTATTAGTTATTTATAGTTATATTAGGTTTTATTAACTGAAAGGGCATGATCAAAGATCATGCCTCTTCGCCAAGGGACACCTTGAGGCTATATTTAAAGCCTAGGCGATCCCTCATTGTAATCATCTCTTATCTTCATCATTAATAATATATATTTATCAAGTTTACCAGAGTTTTTACACTCCATTGGTATCAGAGCCATCGCTCTTCGGGATCTGTGTGATCACCCAGGAATTACAGAATTCCAGAATTGCAGATTTTTTCAAGACTTGTGGACAGTATTAGTTTTAAAAGGAAATTTGTAGCCATCTCCTCTCTCCTCTCATATCCGACCTGTCCCTCACTCCCGCTCTGCGTTTTACCCAACCCCCTCACATAAATTTTTTTTTTATAAAACAGTCAACGCATTACACCCTCCCCCTCACATATCTCACTACACAGCCGCTTACACTCCTGCATTACACCCTCCCCCTCACATATCTCACTACACAGCCGCTTACACTCCATTGGTATCGGAGCTATCGCTCTTTTGGGATCTGTGTGATCACCCAGGAATTACAGAATTCCAGAACTGCAATTCCAGATTGCAGATTTTTTATCAGTGCTGGTGGCAGCATTTGTTTAAAAATTTTTACCCAACCCCTTCTGGTCTCTCACTCCCTCTCTGCCTTTGCTCACCAACCCTGATTCCCAACTCCCTCATGTAAAAAAATAAATAAATAAATAATTTTTTACAACCCACTTAACCCCCTCACATTCCTTACCCTCCCCTTTCACACTCAACGCTCTTCCCAAATCATTCTACGCATCCTACCCCTCACCACCCAACACTCAAACAACGCCCTCGGCGTACACTCCATTGGTATCAATTCAGTGCAAATTTCAGAGAAGATTTTTCGGTGAAGATCACAGATATATCTCTGTTTTTGGACAAGAAAGATAAGGGAGATCGAACCATGTTACAGCAGTAAACAAGCTCAGACTATATTGCAGATTTCTGAAGCTCATTGCAGACCTGTGGAACTGCAAAATTCAGATTACAGTGACCTGCAATTTCGGACAGCACTTCAGGCCTGCACTGCGGCCTTTTCTGTGGCCTCTCTGGAGCAGTTAAATCAGTGCCTCAGAGACTCTCGGACATGTGGACAGAACTCGCTCCTTTTGACTCTCAAATTTGATTGTAGTGGGCAGAAGACAGTCCCGTGGTAACTCAGTTTGAAAAACTCGGACCTGTGGTGTAGTATATTGAACCTGTGACAGAAAGCACACGTAGAAAAATAGAGCCTGTTTGCTGAGTTCACAGAAATCTAAGGCTGTTTTTAATGTTGGCAAATATTTAACGGGCTTTGCAACACAAAATTGAAATAAAAAAAACGAACCAGAGTTGCATGAAACACAAATAATCCTCCGCTACGATCCAAAATTTCGGAACAGCTGAGAGAAATATAATACGACATTAACGCGGTGTGTATTTTATAGATCTCCGACTGTACAACCCGGCACATCATTCCCTTAACCGCAGCCATTTTCTCTTCTGCCTGCCCTACCTTCCGCGTCCCTCACGCACTGTCGACATCCCTCCCACACTGCACCGCCGTCTTTTCTCTGTCGTGGACAGTTCTCTGTCATGGCCATTACAACGGCAGCAAATAAAAATTGCGTGCAAATCGTGATCAGGTAGCGGTTGAAAAAAACAAATCGATTTGTTAAATTATATGAACAGTGTGTCATTTAAACCGAACGGCACATTTTAAAAAGAACAACGTGTCAAACGGACGGGCAATTCGGAAACAGGGTGTCGTTTAAACGGGCTGCATCGATATAGTAATAAATCGAATTGCTAAAATTATATGAACAGGAAATCGATTAACTCCAGATTGGCGGCGTATTTTAATTCGGAACGGGCACAGTCTAAATACGATTTTTTTTAATTATATAAAATATATAATATATAATTCAAATTGATAATTATATATATATATATATATATATATTATAATTATATAATTTATTTATATATATATTATAATTTTCATATAATAATTATATAATTAGATTATATATATTATATAATTTTTAATTAAAAATTATATATATATAATAATTATATAGTTTTAAAAAAAATTATTATTAATTAATTAATTAATTAAATATTAATTAATTAATTCAAAAAAAAAAAAAAATTAATTAAATATTAATTAATTAATTTTAAAGAAAAAGGAGGAGAGAAACTGGCAGAAAAATAATTCCCACCTCATACATATTCAGTATGTCTTTATCAATGATGACGGTTGATCAGATAAAAAGGCAAATATGGCTAAAACAAATGGAGGCTAAGGACAAGGAGAACAAAGTATTGCAGAAATTTAATGCGATCATGAACAATATGACAGAACTCTTCAGTAAGCTAAATGATAAAATAGATAAGTTAAGTCAGACACAATCCCCAATATCTCCTAATAGGGAACAAAATCAACAAAACAATTTCGCAGATTCAGGGAACTCAGAAGAGCATCAGGAAAAAGCTGATTTCCCACATCACCATGAAGATACAGATGTTTGTAAACAACAAAATGTTCCATCCCCAGACTTGGACGAAACATGTGAAGCGACAAACACATCCGAAGCCACTGATATAACGGCAGAAGCTGTTGAGGCCTTCGGTGATGAAGCACATATGGTGGTTAAGAATGAAGCGTTTGATGATGAGAAGAAGTTGCATCAAAAGATAATTGTTGGTAACTTACCCCTAAATCTAAAAAGGAATCACAAAAAATCACCAGAAGAACAAGGGATAGTTGGGAAACATGAAGAAGTATTCCAAGATCTACCCATAAAAGTGTCTTCCAATAGGAAAATCAAACATCCAATAGAAGTCAAGACAGTATCCAACTCTGTCGATATCAGATCTTTTCACTATCCACATCACCAACAGATGGAGCTCGAGAAGATGCTTCACGATCTTTTTAAAATGTGGGAAGCAAGAGCTCATCGCTTGAGGAAACCAGACATTCGTCAACATTGTCCATCATTACGTATGCTTTGAGGACAAAGCATCTTAAGAGAGGGGCAATGTTATGAATATTTTATTAATTATTAGTTAGATATATTTATATTAGGTTTTATTAACTGAAAGGGCATGATCAAAGATCATGCCTCTTCGCCAAGGGACACCTTGAGGCTATATTTAAAGCCTAGGCGATCCCTCATTGTAATCATCTCTTATCTTCATCATTAATAATATATATTTATCAAGTTTACCAGAGTTTTTACACTCCACTTGGCAAGGTATTCTGCCCTAACCGGACCTAACACTGCTTTAGGTGCATCACATGGCATTACATTGCCTCTTATCCCAGCCAAGTGTTGTTTCAATCTAAGAATACCCACACCTCCAATACATTTTTGACAAAGTTTGCATACCATCTTTCCCTCAACCACATCACAATGGGCCCATGCACTGTCCTTGGCTTTTGGAGGCCTCTTGACTTGAAATAATTGAAATTTGGAAATAAATCTGCCATTTAAAAAAAAGTGCAGCTAAGATAAATGGACAACTAAGGCTAAATTTACGAAACAAAATGCATATTCAAACATACAAAATTTGATAGCATAGGACTAGAGATTTGAGAGCAATAAAATAGATAAACACATGAGAAAATAAATACATGAACAGCAATGAAATGATGGATTTTTCAAGTGAAAAGTCTTACCTAGAAATGCAAACTAGCTTCCTTAGCGTCCTTTTGAAGATGCCAACACTATTGACAACTCCAAACTATCTCCAAGATAGCTCCAACTCCAACTCCAAGCCTCCAAGATCACTACTCCGGCAAACACCCAACACTCTCCAAGCTCTCAATCAAACTCAAAAACAACAATGAGTTGGTGTGAGATAAAGGAGAGGCTTCCCCTGCTTATAAAAGATTGGGGAGGGTGTTTTTGGAGGGAAACAACCCTCACCTTACCTCCACATATGCCCTAAGGCTGTGTTGCTAGCCGTCGGTGGGTCCGCGCAAGGAAGGGACACCTAACCGGTCGGTTAGGTATGGAACCAACCGGTTTATGCATTAACCGGCCGGTTCCATACCTAACCGGTCGGTTAGGTCCGATTAACCAGCCAATTCAGGTGAGACACCCCTCAAAACCGGATTGCAAGGGCGGTTGTGACCGGACGTTGATCTAACTGTAATATCCTGGGCCCAGGGCGACCTCCACTGACCGAGGGTACGGTGAGCCTTGACACGGCTAGGGGTACACACGCGCGGTGGGGGGCTAACGCGGGGTCCACCGTCCTCTTCCGCTCCCGGTGGGCCTTAAGACCCCACCCTTAACACCCTGGGATGCCGCCCTCACTAACGGTTCGAGCTTTTGGTGTAGTGGTTGGGCCTTTGTGGTATCAGAGCTGAGGTCTCGAGGTCGAGACCCGCGGAGCGTGGTGGGCTGTAATATCCCTGTTTAGGGCAGCCTCCTTGTTGAGGGTCCGGTGGGCCTTGACACGCTGCCGGGGTCTGCGTAATTGGGGGACTGCGCGAGGGTCCCCGTCCCGAGATGCTCCGGTGGGCCTTAAGACCCCACCCTTAACACCCTGGGATGCCGCCCTCACTAACAGTTCGAGCTTTTGGTGTAGTGGTTGGGCCTTTGGTCTGTAATATCCCCAAAGGGAAATAACCAGTAATACACAGAAATATGCCAGACAGATATAAAACAAAATGAAGGAATCAGATAATGGAACAAGTACACATAGAATGCCAGAACACTAAGCCATTTTATTAATCTGAGAATACATAGATAGGAATACAAGACAATCAGAATGAGTGCACCTATCCTTGCCCTAGGCAAGTGGAGACCCTCTCAGAACAAATAATGGCTGCAGATAAGGACAGCGTCCTAGCTGGCTGAAGATTTGCTATGAAGAACTGCTGCTGGAATGCACTGGATCTATGAGCTGAAGACTAGAAAGATGGCTGATCTCAATCCTCCAAACAAACCCCAGTGAATGTGAAACTGATGCTCCACCACCAATCAAACCCTCGCCAATAAAAACGTTGTCTCTGCTAGTGACAGCGCAGAAGACAGATGAAACGCTGACACCAGTCATCTGATGGAGTGGTCTCGATATCAGAACGGAAACTTGGCTTATTTGCCAAACCCCACACACAGACTGCGCTCCCTTCGGGGATCAGGCGTCCTCCCGGCCCAAGGATGCGATCCTCCCGCTGCAGTCTGTGGGATCTGAGTCCTCCTATCCATATCTGCGTCCTATCACTCCAGATCTGCGTCCTCCAAGGCTAGATCTGCTGCTATCTCTCCAGATCTAGGCTAGATCTGCCAATATCTCCTCAGATCTGCGTCCTCCAAGTACTAGACTCGATGCTCTCCGGATCTGAGGCCAGATCTGCCAATATCTCCTGGAGATCTCGTTCTTCCTGCGGATGAGCGATCCTTCCTCTACGGATGCGCGGCTACAAGAAGGTTTCTCTTCTCCAAAATCTCACCCAAGCCACTACTAGCTCTTCGCCCGGCCCGAAGGATGATGCTCGAAAATAACCTTACCGGGCGGCACTCGAAGTCCCCCGAAGCTAAGGGTGATACCAGAAAATAACCTTACCAGGGCAGGCACTCGAAGTCCCCCGAGGCTAAGGGTGAGATCTCAGAACGGAGACACTCGGTTGCACTAAACAGTGCTGCAGACCGACTAAACAACCGGCGTGCTGAAGCAGACAGAAGTCTAGCTCTCAATATCAATATCAAATCATGCATGCCCAAATGAGATAGCTCTCCCTCCTTTTATAGATCCCTTGGAGCCTTCTAGAGCATTATTTTATTATTATTTTATTTATGGAGCACTTTTCCCTTTTATTAAAATATTATAAAATATTCCTTTTTAATGCAGAAAAGGGTAAATCGGCTACCACGCCTCCTCCGGTCACTGAAATCTCTGTCTAACTGTCCCATCGTGTAGGTATCCTCGTCCCGGTTCCAATGAGCTATTACACTAAGGTGTTCCATCGTGTATTCCTCCCGGAATGCCACCTTGAGCATAATCAGCTGAGTTAAGCCCATAAATAACTCAAAATTCCGAAAGTTATCGGAATGCATCGGAACGAAAGCCAAACTGCTCGGATGGTGGAGTATATCAAGCGAATTCCTCCAAACACCATGAAAACTCCTCAAAACTCCTCCGAAAAGCTCCTGAGCCCACTGATAGCACCAATCTGTACATGTGACCTGTCTGCTCCTAACTCTGGAAGTCCCTCCTAGCCCTGTCACGGGTGATACCAAAAATGGGAATATTACACTAACCGGCCGGTTTGACCGGTTACCGGTTCAAACCGACTGGTTTTAATAACTATGCTATGAAGAGACATTTGCTCCGACAGCAAGGTATAAAACGATTCGTTCATTGGTCTCTCTGGCAGCATCAATGGGATGGAACATCCACCAAATGGATGTCAAGATTGTGTTTCTGAATGGCACAATTGATGAATAAGTCTATATAGAGAAACCCTTGGTATTTGTAGTTAAAGACAGGAAGTCATATGTTTGCAGATTGAAGAAAGCATTATATGCCCTCAAGCAAGCACCAAGAGCATGGTATGCTAAAATGGATGCATACCTTCAAAGAGTAGGCTTCACAAAAAGTTTTGTTGATTCGAACCTTTAATCAAGGTTGCAGATGGAGAACCTGTAATCGTTCTTCTGTATGTAGATGATCTTCTCTTGACAGGTGTAGAAGGTCGAATTGAAGCATGTAAGAAGCAACTAGCAGCAGAATTTGACATGAAGGATCTAGGGTTGATGCATTACTATTTGGGACTAGAAGTTTGGCAAGGACCTGATGAAATTTATCTGGGTCAAGGAAAGTATGTGATCAAGATGTTGAAGAGGTTTGACATGATGGATTGTAAACCAATGACCACTCCGATGATCACGAACTTGAAGAGACTAAGGAGTTCTGAATCGAACCCTATGGATCCTTCCACTTATAGACAATTCATTGGCTCAATTATGTACTTGGTGAATACTCGACCAAACATGTTTTGCAGTAAACATTCTCAGTCAATTCCAAGTGGAGCCATGGAACGACCATCAGTCGTATATGCAGTGGAAATATTAAAATACTTCGTAAACAAAGACTTCCATTGTAGGATAGAAATTGTAAATTATATATTGTATAAAAGAATTGTTGATAAGATGATTACAAATGAGAATGAGGGCCTGCTTATATACCCTAGGCAGGTGCCCTTTCACAAATGGCTATGTCTCTAAGACACGCCTCTTCATAACTAACTAACTAATCATTAGTTAATGACTTATTATTTATTTATTACAGGTACATTTATATTTATTGTTATTTTATTATGAATTATATTTTTAGAATTTTGGCTTTTGTGATCAATCTAAATATGAATTATATTCATAACATAACCTCTCCCTTCAAGAAGCTTTGTCCGCAAAGCTTACTTAAGAACATCTTCTAGTCTCAGTACTTTCATCTTCGTCGATACGAGACGATATGATACTCTGAATGATAGAAAACACTGTCGTACTGAGAACAGATCAGACCATCTTAGATTGATCTTCTGGAGATGTGTGGTGAATAGTTGTCGTATGACTGGATTCTGCAAGCTTCAGTATCTCTAGGAACATGAATTTGTTGTTTATTTTCTGAGTGATATTGGTACGTAGCTTGATTAGAAAGTCTGCTCTTGTGATTCGAATGTCGATACATAGCTCCTTTGGCTTGGCTTTCCCTTATAATGTTAGTGGTTGATTCTTGATTTCATTCAGGCGTTGTTGTTGAGTAGGCAATTGAATCATCAGTTGAAATGTCCAATGTTTGAACTGCAACTTCTGCATATGTTTTAACTTCTTTAGATTCTTCTTCTTCTTTACGTGTGATATTGACTGGATCAGTATTAATCCCTTTGTCTTCAACTTGGGCTGAAACAACTGACGACTTCAATACTTCACTTTGAAGTTGTTCTAGCTTGCCATTCAACGATTTATTGTCATTTTTAAGTTTCTTTATTTGCATAAGTAGGGTTTGGTTATGATTCCTTAAATGTACAAGTTCATCCTTTTCTGAATTTTTGACTCGATTCTTAGTAGCTTCATCATCTTTTAAACTTTTGATTTGTTCTAATAATATTTGATTAAGGCTCTTAAAACATACATTTTCTTCTTCTTGTTCTAATAAACGCTTCTTGAGTTCCTTCTTTGATGCTTTAGCTTTCTTGACTTGTTCAAGTAGTTTTTCTTGGTGATCTCTGAGGCGCGAAACTTCTTTGTCTTTGCTGGAGATGACTTCTTCCTTTCTTTGCTTCCTTGATATAGTTTTTTTGTTATCTTGAAACATCAAGTCTAAGATATCCTTAAAGTCTTATGATGCAGACATTATCAATTTTGACTCCATTGTCATGTCTCGAAATGTGACCATCTTTCCCTTATAAGAAAACATCAAGATTATTTTCTCCATGTTTAACATGAACCCACCCAACTCTCTAAACCAACGTTGATCCAGAATTATGCCAACCTCTGAGTCATACATGTTTACAACACTAACTTGGGATATGTACTCATAATGATCCACTGTTATTTGTGAATCATTAATTTCATATTCCTTTCCAAAAAGATATGTTCTTTTGCCTACATTGGCATCTGAAATTAGCAGTCGATTCGCCAAATTAATATTTATGTAGTTTTTGTTGTTGCTTGTACTAATAGCAATATTAACTTTTTCCCCTTGGATAGTCTATGTTAATGTAATTTTCTTGCGAGGCATGATTAAAACACCCTTATAGGAGAATCACCCTTCCTTCATTATTTTCAAATTAGACTCCATTTTTTCTTTTAGATGGAATTAGGGTTTACAATAAAATATTATTATTCCCTTTTTATTTTTTTTATTTTACCTTTTTGGACTCTTTATATAAATATATATAATCTCTTATTTTATTTTAATTGAACTCAGATATTACCTTTGTAATGTTCTTTAATTTCCCCTCATATATTATAATCTGAAGACCTTTGAATAATTTATTTTTCTCCTAAATAATCTTGCAATAATACTTTGAATTATTTTTTTTTCTCAAAAGATAGTGCTCTTTACTTTCTTTACTTTCTTCACATTTTATGAAGTACTTTTATCACTTATAACCACGGACTCACTTTTGAAAAATATTTTAATATTACTTTTACAAAATTTCACAAATATTTTTTACTCGATCGTTTTCCTTCTTTAAATTATCTTGGTATAATGCTTCCTCTTAAACCCCCTTTTAAATAAATTTGACTTCATAACCTTAAACCAACAATTTCAATGAATAGTCGTGCCCTTTTCTACCTCCTCGCGTTTTTCACTTAATTGGCACTATACGGATGGTACTAATACCTCGAACGACTGCACGAAGGTTATCGCAAATTGTACGGATGCGTTGTGAATTTGTAGTGATTGTTACAATGTTCTTGGATTTTGCTAATCACACCAGGAAACCCTTGACACAATGTGGAATGACAGCGAGAATGAAGATTGTTTCGATTCCCCAATCGTTTTTTCTAACGAACACGCACTTTGAGAAAAAGTTGTGATCTTGTACAAGCATCACACTTCGATACGGCTTAGTATCTACCAATTGGAGACAAATTCTTTAGTCAAAAAATTGAGATGAACGTCAGTCGTTAGGTGGACGTTGCGGTTGTGCAGCGGTGGCTTGCAGAGCTGCGTACGACCATCGCTGTCAGAGTCTTGGCAGTCGGCGGCAGTGCAATGGCTGTAGTTTGGGTCGTGGCAAGGTAAGTTCGTTGTCACTGAACGGGGCAACGTGCGGTGGACGATGTTTTGTTGGAAGTCGCGGTCAGGTCAGCAAGGTTTGACTACTAATTTTATTTTTTATTTTTTATTTTTTTTTGGTTTTGTCTTTTTCTTATATATATATAATTTTTTATATATAGTTCCCTTTTTTTTCTAATCTAACCTCGTCTTTTTTTTTTAATGGCCAAATGCCTAACAAGCAAACTCCAAGTATGTAGCGGAACGTTTCGATTATGATGGCAACCAAGTTGATGACGAGTTGAAGGCCAAAGGCCGATGATTGGAGAACGTAGTTGTGATACCAATGGAACGACCAACAGTCATATACACGGCGGAAATATTAAAATACTTCGTAAACAAAGACTTCCATTGTAGGATAGATATTGTATATTGTATATTGTATAAAAGAATTGTTAATAGGATGATTACAAATGAGAATGAGGGCCTGCTTATATACTCTAGGCAGGTGCCCTTTCACGAATGGCTATGTCTCTAAGACACGCCTCTTCATCACTAACTAACTAATCATTAGTTAATGACTTGTTATTTATTATTACATTTACATTTATATTTATTATTATTTTATTATGAATTATATTTTTAGAATTTTGGCTTCTATGATCCATCTAAAAATGAATTATATTCATAACAAACCAAAGCATGATCATTGGATAGCAGCAAAACATATATTGAGATATCTACGAGGAACTATCCACTATTGCCTGAAATATGATAGAATAAATGATGTCCACCTAATTGGATATACAAATTCTGACTGGGGAGGCAACGAGCAAGATGGAAGAAGCACTACAGGAGGATGTTTCAGTTTGGTATCCTTGTAATATTCCTAATTAGCATTGCTAATTGGAATATTTCATTTTTGTTTAATTTTGCCGCTTTAGCTAAAAATAATAAATAAAGTGAGAAATAAGGGGGGGTCATCTCACTTTAGAAAATAAAGTGCTTTCCTAGTTGATGGACGTTGTAACTTAAAGGGGTGGCCTTGGGGGTCCACACGCACATGAGGAGGCCTCACGCTGACCCAAGGGTGACTGCGCAGGTCAAGGAGGGTGAAGGACGCAGTTAGGGTTTTGGAGGGAGCTAGCATTATATAAGGTGGGGTTTTCACTCCATTTGGCATTGTTGATATGATATTGATATTGAGAGCTAGACTTCTGTCTACTTCAGCACGCCGGTTGTTTAGTCGGTCTGCAGCACTGTTTAGTGCAAACTGAGTGTCTTCGGTCGGAGATCTCACCCTTGGCTCCGGGGGACTTCGAGTGCCTGCTCGAGCAAGGTTTTTCCTTCAGTTTCAGTTGGTGATTTGCAGTGGATTTCTAGTGGACGGTTTGCAGAGGAGTTGCCCCTTTTTGTGACTGCGCAGTCTAGGAGAGAGGACGCAGTTTTGTTGAGTAGAGTTGTTGTGTGGGGATTTTGCAGTGATTTCAGCGTTCTCCAGCCTTGAGGAGATTGCTATTCCATCCGAAGGATTTGCAGGTGGATTCAGCCCTTTTCCCAGCGTTTTCTTGGGCTTCTGCGCTGTTCCTGGGAGAGACAGCGTTTTCTCTGGAGGGGGTTTATTTGGTGGTTTTTCGGAGGTGGAGTATTTGCTTCACGATTTCTGGGTTTTGTCCGGGGGATTGAGTTCAGCTAGCCTTCCAGTTTTCAGCTCATTCCGGTGAGGGGATCAGCCCCTAGTTCCAGTACAGTGTAGCAGCAGTTGTTCTACGGCAGTTTCTCCAGTCAGCTAGGACGCAGTCTCTGTTGCAGCCATTTCTTATTCTGAGAGGGTCTCCACTTGCCTAGAGCAAGGATAGGTGCACTCATTCTGATTATCTTGTACCCATATACATATATTCTCAGATTAATAAAATGGCTTAGTGTTCTGGCATTTTATGTGTATTTGTTCCATATTCTAGTTCCGGCATTTTGTTCTATATAGCTGCTTGTTGTTTTTCTGGGTATTACTAGTTATTTCCCGTTGGGGATATTACAGTGGTATCAGAGCATAGTCCTGGCTCAGCCTGTGGTGCTAGCAGTCTATGACGCCCGGGGATAATCCCTACTTTGATCGGAGGAGACACAGAGACGTTGAGGGAAGGTGGAAGTTTCCCTTCGGGGGGAGGGATTCTGATCAGGAGCCACCTGAGACAGATTCAGAGGAGGAGCAGCCTGTGAGGGACACAGAGCAGCGGAACCCAATGGCAGATGATGAGAGGGGATTTAGAGAAACGCTCCTCCATCACCTACAGGAGATATCACAGAGGCTCACGGCCGTAGAGGTTGGACAGAGAGAACCCCCTAGGATTTTCCAGGTCGGTGAGGGATCGGGTATGTCTCACCACGTACCAGTGCATGATGCTATCCCCATTGTGACGACTCAGGCACCCACGCGATCCACTATGCCCACATTCTTGCCAGAGGACACAGGGGCAGGAGTACAGGGAGGTGCACGGAGGGATATTCCAGCACCCACGCGACCCACCATGCCTACCTTCCTGGCAGAGGACGAAGGGCCAGCAGCGCCGCGAGAGATGGATCCGGCTCGGATGGCAGGTATTTTTGCAGAGTATCAGGCTTACGGACAGGCATTCATGGATTCTCTCACCTTCGAGGGCTATCTCCAGGTCCAGTATGGCATTAGATCCCGTGATCATCACCGGGGGCACAGGCACCACCGTGATGACCACCGCGCGGCTAGCAGGTTCTATTTGCCCACGTTTGATGGCTCATCAAACAGTTTGGCAAAGTCCTGGGTGGAGAAGCTGGACATCTATTTTCAGCTTAACCAGATGTCGCAGTCAGAGGCCATTAAGGTGGCTACATTGCATCTGGAGGGTCAGGCCCAGGACTGGTGGTTCCATGGGATGGCGACACTCGGGCATTCCACAGTGACGACATATGCCGAGTTTACCAGGAGGGTGGTAGAGCACTTTGACAGGAGGGATCTGGAGCAGCATTTTGTTGACCTGACCAAGCTCAAACAGACTGGGAGTGCAGAGACATACATTTCAGACTTCTTGAGGGTTTCAGTGATGGTACCTGATTTGTCTGCAGCTCGGATGGTTTACATGTTTGTGGAGGGGCTGTCAGAGCCACTTCGTGGCCTAGTCCGGTCGAACAAACCGGCTACCCTCCAGGATGCCATCAGCAGGACTAGGGACTTACAGGATGTCTTACCCAGGACTCGACCACCTTATCCCCAGAGACAGGCTTTCCAGCCTAAGGGTAAGGACACGAGGGCTCCGCCTCCCAAGGCGAATCCTGGACGAGGGCAGTTTGATGATGAGGCCAGGAGAGAGCTGAGGAGGAAGCGGTTGTGCTTCACTTTCCAGGAGCCATGGGCACCGGGACACAGGTGTGCGGCAGGGAAGGCACATTTCATAGAGGTCTTCTCCGAGAGCAGTGGAGAAGAGGATGATGGGGATGATGAGGAGGCAGGAGATTGTTATGCAGCGCAGAGTACCTTGCCACCTCCACCACCCGCAGCAGGTGGGGCATCGTTTGCACCCACTGGGGGAGCTCTAGCCGCATTGCGGGGAGTTCCCAAGTACTTGACACTGCGCGTACGGGGGACAGTGCGCGGACAGCGGGTTTCAGTCTTAGTTGATAGTGGGGCCACCCACAATTTTATTGATGCCCGGATGATTGAGCGGAGAGGCATACAGACAGAGGGCTTTGATGGGTTTTCTGTCTTGGTCCCAGGAGATCAGACCATGGCATGTGCTCGATATGTTCCGGAGTTATCAGTGACGATGGGCACTTATACATTGACAGATCATTTCTTTGTGGTGGACATTCCGGACACCAACCTGATATTGGGTGTTCAGTGGCTTATTACTCTAGGGAAGGTCACGACAGATTGGAAGGCCCTAGAGATGGAGTGGGATGATCCCAAGACGGGGAAGCATGAGAAGATACGGGGGCAGCACACATACCCACCTCAGACGGTGTCGGCACACAGCATTGAGGCGACCTTCCGCAAGGGAGATATAGAGTGGGCGGTAGAGTTGCGGGCTTCAGAGGCAGTGGATACAGGGCAGACAGTGCATCCTGATCTACAGTCTATTCTCGACAGGTATGCAGTAGTTTTCGGGGATATTCCACCAGGGCAGCCACCGGATCGAGGGTTTGAGCACACGATCGAGCTTGAGCAGGGGATACAGGCCGTGATTACTACACCGTATAGGCATCCCAAGGCCTATCGGGACGAGATAGAGCGGGCCATTTAGGAGTTGCTGGCCCTTGGTCACATTCGGCCCAGCACTAGTCCTTTTGCTTCCTCCGTAGTGCTGGTGAAGAAGAAGGACGGCACATTGCGCATGTGCATTGACTACAGGGCTCTGAACAAGAAGACCCTGAAGAACAAGTACCCCATCCCCAGGATCGATGAGCTGATGGATGAGTTGAGAGGAGCACGGTTCTTCTCGAAGATTGACTTGAGATCCGGGTACCATCAGATACGCGTGAGGGAACAGGACATTCCCAAGACCGCTTTCAGGTGTCACTATGGGCACTTTGAGTTTATGGTCATGCCATTTGGGCTGACCAATGCACCCGCCACCTTCCAGTCATGCATGAACCACATTTTCAGGGGTCATCTGAGAAAGTTTGTGCTGGTTTTCTTTGATGACATACTTATATACAGCAGGACTTGGGAGGAGCACCTCCAGCATATTGAGATAGTCTTGCACATCTTGGAGGAGCAGCAGTTCTATGCCAAGCTCTCCAAGTGTGAGTTCGGGTTGACAGAGATGTTGTATCTGGGGCACATCATAGGAGTGGACGGGGTGAGAGTCCACGATGAAAAGATCAGGGCCATCAGGGATTGGCCAGAGCCGCGGAATGTGACGGAGCTTCGGGGATTTATTGGTATTTGCACATACTACAGGAAGTTCGTCAAAGGCTTCTCTCAGCTTGTTGCACCCCTCACAGATTTGACGAGGAAGGGGGCATTCAGTTGGTCGGACACGGCACAGCGAGCTTTTGACAAGCTCAAGGAGGTGATGAGCAGTTGTCCTGTATTAGCATTGCCAGATTTTACGCAGCCCTTTGTCCTAGAGTGTGATGCATCCGGAGAAGGGATTGGTGCAGTTTTGATGTAGGACGGTCATCCGATTGCTTTTGAGAGCCGGAAGCTCCTTCCACACGAGAGGTTGTATCCCATATACGACAAGGAGATGTTGGCCATCATGCATGCATTGGCCAAGTTCCGGCAGTACCTGGTGGGTGGCAGATTCAGGGTGAGGACAGATCATAACAGCCTGAGGTACTTTCTGGAGCAGAAGCAGTTGCAGGAGAGACAGCAGAAGTGGATCAGCAAGATCCAGGCCTACGACTTTGACATAGAGTATGTCAAAGGAAAAAATAACGTGGTAGCTGATGCCCTTTCTCGTAGACCGGCCACGTTATCACTCATGAGCTTGGATGCTGATTGGAGGGCTCGACTGTTGGTTGAGTACTCCAAGGATAGGTTTGCATGCGAGGTTCTGGATGGGCAGGTAGCAGATGACAGGTACAGGGTGGTCGATGAGATCATCTATTACAGGGATAGGATCTTCTTGACTGAGGGGTCTCAGCTCAAGAAGAAGATACTCCAGGCTTCACATGATTCACCATTGGCGGGCCATCAGGGGTTCACCAAGACATACAGGGCTATTCGGGAGAGGTTCTCATGGAAGGGCCTCAAGGAGGACGTACTCCGGCATGTCAGGGAGTGCGATGTTTGCCAGCGAAACAAGGGAGAGATGAGCCATCCTGCAGGGTTGTTGCAGCCTCTTCCCATTCTGGAGGGGAAATGGGAGAGCATATCGATGGACTTCATCACGGGGTTGCCCACAGTGCAGGGCAAGGATTGCATCTTCGTAGTCGTTGACCGGCTGACGAAGTATGCCCATTTTTTCGCCATATCCGCACATCACACAGCAGCGCAGGTGGCTGAGCTTTTCTTTAGGGAGATTTTCAGATTACATGGTCTACCCAAGACCATCGTCAGTGACAGGGACAACCGCTTCATGGGCGGATTCTGGCAGGAGCTCTTCCGATTAGTGGGGACCGAGTTGACACCGAGCACTAGCTATCACCCCCAGACGGACGGGCAGACAGAGATAGTTAACAAGTGGCTGGAGGGCTACTTGCGTAACTACGTCGGTGGGCAGCAGAGGGCATGGCTGAAGTGGCTGCATTTGGGCGAGTACTGCTACAACACAACGCACCATATGTCTATTGGTATGTCACCTTTCTATGCTTTATATGGATATCATTCCTTATCTTTTGTGGACATGATGTTTGGTGTTAGCAGGGCTCCGAGAGCCAAGTTATGGATCCAAGAGAGCCAAGATATCCTCCGAGCTCTCAAGGACAACATAGCCACAGCACAGAATCAGCAGAAGTTGTATGTTGATAAGGGTCGGGTGGAGAGACACTTTGAGGTAGGAGACTTGGTCTACCTACGGCTACAGCCATACCGACAGTCTTCGCTCAAGCAGAAGGGGGCGGAGAAGCTGAAGCCCCGTTTTTATGGGCCATACAGGGTGATACGCAGGATCGGGCAGGTTGCGTATGAGTTGGAGCTGCCCCATTCATAACATCTTTCATGTATCATGCCTGAAAAAGGCACTGGGCCAGCATGTGACAGTCACCGAGGAGCTACCACCTACGGATGATGAGGGGCATCTGGTGTTACAGCCGGAGGCTATTATTGACACTAGGGAGAGGCAGCTGCGGAGCAGGAAGATCAGGGAGTTCTTGGTGAGATGGAAGAACTTGCCGGATGAGGATGCCACTTGGGAGGATGAGAGGATCTTGCAGCATCCATCACTTCAGTTGCTTGAGGACAAGCAACGTTCTGCCGGGGGAGGCTGTAATATTCCTAATTAGCATTGCTAATTGGAATATTTCATTTTTGTTTAATTTTGCCGCTTTAGCTAAAAATAATAAATAAAGTGAGAAATAAGGGGGGGTCATCTCACTTTATAAAATAAAGTGCTTTCCTAGTTGATGGACGTTGTAACTTAAAGGGGTAGCCTTGGGGGTCCACACGCATATGAGGGGAGGCCTCACGCTGACCCTAAGGTAACTGCGCAGGCCAAGGAGGGTGAAGGACGCAGTTAGGGTTTTGGAGGGAGTTTAGCACTATAAAAGGTGGGGTTTCCACTCCATTTGGCATTGTTGATATGATATTGATATTGAGAGCTAGACTTCTGTCTACTTCAGCACGCCGGTTGTTTAGTCGGTCTGCAGCACTGTTTAGTGCAAACTGAGTGTCTCCGGTCGAAGATCTCACCCTTGGCTCCGGGGGACTTCGAGTGCCTGCTCGAGCAAGGTTTTTCCTTCAGTTTCAGTTGGTGATTTGCAGTGGATTTCTAGTGGACGGTTTGCAGAGGAGTTGCCCCTTTTTGTGACTGCGCAGTCTAGGAGAGAGGACGCAGTCCCAGCTAGGGAGGACGCAGTTTTGTTGAGCAGAGTTGTTGTGTGGGGATTTGGCAGTGATTTCAGCGTTTTCCAGCCTCGAGGAGATTGTTATTCCATCCGGAGGATTTGCAGGTGGATTCAGCCCCTTTTCCCAGCGTTTTCTTGGGTTTCTGCGCTGTTCCTGGGAGATAGCGTTTTCTCTGGAGGGGGTTCATTTGGTGGTTTTTCGGAGGTGGAGTATTTGCTTCACGATTTCTGGGTTTTGTCCGAGGGATTGAGTTCAGCTAGTCTTCCAGTTTTCAGCTCATTCCGGTGAGGGGATCAGCCCCTAGTTCCAGTACCTTGTAGCAGCAGTTGTTCTACGGCAGTCTCTCCAGTCAGCTAGGACGCAGTCTCTGTTGCAGCCATTTCTTATTCTGAGAGGGTCTCCACTTGCCTAGAGCAAGGATAGGTGCACTCCTTCTGATTATCTTTGTACCCATATACATATATTCTCAGATTAATAAAATGGCTTAGTGTTCTGGCATTTTATGTGTATTTGTTCCATATTCTGGTTCCGGCATTTTGTTCTATATAGCTGCTTGTGGTTTTTCTGTGTATTACTGGTTATTTCCCGTTGGGGATATTACAATCCTCCATGATCTCATCGATGAGCAGAAAGCAAGACATAGCTGCCTTGAGTAGTGTTGAGGCTGAGTATGTTGCAGCCTATGAAGTAAGCAGAGAAGCGGTCTAGTTAAGGAAGTTGCTATCCGACCTATTCGAAGGACCAATGGACCCTACAGTGATACATTGTGACAACACCAGTTGTATACGATTGTATAAAGACCAAGTATTTCATGGAAAGACAAAGCATATAAACAACAAGTATCACTATATTCAGGAGCTAGTACAAAATGGTGTGTTGCAGCTACAATATATCTCCACCAATGAGCGGGTCACTGAAATATTGACGAAATCTCTTCCTAACAAGAAGCTTGTGTACTTGAGAAACAAGCTTGGCTTGGTTGATATATCCTCTCTAATTGAGAGGGAGAGATAGGCACATCATTCTTGTCTTCACTTGGTAAGACAGAATGGAGGATTGGGTAACCATCTGGCATTCGATACTCTTTGAGGATGAGGTTAGGGCATCCAAGATAAGATTAGTCATGGACTGATATTCTTTGAGGACTAGTTATTCAAGACAAGAATAGTCCAAAGAAGGTCATACTCAGTGAACACCTGGGTGGAGTATGCCAGCATTGTGCTCTGATCTTGTGGAGAGATAGAGTTGTTAGTCAAGGCCTTGCTATATGACAATGTTGGTTGATATGATGCTAGGCAGATGGGTTACCAATCCGACTCTTCTTATGAGATCTCTTCAAAATAAGAATGTCCATGTACCTCTTATGAATACCTCCCTGGTTAAAAGGGAGTGTTGAAAAATGTGTAACTAGGTTCGGTCTTCATAAGTATGAAATGTATTTTTTATTCTTGTAAATTATAAAATGAAAGATAATTATTATTATTATTATTTGGAGCATGGGTTTCATGCTCAAGGTCTTTTGTTTTATAGGTCAAGCACCCATTGAGTGCTTCTAGGGTTTCTCCTAGGTCAAGAAGTCAAAAGAGTCATTGTCATAACCTAAAGACCCCATCGGGCAAATTGTAACTTGTAAAGAAAATTATTTTTGTCTTTAAAAGTGTTGGAATACCCTCCAAGACGAAGTTGTCCTGGACGCTGGCAGGTCGGCCTAAAGGAAGAGCCACATCCACCCTTGAAGAGCATATAAATAGAAGAGGACTCGTCCTACTTGTATCACATTCACTCATCACTCATTCTAGCGAAGGAAGAGGAAGGAGAAGATAGCGAAGGAAGAAGAGGACGAAAAGGATCTTTGTTTGGGATATTGTCTCTCACACATGTTAAAGGAAGACTAGGGCTTCTACAGCAAACATAGGGTTTCTATCTTCAAGTTCGATCTTGGAGAAAAGGAGACAAAGAGGTCAAGAAAAGGTCACCAAGTGTCATCCTCAAGCTCCGAAAGGAAGGGAGAGGCAAGCGAATGCCAAGGGAAGGCTCTACAGGAAGACCGAAGCTCACATGTAGGAAACTGCAACTGCATGGAGGCGGAAATTTCAGATCTGCAGTAGGAGACCGAAAATCTTCCAACAGGAGGTCGAAGAAGTGCTACTAGAAGAGATTTCACTGGGTTTGACTAGATCGAAGTTAGCACGCCATCCGAAGAGGTTGGTCTTGGTCTTGGAGGGTATTGGTCTCAGTTTTAAGGTCATGGAATTCGTCAACTGAAGAATCTAAAAGGAAGAGAAGATATTTTTGGGTTTTACTCTCAAGAGGAGAGGTTTTGGCCCTGGCTTGCAGCCCATATTTTGTGTTCTTGTCCTTCTTGTTTTGGTAGTTGTTTGACGATTCACACACATAATAATAAGGAACAAAGCTAATAAGTAAAAGGACATCACAAGAAGTTATCAAGTAAAGAGAATTAATCATAATCATTTCCCTATAGAATTCTCCACAAAAATTACACCTCTCAACCTCAACTTTCTACCAAGACGCGCTTTGAGGATTAAAAAAAAAGTTCTAGGCCCTCAAAACTCACTTTTCCTAAGTTTAGTGGCAAATGTAGCAATAAATTAGCCAATCAGTTAAATAAATGGAGAAAAATAAAAGACTCCATGTGAAAAAATGACATGGAGATGACTTGGAAATTATCTCAATTTAAAAGTCAACTAAAAGCACAAGTGGAAGATGATTTGGCACATGACATCATTAAAGCATTGAGCACATGGGGAAATCGAATTCCCAGCTACAAATGAGGAAATCGAATTGGTGACTTGGAAAATTGAATTTCTTGGAGATAAATGCATATTGGGGAATATCTTGATGCATATGTGATTGAGAGTTTGTTGGAGGCTTGTCTCCAATCTAAATCCCCTACTTTCTACACATAGCATCTAATGTTGAGGCAAGGATCTACGCAACACCCAAGGAGGCCCACAAATTTCTTGTTGGAGGCTCAATGCATGGCATGAGGAGATGTGTCAATCATTTGACTTGCTGGTTGAGTTCATGTGAGAGATAACTCTCTTTTTCTACACTTGGTAATTCTTGGCTTCACATATGGAGAGTTTGAATTTCTTGGAGGAGATATGTTGGACCAGCGAGAGGAATTCGATTTGGGTGAAGTGCACATGTGTCATAGCTACTCTCCACTTGAAATTTGACTTGTTCTTCTTGGAATCCACTCCAAGTCCACTTATCACATGGTTTCTCATTGGGATTTCCTCCCACATTTGTAAAAAAGACCCATTGAACTCTCGTTATGTATTCTTGATACTAGCTATTGTGCTTGCTGAAGCGTTGCTGCTTTGTACACTTTCAAATATATATAAAGACTTTTGGGTTTCCTTCATGAGAAGTTCTTCCTTCTTGGAGCATGGTATGATCTTGTGTTTATTTTCTTTCTATATGTGCTAATTATTTTATGCTTCCATATACTTTAGAAGATGTTTTGTTGTAGAGCTATCTTGCATTAATACATGATTTACAAATTGCGCTCTAGATTTAGATAGTCCTAGTAGATTGCACATAAAGCTCTAGGCCTCCTTTTCATTGCATTATTTTTTTAATCTATATGTGGAGCACAATTTGTGTTTGAGTTTTGTTGAAAGGAAATCTTTAAGTGGATCAAAGATCAAGTGTGACAGGAATGTGAAAATTCCAAGTCCGAAATCCTACTACATGTGAAAATTTATGGATATACTTAAACAGAAACCCTACTGTTAAATCTTGATTTACTTCTCCTACTTAGACAAGTATTAATCTGATATCTTCAGCATTAACATCGAAGTAAATACATTAACAGCCTACACATACAGATCTAAATTGAATAACATGCACAATGACAAAGTGACACACAAGGATTTTTTTGACAACTGTCCCCGGAAAAACCCAATGCAGGAAAACCGATCTTCTGGCTACTGAAGGGCATTTATTATTAAGCAGAATCTAAGTACAACAAATTTGGTCACCACACTAGTTAACCTGACAGAGAAATAAAAGAACTGTAGCTATACCTCTGTTTTAGAGACAGAAAAAATGATTGATTCACACCCTCAAACGGGATTTACAGAACTCAGCCCTTTCCAGTCTTCAAAAACCCCAGCGCTACTCTAAATCCCTTTGCGTCAGCCCCTGCGCTGCTCAGGAAGGGCCTGCGTCACCCCAAACTGGGTTACGCTGTCCCTACACTGCCCTGGCTGGCCAGCGTCAGTCCTCTTGGGACTACGTCAGCCCGCCTGGCACTATGTCAACTCTCCTGGCCTCCTGCTACCTCTTCGATGTTGTTGTTGGGCTCTCGGTTGCTCTGCGTAGTTGTTGCTTCCTCTGCGTTACTCTGGTCTGCTGCTTCTCTGCCCTCATTGTACTCTTGGCCTGGGACTACACCATCCCCCTTGCTAATACTACCCCTTGCTACAGCTGAAACACTTTTAAAATTCTTAGCAAACCACGGCCTAGAATTCCAGCTTAGTCTCAGTGTTCTGCCACTGTGTGTGTGTGTTCTCCAACTAACCCCAAGCCCTCTTCTTATACTTTTCTCGTTGAAACATCAACGGTCGTGATCTAATCTTGAATCGACGGCTAAGATTAGAAGATGCTTGATCTGTGTGACTTAAGTCATTTTCTTCACATGTTTAATTTAATTAACTTTAATCTTTTAATTTTCCTAAGTTAGTCTTAGGGTCCTTAATTAAAAATATTAATTAGTTAAATATCTCTAAAACAAAATGGAATTTCTTAAATCGCTTTTTGGGTCTTGGAGATCTCATGTACCCCTCCACAAAATTTGGGAGCTAGAGCACATTCGATGCTACCCCAACACCCCAAAATCTCAACACTCCCTCTTAGCGAGGAATATGCTCTAGCAATAATACTTCACCAGGAAGTTCTGCAATGATCTCTGGTGTGGGTCTCTATGCTGATGCTTGGCCTATTGCCCTTCATCACTGCGCTGCTACTGCTCTCCCGTATTGACACCCATGACACTACCACTGCCACTGCCACATATGTACTGCATCTCCCTCTAAATGATAAAATTTATTACAAATCATAGCAATACCCATGGGCTTTTCCGTACTCACTCCAAATTGGAGTTGTTGAAGATAGAAAAAACTAGATTTGCTAGCTATTACCTCACCTTCAAGCGCCTTTTGAAGGTAAGAGAGTCATTGGCTGCAATGGTATCAAGCCCACACTGGCAGCTATTAAAGGACAGGGCAGCAACAATAGTTGACAGGCAAGGTTTCGAATATGTGGAGGAGACCGCCCTTGACCCTCCGTTTTGGGCACGTGTGAGGGAAATTTTGAATTTTACCAAGCCCATTTATAACATGATTCGGTTTGCAGATACTGATAAACCAATCATTGGAGAGGTTTATGAGCAGATGGACAGCATGTTGGGGCAAATAAAAGATATTGTTAAGGATAATGATCCCAACTTGTATGTTATGATTCATGACTGTGTGTGTGCACGGTGGAATAAACTCAATGTTCCACTACATACTTTGGCATATATCCTTACGCCAAAATATTACTCTCCATCTTGGTTGGGCCAACCTGCACCTGGAGGTGGGGTTAGGATGAAACCTCACATAGATCTAGAGGTATGTTATGTATATTTTATTAATTGTTAGTTAGATATAGTTATATTAGGTTTTATTAAGTGAAAGGGCATGATCAAAGATCATGCCTCTTCACCAAGGGACACCATGAGGCTATATTTAAAGCCTCGGTGATTCCCCATTGTAATCATATCTCATATCTCATCTTTTATCAACAATAATATATATATTTATCAAGTTTACCAGAGTTTTTACACTCCATTGGTATCGGAGCCATCGCTCTTCTGGATCTGTGTGATCATCAGGTTAAAGAATTTCGACGGAAATTTCAGAAATTTTTTTTAACCAAGTACAGAATTGTACACTTCATTCCTTACGCCCTCCCCCTCACATATCTCACAGTCCAGCCTTCCCCTCACTACACTCCCTACCGCTCTGCAGCCTTGCCCTTTGAATCTCAACGCTGGTTCCATTCCCATCGAGCTGCACAGCTAATCATTGAGCCACGCAGCCTTCCGTCGTGATACCCGAAGGTTACGCTGCCTTGTTCATGTATTTGTCAAATTCACTTGTCCGTCCTCTTCACGTTGTCCCTGTACTCTCCTGTCCGTTGTGGTCGGGCCTATTCGTCGGATCTGAACAGTAATCGTTGCGTCGACCCTCCGCGTCACCCTCATATCCCCTTCCCCTTCCACTGCAATAATTTGCGTCGACCCTCTGCGTCACCCTCATATCCACTTCCCCTTCCACTGCAATCATCTTCTCCGACCTGTCCGTCTCTTTAGCCTTCCTCGACCACTCTTCACGTCGTTCCATACATTAATCAATTCGAAAAGGAACAGCTATTCAAAGTCAAACATTGTGACTTTTGATAATTGAAATAAAGTATTATTTAATGATTAAATGAAAACTTGAAAGTTGAAGTCTGAAGGGAATTATATCATCGTATAAAAAAGGAAGAGGCCATTTAAAAAGAAAAAAAAAAAAAATATATATATATATATATATATATATATATATATAATTAATTTAATTAATTAATTAATATTTAATTAGTTAATTTAAAAAAAAAAAAAAGAGGGGGAAACTGGCAGAAAAATATTCCCCACCTCATACACGTTCAATGTCTTCATCGATGTCGATGGCTGAATTCCAGAAGAAATTGGGAGATCTTGAGAAACAAATCAATAATAATTCCGAAGAATTCGGAAAAAGATTAGTCGATCTTGAAGGTACAGTTGCAGGGCACTCCAACGACATCAAAAAGATTCATGATATGACAAATCGAATAGAAAGACAAATGTGGCTAAATCATCACGAGGCCACAGAAAAGCATAACGAAGCAATGAACAAGATGACAGAGCATAGCGAAGCAATGAACAATATGACAGAACTCTTCAATAAGCTAAATGATAAGATAGATAAGTTAAGTCAGACACAATCCCCAATATTTCCTAACATGGAACAAAATCAACAAAACAATTACGCAGATTCAGGAAACTCAGAAGAGCATCAAGAAAAGACTGATTCCCTACATCATCAAGAAGATAGTAATGCAGATTTTCAAAATAAGCAGCTCTGGAATGCATTTGCTAATCAATATCCCCTTCTTGTTCCACCAGTAGCATATCAGCGAAGAGCCAAAATCGAGCTACCCAAATTTGATGGTAATGAAAAAAATAGCGTTGCATGGCTTAATAAAGCAGAAAAATATTTTGAGATTTATGACATTACTAGTGATGACGAAAAAATTAAACATGCTTCCATGAAAATGGAAGGAGAAGCATATAATTGGTATATGTGGTGGAAAAAGACGAGGCTCGCTATCAGTTGGAGGAAATTTAAGGATGCATTCTTCAAAAGGTTTCAAGGCATAAAAGAAGAAAAGTTTTTTTCAATGTTTATCAAATTACGCCAAAAAGGAGATGTGGATGAGTACACTCGAGAATGGGAGACCTTGGCAACACGAGTACCAGGATTGTCGGAATCTCGTCTAATCCAGTCTTACATCTCAGGACTTAAAATCCACATACAAGAAGAGCTCGAACTACATGAAATTACGTCCGTAGAAGTAGCAAGGCAAAAAGCAAAAGCTGCTGAAAAGAAATTTGAAAGATTATCAAAACCATAAAAAGTATATTCGAGACGACGGTTTCCTCAATCTACAAAAGAAGATAACATGAAATATGTTCCACCACGCCTTCGCGAAGGAGACAAATCTAACTTGGAAATACAAAGAATGAGGGAAGGCAAATGCAAACGTTGTGGCGAAAAATGGGACTCTAAGCACAGATGTGCTAATGGGAAAGAAAAAAATCTGTATAATTGTGAAGCAACTAATGATTCTAACAATGATGATTCAGACATAGAAGGGATAGAAGATACCCTAGAATTCTCCCCAGAAGTAGATGATGACAGCACTCCGCAAGTGTCATTATCAACCATGACAGGTATATCACAACCTCAGACACTAAAATTAAGGGGACATATTAAGAAAAACAACGTAATGGTTCTCATAGACACAGGCAGCACGCACAATTTTCTAGATTCAACCATGGCCAAAAGACTCAACCTCTTTACTTTTCCCATGCCTAATATGAAGGTAATGGTGGTCGATGGTAAGAAGATTGAACAGGTAGGAAAATGCCATAAAGTCAAATTGCAGATTAAAGACTTTAGTTTAGAATCTCCATTCTATGTCGTACCACTCCGAGGAGTAGATGTGGTTTTAGGAATTCAGTGGTTACAAACCTTGGGTACTTATTCGGCCAACCATCAGAAGCAGTTTATAAGCTTTAAGTGGGAAGGGCGGAAGCACAAGTTATTTGGATTCCAAGCCCCAGAAAATCAAATCGTATCATCATCCCAGATGATGAAGATGATTCGAAAGGGAGCGCCAACCTATATAGTCAAATGTCATCATTTAGAGATGTTATCTACAAAAGTCAACCACGAAGAATCACAGGAGGTACAAGCACTAGTTCAGAAACATGAAAAGGTATTTCAAGATCTACCAATGAAAATGCCTCCTCATAGGGAAATCGAACATACAATAGAAGTCAAGGCAGGATCAGACCCTGTTAACATCAAGCCTTATCGCTACCCACATCACCATAAAACTGAAATTGAGAAGATAATCCAAGACCTTTTAAAATGTGGGGTCATTTCAAAAAGTAAGAGTCCGTATGCTGCCCCAGTTATATTGGTAAGAAAAAAAGACGGATCGTTTAGGCTATGCATTGACTATAGAGGATTAAATAAGATAACAATTAAAAATAAGTTTCCAATTCCCTTTATCGATGAAATGCTGGATGAACTCCATGGCGCAAAATATTTCTCTAAATTAGATTTAAGGTCAGGTTATTACCAAATCTGAATTAGATTGGAAGATATACCAAAAACTGCATTTCAAACACATGAAGGTCATTATGAATTTAAAGTAATGCCCTTTGGGTTAACAAATGCACCAGCTACGTTCCAAGCCACTATGAACGAGTTATTTCGTCCATATCTTAGGAAATTTGTACTAGTATTTTTTGATGATATTTTGATTTATAGAAAACCTGGAGGGAGCATTTGCAACACTTGGATAAAATTCTCACGTTACTAGAAGACCATCAATTTTATGCAAAAAAATCCAAATGCACCTTTGGAAAAGAAGAAGTTGAATATCTGGGACACCTAATATCCCATGAAGGAGTAAAAGTGGATCCTTCTAAGATTAAGGCTATAAGTGAATGGAATAAACCAGTGAACATATCCAAGCTCAGAGGATTTTTAGGATTAACGGGATATTATCGAAGATTTATTAAAGATTATGCGCATAGAACTGCACCTCTTACAAACCTTTTAAAGAAGAATTCATTTCAATGGAATGAGGAAGCAGGGAAATGTTTTGAAGATTTGAAGGAAGTAATGGCTAATGCACCAGCATTGGCAACTCCCGACTTTTCTAAACCATTTATCATTGAATGTGATGCCTCTGGATTCGGTATTGGTGCAGTATTAATGCAAGAGGGGCACCCTATTGCTTTTGAAAGCAGAAAACTAAATAAACATGAGCGTCTCAAGTCCACATACAGCAAGGAAATGCTCGCAATTATGCATGCATTGGCCAAATGGAGACAATATCTGTTAGGGAGTAAATTTTCCATCCGAACAGATCATAACAGTCTTCAGTATCTTCTTCAGCAAAAAACACTCTCTGAAGAACAACAAAATGGATCGAGAAGATTGCCGCTTTTGACATGGAGATATTACACAAGAAAGGGAAAGACAATGTAGTAGCGGATGCCCTGTCCAGAAAAGATGAGGAATCAGCATTACTTGCAGTTTCGATTGTTGTGCCTGAATGGCTTAATGAGATTAGAAGTGAGTACGCCAAAGATCCAGAAATGTTGGCTATAATCAATAATCTCCTAGGGAATTCAAAATTTGAATGGAAGAACGATATCTTATGGTACAAAGGGAGAATTTATCTAAACTCCAAATCCAAGTTTATATCAAAAATACTCAAGGAATCACATGATTCCATGTCATCTGGGCATGTAGGATATTTCAAAACCTACTACAATGCACGTCAGTCATTTTTCTGGAAGGGTATGAGTCACGATATTCAAAAATATGTTGCAGAATGTGACAAGTGTCAAAGAAATAAAAATGAAAACATTATGACACCTGGCTTACTTCATCCCTTAAATATTCCGGCTCATAAATGGGAAGAAATATCGATGGATTTTATTGAAGGATTACCTGTATCGGAGGGAAAGGATAAGATCTTCGTTGTAGTAGATAGACTCACTAAATATGCTCACTTTATCGCTATTAAAAAAACAGGCTCTACAAAGCAAATTGCAAAGATATTCTACAAACATATTTATAAACTACACGGCTTTCCGAAAGTTATTGTTAGTGACAGGGATGCCAAATTTAAAGGAAACTTTTGGAAGGAATTGTTCAACCATGTTGGAACCTACCTCAATATGAGCTTAGCTTATCACCCTCAAACAGATGGGCAAACAGAGGTTGTTAATAAATGTTTGGAAGCTTACCTACGGTGTTATGCTACGGAGAAACAAAATAAGTGGGTCCAATGGTTGCATCTTGCCGAATGGTGGTATAATTCTACTTACCATACATCGACAAAAATGACTCCGTTCCAGGCTCTATATGGATATGAGCCTCCGAAGTGGAAAGATTTTGCTTCAGTTCAAACAAATTTACCAGCAGTGAAAAATCAACTAGAAGAACACCAAAAGGTCGTCCAAATTCTAAAAGAAAATTTGAGTGTTGCACAGAATCGTATGAAGCAACAAGCTGACCGTAATCGCACTAAGAGATCATTTGAAGTTGGAGACTGGGTGTTTGTCAAGCTTCAACCATACAAGCAGTTGTCCCTTAAACAAAAAGGAAAAAATAAATTAGCTCCAAAGTTTTATGGTCCGTATCAAATTATTAAAAAGATCAACCAAGTCGCTTATGGGTTGAGCCTTCCTGATACCAGTCGTGTTCACAATGTTTTCCATGTGTCCTGCTTAAAAAAGGCATTGGGTAACCATCAGTTGCCCCAAACAACACTTCCCATTTTGGATGATGAAGGCAAGCTCGTTCTAGAGCCCGAAGGTATCCTATCTACCCGTGATAAGAAGCTGCCTCTCGTGTTATTACGGAATATTTAATCAAGCGGAAGGACTTGCCCATTGAAGAAGCATCTTGGGAGTCTGAAGCGTTTCGCCAGCAACACCCATCGTTACGTATGCTTTGAGGACAAAGCATCTTAAGAGAGGCGCAATGTTATGTATATTTTATTAATTGTTAGTTAGATATAGTTATATTAGGTTTTATTAAGTGAAAGGGCATGATCAAAGATCATGCCTCTTCACCAAGGGACACCATGAGGCTATATTTAAAGCCTCGGTGATTCCCCATTGTAATCATATCTCATATCTCATCTTTTATCCACAATAATATATATATTTATCAAGTTTACCAGAGTTTTTACACTCCAAGGTACAACAGGGGTACATGAAGGCATTGGATAAGTTGGTACCCGACAGGGAAGAGTGTGCTAGATTGCCTCTTGAATTAGGCAAATACTTCAGTTGCACTGTGTTAAATTTGGACAACTAGGTCCAAACTCCATGTTGTGATGCTCAGATTAAGTGGCTAGTATTTTTGTTGGATTCCTCTTTCGGAGAGGTGTAAAATCCATATAAAATATGTCTTAATCCGATGAGCAGAACATTTATTTTGAATTTATTATTTATAATAAATTATATGTGCAGGTCGGCCTTAAGGTTTTACACCCCCAGCAGATGTGTCACACACCTCAATGATGGATATAAATACAGGCAAAGTTGGAGAGCATTTCACCACAACTCAGCACACATCTTCTTCTCTCATCTGATTTAGTACGAGCTCCTTGGGCGAGTTGTTACGTGTGTGAAAGGAGACTGGTCTGATAAATACTGGTGGTGGGGCAATTGCAGCACTGGGGTTTCTTTGGAGATTTGACCCGGCCCGTTAACGGTCAACGCAGACAAGAGGTAATTGTTGGAAGTTCGATTTTGGAAGGCGAAATCTTGTTTGGCAGAAGCTCAGGAGTCAAAGGGTTGACCAAGCCTGCTGTTGCGTTTCTTGCTGCCTAACGTTGACTTTTCGGGTAGGCGTTGACTTTTTTGGAGTTGACTTGGGTTGACTCGTTTGCTGATTGGAGGACTGTTGTGACACATTCTGGGTTGGCTGACCAAGGAGACTTTGCTGGTTGAAGCATCCTGTTGACCGCCGTAACGCACCACCACATTTTTCCTGTTTCTGATTTGTCTTCTATAAGATCCACTCATATGTTCTATCTGCATTTTACTTAACTATTTGTATGATTGCTGTGAGAAAAGTAAAGTTGCTCCAAGCATAGAACATCTACAAAAATTTACATGGTATCAGAGGTGAGGTGAAGACAAGCCCTATCTTTAGCAATCACCATCGGAAGAAATGGGTTCCACAAGTTTTGAATTCAAGGAGAATGACACGCTGACTGGAAGGGATGACTTCCATGCCTGGAAGATGATATTAGATCTCAAATTGGAAGACCATGATCTCTTGGATCATGTGCTGGGTAAGATTCAAGAACCTCCATCCAATGCTACCGCTGCTATTAGAAACAAGTATAAGAGGGGAGAGATCAAAGCAAAGCTGATGATCAGGGAATCCATATATAAGAGTCTGGTTGCCTATATATCTGAACTAGGCACATCCAAGGAGATGTATGATAAATTGATCCTTATGTTCAAAGTAAACAATGTGAACCAAGTGCTATTCCTCAAGAATAAGTTGAAGAATATGAAGAAGGGTCGGGATGAGTCTATTCAAACTTACTTTTTGAAATTGACCGAAACAAGGAACAATCTGCTGGCTATTGGGGAGACAATAGTTGATCGTGAGATGGTTCTCACCGCACTTGGAGGACTCCCATATGAATGGCAAGTATTCACAACTACCATTCTCAATAATAATACCATTCCTAACTTTGATGAGCTTCTGTTTAGATGTATGCAAGAAGAAACAAGGATGAAGGAATTCGATAATGACAGAAATGCTGCCTATGGTGCTCATTCTCGAAAGAAGAACTCTGGTGGTTCTAAGGACAAAGGAAGAACAAGGACTCAAGAAAAGAAGGGTAAGTGTTTCACTTGCATAGGCCTGGTCACTATGCTAGAGAATGCCCCTTCAAGAAGGATTCTCCCGATAGTGATGATAACAACAACAATCGAAGGAATGGGAATCGAAGAAACGACAAATCCAAAGGAAAGAGGAAGGCTCACTTTGGTGGAAACAATCAACCTTCTAAAGGGTCTAGGAACACCAGGTATGAGGAGTCTAATGCTGTTGATAAAAGAAATGAGTATATTCTTGTATCTGCGCTCTCTGCTACATCTTCGCCCGACACTATGGATGTCTGGCTAATCGATAGTGGTGCCTCAAGACACATCACTGGATTCAAGGAAGCACTCTCTGATATGGTTGAAAGGGATACTAATCTATAAATTATCCTTGGAGATAATGCCACATACCCCGTGAAAGGGACAGGGACTGTGACCCTCCACTTGTCTCAAGGACAAGTCCTACATTTGCAAGATGTACTCTATGTACCAAAATTGAAGAAGAACCTTGTGTCTGTATCAGCCATGGAAGACAAAGGGTTCAATGTAACATTCTCTAATGGAAAGGTGCTCATGTGGAAGAAGAGCTTCAAGGAAGCTATCTCGATTGGTTTTAGAGTTGGCACACTCTACCAGGTTGGAGGGAGTCCGCTGGGAGCTATGACATGTGATACTATCCGACAAACCGAACTATGGCACCGGAGGTTTGGACACCTTCATTACAAGGCCCTTCTCGAAGCAAGGAAGGTGGTGACAGGGATGCCTGACTTTGGAAATAATCATGAAGGTGTATGTAAGGGTTGTGCCGAAGGAAAGCATACAAGGGGACCTTTCCCCTCAAGTGTCACAAAAGACATACGATATTTTACCGTGGTCAAGTCGATCCTATACATTGTATTGCAGTGACATCACGGGAGGATGTCCTACTACATGACATTCACTGATGACTTCTCTAGAAAAACCTGGATATATTTCTTGAAGAAGAAGGATGAGGCTTTCATGTGGTTCCGTACCTTCAAAGCCTTGGTGGAAAATATGACCGGAAAGAAGATCAAGATTTTGAGGAACGACAATGGCACTGAATATGAGTCAAATGAGTTCAAAGACTTTTGCAGAGAAGCTGGCATTAAGAGGGAGACTACCACTGCATATACTCCTGAGCAGAATAGTGTTGCTGAACGCAAGAATAGGACTATTGTGGAAACTGCCCGTGCCATGCTATGTGACCAAGGTCTACCAAAGTTTCTATGGGGAGAAGCTGCAAATACTGCTGTGTACATTCAAAACCGATGCCCTCATTCCGCCTTGAACTCCAAAACTCCCGAAGAGGTTTTCTCTGGTAAGAAACCTGATGTCTCACATTTTAGAATTTTTGGATGTCCTGTCTATTTTCATGTGCCGAAAGAAAAGAGAAGTAAGCTAGATGCTACTGGGAAGAAAGGAATGTTTGTGGGCTACGGTGAGACTTCTAAGGCATATAGAGTCTATGTACCTGGTCAAAGGGAAGTAGAGATAAGCCATGATGTCACTTTTGACGAAGATGCTTCCCTGAAGAAAGTAGTAGATCTTCCAAGATCTGGAGAAAATCATGAAGAAAGGCTTGGAAATCAAGAAGAACCGCAGGATGAGACAATGCCTGATATTGAAGGACCAATGGACCCTATTGATCCATCTCCTTCACTAGGAAAGAGACCATCATGGCTCAGGGATACCCTCGAAGATGCTGAGGGTCATGCTGCCCCAAGGGGGACATTCCGGGAAAGCAAGAAGCCATGTAGATACCAAGGGTATCTAGCTGCCATGAGTACTATTGTACAATCTGAACCTGGATCTTTTGAGGAAGCCGTAAAGCATCAAGTCTGGAAGGATGCTATGCACGAAGAATATGAGTCCATAATGAAGAATGATGTCTGGGATGTGGTCCTGAGACCGAAGGACAAATCTGTTGTCACCGCAAAATGGCTCTACAAGATCAAACATGGATCTGATGGGAGTGCTGAAAAGTTCAAGGCAAGGTTTGTTGCCCGTGGCTGCTCTCAAAAGGAAGGAATTGACTATGATGACATATTTGCACCTGTGGCACGATATACCACCATTCGATCAATCATAGCCCTTGCTGCTACGCAAGGATGGAGTCTTCATCAGATGGATGTCAAGACCGCTTTTCTACATGGTGCAATAAAGGAAGAGGTGTATGTAGAACAACCTCTGGGATTTGAAGTTCAAGATCGAGACGCTTATGTCTGCAGGTTGAAGAAAGCCCTCTATGGGTTAAAGCAAGCACCCAGAGCTTGGTACGAGAGGATGGATAGTTACTTGATGAAGCTAGGCTTCACTCGAAGTAATGCTGATCCGAACCTTTACTTCAAGGTTGTGCAGGGGAAGCCTCTCATTCTAGTGCTGTATGTAGATGACCTCTTCCTGACAGGTGCTGACCCTCTCATTCATCAATGTAAGAGGGAGCTCGCTGCTGAGTTCGAGATGAAGGACCTAGGACTGATGCACTACTTCCTAGGCACGGAGTTACGGCAGAGACACGGAGAGATTTTCCTATAAGAGCTCATTGTGAAGCTTCTGGAAAGATTTGGGATGGTGGACTGTAAGTCCGTGTCGACACCGATGGAACTCAACTTTAAGAAGTTGAGTGGCGGCGCTGCTGGGCCTATCTTGGCCAATCCTACTGAGTATCGTCAACTCATAGGAGCTTTGATGTTCTTAGTGAACACCCGACCAGATATATGTTTTGCAGTGAACACTTTGAGTCAACAGATGGTTGAGCCTCATCATTTTCACTGGGTTGGTGCCAAGAATCTTCTGAGATATCTTCGAGGCACGATAAACCATGGGCTGAGATACACTGCCGGGAGTGTGACACTTCGTGGATATACTGATGCCGATTGGGCTGGCAGTGTGGTGGATCGTAAGAGCACATCGGGATGCTGCTTCAATCTTGGTTCTGCTTCGATCTCATGGATGAGTAGGAAGCAGAAGTCGGTGGCTTTGAGCACCGCGGAGGCCGAATACATTGCTGCAAGTATGGCCTGTTGTGAAGCAGTTTGGTTGCGTAAGCTCTTTAGTGAGCTGTTTGGACATGTGCTAGATACCACTGTGATACTCTGTGATAACCAGAGTGGGATTCGTATGACTGAGAATCCTGTGTACCATGACCGATCCAAGCATATTGATATCGGTACCACTTTATCCGGGATATGGTACAGCGAGGCGCCGTAAGGCTCGATCATATAGGAACTGATGAGCAGGTCGCGGATATTCTCACTAAGCCCCTGGGGAAGGTCAAGTTCCTAACCTTCCGTGAGAGTCTTGGTGTCGTGGAAAGACCCTATGATGTGGGTTCTGTTGGACGATGAGCTCTGGGAGCTCTGGGGGGCTTTGGGGATAGCTTCTCGGAGCTATAAGCACTCATAATGCTTCTGCCCCACCGTTGTGATTATTGAGCTGGTTCGCCTCTCATTTATCTGTGCCCGTATGCATCCTACCCATTGAGTTCAGGGCTCATGGGAAGTACCTCTCATTTGGCCAATGAGGTGGGAAAAGCTAGAGACTAGTAACAAATACTGATGGACGCATCAGAGATTGCCGTACTCTCTATCTAGGATGGCACGGTCCAACCACTTGATCTAGGATCAAGTTTAGTGAGGTCTGGGACCTCTGCCTGACTTCGGGTCAGATGAACCAACTTTGGGTTGGTTGGATACTCTTTATGAGTTTGATAGAGGTTTCGAACCTCTGGACTGATTATGTCAATCGGGGGATGATGTCTTTGTGACTGACCCACTTCTGTTCTGAAATAAAGAGGCCAGCAAAGCAAGTTACGGCGGGATGACGCACGATGTTTGATTGCACTGATGGATGGAGTTCACCCTAGTTGAGAGGGAGTGTTAAATTTGGACAACTAGGTCCAAACTCCATGTTGTGATGCTCGGATTAAGAGGCTAATATTTTTGTTGGATTCCTCTTTCGGAGAGGTGTAAAATCCATATAAAATATATCTTAATCCGATGAGCAGAACATTTATTTTGAATTTATTATTTATAATAAATTATATGTGCAAGTCGGCCTTAAGGTTTCACACCCCCAGCAGATGTGTCACACACCCCAATGATGGATATAAATACAGGCAAAGTTGGAGAGCATTTCATCACAACTCAACACACATCTTCTTCTCTCATCTGATTTAGTACGAGCTCCTTGGAGGACGAGTTCAGCCCACACGTGTGAAGAAGGAGGACGAATCTGTACGGCTGAGCTGAAGGACGAATTTCTGCAGCTAGGGTTTTGCTGGAAGTTTGACCAGCGTTGACTTTGGTCAACGCATGGTCCGAAAGGGCTGAAAATTGTTGGGAAGTTCGATTTTGGAAGGCCGTACTGTTTGGCACAGAAATCGAGGTCAAAGGGTTGACCAAACTGCTGTTGCGTTGACTTTTAGCTTGCTGCCCTGCGTTGACTTTTCTGGACAGCGTTAACTTTTTTGGAGTTGACTTGGGTTGACTCGGTTGCTGATTGGAGGACTGTTGTGACATATTCTGGGTTGGCTGACCAAGGAGACTTTGCTGGTTGAAGCATCCTGTTGACCGCCATAACGCACCACCACATTTTTCTGTTTCTCGTTTGTCTTCTATAAGATCCACTCATATGTTCTATCAGCATTTTACTTAACTATTTGTGTGATTGCTGTAAGAAAAGTAAAGTTGCTTCAAGCATAGAACATCTACAAAAATTTACACACTGTTAACGTTGGTTCTTTCCATGCAATGGAAGACAGGGACAGATTTGATGCTCTCACATGGTGGGAAGCATATGGCGGTATGGGACTTTTGCCAAAGTTGGCTAAAAAAGTTCTCTCACAGGTTGTGAACACTTCTTCTGCAAAGAGGTGTTGGAGCACCTACAGCTTCATACACAATGTGAGAAGAAACAGGCTGAATGAAAACCAAGCTGAAAGCTTGGTTTATGTGCATTACAACTTGAGGTTGTTGAGCCATTACTTTGATCGGGCAAATGAGGATCAATCATACAAAGTTTGGGACAACAACCCAGAGGATGATAATTTGGAGGACGACACGTTACATCTGGAAGAATTGGAAGCAGAACGTTTTAGGGATGATGATGAAGCATCAGCAGCACCGCCACACACAGGGCCAGTCCCACCATCTACTGGTAGAAGTGCGGGTGCCAATGCCAGTGCCAGTGCCAGTGCCAGTTCTCGATATCACACTATTGTTCCTTTGCAAATCCAGCCTCCACCTTCTAGTCATGGTCGTGGTACTCCTTAGAGTACTAGAAGACCAACATTTCCTCGTGGCTCACAAAAATTAGACATTTCTCGTGGGTGTGGCAAGGGGCTAGCCAATAGATAAAATAGATTTGTTGTTTACTAGTCTTTTCTATTTGTTGTTGACAGTTGAACAGTTGAAACTTGACTCTTTCACATATTTAATGACAATTTAAGTTTGAAGTTTGAATTTGAAAGGTGAAACTTTGAAGTTGGCATTTATAAGTTTACTGTTTACAAGTCATTATGAATTATGAATATGATGCTTCATGAAAGTTATATGGTGATCAATGAATCAATGATGATAAATGTTATATATTGAATTTTGAAATCAATGAATCAATGATGATAAATATATATTGAATTTTGAAATCAATGAATCAATGATGATAAATGTTAGATATTGAAATTTGAAATCAATGAATCAATGATGATAAATGTTAGATATTGAAATTTGAAATCAATGATGATAAATGTTATATATCAATGATGATAAATGTATATTAGGTACGATCAATGATCAATAATAATAAATGTTAGATATTGAAATTTGAAATCAATGATGATAAATGTTATATATCAATGATGATAAATGTTATATATTGAATTTTGAAAGCTTGAAACCTTCAGATTGATAATTCGCGAGACTCAAGAGTCAATATGTTGTATGCTTCCAACTTGTAGGCGTGGTTGATGAAGATTATAACTTATAGATGATTGATGTTATATGATTCAATCTATGTTTTTATGTTTTTTATGTCTAATTCATCATTCTACATGTTTTTGTTGACATATATGCATCAAAATATTAAAATATATATATATATATATAAACGCTCCCGAAAACGCTCCGAACCGGAAGCTTCTAAAAATGGCGCTCCCGCTCCCAAGTAACCTTGATCCGGACAACTCCGTGAAGTGCTTTGGATGAAAGGCCATCTTGGAGTTTAGCCCCCTTGGAGTATTAATCCAAGTAACAAATCATTTGTCACTCACTGTTTATATCGAACACATGGCATCTCCAACAGACAACATGAGAATACTAGCAACACATAACTAACCTACTTCAGTGGATACTCTAGACCAAGTCAAGCTCGTGAGAAGAATGCATCAAATACCTAACTAGGGAAAATTTTCAACTTGCTTCATCACCTCCTAGGGTCAGAAGATTAAATTGAAAATGTTTATAGAAAAACTAAGACAATCCCTTCCAAAAGAAGATGAAATGATGAGCACTTTGGAGTCATTTGTGCTTGTCATATTTTGAAAATATTAGATTATTTGTAAGATTTCATTGTGGAATGATATTTTATCATTGAGTACATTTTATCCTTAATTGTGTGCTTGTTATGAATAAAATATTCATAAATAACATTAATTTAACAAAATACTAAAATAATAATATAAATAATAAATTAAATAATTTAATTAATTAAATGGCCTATTAGTTATGAAAGGGGAAAAGGTCAAAAGGTGTGACCACTCACCTTCGTGGCCAATCAATGCCTATATAGTCACGCTGCACGAAAGATTGTAATCACCATTCATTTTTTAATAAAAATACAAATTACTTATTATACTTACACTCAAATTCTACACATAATTACAACTGCAATTGGTGTTTTGTCTTCTACAGTGGTATCAGAGCTATAATTACAAGTCATTATTATTTAATTCAAAAAAATTATTATTTAATTTAACAAAAAAAAAATGGTTCCCCTAAAGAAACGAAGGAACAAAATGGGGAATAATGGTGAATCCGTTTAAAAAAAAAAATCGAGAAGAACTCGATAAAGTATGATGACGCCTCGATAATGTCGAAAAGAAGTAGGCAGAATTAGGAGAGGATCAAAATAGGCTACTTGCGACTCAAGGAATGGAAACGATATGAAAAAAGTGAATAACATTGAGAGAATGTTGCTAAGCATACAGACCCAGTTAATGGGAGGATTTAGTCCAATTTTTAATCCTTTAATTACTCAAGAACCAACACAAAGTCCCATGTCTCCAAAAGAAGAAGATTTTTCAAATCACGAAACTTCGCAAATACACTTTCAAGGAAGTCAGTACTATACAAAATTTCGAGAAAAAGGCTACCAATGAATAGAAAGAGAATTACCTAAGTATGATGGTAAAGATAATAGAGACGCTATTGTGTGGGTTAATAAAATGGAGGCGATTTTTGAGTCAAACCCGCCAATAGGTGAGCGAGACAAGATTATGACTACATCCAACAACTTGGAAGCTAAAGCATATGATTGGTTCCTATGGTGGTCCAACAAATGTGAAGCTCGTCCATTCCTTTTTTTTTTAAATTGTGGATGCCTTGCTAAAAATGTTTCATGAATAAGAATAAGATGATATTTACAAAAAAATCGTTCATCTCAAGCAAAAAGGGTTTGAAAGCGAATACACCCACGAATGGGAAGTATTAGTTGTAAGACAAAGGATTTTCTAATGAAAAACTGCTAAAAATGTATAGATGTGGACTTCAAAATGTCATCATTCAAGGAAGACGAAGACCAACAACAAGAATCAGGTAAAAAGGAGTCAAACAAATGTAGGTATTGTGGAGACAAATGGGCGTTAGGACATAGATGCCTTAACAAGAAATTGTATACTTATGAAGTTGAGAAAGAGTCAGACACTTCAAATAATGAATCGGAAGAAGAAAAAAAAAAGGATTAAAAAGAAAAATAATTGTCGCAAGTGTGGAGAAAATTGGGCGCCTGGGAATAAATGTGAAGACACATACTTACGCTACTATAAAATAGTAGATGGGAAGCAAGTTGAAGTACAAGAACGTGATGATTCAGATTTTGAGGAACCATCATTAGGCGCAATCTCATGTGTCCAACAAAATCAGGGTGAAGAAAGATATTCTTCAAAGGTAAAAAACAACAAGCCATTGCAAAATACATTCCACCACACCTTCGGAAGCAGAGAAACCAGTCTCCAAGACAAAAGAACATTAAGCTTACTACTCTACCAACAAACATGACAAGAAGATTATGCCCTAAAACGCTGAAGCTTAAAGGGCTCATAAGAAGTAGAAATGTCAATATACTTGTAGATTTTGGCAGTACTCACAATTGTATAAACATTGACCTTGCTAAACAACTTGATCTTTGTATATTCCCAATCAAGGACCTGACCATGTCTGTCGCTACTGGGCAAAATTCAAAGAGATAGGAGAATTCCATAAGGTTTCAATCCAGATACAAGAACTAGAGCTACAAACATACATATTTGCCCTACCACTCAAAGGAATGGATGCAGTTCTAGGTGCAGAATGGCTAATACAACTAGGAAGCTATACTACAAACCTTGAAGAATAATTCATGGAGTTTAACTGGCAAGGGCGACATTATAAATTATATGGTGTTAACACTTCCAGCGTCAAAGAAGGTACAAATAGTCATGAGGACTTCACCACTCAACATAAAGATGCCACTCCATAGCAACGTGTTCAACTAGAGGAAACCCTTCTTGTTATGCTTTGAGGACAAAGCATCTCTAAAGGGGTTGGCAATGTTGTGAATAAAATATTCATAAATAACGTTAATTAAATAATAATATAATTAATAAATTAAATCATTTAATTAATTAAATGGCCCATTAATTATGAAAGGGAAAAAGGTCAAAAGGTGTGACCACTCACCTTCGTGGCCAGTCAATTCCTATATAGGTAAACCGCCACGAAGGATTGTAATCACCATTCATTTTTTAATAAAAATACAAATTACGTATTACACTTTCACTCATAATCTACACATAATTACAACTGCAATTGGTGTTCTCTCTTCTACAATGCTTTGTCCTTCGCACAACAAAATTGTAACTCCAATTTAGGAATTAGTTACATGAAAAGTTATGTAAGGCATCCAATGTATGAAAGGATTAATTCACCAGTCCAGGACACTCACTTCTCTTATAATGGATAAACTATGTCTTATGGTTGGATAGAATATGTATGTTTTCCATGTCCTATATCTGCACAATTGAAATACTTTCACTTCCCATCTTGTAGGTCACATCAGCTATGTGAGTTGATATACATGATAACGAATACCACTCAAGCTTTCTCATAAACCTAGTGTTGTTGCCTTAATCCACACCTGGGATTATTATAGAGAAAATCTTAAACTCCACTTGCTATGTGGCCTTAAGGGCAAGATTCGAGTTGAGACTACCACTTAATTCTCAACTCCTATGTCTAGGCTTACTCTTAGCGAAGCCAAGGAGCGTGGACCCTAAAAGATATCTAAGGCTCAACTAATTAAGTCAAGTTCCAGGAGTTAGTAATGATGATCAAGATACAATTCGCTATATAGCATCAAATCTCATTCATGAGCATATACATCAAAAAAATTGTTGAACCCTACACTCCAAACAATTATGTCCCCTTTTCTTCCACCGATCCCATGTCTCGTAAAATTGTCATGGCTTCTTTGGCCGCCCCTATCTCACTAAATAAGGATCTGGAGAAATTATCACACACCTCCTATTTTAGTATGGAAACTCCAGAGATCTGGAAGTCCTTCTTCCAAGCTGGGAATGGGAAGGGTGGGGCGATAAAAACTAGGTCATCTACCTATAAGAAGAATCAGAACACTAAATACAAGAAAGTCTCAAAATGTAACAATTATGTCCACGTCCTTCTGGAATCGGGTGACAATTTGGAGGTTAGCACATTGGACGAGACAGATAATCCATTTGCAACATCCTTGTATGGGGAATCCGCCACTAACCGAGTCCTTAGAGGGGATAGACCTGATACACAAGTGCCCCCATGATCATTCTATCACTTAACATTTGGGGCTTGGTTGATCCAAGTGGAGATTGGTGGCCACCCGCCTATTCCACTTGGGGCCCCACCATTGTTTCTTTCAGTTTTTCAGTTTCCTTAATTATAGCACAGTTTACTATTTTTAGCAGTTTTTCGAGTCCTGAACTTCCGGCGAATATGAGTCTGTTCCGGACTCGATATTCGCGGTCAGCAGTTGTAGTCCTCAGATAGATCTTTCTAACGATGTATCATGTGCGTAAAACGGAGATAGTATGCCAAAGTTACGACTCTGGGAAATTGATGTACCAATTTACCCCAACGAGACCCATATTTTGGCGTTTCATCTCCTAGGGTTAGATAGGTTTTTGGATGTTTAGTGTTTTCCATTGTTTCTGAATAATATATAGGCCTTCGAGCGTCATTGTAACACAGAGTTCAGAGGCCTGTAGCCACCACATCTCTTCTCAGAGATAAGCTACCAGCGCCCTAGCTAGTTTATTTCCATTCTATCTGTAAAAAAATTTCAGTTTTTTGATATTAATAAAATGAAGTGTTATTTCCGCTGCATTTTTATATTTATGGTTATATGTGTATTCTGTTGCGTTCCTGCATAAATCCGGATCAGTGGTATCAAAGCGGTCTACTTTTTCTCGATCATTCTTTGCATGTCCCCAATGAGGTCGGGGTATAAGGAGTTAGGGCTCGATCTGGTTGAACCTTTGTAAGATCAACCTCGCAAACCCCGACGACCACCCATGGGGGACAAAAAGAAAGATGAGGGAGCAGGAAATCCTATCAAAATATTGCTCGAGGAGGCCCTCGAAAAACAAAGGAACGCGAAGATGGATAACTTTGCCCAAATCCTTCAACGATTGCCCATTGGCGACGCATCTGCATCCAGCAGCCACTCTGGAGGCGCAACTGCTTTTAAGGTACAAGTAAACTTTGACATTCCCATATTTGAGAGCCAAATAGATGCAGACGTCGTAGATAGATGGTTGAATCTATTCGAAGGATATTTCTCAGTTCATGACTTTTCTGACCGGGAGAAGATTATTTTTGCACTCCTTAAAGCTACAACCTATGTCAAGGACTGGTGGGAAACCTACTGTGAGAAAAAGGACGAGGGGGAACCCTCTCTATTCTCGATCATACCCACTTGGAATTCTTTCTGAGACGCCATCAAGGAACAATATTATCCCGTGGGCAGCTATGAGGACAAGTACATACAATGGACTACGCTGCGGCAGCAAAGAGATCAAGATGTGCATGAGCTGACGAATCTGTTCCATACCCTGCACACAAAGTTGGGTATCAAATATTTGGAGAAACATTTGGAGTTGAAGTACCGCAGTTGTCTGCACAGATACATTCAGGAGGAAATGGAGTTCCTCGACATCTCCTCGCTTGGTACAACATACCGGTATGCTACCAATATTGAGCAGAAATTCAAACAGAAGAAGAGAGACTTTGGATCTGCGAATCAAAAGCAAGGGAAAGGTGCCCCCAAACCGCAGAACAAAGGACAAAGCCAAGGCATGGTGGCCCAAGATAACCTACTGAAGTCGCAAGCAAAGAACAACCCCATGAAGCCGAAGAAGGACACGGGAAAGTGGTGTGAGTTCCATAAGAGCTCCACTCACAACACAAGTGAGTGTCGGGCCAAGCAGTCACTGGTGGCCGAGATGAGGGCTTCTGAATCGGACGCATGCTCTGACTCTGAATCAGAACTCGATAAGGGGAATGACAAAGGGAAGCAGATTATTGATGCGGAGCCCAACACCACTGTTGCCACTGCAAAGATCCAGAAGGAGGAACCAGAAGATCAAGAGGAGGAGGAGCGTCTCTTCCACTCTCAGATGTGTGTAAAGGGTTCCCCGCTACAATTCATTGTCGATAGTGGGACCCAAAAGAACCTCATTTCAGCAGAGGTCGTGAAGCGTTTGGCCTTGCCGATAACAGTACACCCACAGTCATACACCATTGGGTGTCCCCTTCTCTACAACATCAAGCCCTTCACGGATGAGGTATTATGTGACATTGCTCCTCTTGATGTTTGTGATGTATTATTAGGCCAACCATACTTGTGGAAGCAACATGCTGTGTATGAGTCTCGGCCTCATGCTGTTATTGTTACTTTGGGCAATAAGTTGTACAGGATACCAGAGGTACCACCGCATGCGGCTATCTCTTTGTTTACTGCAAAACAATGCAGTAAGTTCATTTCCAAAACCGGGAAATTTGTTTCCCTGTTTTCCTGAAGACTGTGGCCACGACCTCCAAACAGAGCGCCTCCACACGACAACAACAAATGGACAAGGTCATGGAGGAGTACGGGGACATCTTCACCTCACCCACAGGGGTGCCTCTGCACTGTCAGGTCAAGCACCCCATCGATCTGACCCCAAGTGCGTTGCTGCCCAATGTACCGATCTATCGGCGCTCTGTTATGGAGAATGATGAAATCAAGAGGCAGAGTCAAGAACTGCTACAGAAAGGTCACATCCGACCGAGTTAATCGCCCTGTGGGAGCCCGATCATGTTGGTGCAGAAGAAGGATGGAACTTGGAGACTCTATATTGACTATCGGGCGCTGAACAAGATCACTGTCCGGAATAGGTACCGATCCCACAGATTGATGACCTTTTGGATCAACTCAAAGGGGCGAAATATTTCAGCAAGATCGACTTGAAGTCTGGGTATCACCAGGTACCAATCGAACCCTCTAATATGTGGAAGACTGCCTTCAAAGCCAAGGAGGGCCTTTTCAAATGGCTGGTCATGCTTTTCGGGTTGACGAATGCTCCCACAACCTTCATGAGGCTGATGGACGACATCTTGTGGCCATTCACCAACTCATTTGTAGTAGTGTACTTGGATGACATCCTGATCTTTAGCCAGACTTGGGAAGAGCACCTCCACCACATCCGACAGGTCCTCCAAACACTGCGGCAACACAAGTTGTGTGCCAATTTGGAGAGGTGCACTTTTGGCATGCCCCAGATTCAGTATCTAGGATACATTACTGATGAACGGGGCATGCATGTGGATCCAACCAAGATCCAAGTAATTCAGGATTGGCTGGCCCCAACCACTCTAACAGAGCTTCGCAGCTTTCTAGGTCTTGCTAATTTCTACCGCAGGTTCATATTGGGATTCTCTCATATCACTTGGCCCTTGAGTCAAGTCACCAAGGGAGGAGCGAAAGCAAAATTCATTTGGTCGAAATCTCAACAGAAGGTGTTTGTAGAATTGAAACATCGCCTCTGCTCTGCCCCACTGCTCACATTACCAGACTTGCAACAACCATTTGAGATCGAGACAGATGCCTCTGACTATGCTATTGGGGCAGTTCTTACTCAGCAGGGGCATCTAGTGGCATATCATAGTGAGACACTGTCTGACATAGTCCGCAAGTATCCCACTTATGACAAAGAAATGTATTCCATTGTGCAAGTGTGCCGCCAATGAAAGCATTACATTTTGGGGAAGGAAACGGTCATCCACACAGACCACTGACCCCTACAATTCATACAGACACAAGGGAAGTTGCAAAACGATCGCCATCAGAAGTGGTCCACATATCTGCAACAATATCATTGGAACATCAAATATAAGAAGGGCAGCAACAATAATGTTGCAAACTGCCTCAGCCGACCACCGATCGTGGCGTTAACCACCGTTCACAACTCTTGTGGGCACGAGACTTTTGATTGGTCGCTTCTCTACAAGAGCGATCCGGAATTTGGCCACACATACAACACACTCTTGGAGGGTACGCAAGTTCCAAATTTTCATCTCCACGATGCACTGCTATGTCACCTAGGACACCTTTGTGTTCCTTCAAGCCAGCATGCCAAGATGATTTGGGAAGCACACTACAGTCAAGTCGTTGGGCATTTCAGGGTCGAGAAAACAGTGGCAGTACTGCAGAAGTATTTCTATTGGCCGAACCTTCGACGGGATGTTGGGAAGTACATCAGATCCTGCACTGCTTGCTCCATTGCCATACCGACCATCAAGAAGCAAGTCCTCTATACTCCACTACCTACCCCTAGTTGACCTTAGGAATCCATCTCCATGGATTACATGTCGGGCCTTCCTTCTACTAAACATGGAAACGACTGTGTTTTTGTGGTCGTCGACAGATTCTCGAAGATGGCCATTATGTCGACCTACAAGAAGAATATCACAGCAGAAGCCACTGCTAAACTCTTCTTTGAACAAGTGTGGGTGCACTTTGGGATCCCACAGTCTATCATCTCAGATCGGGACAGCAAGTTGCTCAACGCATTTTGGTCCAACTTCTGGTCAATGCTGGACAAGAAGTTCACCAAGTACACAGCTTTCCATCCCCAAACTGATGGCCAGACAGAGGTCGTCAACAGGATGATTGTACACATTTTGCGCATGTACAATTCAAAGCATCCACGCACATGGGATGAGAGCCTTCCCTATGTACAACACAGTTATAATCACGCTCTCCACAGCTGAACCGACCACAGCCCCTTTCAGGTGGGCTTGGGATTCTAGCCACTATGTCCCATTGACATAACCATGCCATTTATGGCTACTCAGGCCGATTCGACTCATGTCCAATTTGAAGCTGACAAAGCATACAACTTCATTAAGCACATTCAGAACATCTGCCAACAGGTTCATGACATATTGGACAGAGCCAATTCAAAGTACAAGCAACGACAAGATCAACATCGGGTGCCACACCACTTCCAGGTGGGCGACAAAGTGTGGCTACATTTGCAGAAGGTGCGCCTCACTGGACCCCGCCGCGAGCTTTGCCCGCTCCGATATGGGTCGTACACCATCACCAAGGCTGTAGGGAACAATGCCTTCGAGCTCATTATTCCACCATTCCTTGGTCTGCACCCAATATTCAATATGGACTGCCTTAGGCCCTATTTCCCACCTCTATTGGACACCTCTGACATCGCAGAACAACTCACACCAATAGAGTTAAACCTAAACCGCATGGAACAAGGCACCACAGATTGTATCATGGACATGCAAATCAAGAACACTCGCTAGCAAAAGATCCAACTGTATCGGGTTGTCAAAGTTGGCCAACTCCTACACCAAGGCAAGTGGTTCACCAGGGACCAAGTTCAGCAGAAGTTTCCTCATCTCATGGAGGAACTCAACGCGATAGGGACCATTGCTTCCTAAGGGGGGAGGAATGATCCAGGTGGATATTGGTGGCAACCCGCCTATTCCACTTGGGGCCCCACCATTGTTTCTTTCAGTTTTTCAGTTTCCTTAATTATAGCACAGTTTACTATTTTTAGCAATTTTTCAGGTACTGAACTTCCGGAGCCGTTTTGAGGCCCTAAACGACGTTTTTTGGGCATCAAACCTTTGGCAAATATGAGACTGTTTTCGGACTCGATATTCGCGGTCAGCAGTTGTAGTCCTCGGATAGATCTTCCTAACGATGTATCATGTGCGTAAAACAGAGATAGTATGCCAAAGTTACAACCCAGCGAAATTGATGTACCAATTTACCCTGATGGGGCCCATATTCTTGCGTTTCATCTCCTAGGGTTAGGTTTTTGGATGTTTAGGGTTTTCCATTGTTTCTCTATATACGCCTTTGAGCCTCATTGTAACACAGAGTTCAGAGGCTTATAGCCACCACATTACTTCTCAAAGATAAGCTACCAGTGACCTTGCTAGTTAATTTCCATTATGTCTGTAAACAAATTTCAGTTCTTTGATATTAATGAAATGAAGTGTTATTTCCGCTGCATTTGGTTATATGTGTATTTTGTTGCATTCCTACATAAATCCAGATCATTGGTTGCAGCCCACAAGGTTTGAGCACTCAGGGAGTTGGTCCGGGTACATAATCCATCCATCATTTCCCTACAGGAAACCATGTGTAATTGTGAGCGGTCATGGTCATTTATACTTATTGTTTGTCCTGACTAGTTGTTTGTTCTAAGGATGCTTCTAGACTCTCTGGTGGTTTGGGAGCGATGTGGAACCCAAATCATATCGTTGTGATGGCATTATCTTCTGACACAGGCATTCTCTTGGCAGGGCATCTGTCGGGTTCCAACCTCTGAATCCATTTCATAAATCTATATGCCCCGTATGTTGGCAGATGGGCATTCTGGTAGCATTTTGCTACCTCCGACATCCTTGCTCTACAATCTATCATTTTGTCAGGCGACCTTAATTTTACTATGGGCAAACAGGAGATTTGGGGAACACGAGCTACTGTTGACCCGCTTTCTAAATTCTTTATGGACATGTTCAGTTCCTTTGACCTGTTCGACATTGCTCTGGATGTAATCGTTCCAACTTGGAGGAATGGACGTATAGGGGTGGAAGGCATATCGAAGCAGCTTGACCGCTTCCTCATCAGTCAGTCATTCACCGATTGGGATATTTGGATTGAGGCCACACTAGTGGAGGGGCCAAGCAGCTTCAAGAGGGTCAAACTTGTATAAGACAACTAGCAAAGTGCAGGACAAATTTCTGGGAGCCAATTTTGCCAAGTTCCATTTGTTAAATTCTCTATGTATTTTCAGAGGGCCATTTTCCTTGGTAAGGGAACCCATAATTTCACTAGGAAAATTCAATGGAGAGAGATTGGAGAGTTAAAATAATTGTTATTCTTGTTTGACTTTTTCTAGGTTATTTCCTGAAATATTTTCTGTTGCTATTTGATGAGCTGAAGTGCTAGAGAACTTTCCTTTTGTAGCTTTCAGATTTTATTTACTACAAAAAAAATCATTTACTAGGTAAAATAATTTTTTAGGGTAAATCACTGCATGAGACATTGAATCTGAAACTAGCTCTTGAAAAATAACATCCTAAAATAATGAAAACTATTAAGTCCATTGGAATTTGAGTGGGATCTAAAATTCTACTTTCTCCATAAAAAATCCGATGAGGATGAACCACACTCAAACATCCTAAAACAATTAATGGTAATGTTAAAAATTTAAGAAAAAGGTGACCGGTGACATTGAATGTCGTCCATCACCTTTTACTTTAAAAATTTAACATTACCATTAGTTACATAGCATTAGTAAGGCCCTTGGGTTGAATATTACGCTTTCACTATCATAAATTATTGTTTTTAGGCAAAATTAAGGGGGACACCCACAAGCACCCCTATTGGGGGAAACGCATCCTCAACCCCACCCCCTGCCTCGCATTTCCCCAAGCGCCCCCCATGCCCCAGGAGCATGGGACATGTGGGGAGTGCAGCCTCCACCCTGGGGGTGGCATCCTCGTGGAACATTGTCGCAAAGCCAATCAATTTACAAATATTTTGCTATGACTCCCTAACACACGCTTGCTCTCACACCCTTGTACTAGAGCTTAACTTTTGGAAAAGCATATAGAGTGCTACATATATGCACCTTACAAATGCCATGTGCACAAAACTAATTATACTTGAAATATTTGTATTAGATATCCAGGAGTAAAGTTATCCTAGTTAGCTCCAACATAATATTCATTTTGAAATGGCCACTAACAAGGAAAAAGGAAATAAAGCATTCGCAGACCTGATCATAATGAACGGTAGCTTTGTCAAAGCGCTTCCGGACCTCCTGTATTATATTTCCCAAGTATGTCAGTATAGTCTCCAACAATGTTCAATCAAGAAAACAGAGATAGTCATCTATAAATAGAATAAAGATGGTATACCATTCAAGCTGTATTCCTACATAAATTTTGCAACGTCTTTCATGTTTAAAGAAGGTCCAAAGGGCCTAGAATTAACATTAGTTCTCAGAAAAGAATCAAAATTGGATGTATTGCAACAATTTGACTGTGAATCACCCAAATTTTACCTCTCTACATAACTTGTTTGTTATGTGAGAGTTTTATAGCTCTAGCCAAAAAACAATGATTAGACCAAAAATGAATGTTATCATGCATCTTTTTCACCAAGGTCTGCACTTCATCTATGGTAGATTAATCCTCCCTAGAAAATTCCACATAACACATTGTTCAGAACCCAACTATATTTATAAAGCAAACCACTGCCAGTCATAGGACAATTGAATTAACTGAAGAACAGTAATCAGGCTAGTTACAACAAATGCATACTACAGATGTGGGAAAAGCAAATATGGATTAAAAACCTAAACAAACTACAAAAAAGAGCATGTAGCATCTAACTGCCGGATATTCTCTATGCTGGTTACAGAAAAATATGAAAAGACAATTTTGCTTTCCAATTTGAGCAGGTTTATTGATTTTAACACTCGTTTGGAGAAGAATTACAAAAGGCATGGAAATATACGATTCATCCCACACTTTCTATCACTATTCTTTGCATTTTATTTCTCTTTTCGTTCAACAAAGGAAGAGTGTTTCACTTCATTGCCAATATGCAGAGAAAATATCAGATCCAAGTACCTTCACATCTTGTAGATCAACAGTCACAAACTCCATCAACCTGTCATTTAACATATGCTCCACCTGAATAGGAGAAAGAAAACAAGATTTTGATGCAGTCAATTAGATGTTGATCATGTGAACCAAGAACAATAATATGCACATTTGCAAGAAAGACACAATGAAATTTTCAGGTCAATTCTTCCAGCAAAATCAAAATTGGTGAATGAAATTATGGAACCCTTGTTATTGCAATGAAATAACCCCTCTTAACCATGATTATATAGTAAAACTTAATAATTCACTTTTTGTAGAATCATGAAAGCAGCATACGAATGATTTCCTGTGCTTGCTCATCTCAAGTTAAGTTTCTCAGAAAAGTTACACACTGGTTGGATGAAATAAATGAATCATGGTCCAAAATAATAAATGTTGCCACTATTGTAAAAAGAAACAATAACTGGAAACTTGCAGGTGTGTCATAAATGATAAATCTACAAGAATGAGCACCTAAATAATCACACATACATAGACCTGCAAAGCCTGTGTCACAGAAACTTGGGCCTCACCCACTTGCTACTCTACTGGAAATGTTTCTGTCATGGAAACTTGTACAAAACACCAAGGAAACCGCCCAAAATAGTTTCCCAGCTATTTACTCTGAGAAATTTCAGGAAATGCCCAAATTAGTGCTAAAGTTTGCGTGATAATTAACGTTGCTAAGAATGCCTCCGCAAGGGCTTACACGGATCTCATTGCAGCATTGACTGCGATCAGGTAGGTTGCCTTGATTTCTGTACTCGTGCCTTTTGTATAATATAAGCATCTTTTCAATTAAAATTACTCGTGAAATGTTTTCAAGATGATTGCGACAAGTTTCTTTTGCACAAGTGTTTCTGGCCCTAAAAATTGGTTCACTTTATTGTTTTTCCATGGGTGGTGTGGAAACCGCCCCAATGTATAAAACAGAAATGAAAAAAACACAGAATAAGTGGATACAACAACATAGGAAAGTAAAGTTGGATCTGCTATTATGAAAATTCCACAATTTTTCAACCATGGGAAGCAAGCTAGGTTAGTAGAATGGGGCATTATTACAGCCCTCAGCCAGGTCAAATTTCTCAAGAAAGCAACGGGTTTGCCTCAGAGCTGGCATGTTCCTGAAAGGTGGCTGTTGGTAAGCGGTAGTGTTGTGGCCATTAAGTTAGGCCTGGCCTCATACTTCTTGCCTCCTAAATGTCAACAATGTCCCATCTCTTGATAGATGGTGGATACTCGATAAATATAGGTAACTTGAAGCATCTTCAGTCATTAACTTTTAAATCCACAAGTTTTTGCTAATAATTATGTATATCTAGAATTATATTTACATGTAAATAAAATAATATGTTATATTTTTAAGTGCTTCCTTTAAACTCTAGAAGCATTACAATTAACATGATTATGTCAAACACCCCAAGCAGCCTTTTGTCAGAGGCAAGATGACACTGAATGGGTGAACCAATAATCACAAGCTCTTTCCTTCAGCTACATTGTCATGATAGTGGGTACACTTCCATCAAAACCACCAAGGACTTGCACTAGTTCCCAACCACTTATTCAAGGCTTCGGAGGAATTAAACCTTCATGGGTGGCCTTTGATCCATAAACAATCGTGGATATTCCACTGGACAATTTGTCACAACCTAGGTAACCGGATTAGTGCCCGTCCCCCCCCACGTGTCCTGAATCCCGCGTGTTCAACACGATCCTCGACGGACATGTGTCTGATTCGTGGGTCGAGCGTGTCAGAACATGAGGCATTCATGGACCTACCGTATCCGATTTGCCTAAGCAGCATGTCATGATTTTGGGACAAGTGCCCCTCTTGAAAAATGTGTCGCAGCTCTTTAAAAGCCCGATTTGGGCCGCCTTCTCTTCATTGTAATGCGTCTCTCTTGTTGTGGGTGTGTGGGAGCGAGTAGCAAAGGGTTTAGGAGCGTTTTGGAGGTGACTCAAGCAACCAGTAAGTGCATTTTTCTTTCATCCTCTTGTTGCGAGAGGAATTACAGCACATATGGGAATTTGTGTAGTTTGAAGAAGAGCAGGCTTGAGCAGTCGAGGGTAGAGACAATGGCATATGTGCACACCAACCTTCGTCTTATTTACAGGCGAAGGGAGGAGTGGTTGAAGGGAAAGACAAAGATGTGAGATGTGTTTCCTGATGATATGGGTTTGGACAACAGTTTTGAGTTGCCATTGGCCAACTTGGATCTTAATGAGCCAATGTTAAAGCCTATCAGTTTTGAAGATGGTGATACTCTTGAGGGGTCATCCTCCACACCAGCAGATGCAGAGATTACATTGGATACAGAGGAGGAGGATGCAGAGGAGAGCAATGGTGACCATGACATTGATGTTGATTTTGATCATGATTTATGATTTTGATCATGATTTAGTAGTTGTTTTGTATTTGCTATTTCTATTTGCCATTGGCATTCCTAGTCAAGAGTCCTCAGGACTCAGTACCTATGTAACAAATTTTGATTTTGGATGACTTACTGAGAAAACTGCACTTTATTGTTAATTTCTTGTCTTTCTCATATTGGATCATTGATAGATCTGTCACGATTGTATTTGTATGCATAATGTTACAAATTTACAATGTAGAATCTAGATGTATGTCTGAATTTGTATCATCGTGAAAATTTGTGTAATATGAAATATCTATTTAGTATTATCTATATATGTATATTTTAATATAATATATAACGTGTCCTACATGTCCTGTTCCGGGGGGTCAATGTGCCCCTTCTCAGACACTCAAATTTGCAGGTCCTATGTCCCCATGTCTGGTGAGCTAGGTCACAACAGATCTAATAAAACTATATTTAAAAATCCGAAATATACACTATTAGGGTTTAATTTCTCTTCAGATTTCTTAATCTATAGATTATTGTTAATTGTCTATGCATGCAAATTAAAATTATGCATAAAATAGAGAAAAGAGAAATAAAAACTCACAAAACCATGATTTGACACAAGACATAACTTGGGAAACCCTTTTGGGAGAAAACCCTGTTAGAGGGTGAGGTATCTTTGCTCTCTTTCTCTGAATAGAAAATGGTTGCGAGTATAAGGAAGTAAGTGTTGAATGGTGTTGTCATTGATGCCAACTTTGGTTCTTGAACGCTCTTAATATCTGTTTAGATCATGGTTGCAGGGGAGTGCCCCTCCCCCCTCTAACCCGCTCCCAAAGTACGCTCCGCTCGGGGACGGATCAGGGGCGACTTCGAGAGCGGATTGGGAGTGACATTGAGAGCGCGCTCCGCTCAGGAGTTGATCAGGAGCAACATCAGGAGTGTGCTCCCTTAAAAGAAAATCACTCCCTAGTTTGTTGGGAGAGAACAATGGAGCAGTCGAGAAGCGTTCGCTCCCTAACCGCTCTCGTTCACTCTCGCAATGGATTTTTTTAGGTGGGAACAGTCGGGGAGCGATCGCTCTTGAACACTCTCGCCTAAAAAAAATCGCTCCCCGTGGGAAAAAATGGCACAGTCACGCGGCGGAAATTTGGAGGGAGGGGAGGAGCCAAAAGAAATAAAAGGCCCTCCTCCCCTCCCATAATTCACCATTTGCATATTAAGAGAGCAATAGAGGGCTTTTAGAATTGGAGATTGGAGCTTGGGATTGAAGGCCAAGGAGGTATGATCTAGACTCTAATCTAGCATTTGTGTTTTTTATATGTTCATTATTACATGAAAATGTTCTCTTCTCTCTTTTCCATTCCCATTCCTCAATTTTATTGTAGGAAAAAAACTATAACTCCACCAAAGTTCAAAACTTCAAACATCATGGCTATATAGCTTGGCATTCTCTTGATGTTAGTTCCTTTTTTTGTTATGATGGTGTTGGGGAGCAGAAGGAGGAGTGATGAAGAGGATGAAGAAGTGGGTAATGTTGGATTTGAAAACCTTGGTGAGGAGGAGGAGGTGGATAATGAGATTGGAGATGATGGGGGCACAAAAGCCAAACTAAACCAAACCAAACCCCATTGTAGAATATGTGACTAGGCCTGCACCAGGGAAAGGGGGTGGAAGCACTAAATTTACATGCTCCATTGAAAAAAGACTTACACAGGTTCATACACCTGTGCTAGAAAGCATCTATGTGGGAAAATGCCATGGGATGGAAATAAACAAATATGAACCAAAACTTGTGGAAGTGTGTCACAACATCAAAGAGCCAAATACATAAGGGAAGAGGAGGAAGCCCAATACAAATCTAAAAGATCAAAGGGTGACTTTGAACATGACATCACTAGCCCACAATCACATAGACTAAGAACTCCATCAACGTCCTCTCAAGGCAGTGGATATGGAGTCGAAGGCATAGGAACAAACATCCCTTTAAGACGTAGAACCATATCATATTTCCTTGACAAAGGGTGTAGGAATGATGTGGATTCAAAATTTTATTGGTTTCTCTATGCATGTGGGATACCATTCAATGTTCTTCACTCACCTTATTGGCATGAAATGGTTTTTGCCATTAATGTTAGCCCCAAAGGATACAAGAGCCCTAGGTATGACAAGGATAGAACCGTGGGACTTGATCATGAAAAAACAAAAATAGCACATGCTTTGGAGAAAATGACAAATTCTTGAAATGACCATAGGGTATCCATTATATCTGATGGCTGGAAAAATGTAAAAGGCAAGTCATTGATAAGTGCTCTTATTGTGTCTACTAGTGGTGCAATCTTCCTTTCGGCATATGATTACTCATAAAAGTACGAGACCACCATCAACATTGCAAAACCATTACTTCAAACAATTCAAAGTATTGGGCCATACAATGTTATCCAAGTCATCACTGATAACGGTTTTAATTGTAAGGCAGTGGGAGCAATTATTGAGGATAGATACCCCAATATATTTTGGTTTGGGTGTTTGATCCACACAATGAACCTTTTGATCAATGATATTATTAAGAACAAACACCCTCAATACAAATGGATTGGTGATTTGTACAAGAGAGGCAAGAGAATGATAAGATTTATTACCAATCATAGCAATACCCATGGGATTTTCCATAGTCACTCATGTTTTGAGTTGTTGAAGATTGCGAAGACTAGATTTGCTAGTTATTACCTCACCTTCAGGTGCCTTTTGAAGGAAAGAGATTCATTTGCTAGCATGGTATCAAGTCAACACTGGCAGGCATTAAAGGACAAGGCTCCAACCGCAGTTGACAGGCAAGGTTTTGATGAGGTGGAGAACACCGCTCTTGATGGTATGTTTTGGGCACGTGTGAAGGAAGCTTTGCAATACACCAAGCCCATTTATCACATGATTGATTTTTCCGATACAGATGCACCAGTGACTAGAGAGGTGTAAGAGCAGATAGATAAGATGTTGGGGCAAATAAAAGACATTGTTCAGGAAAACATTCCCAACTTGTACTATATTATTCACAATTTTGGGTGTGCACGGTGGAATAAACTTAATGTTCCTCTACATGCCTTGGCGTATATCCTTACACCAAAATACTACTCTCCATCTTGTTTAGGAACAAACACCATATAGATCCAGAGGTACAAAATGGGTATATGATAGTATTAGACAAGTTGGTCCCTGAAAGGGGGGAGTGTGCTAGATTGTGCCTTGAATTAGGAAGATACTTCACTAGCACTAGAGTGTTTGGTTCTTTGCATGCAATGGAAAATAGGGACATATTTGATGTTATCACATGGTGGGACGCATATGGCAGCCAAGGACTTTTGCCAAAATTGGCAAAGAAGGTGCTTTCACAGGTTGTAAATACTTCTTTTGCAGAGAGGTGTTGGAGCACCTATATCTTCATCCATAATGTGAGAAGAAACAAACTCAATGAAAACCGAGCAGAAAGCTTGGTTTATGTGCACTACAACTTGAGGATATTATGATCGGGCTCGTGATGATATATCATATACAACTTGGGACAACAACCTAGAGGAAGATAATTTGAAGGATAGCGCTCTACATCTAGAAGAATTGGAAACAGAACTTCTGAAATATGATGATGAACCAACAACAGCCATGCCACCCCCAACATCCAGTAGTAGTGCTCGATTTCCACAATCTTTGCTTTGTTGTCACCACCTCCATTAGTATATACATCCTCACGTGGAGGTCATGTGCCTTCTGGTTTTCGTTGTCCGACTATGCGGGAGGAGACTCCCAGTAGATCACCACGACCTTCTCAAAAATTAGACATTTCTCGTGGCAAGAGGCCCAAGCATTAGCAATAGATAATGGATTTACTTTTCTTTTCTAGTTTCTAGTTTTTTTTTATAATTGTTGACTCTTTCATATTTATTATGATATTTTTTGTAAAAGATATATGACAATTTCAGTTTGAAGTTTGAAGTTGGCAATTATAACTCATTGGTAATGAATTATGAATATATTATATGATGCTTCGTGAAAGTTGAAAGTTGAAACATTTCATTTCATGTTAGATGTTCTTTATTATTGTTTGGTTACTTGGTAATGGTAATGGTTACAAGTACAAGTTAAAATTTTAGTGATCAATGATGATAAATGTTATATATTGAATTTGAAAGCTTCAACATTTAAGATTGATGAATCATGAGATTCAATTTGTTGTATGTTACTAACTTGTGGATGTGGTTGATGAAGATTATAACTTCCAGATGATTGATGTTATATGGTTCAATCCATGTTTTTATGCTTTTTATATCTAATTCATCATTCTACATGCTTTTGTCGACATATGTGCATCAAAATATATATAAACTTGCTCATGAACCGGAAGCTTTTGAAAATGTCGCTCCTTGCTCCCGCTCCCAAGTAACCTTGGTCTGGATTGTATTAATTGAAGCTCCAATGGTCAAGAAGCCCTAGAAGCCTCGCATTTGTTGATGATTTTGAGAATGAAGACTAGTGGATTTGCTCCTATGACCAACATCATTGGATGCTCCTCATCGTGCTGATTCCAACGGTATATGGCATGCCTCGTGGCACCTCACGGTTTGAAAAATATGCCTTTTGGAAGGTCAAATCCCCCTTGTTGTGGTCAAATTCCCCAAATGTAGCAGTTCATCATTTGAAGACCAAGGAGAAATTTCATTAAAAATTGAAATAAATATGTTGTGACCAATGTGCTTGTGGGGTTTCGGGTTCATGTCAAAGTCAATCTCAAGTATTTCTCCTTGTTGATCAAGTCAGCCTCACATTATGGCCCTAAAAGACTTATCAAATGTTAAGGTCAAGTATGGCACCCCTGCCAGATCTGACTTCAAAGCACTCCCATGAAGATGGGAGTATAGAGAAGAATGCTATACCACCTCTCAAAATAACTGTTGATGATATTCTATACTGATCATCCACATGATGCCAAAAGTTGATCTGAGCACCGATTTGGAGGTAATGATGTTGCGGGGCATAAAAAACAGGAGAATAAGGTATCTCCGGGAAAAATCAAGCTAAAAGGTGGGATAATGGCAACAGGATTCATCCAGCAGTGAATATAACATGACTTTCAAGAGGCAATGGCAAAATCCAAGCAATCAAGAGGACTCTTGCTCATCATTGCTGGAAATGGGTGGATAACGGATGATCATGATGAAGCATTTTGAGCTGCAGTAGAACTCAGAAAATCTCTCCCAGTCTTCAATTGGTGCTGAAAATCAACAACATGATGATAGAGGCGGTCTACAATGGAGGGTTCTATGCTCAGCTATTTTAGCTTGTTTCTCAAGTCCAGGAATATTATGCTCTAATTCTAGTGAGTTCTGTCTATATTTTGTCATTGCATTCTAAGTTCTAACTATATGTTTGATAGGAATGAGCTGAGAGCTCCCTTTTATGGATCATACACGTTCCTGGAGGCTGTTACAAAGCCTACAATTGAAACTGCCTCTTGTGTATCTTCAATCTACAGGCCGTAATAAAACCAAAAAATAATAATCTTTCAACAGATATTTACAGTGATAAGCCAGAAGATGCAGGTTCAATCATTCTGGAGAGTGCTTCCATTTAATTATACTCCTATAAAACAGATGGCCATCGATGTATGCAATCTTACTATTTCTGTTTCTTTTTTAAATATAATTAATCAATGATGAGAAATCTAGTCACAAAATGATTATAAAAACTCAGCTAAATGCTAAATTGTTTTTGCTTAAACAGCAGTCACTAACACTAAACAATAAATAGAATACCACTTTCTTAGATTTGCACCTATCAGCTATAAAAATATCAGTGAAAAAAAAAATGAACATAAAAATCTACCTGGGAGCGAAGCACTTCCTTGTATGTCCCTATCTCACGCAGAGCAATAGTGAATTTTGTCATCACAGGCCCTGTGACAAAGATGAACCAAAAAATTAAATGGCTAATCCCAAATTCATGGTCAACTTAAATCCAATGCATTATATGCTATATTAAGGAGATTCAATATGTCCCTAATTCCCAGTTACATGCCTCTTAATATTATCATATTAGTACATTACATGTCATTTGCAACCATAAATATTTCTTTAGCACTTTAAATCAATGTTGCAAACATCAGCATTGGGATAAAATCGGCAAGGGTCCGGGAAAACCAAAAAATTGTAAAAATCAGGAAAATATCGGTAAAAATTGGCAAACATCGGCAAAATCAAGATACCATCAAAATATCGATAAAAATCGACAAACATCGGCTAGGCCAATAAATCATGAATTCGAGCTAAAATCGGGATGCTATCGAGATGTTCGCAACACTACTTTAAATGAACATATTAATGATAACAAATAGTGGTATGTTGAGCCAAGTTGACAGTAGCCTTTGCTAAGCATTTAGTTTCACCAAAAGGTGCATACAAAAATCTGCCTCAAAACCTCTCACCTTCGTGACTTCATATTATCTAGATACCAAAGGATGAAGCTAACGGCACATCCAGCACAAACAGAAACTTGCTCATCAATTTACTTTCAAATCATTTTACGCATTCTTTGATAGCAAAAAAGATCACTAAACAAGTTTTTCTATGTTGCCAGGAAATGTGGGGATGGGGACGGGAACGGAGACGGGGACAGGTGCGTCATTTTTTTAAACAGGGTGCGTGGGTTCGTCGGGGGTATATATATATGGATTTGTATAACTAAAATATTTATGATTTAAACTTTAAAGATTTAAACATGCACATCATTGAACATTCAACATTTACATTGAAATTTCAAAATTTCAAGTTTGATATCAAGTAAAACTTGGAGTTTACACATACTTGTAAATCTGGCCCCAAACCAATTTCGCCCAAAACTTTGGTAGAGAAAGAGAAGGCCAAAAGTTACATTCTTGGCAAAAAATGTAAAAAAAAAACACAGTTAAAAGAATAATTAAAAAAACAAGTGATGTTGGTTGGCCATGAGAGAATGTGGAGATTATAGTAGAAAAACAAGAGTTTGGAATCGCAGTATATGGCAGCAGACTGTTTTTTTTTTTGTTTTCTTCAAGATTCTAATACTTGTCATAAGGAAGCTTTCCCATCTTTGACATCATGGGTCGATTTAGTATTTAGAATTAAATTTTGTTATGCAAACAGTGAAGTTTGAACACACAGAAATTAGAATTAATTCATGCCACCCGGTGAATCTTCAAGAGCTACTTGTGAATCTTCAAGCAGGGATTGCATCTTTGTGGATTGCATCTCTATGGGAACCTCCAGTCAGCACCACGCACACCAGCGAATGCCCCAAACACACCAGGGAATGCTCATCATCTCAATAGTCAAACTGAATGGTTGTTGTCTCAAATGGAATGTCATCGTCGAAGAGTGAAGCAATTTTAAGTTTTACGGATTATGTATTCACCTTTTGAATTTCCACAATTTTTTTATATTTAAATTTTTATTTCAAAAATCGTTCAACAAAGAACTATAAAGAACCCAATTTTGGGGTTCCAAGTACCCTCAACGTCTATAGCACCCAAATTTTTTTAACGAAGAACCCGGTTCTTGGTAGAAGAACCTGGTTCTTATGGGTTCGTTTCAGAAGAACTCGTACCCGAATCTAGTTCTTGGGTTTGAAAACCCGAGATGGGTTTGAGAACCCCACCCCTGGGTTCGGGAACTCACGCAACATAGAAGTTTTTCCATAAAGACCTTATTTATTTTATTATAAGAAATTCAATATTAAGTGCAGCAAAAATCCAATACCAAGAACTCAAATGAATAAACAACATAATCATGAATAAACAAGGTGAAAGAACATTTGTATTGTTACCATTGAATTCACCCATGGTGAATTCAAGTGTTACATTCATTATCGTTCATGAGCACATTCAATATCAGGCTGGCTTTTCGACTTCTTAGACCATCTTGATTTTTTGGCATTGATGGTTCGTGAACACAATTTGTATAGATTCTATAAACATGATCCTTTACACCAGAGTTGTTAGATTTCAGTTTCCAGGGTTTACGTAACATTAATGAGATTGAGTTTCAGAGATCGGTGTTTTAGCAAGTCTTTGGTTCAAGCTTGCATAGCTTATTGGATGTTATATCCATGTTTCTTATTTCCATATGAGTCAATGGAGATCATTTTGGTGACATGCAAGATGTCTTCTGAGACTATTATGTTTGGCAAGTGGTGCTAGCGAACTCGCATAGCAGATTTGATGGCATATTCGTGTTCCTTGCGATCATGCAAATCTATTGGGACCATTTTCACCGACATATGGAGTTAAGGGGCTCAGACTAAAAATTGGACAGCATACTCTTGCTCTTTGGAGGCATATAAGTCTGACGAGCATGTTTTCAATGACATGCAAGGTGGTAATATTTTTTTGTAGTGTCTATTTGTGGACATATTATTTATAGTATATGAATCTGTTGCCCTCGTAGAGGGAACTACTTCTAGAGACACTCTTTCAAGAGGCGTTGTGTTGTTGCTTGCATGATATCTCTTGCTCATATTCTCCAGACTTGGACTACTCTTTCGCTTTTCTCCTTCAGACATATGATTGTGTTAGCTCGGACGTGGTATATCAATTCCCCTCTCTCGCATCTCAGATGACACATGCTTTTACAGTTGGTATACTATGCCTTCATTGCACATGTTATGACACTTTGGTCTAGAATGTTTACTTCACTTACTGTGCCATGTTCTTGTGTATAGGTTTGAGACTTAGACATGTTGTTATAACTTATAAGCTAGTTGTAAAAGTGGAAAACATTACAATGAGATCTAATAACACTTCATAACATCAAAGATTTTACTATCTGCCTCATTGTACCATTAGGGACATAATTATCCTTTAAAACTGTTATCAAGTCTCAAGTCAAGTTGTACCACGAGCAATCTCATTAAGGTAGCATGTTTCACATCCTAACCATACTTGACAATTTCCATTTTTCCCCATAACACTTCCATCCCATTCATAAAAAAAAAATATTCCCAACCATGTTTGATTTGTCAGTTTTCATCCACAAAGGTTTAAATGAGAAAGCCTAAGTCAAACAAGCATTGAGTGTGAACAGCCTAAGGTTCTAGCCTCTTGCATTAGGCCAAGCTTAGAGATCATCATGTAATACTTGGGAATGGATACGATACTTTAGGGTTTAATTCCGTTAGTCAATGCCCATAAGGTAATCCCTCTTGATGCCCGTGACTTTGCCAACATAAACATAGAATCACACTTTAAGAGTGTATCTAGTGACCCCATAACCCATTGATAGGCACCGGTCTTCTTTCTCGACTTTTGCAACGAAAAATATAAATTATTTTCCTTTCATTTTCTGTTTTTAAAGTTGAGTTCTAGCCAAAGTGGGTAATTGGCTTGACCGCACTTATTTGGATTAAAATTCACCCTCCAAGACTGCACATAATCAAGGTAGCCAACAATAATGCAAGTACCAAATTGTAACACTCGGCTTGCAAAAACATTTCAATTGAGGAAGACTAAAACATATTTCGGGTCTAGACCCTACTTTAAAAGGCACCATTGCTTAAATGCATCCTCATCTAACATTCATAGTAAGAAAGTCAATGCCAGTTAATTCTTTGAACGCTTTTTCTTTTGTCATTTCTCCATGCACCTATGCCTTTACCTCTCTGCCTTGACTAGACAATAAGACTTATGCAGCTTCTTTACTTGTTGACTCCATCTCCAAGAATTTATCCATCCATAATGAATTGTTTTCTTAACTTTCTTCTATTTTCAACAATTTTTCAAAAGGTGATTTGTCCCTCTCTCTCACTTGACCTATTCCACGATTTTATCGTTGGCTACTAAGTGGATTTGAAAGCCCAATCGAGGCAGTGAACCCCCCTTTTTTGTTTCTTTCCCTTTTTAATTTTTTAACTCTTAACAAAATTGAGTTTGGTTGTCTTACTCTTAAACCAACCGCACCATACATTGTATGGCTTGCAATCTCAGCCCGCCTTAAAAAAAATCCCTTTATGATCAGGGCCAAAACCTAGCTCTAGGGATCCTGTATGAACCAGGCACCTTGAGATTGGTTCTCAGAGTTTATTACTCTAATACCATGTTAGATTTTCCTGCAAAACTACCACCCAACACTTGATTACTAACAATTTATTGACAGATTATTGATCTATTGATTAATTTCACTATGCTCATTAACATAATAAATTCAGTGGAAGCGGAATTTTAGTATAACCATTACAGAATAAATGCCAGACATCGGAAGGATGGCTTCTAGGGTTTACGCTCCAAGCTCCCTTGTCGTTGTCACGAAACAGTCATGCCTTGAAGCTCATGGCGACCAGAGGCCTGCCGAGCTTGCACGCCCTCGCGTGCCCCTTCATGGAAGTTGTTGCGTCGAAATCACGGGAAAAAAGAATAACGCTCTGCCAAAACTCTGCCCTGCTCTTCTGGCAGCAGACAGAAACGACGGCCTCCATAAAATGCAGGACAGAGACGCCCCTACAGACAAATTCGAGACAGAACCTCGGCCCGATGCGTCATGGGAGAACTCCCGAGGGATGCCAATCTGCGAGACAAGCTCAGACTACTCCAGCCTGGTCCTGCACCTTGACAACCCATCGCTCCACCGTTTTTCCCCTGGAACTTCAGTCCAGGGCAGCTATCTGACAAAGGAATACAATAAACACAATGAGGCAGCCTTGCAGCACAGCGAGCCATCCGGACTCGACATGCTGATATGCTCTGGCAGCCATAGACCCCCAAATCTTCTTCCCCCCTCTTTTCAGATTCAAATTGCTCTCCTAACTGGCAAAACCATGCTACTTTGGGTACATTCTACGGACCTGGTGAAACACCTCTCGAAGGCCCTTGAACTCAAGCTAGCGATTCCCTTCACATCTCTGCGACTTCTCCATGAAGGTAAACAACTCGAGGACCCTCTTCCACTCTCCTTTTACAATATTGAAAAGGATGCCTCGGTGGTTCTTTACCTTCGCCTGCGGGGAGGTGTTGTCGGGCAGCCCTCTGCGGCTAATGCTTTCTCTTACAGGGATGTTGTCCATCCACAGCCCCCCAAACAAGTTGCTCAACCCACGAAGGCTCCCAAGCCTTTCTTGGTAAATAAAATGGAGGAAGTGCCCTCTATAGAAATATCCCACCCTGATCTTGAAAACCAGTATCAACTATATGCAGAATTTGCCTTCATCTGTCGATTCAATGGATTATGGCCTCGCACAGCAGATCTATACCAATGGATTCATTCCACTTGGACCAATAACTGCAAGCTTATTTTATGCTCGAAGGGCTTCTTTATCGCTATATTTGCTCACAGCGAGGACTACCAAAAAGCCCTAACAGGTGGTCCATGGTTCTGGGGAAAAGCAAGGCTATTCCTCACCCACTGGTTCCCAGACTTCAATCCTTCCACGGCAGTCATCACCAAACTTACAATCTGGGTCAGGCTTCCAAACTTACCAGCTCAGCTATGGCACTCTTTTGTCTTCCAAGGAATTGGAGACACTCTGGGACGTTTTCTGGCAACAGATCCCTCGAGAGGGGAAAAGGGCATCTACACCTATGGCAGAATATGTGCTGAAATTGACATCAGCAAAGGATTACCCGATCAAATCATTCTCAAAGTCGGTGATTTCCTTTGGTCACAGACCTTGGACTATGAGAACATTGTGTTCCGCTGTCGGCACTGCCATCAAACAGGGCATCTTCAAAACTCCTGCACTATGTTCCTCGCCCAAAAGAAAAGAAGCACCCGCAAATCGAAAGATAAAAGCTGGAAACCCTGTGATCTGCCTCCCGTGGATGACATTGAGTCCTCCAACTCGAATGAAGAAGAGATTGAACCAGATGAGGATGTTGCAATACAGCAGCAAGCGCAATCCTCAGCAGTCCCTGAGAGGCCCACTACCTCCTCGAACCTCCAGAAATGTTCACATGAGTCCACCTCCTCCGACTCAGATAAGGACTCTCTTCCTTTGGTCAGCAACAATCTTCAAGTGGTTTCAGCCCACCCGCTCCCTGACGATTGGGTTAAAGTCACAAAAAAGAAAGGAAAGAAAAGTCGTATGGCGAATTCTACCCATTGTGTGTAAATCCCTGTGTCTGTCTCACTTGGCTCCCTTGTCTCTCTTCTTGTTCCTCTTTGTTGATCTCTTGAGAGCGTTAAGGAACCGCGGTTGATTATTGATCTCTTCAGGCTCCCCCGGTTTCCTGCTTCTCTTGCTTGTAACTCCTTTTGTACTATACGTTTTTAATAGAATCATTCCTATCTTATTTATAAACAAACAAACAAAAAAATTCAGTGGAAGCAAAATATATCAATGTCAATCAAGAAATAGATGACAACAAATTCTACCCAATCATAGTTCTTCATTAACTTTCAAAACTTACTAGGGCTCTCGTCCTGGGAAAATGGCCCAACTAAGGAAATACATAAAACAATTGTAACTGATCTAGTTGATCAAACCCTCTTTGGTTGATTTGGATCTCTTTGCTACCTATTATCCACAATTTTTCCAAGGATATAAAGAAGCAGGGTACAATTTTTTTCAAAGATCAAAGTAACCTACCAGCATGACTATATCATTGTAAACCCGATTTCTACAAGTTTTATTGTAAATGATGCTACTATGACCATTTAATTATGTAATAACGGCTAGGTAAGGCTCTGATTTTGGCAAAGGATTTTATCCTAGGAATTTTTTTAACCTCCCCGAATTATGTGTGTTTATAAACACGGATAATCATCAAAGTCTTTCTTCCAACTTAAACCCCAAAGCTAGGGTAGAATTCCTTGACAAGGTCTTAGGTGAGTCCTAGTTTTAGATTGAGTCTATTGTAATGTTTGGGAATAATTTTAGAACATTGGCTAAAATATTTTATTACAAACATACTTGGTTTCATACTAGATCATACTATGTCGCAGAATTGGGTAAGTTATCGAGGGTCTAAGTCTAAAATGTGTATTTCCCCTTCTAAGGGTTGAATTCGTAAAAAATATTTGAGGGTGGAAAACTCTATTAATCCCCTCAAGAGTCTATTAATTAATTTTTCTAGCTAAATTAAATAAAAATCCTAAGCCAAAAAATTAATTAATTTAGAGTCAAAAATAATTATAGAGAAATTAATTTCTCTCCAAGTGGAACATAATCAAAGAGCCGTGGGTCAAAGGAAAGTCAGTTTTTGGAGGGTGTTACGAATATAATTTATATAAAATAGAATAAATATGGATAAAAGAATAATAAATCATAATTGCAATTAATTAATGATTAGTTAATGGAGAGGCATGTCTTAATGGACACGACCATTCATGAAAGGGCACATGCCTAGGTACATAAGGAGGCCCTCATTGTAACATTCAATCATCAGTTATACATTTTATATATTAATAAATTATTATTACAAATACCTCTTGTGTATTTTTACAATTAAAGTCAACAAGCCTACAGTTTTGTTGCTCCAGTGGTATCAGAGCCATGTCGCACAATATAATCTTACGAGCCTATGAACGTAGTTTATCGTACAATATGCCATTACATGTAGATCTTGAAGAAATTGAGCAGATTAGAAAATTTCAAGAAAAGCTTCAGCAATTAGAAAAATCATGTGCAGAAGCTACATGTTTTAAGAAGAGTTATGCAGAAATCCATAAAAAGGAAGATGATAGCGACATTAAAGAAGCAAAACAATGTGAAGCAGGAGAAGAAGATCTTGATGGAAATGATTCTTCAGTGGCAGAAGAAAAAGATTTGGATGCAGTTTTGAAGATTGAGATTTCTCCACCAGAAACAAATGAGTTACAGAAAACAGTTGATATAGATCCAGATAAAGATAATGTGGAAGAAGAAAAAGAACAAGACATTTTTTAAGATAAATATGAAAATGACATATTTGAAAAGAAAAAGTGGATTATGGGAAAGAGGAGGAAGAAAACCAGAATCAAAATGATGAGAGTAATGTACAAAACATTACATTTAATAATGGAGGAGTTAAACGTGATCATAATGAAGAAGATCCACATAAAGATGAAGATGATCTTAAAAATGGAGATGGTCTGGATTATGATAATGGTAAAGATAACTGTAATGATGCTTCTCAGCAGCAACCAACAAAACCCCCTTTAGTAAGAAGGTCAAGGTTTTCAATTTCACAAAAAAATACCTCTACAAGCCAAGACTTTTAAAAAGTGCAATTAAAAAGTTTCTCCCTCCAAGGAGTTCATGTCAACCATTAAATTGGACGAAGATTCGTAATTCCAAACTTTCAGTACCTCAAGACCTTGATGATCACAAGCACAAAGAGGGTTACACCTTCATGGAAAATATAACAAATGGTTCAACATTTTATTAGATGTAGAGTATGAAAGAAATCCATTTAAGGGTTTAGTGGTAGTTTCTAAGAAGAACATAAAATGTTTAAATTTTTCTTAAGTTTTAAGTGTAAATGGTTTCAAGATAAGTGGGAATGAAAATAGTCCCAGTGAGCAGGAAACAATGTTGATACAATGGAAAGGACTTGAAGTTATCCCTACAAAAATCTTCACCTCATTATTAGTTATGCAGGTTGTAGGGTCAGTAGTGACCAAAAAGTACATTAAAGGCTATCCCGGTGCAAGATACTATGGAGGAAATGAGTTTAATGATATGGCAGAAATTTATTGTCAGAAAAGAGCTCTAGAAGCATTTTGTATGGATCCAAAGAAAATGGGAGTTAATGTACAACCTTTATTAGGATTTCCTGCAAATTTTCATGTCTATACGACATTGTTGAAGCCACAGGATCGAATCATGGCACGTGATCTCCCACATGGTGATCATTTATCTCATGGTTACCAAAATAGATACCAAAAATATTCATGTCTCTTCATCTCATTCCATACGGTGGGTTCATTCATTCATCGTTTTTCACTCCAAATTGTGCTACCCCTCAACTTCATATTAAAATACTTCGTAGACAAAACATCCATTGTAGGATAGAAATTGTAAATTGTATATTATATAAAAGAATTGTTGATAGGATGATTACAAATGAGAACGAGGGTCTGCTTTTATACCCTAGGCAGGTGCCCTTTCACGGATGGTTATGTCTCTAAGACATGCCTCTTCATCACTAACTAACTATTCATTATTTAATGACTTATTATTTATTATTACATTTACATTTATATTTATTATTATTTTATTATGAATTATATTCATAACATTGCCTCTCCCTTCAAGAAGCTTTGTCCTCAAAACTTACTTAAGAAGGATTGGTTCTCTTTTGTCGTTCGAAATATCTTCTCATTTATGAACTTTCATCCTTGTTGCTACAAGACGATATGATGTTCTGAGCGATAGACAGAATTAACGTACTGAAAACGGATCAAACCATCCTAGATTAATTTTCTGGTGAAACTTGATCTTTAGAAATAAGTGGTGAGTAGTTATCGTATGACTGGATTGAGTTTACTTCAATGTTCTTTGGAACATAAGTTTGTTTATGTTCTCCGTGATATAGATTTGTAGATTGATTAAGGTGTCTACTCTTGTGATTGGGATGTAGATAAGGAATTTGTGTTTGAACTTCCTCAAACGTTTTAATGGTAGTTTCCTTATTTGCATCAGGCATTGTTGTAGTTGACTTAATTATTGAATCCTTGTTTGGGGTGTCCTCTGTTTGAACGACAACCTCTGAGTACGTTTTACTTCGATAGGGTTTGGATTTGCCTGAACTGTGAGATTAATGGTATCGATGTTTGTTTCTTTAGCTTAGACTACTACATCTTGAGATTTTGATGCTTCCTTCGCAACAAGTTCTTTGAAATTATTCGTCCATGATTTCTTTTCGTCCTTAATTTTCTTCTTCTTGTTCTAATAAAACGTAAATTTTCTTCTTCTTGTTCTAATAAACTCTTTCTGAGTTCCTTCTTTAATGCTCTAGCTTTCTTGACTTGTTCGAGCAACTTTTCTTAGTGTTCTCTGAGGCACTAAACTTCTTTGTCTTTGCTGGAGATGAATTCTTCAAGCTCCCTTTGCTTCCTTGATATAGTTTTTCTGTTATCTTTGAACATCAAGTCTGAGATATCCTTAAAGTCTTCTGATGCAGACATTATCGATTTTGACTCCATTGTCATGTCTCGAAAAGTGACCATCTTCCCGTTATAAGGAAAAGTCAAAACTTGTTTCTCCATGTTTAACATGAATGTACCCAAATTCTTAAACCAAGATTGACCGACAATGACGTCAATCTTTCTATCATACATAATTACAACAAGAAATTGAGATATATACTCATAATGATCTATTGTCACTTGTAAATCAATAATTTCATATTCTTTTCTGTCACAAATGTTTTTCCTTTCACCAATGCTTGACTCTAGAATTAATAGTTGATTTGCCAAATTAGTGTTGATGTAGTTTTCCTCATCGTGTGTGCTGATAGCGATATTAATTTTTTTTCCTTGGATACTTCCTTTAAATGTAATTAACCTATGATCTATAAGTGAAAGACCTTCGTAGGAAAATCATTCTTCCTTCGTCATTTTAGACTTGAGCTCCATTATCTCCATCAATTATTTTTTTCATGATTGATCCCATTTTTGTTTCATCGAGATGACTTCAGGTATTATGTAGTCACTTTCGCCTCTTCCTCCCTCTTTTTTTTAATTTTATTTTTTATTTTTTATTTTTTTTATTTTTTTTTAGCCCTTGAAAATTTTAATCCTTCAAATAGCTTTTCCTTCAAACCATCAGTATTGAATCATTTAAAAATTCTCACTTTATGTTTTTGACTTGGACTTTTGTCCCCTTTTTTTCAATTTTTTTTTTTTCTTAATAGTAATTTATTTATTTAAATAAATCAATTAATATATATAATATAGTATATATTATATATGTCAAAATATATATCAACTTTTTGTTATGGTTTTTTTATTAAATTCGTGATTTAAAGAGGTACACTTTATTTTAACGGGCACAAGTCAAGATTTAACGCCACAATGTATCGATGGTCACGGAAGGAGCAGGGTGTAACAGCGACAGCGGGGTCATGCAAAGTTAACGTGGAAGTGTTGGGGCAGTGGATGCAGTCAGGGGTTGTCGGGACCGGATGACAGGGTTTGGTCTACTGGGCAGATTGTGAGCAAAGCGGAACGGGGGTGGCAGAGATACAAGGGTCGAGTGACAGACAAGGCAGCAGACAGGGACATGGAATATTGTGTTGCTAACTCGAAGGTCGTAGGTTTGAGAGTGGGAGCAGATGTACCGAAGGCGACAACGGCTTGCGGAGTGGACGATGCTAGAGTGCTGGGCTGCAGCTCGGTGACTCAGCAATGGGGCTGTCGAAATGTTATGGTGGTTGGGCAAAACAAAAATCAGGTCAGGTCAGCGCGCGACGTCCATGGAAGTGGTTGTCGGCGTGAAAGCGGAAGTGTAGGTCAGCAACGCTGTGGTTGAGGGCGCAATAGAGGGATCAAGCACTGCAGTTGGATCAACAAACGGGATGGCGTGGGCTCAGTGCTGTCGGGATGTGTCGCTGGGGCTGCCATGGTTTCCAGCTGCTGATCGAGATGGCCTGGAGCGATAGTAGGTAGTTGGGCAAAACAAAAATCGTTGGCAGATTTCTCAAGAGTTGCAGTGCTGACTTCATCTGCAATCAAATTGCACAGTTGCGACAATGACTTCAAGGGGTATTCTTTGGTGCTCGGGCACGGTTCGTGTGTCGACAACTAGTGTAAGTCGAAAATGCTACAGGTAAGTCATGCCTTCCCTTTTTTTTTAATATTTAATTTATTTATTTATATATAATTTTTTTTCCTGATTTTTTTCTTTTTAAATTATAATCTTTTTTTTCTAATATATAAATCGGCCCTTTTTTTAATGTATCTCTTTTTTTTCTGTTTTTTCTTTAATATTTATTTTTAATGGCGAAATGCCTACCAACGAATCTGGTGGAATGGATAATCACCAAAACTGGTGTAGCGAAACGCTTCGATTATGACGGCAACAAAGTTGACGACGAGTTAAAGGCCAAGGGTCAGTGATCAGAGAACAATGCTCTAATACCAATGTAGCAACCAAAGTTTGTATACTTCAGAGGAATGCTCTGATACCAATGTAGCGACCAATAGTCGTATATGCAGCGGAAATATTAAAATACTTCGTAGACAAAAACATTCATTGTAGGATAAAAATTGTAAATTGTATATTATATAAAAAAATTGTTGATAAGATGATTACAAATGAGAACGAGGGTCTGCTTTTATACCCTAGGCAGGTGCCCTTTCATGAATGGCTATGTCTATAAGACATGCCTCTTCATCACTAACTAACTAATCATTATTTAATGACTTATTATTTATTATTACATCTACATTTATATTTATTATTATTTTATTATGAATTATATTCATAACACAAAACCACATTCACACACATTTCCAGACCGACAATTCCCCTCGTCGTCCTGTCCTCTGCCACGTTCCGTTGTACCTAGGCACCTCGTGACAACCCCGGTCCACTGTCTCGACGCTGCCTCGTCCACGGAGTTTAGAAACAGTCAAACGCTGCCCTACGATTCCACCATCATCCCCTCTGCACACTGGTCATGCCACATCCCGATTCCATTGTGCCTCGAATTTCCGTCGACCGTCACTTCCGCAACGTTAAACAAATCTAACCGGGTGGACTGAGGCGTTGTGACTCACGTTATTCTGTTGGTCGCGTTTCTTTTTTTTGTTTCCTTCGATTTTATTTAATTAAATATAATATAGATATATATCAATTTAATTAAATAAATTAGTAATTACTATATATATATATATATATATATATATATATATATATTTTTATGATCAGGAAAAAAGGGAAATAGAGAACTATATATATATATATATATATATATATATATATTTTATGATCAGGAAAAAAGGGAAATAGAGAACTCTAGTTTCAAGACAGCATTTAAAAATAATAATAAACCCTAGTTTCAAGACAGCGTTACCAAAGAATTATACATGCCAAGGTATCAGTGACGAATTACAAAAGCCAAGATGACAAATGCGCGACGAAAGAAATTGTCGGAAAATTAAGCTTTGAGAACAAAGCTTTTGAAGGAAGAGGCAATGTTACAAATATAATTTATATAAAATAGAATAAATATAGATAAAAGAATAATAAATCATAATTGTAGTTAATTAATGATTAGTTAATGGAGAGGCATGTCTTAATGGACACGACCATTCATGAAAGGGAACCTGCCTAGGTATATAAGCAGGCCCTCATTGTAACATTCAATCATCACTTATACATTTTATATATTAATAAATTATTATTACAAATACCTCTTGTGTATTTTTACAATTAAAGTCAACAAGCCTACAGTTTTGTTGCTGTAATATTCCCAATTAGCTTTGCTAATTGGAATATTTCATTTTTGCTTTATTTTGCCGCTTTAGCTAGAAATAATAAATAAAGTGAGAAATAAGAGGGGTCACCTCACTTTAGTCACCTCACTTTATAAAATAAAGTGTTTTCCTAGTAGATTGACGTTATAACTTAGAGAGGGGGCCTTGGGGGTCCACATGTGTATGAGGGGAGGCCTCAGGCTGACCCAAGGTTAACTGCGCAGGCCAAGGAGAGTGAAGGACGTAGTCAAGGTTTTGGAGGGAGTTTAGCACTATAAAAGGTGGGGCTCTCACCTCATTTTGGCATGCATGATTTGATATTGATATTGAGAGCTAGACTTCTGTCTGCTTCAGCACGCCGGTTGTTTAGTCGGTCTGCAGCACTGTTTAGTGCAACCGAGTGTCTCTGTGCGGAGATCTCACCCTTAGCCTCGGGGGACTTCAAGTGCCTGCCCTGGTAAGGTTATTTTCTTGGTATCACCCTTAGCCTCGGGGGACTTCGAGTGCCTGCCCTGGTAAGGTTATTTTCTTGGTATCACCCTTAGCCTCGGGGGACTTCGAGTGCCTGCCCTGGTAAGGTTATTTTCTGAGCATCATCCTTCAGTTTCAGGGGTAATTAGCAGCAGTTTTCTGGTGGAGATTTGGAGAGGAGAAACCCCCTTCTTGGGACTGCGCTGATCCAAGAGATAGGACGCTGATCCAGAGGGGAAGGACGCAGATCCAGCAGGAGGGCTCAGATCTGAATAGTGAGGACGCAGATCCAGCTGACCAAGGCAGAGAGAACACAGATCTGGAGAGATAGCAGCAGATCTAGCCTTGGAGGACGCAGATCTGGAGAGATAACAGCAGATCCAGCCTTGGAGGACGCGGATCTGGAGAGATAGCAGCAGATCTGGATAGGGAGGACTCAGATCTAGCAGATCTAGCCTAGAGGGACGCAGATCTGGAGGGATAGGACGCAGATCTGGAGAGGGAGGACTCAGATCCAGCAGATCTGGGCAGCTAGGACGCAGATCCAGTCAGGGAGGACGCTGATCTGATGAGCAGGGTCTTTGTGTGAGGGTTTGGCAGCGTTTTTCAGTGTTTCCAGCCCTGAGGAGTTGGTCAGCTCATCTGGAGGACTTGTGGCCAGTGTTTCATCTGTCTTCTGCGCTGTCACTAGCAGAGACAGCGTTTTCACTTGTGAGGGCTTGACTGGTGGTGGAGCATCAGTTTCACATGTTCTGGGGCTTGTCTGGAGGATTGAGATCAGCCATCTTTCTAGTTTCCGGCTCATAGTTCCAGTGCATTCCAGCAGCAGTTCTTCATAGCAGTTCTTCAGCCAGCTAGGACGCTGTCCTTATTTGCAGCCATTATTTGTTCTGAGAGGGTCTCCACTTGCCTAGGGCAAGGATAGGTGCACTCATTCTGATTATCTTGTACTCCTATCTATGTGTTCTGAGATTAATAAAATGGCTTAGTATTCTGGCATTCTATGCGTACTTGTTCCATTATCTGGTTCCAGCATTTTGTTTTATATATCTGTCTGGCATATTTCCGTGTATTACTGGTTATTTCCCTTTGGGGATATTACAGTTGCTCCAGAGGAGTCCCCCACCAAGGGAAAATTGGATATTTTAAGAAAAATTGAGCTCTTAGACCTTGGTGGTTAAGTCAAAGTCAAATTTTTGAGGAAATTTGTTGGTGATAAGAACATTCTATTTGTACATGTTATCTTAGGTGATCTGATTCACCATATGATCTAACAATTTTATTTTGAGAAAATTATACGCTAACCTTTGGGCTCCAAATTCATAGACTGTGGGGAAGAGCCGACTATGCTTGGGCTCTGAGATTTTGTTGTGGTAATTAATTTTTGCAAAAGGGTTTCTGGCCAATATATATCTTTCAAAATTCTTCATCCATTGTTATTTATTCAAAATATATATATATATATATATATATATATATATATATATATATATATTATTCGATTTTGGGCTAAGAAGAATTAACTTGCTAATGAGAGCTTGTAAATTTAATTTGTAAATATTTTTATTATTTTTAAATTATTTTTCTAACCCTTGTTATTTTGCAGCACTTAGATATTTGGCGGTATATATATATATATATATATATATATATTTGGGGTTTGGAATTATTTTATTCATTTGTGTAGGTGATAGCTCAAAGGTTTGAAGCAGCAATTTTTCCTGGGATACTCGTCTAAGCAAGGAAGGTTTATACAAGCCCTTGAGGGTAAGATCTAGCCTCCCCAACTTCCAAAAAACTCAACATCCAGCCGAAGAAGGGAAGTTGTCCTCCTCCTCTTCCCTAGTCGTGTGCCCTAGAGCTCGTTTTAGGCCCTCGAACTCCCCTTCCAGCCTAGCCGCTAGCCCTTTAGGGAAAGTCACAGCCTCTAGGAGACTTCTCTAGACCTCATCCTCCTACATTGGCCTAGTCGTACCCTCCAAGGGCCTTCAGTGCCCTATTTTACCTTAGTCGCAAGCTTGGGAAGCCTTTCCTTGCCCTCGGACTCCCTTTCAGCCTTGGTCACAGTCCCTAAAGGGACATTCCCTTAGCCGCAGGCCCATTTAGGGCCTTCCCTTGCGTAGCATCAGCCCTTATAAGGCTTGACATCAACCCTTGTGAGCTCTTTTTCTTGGTCATGGCCTTCCTTCCAAGTGAATTCTAATCCTTCTAAGGCCGTCCTTCCTTTCAAGTGAATTCTAATCCAATCTCAAGTCAACTCATCATATCTCCTTGAAGCTCAAGTTAACTTGCTCAAATCGCGGATCCTGTCCTTGGAACTAGGTGTCTTCTCCACAAAAAAATCGATTTGCTTGATTTGTGGCTTATGTGGAGTCCACATCACTTGGTAACTCAACTTTGACCTTTAGATGAATTTCCACCTCATTTCCACATCATTTGAGCATGTGTAGATATTTATTTTTCTCCATTTATTTAATCGTTGGGCTAATTTATTCCCACATTTCCCACTAAACTTAGGAAAAGTGGGATTTGAGGGTCTAGAACTTATTTTTTACTCCTCAAAGTGTGTCATAGTAGAAAGTTGAGGGTGAGAGGTGAAATTTTGAGCACACATACCCCATACAACTTCTCTAGACATCACTTATTACATTTTACATTCAGATTTTATTCAAATTTCTGCCCTACGGGAAATTTAAAAAATTTTAAAAATGACCCCTAGACCTAATCAAATTCCACGAAATTTTACGAGTGACCTATTATAGTAATATACAATGACTCTAGACACTAGAACTCAACCAAGGCCTCACCAACAAACCGCACTCCGGCTTTGGGGTTAGGCTTGTAAGAAAAAAAACTCAATTAATTACTAGGTCCCCGTAAGGATATAATAATTAACCAAGTGAAAAAAAACTCCCAGAGTAAACTCACTTGATGATAAGTGTCTCAAGTTACCTAGACTTGTTACATGACTCAACTCATAATACTAGCATCACTTTACATCATCCCCGCAGGGCGAGATATGATGATCTTTGATGGTACAAGCAGCCTTTGGTACATCCTTGAGCATGGAGTCTTCAAAAAATCTTCAGGTGCCACTCCAGTGGTCAATAGTTCCATTTGAGCATATCCTCTTTTAGTGAAGATTTTCATTTATACATTGATTCAAGTACTTGTTATATCATTGTAATTTATCTCTAAGTTCTTTAAATATTTAACAATCTCACTAAAAGTAATCCTTCATCCTGCATTTGCATTCTAGGACTAGACTTGCATTTAATTAACTTACCTCCAAGCATAAGCTTGGTTGAAGGACTCTTAGGCCCACTTTTCTCATCTAACTTGCGAAGCCTAGACCCTCATTAGTGGTTAACACGATAACCTTGCAAGCGTCAGAGCCACAATCTCTGCAATGTCAGAGGCATCAAGTAGTTAAAACTTAGAACTCAAAGGCAGGGATTGTTAACCAAGCCTAGTTTGCTTCCCCTTGGTTTCTCTCCACAACCTACTCTAGAGACTAGCCTCAAAACAACTAAAGGAAAGGATTCATCTAGTTAGGCATATAATCTAAAATAAACCAAGATCTTGCATTTCCCTTAGTTTCATAAGTGTTGCATCTCATATGGGATAACAAGGGCATCTTAAGGCAGCAATTGTTCATTCGGTTACTTGGTAAATAATTTACATCAAGCAAGTATTTGACTCTGCAAAGGCACTGGTCTCTCAAGATAATCTAATCTAATCCTTAAACTCGCTAAATTAACCAAGTTGCTAGGTCATTCAGTTGTGTCTCCTGGACTTGTTGGTTGTAGACGAGTCTTTTATTTTCACATTTCATAGGGACTTACCCCCATAGCCTATGGTTGGGAGACTACTAGAACAGAGAGGTCATGGATCAGAGTGACAACTCCCGATCTGATTGTTGTCTCATCGTGCCTGTACAATTTGAGCGACAACACTACCCTCTTCCTTGAATCCAACACACTCACTAAGATGTCTCTCTCAATCTTGTGTTGTTGTATGGTGTGCCTTTCCCTTCTCCTTAGCCTTGCTTATAAAACTTTACAATGAACTAAATCCATAACACTAATCTCCAAAGTGATTGACATCGAGATTAGATCTCGCCTCACTTGAAATCAAAGGTTGAGATTAAAACATAATGACTAAAATATATGCTTTACTTTATCTAATGTTCTTTAGCTCAATTAACCAACATAATGTGTTTCTCTAGTGTTAAACTTAGGCTACGTTACAAATACAACATGTTCACACTTGAGCAAGAGTTCTAAGGAGACTGTGTTGAAATTGGGGTAGTTGTGGAATGAATTTCCCCATTGGAACCCAAAGACCCTAAAGGAAACCCAACAACCCCAAAGAGAATTCAATAGGAAAAAAGAAATATTATTATTTAATATGGCACAAAATTTGAGGAAAAAAATCATTAAAGAAAAATACATTATTATGAATAAAATTTAAATTTGTGGTTTCTCCCTCCAAACATGTCAAGTCAACTTAACCTTTCAAGGCATCTTTAGTGTATACAAAAAGAGGATCGATCTATCTCCAAATATGGAATTTGGATCTCCAAATGAGGTTAATTTATGAAATCGTGTGGAAATTTGTGGCTCGTTTTTAATTTAAGGTTGGATTATATAATGTTCTCTATGGTTCACTTTGATATGTGAGGCTCGCACTCTGTCTCTATAACCATTATTATATTCACAGTATGAGTCGCATAAGTTTTACTGAGTGGCTCGCTAGATCATATTGTGGCTCGTTTTCTATTGGATAGTATGGCGTCACTTTTCTATTGGCTTGTATGGATTTGCTTTTCTATTGGCTCGTATGGCATCGCTTTCTATTGGCTCGTATGGCTTCGCTTTTCTATTGGCTCATATTCTTCAGTGGCATCATTTTGGCATCGCTTCATTAAGGCATCTGCATCGCATTAGTGGCATCACATTATACAGTGAGTCGTATTGCATCAATGGCATCACATTACAACGCGAGTCCTAGCGAGTCCTATCGCATCAGTGGCATCACATTATACAGTATGACATTGCATTAGTGGCATCGCAATCCTCACAGTGGCTCTTTGTTGGCATCGTTGGACTTGCAGTGACATCGCTTGGACTTCCAGTGGCTCGTTCTTGGCATCACTAGACTTGCAGTGACATCGCTTGGACTTCAAGTGACTCGTTCTTGGCATCGATGACATCACTTGGAATTTTGTGCATCGAATTACCTCAATGAATCGGTTTTTTAAAAAATACATTAAATAATTACTTTTTAATGAAAAAAACTAGTTTTAAGATTTAAAACCGTGATTCCAAACCAATAGAGACAAAATATGCAAATTTTGCTCATCTATATACCATGTAAAGGTGAATATATCAAAATGGCACTAAGTGCAATACATATCATCGATGGCCTATAAAGTCCAAAAACAATGCTACAAGCTATGAAGCTCCAAATGGCCTATAAATTCCAAAAACAATGCTACAAGCTATGAGGCCATTGGCCTACTACAAGTCTACACATGATCAATCATCAAATTCATCACCACTACTAGACAAGGGATCATCAACAGGAGCTACAAAGACATCATTTGGATCAAAGTCTAAGGAAACCTCAGCCTCTTCTACAACCTCAATAGTAACACTGCCACCAATAACAATAGAAGTGGACCTAATGGAAGCACGAGTTGGTCGAGTTGCACGACTAGTGCCTTCCATTGGTTGTTTGCCTTTGCTTGATGTGGCTACTAATCCTGGTTCTAATGGCGCTACCAAATCTGTTTCATCCCCCCCCAACACCATGTCAATATCAAAATCAGCATCAAACTCAGGATCTTCAGTCTCCTCCAGCCATTCTGATGTTGGAACAATATCTTCCAACACAATGGGATCTAGATCAGGTCTTTTGTTCATCATTTGGTTGCGCCTTACTCGAAGGTTGTATTGCACAAAGACATTATCATTTAACCATTTTTGTTCCAAAAAAGTTTCTCTTCTTCGTGTGTATGTGCTCAAAAACAAAACAATTGTGGTCACAACCTAAAGCACTACAAGTTTGATTGAGGACTCTAATTGCAAACTTTTGCAATTTAGGACATTGGCAGCCAAATGACTCCCACCAATGTGCTACAAAGAAAAAGACATTAATTAGTAACTTAGAACATTTCATTACTTATTTACAAATTACAATTATTTATAAATGATTTGAATTGTAGATTTGTAAACAATTTAACTTGAAAAGAAAAACAAATTGGAATTACTTACCTGGTTGATCCACTTCTCTTGCCATCTTTGCCAAGTTTTGCCAAAGGTACCAGCCACAATATTGAAAAGAGTAAGTTGTTTATGTATTTCCAACGGGTATGCATGGTTAGGGACCATGCGCTCCAAGAAATCAATCAATCCATCTCTGACCACCCCGACCTGCAGATTTCCTAGCCGAGCTTTATAATGATACTTTGGGTTCAAAAAATACCCAGCTGCATGTATAGGACAATGGAGTTGATTGTTCCATCTATTATCAATAATCTCGCATATACGACCATATTTAGCTAACTTATTCTTGTAAGTTGCTCGTATCTGCTCCTTTGCCTGATCCATAGCCTCATAAATGTAGCCCATGGCCAATTTTTCCACATCCACCATCCTTAGCACCTTAACAAGGGGCTCGGTAATTTTCACAAGCTCTACAGACCTTTTCCAAAAATATTTTTCAAACTTTCTTTTTGGTGTCCTTGCCATTTTGTTTACGAGCCCACCAGGATTTTGTCCAATCATCAGAAGAAAACATTTTCTACAGGTTTTATGTTCAGAATTAAGACATTGCAGCATGAGGAAGTGAGTTGCAAATCTCATAATTGTAGGCCTATCAAGCTCTTTGCCCCCAGTGTTTTTCCTCATTAGGCTCAATACCCATGAGTGGTTGTAGATGTATTTTGTAATGCACTTGACATCCTCTACAGAGTTTTTTACCCACTCCACTTTGCTTATGTCCTCAAGCATGAGGTCTATGCAATGTGCAGCACATGGAATCCAAAATATGGTCTTATATTTGGACTCAAGCATCTTTCCAACAAGAACAAAGTTTGAGGCATTATCTGTGATGACCTGCACAACATTCTGCTCACCCACTTCCTGAATAATCTCATCCAAAAGCTCAAACAGAAGGGTTGCATCCTTCACCTTATCATATGCATCAACTAATCTCAAAAACATGGTTCCTTGAGGGTAAGAAACAAGGAAATTAATGATAATACATTTTTTTCCATCGGTCCATCCATCTGACATGATGGAACAACCTTTTTGAGCCATGACTCTCTATACTCAGCCAAATACTCATCAATGGAAGAAATCTCTTTTTGCAAAAGAGCTCCTCTCAAGTCATGCATAGTAGGGCCTTTGAAGCCCTTTCTTGCAGCTATAACAAAGTCCCACATAGCTTGGTAATAAGGCGAGCGAGCAACATTAAATGGGATATTTGCATCATACCACCATCTATCAATGTATTAATAAGAAGATTCTTTGCATTGTGTTTTCCAATGTTCATCCAAAGTGGGTTGACAACTTGGCTAGGAGGAAGTGGGATTAGCAGAGGCAGTGGTGGCAGAGGATGAGAAATAACTCTGGATGTTTGTTCTCTTTGTTCCTTTAGATCGTTGGCCAAGAGCGGGAGGATCATAGTGAAAGGGGTCATTGGTGGAAGGGATAGAAGAGGAGTCTTGAATCTCATAATCATCATACCCACTCTCTTGCATGGCTTGTAATAATTCCCTCTTCCTTGAAATTTCTTATTGGATGGCCTTATCCCTAGCCTTATTCTCCTCAAAATTTCCAGACTTGGCAAGGTATTATGCCCTAACAATACCTAACACTTCCTTTGGTGCTTCACATGGCTTTACTTGGCCTCTTATCCCAGCCAAATGTTGTTTCAATCTGAGAATACCCCCACCTCCAATAGACTTATTGCAAAATTTGCATATCATTTTTCCATCAAACACATCACAATGACCCCATGTAGTGTCCTTGGCTTTTGGAGCCATGTTGGCTTGAAATAATTAAAATTTGCAAACAAATCTGCCATATTAAAAAAAAAATGCAGCTAAGAAAAATGGAAAACCTAAGATAAATTTAGGAAAAAAATGCATATGTAGCCTACAAAATTGGATAGCATAGAACTAGAGATTTAATAGCATAGAACACATAAAAAAAATTAATACATGGACAGTAGTGAAATGAGGACTTTTTTAACTGAAAATCCTTACCTAGAAATGCAAACTACCTTCCTTAGCCTCCTCTTGAAGATGCCAACTCTACTAACAGCTCCAAACTATCTCCAAAATAGCTCCAAGTCCAACTCCAAGCCTCCAAGATGACTACAACAAAAATTCAACACTCTCCAAGCTCCCAATCAAACTCCAAATGAGATGTGTGAGACAAATGAGGGGGGTGAGCTCCTTTTAAAGGCTTGGAGAGGGTGTTTTTGGAGGGAAACAACCCTTTCTTTCCCTCCAAAACACCCAGGAAGCTCCCAAAAAAAGTTTGTGTGGGTCTGTCACCGTCCGTCACAGCCTTGGCAATGAATCAGACAGTTTATGACGGAATCGGCCGGTTTATGGTCAAACCGGCCGGTTTCGTCCGATTTTTGTTATTTTTTGGCGAAGTCAGCCCTTAAACTAGGTTTTTTGTCCGGTTCAACTCGGTTTCCTAATGAACCAACCGGTTTTTAAAACTATGTGTTGTTCTCTATACATAATTGCTAATGATGTTATGATCTTATGGGGTGAATGGGATAAATGCACAGAACCTAGCCCTAAAAATTAACATGGTATCAGAGTTGGGTTGAAGAAAAGTCATTGAGATCTAAGACACCTATTATGAAGTTCAAGAGCGGAGTGAAAGGAATGAAGATGGGAAGGGACCTAAAAGAATGCTAGGGTTTGAAGGAAACCCTAGGGAAGCCTTTGTTCTTGTAAATAGAAGCTAGGGTTTTGGAGAAACCCTTGGAGTGGTCTTGATATGGAATAAGACCTTGTATGATTCAGAATTTCTTTATATGATATGATTTATGAGAAGTTATTAAGTTACTTAGGAGAGATTCAAAGAAACCCTAGGTGAGGGTATGATGCAAGATCCAGTGGTCATCAATAGTTGAGCTTGGTCGCTGATGAAGGAAATTAAGATGGCGTATTTCTTCTGCAAAACGATATTGACATATGGTTGATGGACAGTTGCGACTCATGGAGGTGGGATCAAGAGGGCATAGATAGCTTCCTACAATCCTCATGAAAGATAAGTACTTTCAAAAACACATTTCTTTGACACTACTCTTGTATAGATTTATCATTTTAGACTACTGTTTATTCTTCCTGCATGAATATTTGAAAGAGTCTCTCACTAAATTCTTGGATGAGGATGTGATCAAGGAAAGCAGATGTTGAGGATCATCAGGATGCAGAATAGTGCAAGATGAGTAAAATCCAAGAGGAAGCTAGTGTAGGAAGAGTAAACTCCAAGAGGAAGCTGGTGCAGGAAGAGTAAACTCTAAGAGGGAGTTGGTGTAGAACAATGAAGAAGCCACTCTCATACTTGGAGAAGATAGATAGTCCTTCATCATCATCTAGTACACTTTCATTATGCTTATTTATTCCGCTATTAATGCTCTTGCTCTTGTCCTGGGGATATCAGGTACAGAGGATGAATGTGAGGACCAAGTCCTCTATATCGAGATTGAGAAGAATACCGAGCCATCCCATGATTAGAGTGGCACTTGATATATGGACAAGAGCTTAGACCTTGAAGGAAGGATCCCTTCTCTAAGGTTGATGTCGTTGATTGAAGAGGTTTCAAATTCAGAGGGAGTAGATTGTCGTGTTGAATGCAACCGTCTGATGAGATGATGAGAACAATATTCCCTTCATGCAAGGATCATTCTAGATGACAAGATGCAGTAGTGTCAAATGCTTCCGTGATATCAAGCTCAACAGTGATAAGGAAGATATTCTCAAAGGGAGAGGATTGTGATAAGATCCTAGCACCTGTCGCAAGATGTATGTGAAGATGCCTTCCTCCATGATATTTAAGTAAGCAGCATACTTAAGGCTACCTCAAGGCTTTGAAGCACATGAGATGAGACTCATGATTACAGATTGAAGTAAGTCCCATATGGACTCAAGCAAGTCCCCTAGACATGGCATGCTTGGATTGATGGACACCTGATGCAGACCCCGACCTCTCTTCAAGGTTGAAGGTATGTCCTTAATGTTTGGTTTTATATATGCTAACTATTTATTTCTAACAAGATCAGATCATCTCATCAGTACCAAAGAGAGTTGACCTTTGAGCCTTAGAAATCCACTTATAAAGAAGCGTATCACTGAGATGATGAACTTCCTTGTCAAGAGAAGTTTATTGACAGAGATTTGGCATGATGATTTATACTGAAGCACTTAAGAGAGACTCCTCTTCATATTCAAATTTGATGGATCCCATGATGAGTTGGCAGTCAATGAATTCTTGCTTTGCAGCATGAGCCAAAAAGAGTTTGGATATGTATATTGGGTTACTAAACATGTGTTGAGATTTCTACATGAAACTATTAATCATGGACTGGGACACACTGTCGGAAACTTGATGGATACACCAATGTTGACTGGGACTAAAAATGCTATTGACAGGAAAAGCACATTTGGGTGTTGTTATAGCTTGGGGTCTGCCATGATTTCCTGGATGAGCCGAAAACAAAAATCTGTTTACTTGAGTACGACTGAGGCAGAGCAAATTGTTGCTATCATGACTAGTTGTGAGGCAGTGTGGTTGAGAAATATCTTTAGAGAGTTGTTTGAGCATGTGTGGGACATTACTATGGTACACTATGATAATATGAGTGGGATCTGACTTTTGGAGAATCCTGTGATGCACGACAGGTCTAGACATATTGATATTACATATCATTATATCCGCGATATGGTGCAGAGAGAAGCAATAAGGCTCCAACTCATCTCTCGATGTGCCAATAGTTGATATTCTTACCAGGCCTTTGTCGAAAGGGAAGTTCTTGATCTTCAGAGAATAGCATGGACAGGTGGATGTGACCCTCCCAGGAAAGTGTCATGACTGATCGAGAACACTGGGCTATGCTCTTCCACCCTGTTTGAGCTCCCAAGGAGAGGAATGGATTCGGAGAGCTCTAGGGGTTGAGGGAACTCTGCACAATAGGAAGATGTGTGATCCCTATCATGGTAAGTGGTATCTCGCCTATTGTCACTGTAGGGTGTGTGTGTGATCCTTGTCACTTATGACAAGTAGGTATCTCCCCCTACCATCAACTCTGGGACTTGGCAAAGTATACCCCTGTATGCATACTACCCACAAGTTGGGCTTGTTGGTATTGCCACCCATCTAGCTAATGGGTGAGGAGACTTGAGATAGTGTGTGATCCTTACCATTTATGGTAAGCGGTATCTCGCTCAAGTGATGGGATGCAGGTGTTCTACCCTTGATTCTTGAGGATCAAAGTGGGAAGATTAGCAAACAATAGGATAGTATGTGATCCTTACCTCTCATGGTAAGTGGTATCTTGCCTTTTATCATTGGCCAATAAGATAGTGTGTGATCGTTACCTCTCATGGTAAGTGGTGTCTTGCCTATTGACATTGGATATAGGGTGGCAAATTTATCTCCCCTATGATGATTCTCGTTCTTGAGATCGAGACATCATTGTTCAGTTGATCATCAAAGGAGGAAAGTTGAGACGAGATGTGATGAGATGGATATCTTGTTGATGGAGTTGAGATGAGGATCATGAAACATGACCTGGAGATTAGTAGGGTTTGGAGGATCTAACTGATCTCCCCTACTGCCAGTTATGGATTATTATGTGGAAAAAAAAGTAACTATGTTCGGTCTTCATAATTACCATTGTACTTTATCATTATATATTTATTGTAAAATTGAAAAAGAAGAAAAAGAAAATTACTTGAGCATGGGTTCATGCTCATTTTATCTATTTATTAGGTCAAAGCCTCCATTGTAGGCTGTTAGGGTTTCTCTTGAGTTATTAGAGTCATTCTCATATTTATTAGACCCTTCTTGGGCTTTTGTATCATGAAAAGAAAAATTATTTTGAGTCAAAAGAGTCATATTTCACCCCCTCACCAAGTCGGCTCTACCTTGATGAAGTCAACCCAGTTTGGGGCAATTATACCCTATGGAAGTAGTATAAATAGAAGGAGAGTTCGACCTATTTTGCACCAACCATCAACAAGTTTAATCTGCAGTACAGGAAGAGAAAAAAGTGTGAAGTTAGGGGCAAGAAGGTTAAATCAAAGGGAGGACAAAAATCGAAGTTTTGGGACATCTCCTCTCTCACACGTGCGAGTTTTCTAGGGTTTTTGGCAAGTTGCAAGGGTCAAAATTTCTGTAGTGACTGCAGGTCTAAAATTTTGAGTTATAGGGGGTCGAAATTCCAGATTGAAGCAGTTTTGAAGGAAGTGACTCTTGTTGACTTTGATAGTGTTTGTCTACTTTGGAGAAGCTCTTTGTCTTGGTCAAAAGGTCTTGGATTGTCTCACTTTGACTTGGTGCGATTGTAGAAGAAGAGTTTGATTGGGTTTTCCCCTAGAGGGGTTTTGCCCTGGCTAAGTGCCTACATCTTGTGTCTCTTGTTCCTGTGATCTTCATGCATTTTTTATTTGGTAATTGCTTAATGAAAGATAACATAATAAAGAAGTAAAGAAGCCAACAAAAATCACAAGTAATTGTCAAGAAAAGAGGAATCAAAACCATAATAACTACATGCATTGATTTCTCAACATATTCTTATTCTATAAGATGAGATGAGATGAGATGAGACATTATGCAACAATGATGAGACATCCGAGACGAGCCTCACGATGAGGATGGAAATTCCTCCCTAGCTGAGAGGGAGTGTTTAAATTGGGGCAGCTATGGGACGAATTTCCCCATTGGAACCCAAAGGCCCTAAAGGAAGCCTAACTGCCCCAAAGAGAATTCAATTGGAAGAAAGAAATATTATTATTTAATATGGCATAAAATATGGGCAAAGAAATCATTAAAGAAAAATATATTATTATGAGTAAAAATTGAATTTGTGGTTTCTCCCTCCAAATATGTCAAGTCGGCTTGACCTTTTAAGGCATCTTCAGTGTATCGATCCATCCATCTCCAAATATGGAATTCGAATCTCGCAATGGAAAAGGTATGAGGCTACTTTATGAAATCGTGTGAAAATTTGTGGCTCGTTTTTAATCTAAACATCAATTATATATGATATTTGTGGTTTGCTTTGATATTCACACATTGATCAAAATTTGGCACATTTATTTTGAAGACCTAACCACTTTTGCACATTTATTAAGGTTGTTCCACTCCTTTTAGTTGGTTATAACAGCTTTCTCGACCATTTTGCACACATCTCTAGGCTATTTACTTGAGCATCAAAGAGGTTATCTTCCTAGAGAAATCACCCTAGCAAACTAGCCTTATTTGGGCATGTTCAACCTTCTCTAAATGTTGACTCTTCAAACTAGTGGAGCACTCCCTTATGTGTGCCTTCTATTCTATTTTTGGAGGCTTCTAGGAGACTACACCATTAGAGGGTAATGTTTATCATTCTATGGAGATTTTTTCTTGGTCAAACCCAAAGTTCTAGGAAGTCATTTTGCATGAGATAAGGACAAGTGGAATCCCCACTATCTAGTCCATTTTACTTAATTATTTTATTGTTAAGGTTCTTGACTCGTAAATTGTTAGTTGGAGGATATTGTTGTTTACTCCTCCCTAGGAGAGATCTAGGGTCTAGAATTGATTATTATTATATGAGTTGGTGAGATTTTGAGCTCTTCATCGATATAAGATAAGCTCCTCCTATTGTAGTGGACCATGGTTGTCAATGGATAATGAAGAATACTCTCTTTGGTCTTTCCCTATCTTGAAGATCTTTTAATGGCCACGTAATTGGACTTTTCATATGTGTCTCACTGTCGATCCTTCATATTGTGTTGATTTTATATGTTAGAAATTTGCTTCGAGCTGCTACAATAAGGGTTTCAACTTTCAAGCTAAGGGGTAGTTTTGTTAGTTGGAAAAGGTTGGCGATGAGTTTCATTCTATCTAAGTGTTTTGTTGTTTTTACTCCCTCATTGAATCCTCTATGTTAGGCCATTTCTGCAAAATATTGCATGTCGATTTTCAGCTAGTAGTAAGATCACACTTTATTCTATTGCATATGTAAAAGGTGTCTTTGTAAGAGGCTTTTGTTGATTTTTCCATGGCACTTAAGAATCAGGTTTGATTATATGATCACGATCACAAACATGCTCAAATGCCACAACACAAACACTTTGCACAACGGAAAACATATAGCAGCAAATCAATCTCGTGCACATGACAATTTTTAGCCCAAAATTTGTTATATTACAAATCTTAATAAAACAAACATAGGCCTCCCATACTAGGGATCATGGCCCTTACATACAGCCTTGATACAAGGATGACTAGGGCTTGGAGTCAACAACCTATGACTACCAATCTTTCTCTCAATAAAGTACACTTGACCTACTTGCTGATGTAGTGCTTCCACAGCCCTTTCATCCACGTACCTTGAACACATCTAGCAAGTGCTTTGCCTCCTCTTTTGTTGATCACTGCAACTTCTGCAACCTCAAAAATGCTTTTATCTTCAGTCGTCCAATCTGCCACTATCAATCTTCTAGTTGCTTCTAGAATGACTGAACATAGGCTCATTGATCTGCCCTCTCATAACCATCTTGCTCCACCAAAAGGGCTAAATATTTTGAGGAAATTAAGCAAAGAATAATGTCTGCCCCTGTTTTGGTAAGCCCTGATTACTCCAAAGATTTAATCATTTACTCATTCGCCTCTAAAGATACAATTGTTGGGGTATTAATGCAAAAAGATGATGAAGGGAACGAGAAGCCAATGGAATTTATGAGCAAGTCCTTGCGGGATGTTGAAGTTGTTGAATTTTTATAGCTGAGGTTGGTATTCTTCCTATACAAATCGGCCCTAAAAAGAAAAAAGTCAAAAGGAAGAATATTTGAAATTCAAAAATTAAATTTATTTTTCCCTCCAAAAGTCAAGTCGGCTCTCCTGAAGTTCAAGTTGACTCAGCCCAACAGTCACACCACTTGGGACACCTTCCATCACTATAAAAAGGACATTCAACCTCCTCCTTTGGGCATAATTTGGATCACAAGAAGGAAGAATCTGAGGCATGATCTGAGGTAGAAAGAGGACGAATCTGAGGCAGAATACGAGGACCGAAATTCTAGGCAGCAAGTTGACTTTTTGGACAGCAGACCGAAGATCTGCGCAAAAGGCCATAATTTCAGGAGGACAGATTTAACTCTGTTTGACAAGGTTTAACCTGGGTTTGGTTATTGGTCAGTTTGACTTTATTTTTTACTAGAAAGATTAGATTGTATCTCATGTTGAATTGAATAATTTCTCTAAGAAAAGGTTGTTGGGTTTTTCCCCAATTAGCGTTTTCCCAAGATAAACTTTGTCTCTTGTTTTTGGTTGTCTCTTCATGATTCTATTGTCATTTTTGTTTTTACTATTGAAGATCGGCAAGAGATCCAAGTGGGCGGAGAAGTTAATTCAGGAGGCCCAAGAGCGAGTTGAGACTCCTAGATCTATGTTCAGGCAGAGCAAGCAGCCACAGAGGTACACCGGATGTATGGCACTAGCGATTGAGTTGTTGGACACAAAGCCTTCTTGTTATGAGTGTTGAAAAGTGTAACTAGGTCAGTCTTCATGTTGACTATGTAATTATGTAATTATGAAAAGAAGATGTCAAAGATAATAAAATGTATTCTTGGTATACTTGCTTCATGGGTTTCATGAGCAAGATTTTATTATTATGTTGATAGACTTCTTCATGATGACTACTAGGCTTGAGTCTTCTAGTTATAGAATATAGTTATAGAGTCATGTATATATATGAAGGAACCTGACATCAGTATATGCTCCAGATCCTGTCAAGAACCTTGTCTCACATCCAAGAATCTATGGAATGAATGCCTACAGACAGAACTCTCTCCAACGTTGGAAGAAGAAGCTATTATAAAGTGTTAAAGTCGGCCCAAATTCAGATGAGAAGTCGGCCTACAAGTATAATAACAGGTCGGCCTAAAAGTTGAATAATCATATGTATATATACCCCTGTTCCTGCAGATCAAATACACACAATGGAATACGGATTCCTCTGAAATTGTGGACAAGCATAAGTTAGTTTTTGCGGACTGTTTTGGAGGAAGATAATCGAACAGCACTGAAGTTACCTTGCGGATAATAGAAGGACATGAGGACAGATCCACCGCAAGAAGATTTTTATAACATTGAAATTGAAGTGCAGACACCAGGACATATCTACCGTAGATAAATTTGATAACACTGAAATTGTATTGCGGACATTAGGACAGATCAACCATAGGTAAATTTGCAGATACACCACAACAACTAAGTGCGGACAAGACAGAGAATTAAAGCAACACATAAATGCAGATAAAGGTTAACTTATGAATGCGAAATTGAAGGAAGTCTGTGAATAAAAAGAAGACAGTCTGCGGATAGTCAATAACAGTTTGTAATAACAAGGTACAGTGAAGTTTAAGGAACAGATCTAAGTGGTTGATATACATAGTTAAGGATTGTGATATCAAGATCATATTAGTAAAGATTGAGACAGTGATCATAAGGAGAAGCGGGAGCAATTCAAATAGAAGCATTCACAAGGTGAAGATCAAGGTTCTGGAAGCAAATCTAGCTCTAGGGTCTAAGTCTGGGTCATGGTACTTGTCATTTGAAGATCAATAAGAAGAATTCTTTGCAGGTTTTCCTCTCCAAGAGGGAGAGATTTTGCCCTACCTCTAGGAGCCTAACGTTCGTGTCTTGTGCTCTTTGATAATTGACTTAATGAAAGACTAACTAAACTAAAAAAAGAGAAGACACAAGTATCATAAGTAAGGTCACAAGTAATTATCAAGAAGATAATTTCTATTAACCTACAGCCCTTCAAATTCTCAACAATGAGGAGGTAGCCTCTCAACAGGTTTGGGGGGATGCCATGGTGGAGGAATATTCCTCCATCATGAAGAATGATGTTAAGGATATTGTGCCACGCCTAGAGGGAAAATCAGTGGTAGGCTCAAGCTGGGTGTACAGGGGGAAACATGGCGTACAAGGCTCGGTTTGTGGCCAAGGGCTTCTCACAGGTTGAGGGCATCGACTATGATGAGACATCCGCTCAAGTGGCACGTTATTCAGCCATCGGGAAAATTATGGCACTTACAGCTCAGATGGGGTGGAAGATCCACCAAATGGACATCAAGACAGCATTCCTCAATGGTGTGGTTGAGGAAGATATCTATATGGAGCAGCCAGAGGAGTTTGAGACTTTCAGCAGAGACTCTCATGTATGTTTGTTGTAGGCTCCAAGTGCATGGTACACTCGCAATGATAGCTACCTTCAGAGATTGGGCTTCACTAAAAGTGAGGGGAATGCCAACCTGTACTACATCATAGTTTGAGGGCTTCCACTCATTCTAGTGCTCTATGTTGACAATCTTATATTAACTGGATGAGAAAGTTTGATCCAGGATTGCAAGGCAGATCTTGCAAGAGAGATTGAGATAAAGGTTATAGGGCCTATGCACCATTTCCTTAGGCTAGAGGTATGGAAGGGTGATGGGGATATCTTCTTGGGGCAGAGGAAGTATACTACAAAGATTCTCGGGAGGTTTCATATGCAAGATTGCAGGCCCATGACCACTGTTTCATGACCGCTCCAAGCATATCGAGATCACATATCATCATCTTAGGGAGTATGTAGAGAAAGGGATATTGAAGCTACCGTACGTTCCAACAAAGAAGCAGACAACAGATATCTTGACCAAGGCAATGGCAAGAGGGAATTTCGTCTATTTCAGAGTTAAGTTGGGAGTTGTACAAAATCCCTTCCTAGCTAAGAGGGAGTGTTGAAAATGTAGTGAGTGAAGGTCTTTGGCTTTGTCTTAGCCAGTGAATACCATGAGTTTGTCTTTCTTTAGCATGAGTGTGATCTCATGACATAGACTTCAATCACAATGAGTTTATTTCTAGTTTACTGGAATGATCATCTAGACTGCATCTGTAGATTTGGAGCTTCAGTTACGTGGAATTTTCTACAGTTTGACTAAAAAACAAGGTGGCAATTACAAGTTCAGTTAGAACAAGTTAGTATTTAGTATTTATTGGAGAGAGAACGAGTTAAGACTCCAAGTGTTGATTGGAGAGAGGATGAGTAGAACTCTCAGTTAACTTGCAATTAGAACTCGAACTTCTAAATTGGATTGGACCTTCTTGCATGCTCGAATTGGCTCTATAAAGAGGGGGACAAAGGCACGGGATCATCATGAGTTTGCAAGATCATTCTTTGTATGTGAGGTGTGCATTCTTGAGGAGCAAGTGTGCACAGATTTAAAAGATTTTCACTAGGAAATAGGAGCACATGTGTGCAAGGAAATAAGGGTCAAGTGCACTAGGAAAAAGTAGGCCTCATGCGCTAGGAAATAGGCCCAAGTGCGCAAGGAAATAGGAGCAGGGACCAGGGATTCTTCAAGGCAAGTCAAGGCTACTCAACAAGAGAACAAGTGTGTCCGCAGAAACAAATTTCTTTGTAACAGATCCAATTGCTCAGGAACAAACAACAAAATATCACAACAAAGAAAACAGGTTTTCCATTTTTGGTTTCCTGGGTAAACAAGCATGTCAATTTGTGTGCATGTGTTTTTATCTCTCGATTATTTTTCATTGCTTATAAATTGTTAAGAAACTCTATGTCTTCGTGAAGTAAATTTGGTTTCATTTTTCAGTTGCCTTGTTTTCAGTAATTCATCTAAGTAGTTGCAGAGTTTCAAGAAAATTTAACAATGAAATCCAGGAGGAAGTCAACACCGATCCACCATTTGTCTTGTACATTAGACAGTTTTATGAAGGACATCATCCATTTTTTATAACTCTTTAGATAAATGGTTGCCTCCTTCATGATTGCATGAATGATTCTGGTTCAACAACTAACATAATACCATTAAAAATCATGAAGTAGTTGGGCCTAGATATCTCAAGAAACTACAAGAATGTCTATGGGATCAACTCTAAAGGAGTTGAGGTGTATGGAATCATAGAAAAGTTGTCTGTCAACTTGGAGGGGTGCCCTGAAGAGAAAATCACCATGGACATAGTCATCAGTGATATCCCTGACACCTAGGGAATGTTGTTGTCTAGGAAATACGCAAACTTCCAAATGGATATGTCCCACATTAGAATTCCCATGGAAGAGTATTCATATGCCATTATATATAGAAATCCATTCACTTGACCTTTAATAGAATGCCTTTTTGTAACTATTAATGAGAACATAGAAGAAGATTGTGGATTTGGAGAATGAAATATATCTCAGAAGGCTTCTTCCCTTAAGCCAGAAACCGAAGGAGTATGGACAATGTATTTTGATGGGGCATGCTCCGGAGCAGGCATACTTTTGATATCACCCTCCAAGACACACATCTTGCTTTGCTATAGGTTAGACTTCGATTACATAGGCATTGCATCCAAGTATGAAGCCTTAGCTTTGGTATAAACATAGCCCTAGGCAAAGGAATCCAACATCTGAAAGTCATAGGGAACATTGACCTGATTGTATCCCAGGTCAAGGGATCTTTCAATGCCAACAATGAGAAACTCAAGAGGTAAGGGAACCAAATATTACACATAATACAAGGATTTGAAACATTTGGCATTGAAGTTGTCTCGAGAGACGAAAATATCGCGGTTGACTCCCTTAGCAGTAGTTGCATCCACATTACAATCCCCTAATGAGGAAGTCACCCAGTTAGGAGATTTTAAAATGGAAATCATATTTAGACCCACAATACCCGATAATCAAGAACATTGGCCTGTCTTTAAGGATGACAATGAAATAGTGGGTTTTCTCCAAAATGATGCCCCTAATCAAGATGACCCTAAAAATGTAGAAAAAGAAATATCTATGGAAAAGACATTTCACTGAAATGATAGGAGCAAAGTTAAGGAGAAAGTATATGAATCCCCTGATATTTTAAATATCAACCTAGGCTTTGAATCTTCTCCCCAAATGGTCAAGATAAGGAAAGGGATATCAAAAGATGAAAGGTTTGAGTTAGAAAATCTTCTGAGAGAATTCAAAGATGTTTTCACTTGGTCATATCAAGACCTAAAAGCGTATAGGCTCAAAATTATCCAACACACCATTTCTCTCGAAGAAGGGGCTAATCCTGTGAGGCAAGAATTAAGAAATATAAACCCCAAGTTGGCCCCCTTGCTCAAAAAGAAGCTTCAAAAGATGTTGGATGTCGAAATCATTGCCCCCATACGACATTCTTCATGGGGATCCAACCCTATGGTCACCCACATAAGACCGAAAATATTGGGATGTGTGGACTTCAGGGACCTAAACCGAGTGTGCCTCAAAGATATTTACCCCTTACTGAAAATGGAAAACCTCTCGCAATGAATCACTGGGTATGAAATTATGTCTATGCTTGATGGATTTTTGGGATATAATCAGGTGGTCATGAAAGATGACTTAATTGTGGCATCTGAGGAGACACACGACCATTGCAAACATTTAAAGAGTGTGTTCGAGAGGTGTAGAAAGTATAACATATCATTGAACCCTAAAAAGTCAATCTTTGGAGCTGATCGAGGTAAGTTGGCAGGACATATTGTCTCTAAGGAGGGGATTAGCATTGATCTTGAAAGAACAGAGTCTATCAAGAATATTTCTCCTCCTAAGGAGAAAAAGGCCTTGAGATCGTTCTTTGGCAAAATTAACTTAATAAGAAGGTTCATCCCAAACTTTGTTACCGATGAATGACTTGTTTAAGAAAGATGTTCCATATACTTGGGATGAGAAAAGGGCTAAATCTTTTGAGGAAATTAAGCAAAGAATAATGTCAGCCCCTGTTTTGGTAAGCCCTGATTACTCCAAAGATTTTATCATTTACTCATTCGCCTCTGAAGATACAAATGTTGGGGTATTAATGCAAAAATATGATGAAGGGAATGAGAAGCCAATAGCATTTATGAGCAAGACCTTGCGGGATGCTGTAGTTGTTGAATTTTTATAGCTACAGTTGGTACTATTCCTATACAAATCGGCCCTAAAAAGAAAGAGTCAAAATGAAGAATATTTGAAATTCAAAAATTAAATTTATTTTTCCCTCCTCAAGTTCAAGTCAGCTCAGCCCAACAGTCACACCACTTGGGGAACCTTCCATCACTATAAAAAGGACATTTGACCTCCTCATTTGGGCATAATTTGGATCACAACAAGGACGAATCTGAGGCATGATCTAAGGTAGAAAGAGGACAAATCTGAGGCATGATCTAAGGTAGAAAGAGGACGAATCTGAGGCAGAACAAGAGGACCGAAATTCTAGGCAGCCAGTTGAGCTTTTGGGCAGCAGACCGAAGATCTGGGCAAAAGGCCAAAATTTCAGAAGGACGGATTTAACTCTGTTTGACAAGGTTTGACGTGGGTTTGGTTAATAATAAATAATCAATTTCACTTTATTTTTTTCTTGGAAAGATCAGATTATATCTCTTGTTGAATTGAATAATTTCTCTAAGAAAAGGTTGTTGGGTTTTTCCCCGGTTAGGGTTTTCCCAAGATAAACTATGTCTCTTGTGTTTGGTTGTCTCTTCATGATTCTATTGTTAATGTTGCTTTTACTGTTGAAGGTTTTCTATGCATAATTACTTAATGATGAATGTCACACAAGATAAATTTATGGATAAATCATTGGATGTAATTATCAGTATAGGAAATCATGAAAAATCAACATGGTATCAGAACAAGGTTAAAGAGCAGCCACTTGCTCAAACGATGAAGGAAAATATTTGTCTAATAAGTTTCTCTATCATGTACTTGTGTATGAAAAAAGGGAAGATTGATGCCCTAATCCAAACTCTAAATGGAGGCCCTCATCCGAAATCCTATCATGATTTTAAGGAGAATCGAAGCCCTCATGATGTCAAGTATTTCTGAGAATCCAAACTCTGTTTTTAATAAGAAATGAAACCCTCATGCGAGTTTTGTAAGGATTGAAGCCCTAAGCACAAAATTCTGAATATGGACAAATTAAGTTGATTTGAATCTTTTTCATGGCAATCTGTGATAAATAGTCTATTCTATGCAAGATTAAGGTTAGGCGCAGCCTACCCCTGCACCAGGATCAGGACTGCAAGATGAATAAATAACAGGCCTCAGTATGACATCAAAGAGGCCAAGTTTATTGTGCTTTCTCAGGAATGAATTCATATTTAGTGGAAGCCGAATTTATCTCCATAAGGAAGCCAAATTAATGTCACCAAAAGTTCGACTATAATGCTCAAGCATCAAATCTTGAGGAGTTTGACTTGGAGGTTGATTTGTTTAACCAACAGGAGGCTGAAAATGCATTAAGGGCCGAGAACATGAAGCTTAGAAAGACCCATGAGGCCTCATGGACATATGTTCCTGATATTCTTGGTCTATTGCAAAAGGGTAAAAATTTATTAAAGAAAGTATTGAAGATACATATCACAAGGGTCAAGGATTGGTTGAAGAACACATTATGAATCGTAAGAGTATTTTGGCAACAAACCTAGGCCTGAGATGGTGGTCAAAAGAAATCAACTGAGACCTATTTCAAACCTAGTTCGAGTTGAAGTCTGTTTTAAGGCGCTTTCCTTGAAGTTGAACAAAATTTTAAGAAGTCTAAAGTCCCAAGGCTTTCAGAGGTGCCAAGATTTCTTTTAGGTACTACAATCTTTGTCTCAAAGTCATGTAGCAAATATGGACATGCTTTGTGTAACGCATTTTAGTATAAGGGCATATATGTTGCTTCATGCTGTTGATACATTTTTTATTTAATCAAAGAGTACATCTCAAATCGATCCACCTAGGAAGTTACTCCAAGGCCAGAGCGAACAGAGGAGGAAGACTCTTTCATGTCAAAGTAAGAAAACCTCGACATTACAAAACAATGATGCCTCATAAATGGCGGACAAAAGTTGCAAATATTCAACCATTGTTTGAAGAAGGAAAACCTTTGAGAATTGACTATAAACATTGCTAAATCTGAAGTAGACCTTTTTGAGGTCCCTTGTTGAGGCAAAATGTACTTTGGATACACTTGTTTCAAGTGTCATGAACTATTAAGGCATATTGTGTTGAAAATTTGGTGGTTTCAATCAATATTTTCACTGGAAAAGCCAAGGAAAAATTATATGTTTTTCATGTTGACCAAGTCGGCCTCACTTGGTCAAGTCAGCCCCTCTCAATGAAAGGGTTTCACCCTATGGTCAAAACCCTCCTATTAACTCACATATAAATAGAAGTTCAAATGACCTCATTTGGCATCTCATCCATCCCATCACATCGGTCTGAAACAAGAAGCTTCGTCCACACGTGCGAAGGAGATTTGATCTGTGTTGACCAATGTTGAATTGGGATTGTTTGCTTTTGTTTGACCGAGCATTTTGACTGGTTTTGGAGGCCGAAAGTTTCAGTGGTTCGTTGACCCTATTTGACCAAACATTTACTCATGTTTTGGCTCGTTGACTGAGAGTTGACTTGCGGTCAACTCCTGTGATTTGACCGAACTTTTGATTGGCCTCGTTGACTATGATTTGACCAAATATCAGCCTCCCTTGTTTAGCTACCTCAAGCCAAAATTCGGCCACTTTGTTGCAAACTTTGACTTGGACAACGTTGACTATTTTCTCTCTCATTTTACTAGTTTGACTTGGAAAATATTGAGGTCGGAAAATTGAAATCTTGTTTGGAATATTTTGATGTACATTTGATGAACTGAATTCTCTCTAACAAGGAAAGATTTGTTGGGTTTTCCCATTATTGGTTTTGCCATGGCCACTGGCCTAAATTTTGGTGTCTCTTGTCTTATTGTTTACTGTGATCTCCACTGCTACTCTATTGTTAATGGTTGAAATTTTCCATGTATAACTGCTTGATGATTGGAATGCTCTAAAGAAGTAATATTGTATCATTGGAAGTAGTTATCAGTTTGAAAATTTGTACTAGTCTTGATTGCACTAGAAAATCAACATGGTATCAGAGCTTTGGTGAAGGGAAAGAGCATTGAAATCACCTTGAAGAGCATTGAGAGCACTTTGAAGAGCCTTGGGATTCTACATCATTTGTTTTTTATTGGTCATCTTCATCATGAATTCCTTCATGAAGACATAGAACAAGCTTCAAGGAGCTACAAATTACAAGGCATGGAAGACTAGGATTGAACTAATGCTTACAAGGAATAAAGTCTTGGGTATTGTTTTGGGAAAAGTTACTGAACCAACTAATCAAGCAGGAAAGGACAAGTTTCATGAAGATGACATCTTCGATCTCAGCATCACTCTGGAATCTGTTAGGGATCATTTGATTCCTTCTATTGTTTATCTCAAATCTTCCAAGGAGATGTATGATGCCCTCATTGGATTGTACACCATCAACAACATCAATCAATCTATAAATCTAAGAGGTCAGCTTCGTGATGTCAAGATGACAAGGAATGATATTGTGGCATCATACTTTGTAAAAATGTCTCAAATAAGAGATCAACTCAAGGTTGTTGATGAAGAAGTATCCGACAAAGAATTGGTAGTTGTGGGAATGGGTGGCTTGCCTGAATCTTGGGATCCTTTTGCAACAAGCATTAGTATCAGAGAAAGCACACCATCCTTTGACAAGTTATGGGCTGCTTGCACTCAATAAGAATCAAGGCTCCTATCCAGAGGCAAGATTTCAAATCCAGGTGAAGATTCTCAAGCTTTTGCATCTCACTCATAAAATAGCAACGGTAGAAGAAATTTTGGAAGATTTCAAATAAGTACAAGTAGAAGACCTAATTCAAGACTTGCTCCAAGAAGAGCACCTGCTCCACCAAGAAGACCTCCTCCTCAAGATATAAGAGACATGACAAATGTTCAATGCTTTCATTGCCAAGCATATGGTCACTAACAATACAGGTGTCCTCAAAAGAGTGATTATCAAAGGAATGATGATTGAAAGAGGAAAGGGAAGCACCATGCTTTTGCAGTTGATCTTAATGAACCCTCACATAAAATAATGCCTAGAAAGACAGATTTGATGATGAATACTCATTTTATTCTGCTTTTACAGGTTGCATTGCACGTTATGATGAAATTTGGTTGGTGGACAGTGATGCCTCTAGGCACATGACTAGAAGTCGTGAGAATCTCCCTGAACTGGTTGAAAGGAAGATAGCTCAAAGGGTTGAGCTTGGAGAGAATGGCAAGTTCAAAGTCAAAGGCATTGGTTCATCATCCTTCCACTTGGAATCAGGAGGTAATGTATCTATTAACAATATTTTATACATTCCTGGTCTGAAGAAGAACTTGTTTTCTATTTCATCTCTTGAAGACAAAGGATATAGAATTGCTTTCATTGATGGACAAGTTCTAGCATGGAAGGACCTTCCCTTTGCTAAGAAGTCCAATGTTGTTGGACGCATTCTTTAGGCTTCCCATGCCTATTATGCTTATTTGTGGTTCCCGTTACCCACCCAAAGTGGGTACCACATAGAAGACAATTTTTCTCCCTTTTGGTCAGCCAACCAACCAACAGCCCAATGATGACCCATAAATAGCTTTACTTCATGGCTCTCCACCTATGCTCCAATCAGTGCTCTCTCCCATCTAGCATGCTTCTTAAAGGAAGGTGGGTCATCCATTAGAAGGTATGTTAAATTTCTGAAGCTAGCAACCTAGCAATTAATTCTTAGCAAATTTTTCATAGATATTTTGAATAAAAGCACATCTAGGTTCTTAACAAAATATTCAACAAAAGTAAAATATTAACCAATCTCAATCATACATTTGACACACAAATATTGCCCAATCAACAACTCTTCATTAAATCTTAATCAGAACCTACTTGGGCTCCAATCCTAGGATAATGGCCCAACTGGGAAAATAAGTATAAAACATACCCTAGAACAATCTAGTAGATCAAGCCCTAAATTTGTCCTTAATCTTCTTGGATGATCAGGATCTCCTATGTTTCACCCGTGCACCTTCCTTGGACTCGACACACTTGAGTATCTCATTCCTCACAATAAAATCTCTTTCTCAATCTCTTGTGTGGTTGTATGGTGTGTCTTTCTCCTCTTCTTAGCCTCGTTGTTATAACTTCTCTCATTGAGCTAAATTACTAACCCTAATCTCTAAAATGATGGATGGATGAGATTAACTCTCACCTCCCTTAACATCAACGGTTGAGACTAAAGTATAATCACTGAAGTAAATAGTTTACTTTTCCTAATTTTCTTTTGCTCGACAGCCAACATAATTAATTATGTGTCTTTCCTAAGCTAGACATAGGTTAAATTACAATAGCAACTTACTCAATACTTGAGCAAGTATCCTAAAAAGATTTTGGACAACTTTTGCATCCTAGACACTTGAGCCTGTGCAAAAGTACCTGCTCCAGCTACAATTATCAACAAGGTTGTCAAAATTGGTAACTAGAGCCAAACTCCACCTTGGACAGCTCATATGATGGAGATGATATTTTTATTGGATTCCTATTTTCGAGAGGTGCAAGATTGATCTAAATATCATATTGTTCGGACAAGCTGAAGTGTGATTTTGAATTTATTATTCACACGTGCAATTGTCAAGGTTGGCCTCAGTCAAATGTAGGTTCATGAAGCCCAACACATGTGTCTCCACACCCTCAACGATTTGTATAAATAGGAGTGACCTTCTCCTCATTTGGACATCACTCATCTCATCACACATCTCTCTCTCTCCTCTTCTTATTGGTTCGTACACCCTGAAGTAGCTCTCTCTACCTTGCACGTGTGAAACAGAAGGACGAATTACATGTCTGAATGCAGGCCAAATTTCAGAAGAACAGGTCAGCGTTGACCAAGGGTTAAACCACCTCCATTTACTTCAATTTTTGGCAGAAATTCTGATTTTTTAAGGCCGCAATTATTGGCACAATTTTCGAGGTTATTTGACCAGTTTGACTTCAGCGTTGACCAAGGGTCAAACCACCTCCATTTACTTCGATTTTTGGCAGAAATTCCAATTTTTTAAGGCCACATTTATTGGCACGATTTTCGAGGTTTTTTTACTAGTTTGACTTTAGCATTGACTTCAGGGTTTGACCACATAATTATAGCAACATTTGACTAGGTTTTACTGGATTGTTTTGGGTTGACTTTCTCTCTCTTGTAAGTCCAAATTGGACTGTTCTTGACCGAGCTGCTTGGAGGCCATTTTAGAGCCACTTTGACCAGCGTTGACTTTCTAGTTAGGGCTGCAATTGGTTGTTGCTTTTGACTGGACTGTTTTGGGCAAGTTATTTTGATATTTGTACTCTCTCTCTCTCTCTGCTGAACTATTGAAGAATAATAAGGAGAATTTGATCAAAGGGTTTTCCTTACATTGGGGTTTTTCCCTGGCATAACAAGTTCAAAAGAAAGAGAAATGCTCCAACTGCACGATATGGAAATGGTCGACTCCTAAGAAGTCAAGAAACTCCAGGTATAAGGAAACTAATGGTGTAGATAAGCAAAATGAATTTTATCTTATCTTTGCCCGCACTACTGCCTCTCCTCTAGACACATTGGATAATTGGTTGATTGATAGTGATGCCTCAAGGCACTTCCCTGGGTACAAAGAAGCCCTCTCAAATTTGATTGAAAAGGAGACTAATTTGGAGATCATACTTGGAGGTAATGCCACTTATCTCGTGAAAGGGGCAGGGACTGTTACTCTTCATTTAAATCAAGGTCAAATTCTTCATCTACAAGATGTATTATATGTACCTGACTTGAAAATGAACCTGGTATCTATTTTTGCGATGGAAGACAAAGGCTTCAAGGTACCATTTATTGATGGGAAGGTACGTATTTGGCAAAGAAACTTCAAAGATGCTTTTACACTTGGATTTAGGGTTGAAGGTCTTTATTAGGTTGGAGGAAATCCTTTTGGTTGCCATGACATGCAACACTTCTCTTCAACCTGAATTATGGCACCGGAGGTTTTCTCACCTTCATTATAAAGCTCTACCCGATGCTAGGAAGATGGTCACAGGTATGCCCGAATTCAAAGTAGATCATGAAGGTGTTTGTCAGGGTTGTGCTGAAGGGAAACATACAAGGGGACCATTCCCCTCCAGTGAAAGTAAGACTACCGAAATTCTTCAATTGATCCATTCTGATTTGTCCGGTATGTTGCCCATAACATCTTTGGGAGGATATTTGTACTATGTTATTTTTGTGGATGACTTATCTCGCAAAACTTGGATTTTTTTCTTGAAGAAGAAGGATGAAGTGTTCAAGTGGTTCCGCTCTTTCAAAGCCTTGGTTGAAAATCAAACAAGGAAGAAGATCAAAATATTGAGGACCGATAATGGACCCGAATATGAGTCAAATGAGTTCAATCACTATTGTAGAGAAGTTGGCATTAAGAGGGAGACCACTACTGCATATACTCCTGAGCAAAATGGAGTTGCCAAAAGGAAGAATTGAACCATCATTGAAGCTACTCATGCCATGCTTCATGACCAAGGCCTACCGATGTTCTTACGGGGAGAAGCTTCCAACACTGTCGTATACGTTCAAAATATATGCCCACATCAAGCATTGGACTCCAAGACTCTCGAAGAAGTTTTAACCAGTAAGAAACCTGATGTTTCTCACTTTAGAATTTTTGGTAGTCCCGTGTATTTTCATGTGCTGAAAGAAAAGATAATCAAGTTGGATGCATCTAGGAAGAAAGGAACATTTGTGGGTTATAGTGAAACTTCAAAGGCATATAGAATCTGTGTGCCTGGTCAAAGGGAAGTAGAAATAAGCCATGATGTCACCTTCGATGAAGATGCTGCCCTTGGAAAGGTTGGAGATCTTCCTATTCCAAGGAAGGACAAAGATGAAGATGCAGGAAAGCAGGAAGAACCTCCGACGAATGAACCAATGCCTGATATTGAAGGCCCGATGGATCCCATTGATCCACCTCCTGGTGAACTCTCTTCCTCAAGAAAGAGACCTTCATGGCTCAAAGACACTCTCAAATATGCCGAGAGACACATTGCACCAAGAGGGAGATTTTGCGAAAGCAAGAAGCCGAACAGGTACCAAGGGTACTTAGATGCCATAAGCACCATTATTCAATCTGAGCCTTATACGTTCGAAGAAATCGGGAAGCACCAATCCTGGAAGGATGCGATGAACGAAGAGTATGAGTCAATCATGAAGAATGATGTCTGGGATGTGGTTCCTAGACCCAAGGACAAGTCGGTGGTCACCTCAAAATGGCTTTACAAAATCAAACATGGAGCTGATGGGAGTGTTGAATAGTTCAAGGCTGGGTTCGTTGCTCGAGGCTTCCCTCAAAAGGAAGGAGTGGACTATGATGAGATATTTGCATAGGTTGCCCAATACACCACTATTTGATCTATCATTGCCCTTGTTGCCTCTCAAGGTTGGAGCCTGTTGACCACTGGAATGGCACCTGATGATTATGGAGAGACTCCATGCCCAAGGATGAATCAGAGGACACTTGTACCATCAGATATCATCAGTTCAACAAAGTTTTTAAACTCTACTTCTTCTTATCTTTTGCTTCTTCAGTCCTCAGATTCCGCAGCCCTTTGGGGATATTGTATAAACGTCATTAGCATGATGAATAAAGCCATGCAACAGGCCTAGGATGTTGGGACTCGATCAGCAAGCGAGTACACCTTGGAGTGTTTTTTTTACTTGGTTAATTATTGCTTCTGTTTAGCGGCAAATAATTTTCTAGGTTTTTTCACTCATTGCATTACTCCAAAGCCGGGGTGATGGCTTGAAGGTTGAGCCCCTAACGCATCTTAGTGTCTAGAATCAATGTATATTACCATGCTAGGTCATCTTTAAAATTTCGCGGAATTTGACTAGGTCTAAGTAGGATTTTTTAATAATTAAAAATATCCCGCAAAACGAGATTTTTTAATTCATTTCTATGTAATGTTGTAAATAAGTGGTCTTTGGAAATGTCTAAGGCGTGTGACTGCTCGAAATTCATCCTTAGAGACCTGACATTATCTTAGCACTCACTTTGAGGGTCTAAAAACGACTTATGGTCCCTCAAAATCCGATTTTTCTAATGTCGGTTGCAAAAATGAGGAAAAAATTCAAAAAAAATTGAATAATTGGAAAAATTTAGAAATTTTTCCAAAATCAAAATAAGTCAAATTTTGACATGGAAATTATGTGGAGAAACAAAGGATGATGTGGCAGCCATGTGGGGCCCACCACATAACGTACTCAAGTCAAAGCAAGTCAAAGGGTAGTCAAAAGGCAGTCAACAAGCACCACGTTGAGTTCATGAGGCAACAAAATGTTTGAAGTTACAACTTTGATTTAATTCAAATGTTGATAAACTAAAATATGAGAAGTTTAGTGAGTGGGGAATGGACCCCACCTCACTCTCCATGGTCTACATATGAGGCAATCTAAACAACAATTATGCACATGCCAATTAAAATAACTCTACGCACATGACCAATTGTGACTCCACATAGGCCCATCAATGGTCAATGAAACTGCCAGCAGAGAATTGAAGACAAACTTGGGTGTGAGCACTCTAATTTGAGGGGATTTTTCCATGTGATTGGCTGCCAATCACACTTGTCCACTCAGCATATTATATCAGCCTCTACGCATAACAAACTGCACAGTCACTCAAAGCTCCACGCAGCAAGAAAAAATCAGCGTACGTGTGGTTTATTTGTTTGGGATTTGATTAAGATATTTGGGGAGATATGTCTCCAAACTTTACACATACCAAGCAGCCATCATCTACAACAGTCAACGCACAGTAAACACCCAGATTTGTGGCACACGCATAAGTTTCAGTTACGCATAAGAATAAGGAAGTTGTCTCCACTACTCTTTCACTACATTAAACCATTCACACTAGCAGTTTCCATGCAGTTCAGAGGCAGCCAAATGCACAACACTCACAGCAGCCTATATGCAGAAATTAAGGGGCAGTTTGGTGACTGTTTGCAGAGGTATCATTATACAGGGATCTATCCTCAGCCAGAGAGGAGATTTTCACTATTGCACTCAGAGATTCATTGGACACTTGGGTAAATATCACAGCCACTAAGCAACTTCGAATTTCCTTGGGATCATCATCAGCATGCCACTTGGTTGACCATCTTTCATTGGGATTTGCTCCCACAATTCTATTTAAATGAGCCTTTGGCTCTCATTTTGTATCTTGGAAATGAGCTATTTTGCTTATGGAGACTCTGCTGGATTTTGTATTCATCTTCATATAATGAAAGTCTAAAGACTTTGGGGTACTATTGTGTTGGTGTTCTCCTTCTCTCCTTGAGGTGGTGGTTTGATTTATGTGCTTTACTTTCTATATGAAATTTGGATTATGTTAGCTATCATCTTGCCATTCATCTTGGATTAATATATGTAAGCTCTCTTGTGTTTATTTTTTAGTAGAGAAATACTCTTAGAGTGAGAAGCACTAGATGATTTTAGTAGGAATCTCTAGCCTTCTCACCTATTGTACCATCTAACTCCTTTATGAATGCTAATATCTATTTCCAAGTGTGTAGAAAATTCTTTTATAGTTTGTTGAAGGATTGCTTGGGCATGGGAGAACTCTCCAATAGACTAATTCGCTCTCAAGCACAAGGATTTAAGGAACCACTCGATTTGCCTCCAGGATCTCATCAAACGAAGTTGAAAAAGAGAGTTTCCTTTCCTCTAGCCTACTAAGATCACATTAGATTAAATTCAATATATTTTTTGATTAATATCTTGTGTTTTCAAAGATTGTATTTTGTTAAAATTGGACAACTAGGTCCAAACTCCATGTTGTGATGCTCAGATGAAGATACCGATATTTTTATTGGATTCCTCTTTCGGAGAGGTGTAAGATCCATATAAAATTTATCTAAATCCGATGAGCAGAACATTTATTTTGAATTTATTATTTATAATAAATTATATGTGCAGGTCGGCCTTAAGGTTTTACACCCAGATGTGTCACACACCTCAATGATGTATATAAATACAGTCAAAGTTGGAGAGCATTTCACACTCACTCATCACACATCTTCTTCTCTTCTCTGATTTAGTACGAGCTCCTTGGAGGACGAATTCAGCTCACACGTGGGAAAAAGGACGAGTTTGTACAGCCAAGAAGAAGGACGCAAATTGCTGCAACTAGGGTTTCAAAGGAAGTTTGACCAGTGTTGACTTTGGTCAACGCATGGTCCAAAGAGGCTGAAATTTATTGGAGACTTCGATTTTGGGAGGCCGTACACATTGGCACAAGAACCGAGGTCAAAAGTTTGACCGAAGTTGGAGCTGCGTTGACTTTTATGTTGCTGCCCTGCGTTGACTTTTCTGGACAACGTTGACTTTTCTGGAGTTGACTTGTGTTGACTTGGTGACTGATTTGAGGATTGTTGTGACACATTCTGGGTTGGCTGATCAAGGAGACTTTGTTGGTTGAAGCATCTTGTTGACCGCCGTAACGCACCATCACATTTTTCCTGTTTCTGGTTTGTCTTCCATAGATCCACTGGTATGTTCTATCAGCATTTTACTTAACTGTTTGGGTGATTGCTGTAATAAAAGTAAAGTTGCATCAAGCATAGAACATCTACAAAAATTTACATATTTGCTATCTAGAGCACGATTTCAACTAGACAAGCATGGAGTTCTACTAGCATGTCTTGAGCTAGTTCTTGTACAATAATTGCAGATTATCATTTTGACTCTTTCATGTCTTCCTTCCACTCATTTTCGATCTGTTTTGCAGACTCTTTTGAGCAGATTTACTAATACAACTTTGGTGGCAGCTTGAAGGAGTTTTCATTTGAAACACTTAACAAGTTATTTGCTGGACCTTTGGAGCATTTTGAGACGAAATTTCAAGGAGGTCATGAGCATTTCAGTCATCGTTTCCTGTAGGGCCGAGTTCCTTTTTAAGGGCAACTTATTTCTCCTATTTGGTCGTTGGCTAAGAGAGCCCTAGCCTCTCTCCTTACCGCTGAATATAACTCACTTTGTGGCTGATATGATTGCTGCAAATTTGTTCCTTGTATTTTCAGATTTGGTCAAATGCTTTCTTGTATTTGTTACTTGAAAAGATCTAGCCCTTGGAAGTGGCATGTTGTAAAACACTTCTTTTGTCTCTTTAGGAAGTATTCTCAAAGGGATTTCTCTTTTCTCTTGTAACCAATCACTAATAAAAGGATTAACTTTCTTGTGAGAGAGCGTGGGATTTTTCCCATGGTATCGCTTCTCCCCATTTGGAGGGAAGATCTTTGCTTGTGGGTGGACTAATCTCTTAGTTTAAGTTTTTCCTAATCTCATTTGATAAGTCCATTCATGCATGATTCATTTTCTAACATAACACTGATATCCATTTTCATTTTAGCATATGTTTGACATTGGTTTATGTTTGCTATTTCAATTTCTTGAGTACTTGCATTGGGCAATCTATTACAATACATGCAAATTTTCTTTTGATGCAAGCAAGTATTTTTCATTTAATTGCCAAGCTTAAACTAGTTTAATTTATCCATCCATTTTGGTTTCATAAGTCCCTTGAGCACATTGCGTTATCATTTTCAATTCAATTTATGTGACATTTTGGTTATTATTGGGCATTCTTGTGTCATTTCATTGAAGCAATTTGTCATTGGTTTTATTTCTTGCAAAGCAAATTTGGAACTTGTGAAGTTACATTGGGTTAATTGTTTTACTCACATTTCCATTTGAAGATATTGGTATTGTTTACTTAAGCATTGTGCATTACACTCAAGCACCAATCCTCTTTTTGGAAGCAACAACATTCACTAAAGCAAGCATTTCAGTACTAATTTGCACCTCTAAAATTAACCTCCAACTTAAGTTGGTTGTATAGACATTAGGGACCCTCCACCTTTATTGAATCCTCACTATGAGATCCAGATTTCGAGCGAGGGTGAGGTCTAGGGACAGGAGTTAAATTGAAACTTGCTTTAGAATGCTATTAATAAAATAAACCAAAAGCACCTTCACATCACAACTTTACTTCACGTGCAATACATTTTCATGCATAAGCTATCTTGAGTTTATTTAATCTTATTTGAAAGCATTATCCTTCTTTCAAATAGCATTATCTTCGTTTTGCAAGTATTGTGGAACTTTTCATTTGTAATCTTTACTCGCAATTTTGCTATCTCATGTACTTGTTACTTTGGTTGTTATTTAGCTCATGACTATTTAATGTCATTATCCTTTGTTACTTGAGCACTCTCTTACAAGTATTTTTTCATTTATTGCAAGTGATGTTTATATATTTATCTTGGTCTAACACTTGCTTTGCGGGATTATCGCCATCGTATCTTGAATTTTCATTTTTGAGCAAGCACTTGTTATTTACTTTAAAGCATTGGTCTATATTTTGAACACATTATTGAATATTGCTCATATGCTTGTTTACATCTTGGAATTGAGTCATCTTTGATAAGTAATACCTTCTAATCAATTTTCCTAGAAACCTCACATCTTTAACTTAGTTTTCCTTTAGGAACCACCCCCCTTAGCTAACCTAGAAGATAGCTTAAACAAAGAGAGTCGAGAATAGGTGACAGCCCCTTCTCTGAGATCCTTGCCACCAACCACACCTTGTGAGGTTGAAGGCCTTTTCCACCGACTTGTAGGTAGGTGTAGGCGGCAAAGAGCGATAACAGAGCCTACACCAAATGGATGTCAAAACTACTTTCTTGCATGGCTTGCTTAAGGAGGAAGTCTATGTAGAGCAACCTGTGGGGTTCTAAGTTCTAGATCGAGAGTCACATGTATGCAGGTTGAAGAAATCCCTCTATTGGTTGAAGCAAGCCCCCAGGGCTTGGTATCAAAGGATCGACAACTATCTTATGAAGTTGGGTTTTACAAGAAGTGAAGCTGACCCAAACCTTTACTTGAAGGTTGAAAATAACCGGCCTCTCATTCTAGTACTTTATGTAGACGATCTTGTTCTGACAGGTGCAGACCTTCTCATTCATCAATGCAAGAGGGAGTTGGCTTCCAAATTCGAGATGAAGGACTTAGGGTTGATGCACTACTTCCTAGGCTTGGAGGTCCGGAAAAAGCCAGTAAATATTTTCCTTTCTCAAGAAAATACTTTGGGAAGCTACTTGAAAGATTTGGGATGGTAGACTGCAAGTTTGTGACTACTTCGATGGAACTCAACTTCATGAAGCTATAAGGAAGTGTCGTTGGGCCCGATTTGGAAAATCCTTTCGAGTATCGACAACTGGTGGGGGCCTTGATGTTCTTGGTGAAATCCTGTCAATTTATGGGCAAGCCTCATCACATACATTGGATTGTTGCCAAGAATCTCTTGAGATATCTCCAGGGCACAATCAACTATGGCCTGAGATACACTGACGGGAATTTGACGCTCCATGGATATATTGATGTTGACTGGGCTGGCAGTGTGGTGGATCGTAAGAGCACATCTCGTAATTGCTTCTCACTAGGTTTTGCTTTGATATCCTGGATGAGCAAGAAGCAGAAATCGGTTGCTTTAAGCACCACCGAGGCCGAATACATTGCTACTAGTATGGCCTGTTATGAATCTGTTTGGTTGAGGTAGCTCTTCATTGATTTGTTTGAGCATGTGTTAGATACCACCGTGATCTATTGTGACAACCAAAGTTGGGAAAAGAGGATAGAGACCATAACACTACCGATGCACGCATCGTGTATTGTCGCACTCTCTATGCTAGGATGCATGGTGTTCAAACAACTTGATCTGGGATCAATTGAGATTCTAACTCTAGACTAACTTGAGTCAGTGGAGAGTGGCAAGGTATTGTGACTCACTCTCGATCAATTCTTCTTCATTGTTTCTTCGTGGTTCAGCAGAGCAGAGCAAGGATGACAAAGATGGTACAGGTTGACAGATGGATTGGCAAGTGGACTTCTCCCTAGTTGAGAGGGAGTGTTAAAATTGGCAACTAGGGCCAAACTCCACCTTGGACAAATCATATGATGGAGATGATGGAGATGATATTTATATTGGATTCCTATTTTCGAGAGGTGCAAGATTGATCTAAAGATCATCTTGTTCGGACAAGCAAAATAGTGATTTTGAATTTATTATTCACACATGTGCAATTGTCAAGGTCAGCCTCAGTCAAATGTAAGCTCGTGAAGCCCAACAAATGTGTCTCCACACCCTCAACGATTTGTATATATAGGAGTGACCTCCTCATTTGGACATCACTCATCTCATCGCACATCTCTCTCTCTCTCCTCTCCTTATTGGTTGGTATAGCCTGAAGCAGCTCTCTTTCTACCTTGCACGTGTGAAACAAAAGGATGAATTACACGTCGGATTGCAGGCCAAATTTCAGAAGAACAGGTCAGCGTTGACCAAGGTTCAAACCACCTCCGTTGACTTTGGATTTTGGACATAAATTCTGATATTTGAAGGCTGCATTTATTGGCATAGTTTTCGAGGCAGTTTGACCAGTTAGACTTCAGGGTTTGATAGCAGCATTTGACTGGGTTTGACTTGAATGTTTTGGGTTGACTTTCTCTCTCTTGGAAGTCGAAATGGACTGTTGTTGACCGAGTTTCTTGGAGGACATTTTGGAGCCACTTTGACTAGCGTCGACTTTCTGGTTAGGGCTGCAGTTGACTGTTGATTTTGACAGGACTGTTTTGGGCAAGTTATTTTGATATTTGTACTCTCTCTCTCTGTTCAACTATTTCAGAATAACAAGAAGAATTTGATCAAAGGGGTTTCCCCACATTGGGGTTTTTCCCTAGCATCCGCCAAATATTGTGACCTCTTGTCTTGGCTTGTCTTCTACAGTTTTGTTTATGTTCTATATGCATTTACTATCAATGTGATTAAGTTAATGTGATTGCTATACTGGAAATTGAAGTAAATTGTGCTTAAGCATAGAACATACCATTGTTATCCTAAATTAACAAAGGTACACTAACCATTTATGTAATCATGTGCTTTCATTTATTGTTAAGGGAATTCTAATATGAATCATAGGCTAAGTTGGAAGATTGACCACTCGTAATTGTACCCTTATTCCCGCACTTCACTTGGGAGTTCATCCTTTGACCCTAGTCCAGTGTTACCTCCCTTGAGCATTTTCTTTCCCTTGTTCAGGAGAGGCACTAATTGATATAGAGTGCCCAAGGTAATCCATACTTGGTCATTTTCCATCTATCCCTGATATTCATTTCCATTCTTTGGGTTGACTGTCACTCTACATCTCTGAGACAGGGCTTGGAAACTGTTAAAATTGGACAACTAGGTCCAAACTCCGAGTTGTACTGCTCAGATGACGATCCCAATATTTTCATTGGATTCCTCTTTCAGAGAGGTGTAAGATTGATCTAAAGATCATCTCGATCGGATGAGCAGAACATGTACTTTGAATTTATTCCACTTATGTGCTAGGTCAGCCTGGAATAAAATATAGACTTAAATGTCTTTAAGGACATGTCACACACCCCCAAAGATTCCTATATATTGGAGAGACTTAGAGTTCATTTGATACACATTGTTGTGGAGGAATTCTCTCTCTCTGGATAGCGTTGGAGCTGTGATACATATGGATTGTTCTTTGTTTGGGTTGTTCTGGGTTATGTGTGACACGCTCGGCCGAATGACCTATTGGAGACTTTGCTGGTAGAAGCATCCCGCTGATCGTCGTAACGCCACCATTTATTATCTCTGTTTTGGCTTGTCTTCTATCGATCTATTACTATGTTCTATCTACTTCAGTATTGTGTGCCCTAATCTGAAATGGCATAGAACATATGCAGAAATTGACATGGTATCGGAGCCACAGTACGGAAGACAATGCCCAATTTATGTTGAATTGCATGTTGTGCAATGTTACCTCTAGATAAATACTTGGTGAAGACGAAGTTCTCTTGTGCCCTAGAAGTAGCTACGTTTACAGAGTCGATGCCAGAATTTGTAGTGATCAGGCTGAGTTGAACATCGATAGACATTGACGCAGAGATAACCAGCCAAAATCAACTTGGAGATTGAAGCCAAGTGGCTCAAGGTGCTGAATCTGTCGGATCGAAGGCCAGTTGCATAGTGGTTATGAAGGGCTAAAAATCGTTGAAATCACGTGGAAATTTCTGTAGGTGAGCATCGTCGGGATCGTTGGATTCAGTGGACAAACTCCACGTAAAATAGATATAAATAAATCAAGTCGGTTGAATTTCATCTGTTGTGAGACGGAGGAGCAACGATTGGTTATCACCCAAATCCACCTATGCGTTGAATTGTGTTCGAATGTTGATCAGAGTATTATAGTGCGCATGGAGAAATGTGTCATATCAGTGATCTAAGTGATTCGATTTTTGCCTGGAAACAAAGTTTATTTTTCATCTGAGTTTCCAATGATTGAAAATATTCAAAGTCCCTGTTGAATTCTTTAATATAGCTATGTGGAATTTTGCAATTTAGGCATATCTTTAAGATCTCAGAAGTTCGTAGCTGCTCGTATGTATTTTTCATCTGAGTTTGGAGTTATCTTTAAGATCTCAGAGTTCCGTAGGGTTATTTCTAGCGGGGTTTACGCAGGCACAAATGCTTCTGGAAATTCAATACAAGAATCTAACGCGTTTCGATGTTAAGGTTATGTTGGGCAAAGACAAAGCTGGATAGGTATCAAGCCACTTGAAGGAGCAAGAGTTGGCGTAAAGGTAGGCGCTTTGCAGCATGAATGCCAGGAGACGGGAATAGTGTCGTTCTGCAGGAGTCTCAGTGTGATACAGCAGTTCCAGTCTTGAACGGGCAAGACAATGACTTTCGTTCCGGAATTCCACAGTATCTCGACTATGGCTTGCTGGACTGCCCGTCTTTGATTCTGCGTTGGTTTCCAAATTGTGCGTGCCCGCCACTTGATGTTCATGGAAATCAAGACGTTGGCCATATTCACGATGCGCATAAGGATCCCCGCATGTATGGATTCATGGCTGCACGGGGTTCTCAAGACGTGACGTCTGCGGGTTCGGTGCCTCAAACCTGTGAATTATTGAAGTGCGACGTCAGTTTTTTTCAAAAGCTGAAGTTTTTTTTAACAGCGGGAGGCATCGTCGGGCTGGCTTCAGCGCCCATGCTAGGCAGAATAATTCTAGACCGAAAGATTGTGTGCAGTCGTGCTCGGCGTGGATAGCGTGGATAGAAGAAAAGCATAAATCCTCTGAACATCGAAGGAATTTGACGTAAAGGATCCTGTAAAGTCATACCTTAGTACAGTTTTGGTTGGTGAATGACGATTTTTCGCCCTTGCCTTCACGGGTTTGCCAGTCTTTTAGTATCTTGTTACCTGTTATCAATCGATATCAGAGGTATACTCTCCCCAGTGTAGAAATCACGGAGGCTGTGAAAATACTGGTAAATTATGTAAACATTACTTTGTGTTGTCCTCAAGAAGAGTTGAATTCTGGATGGGGAGTCGCATCACAAATGGATACCTTGAGATTGAGGTCATTTTCTTTGCCACCAAGCAGTTTGGTTGTGCCTGCTACATGGTCCCTTCTGCTACAGAGGCCTTTGTACAGGTTTATATTATTTCAGTTATTGGCCAGTAGGTGCTTGTCTGAAGAAGGCTACACATATTATTGATCTATGGTTGGATTATTTACAGCCTTGGAATATTGGCGCAAAAGGCGAAATAATGCCCGCTCTCGAAGAGGATCATTATTTGGAGGCAGAGAATAAGATGCTCAGAGATAGGAGCCAAGATGCTCAGAGATAGGAACCAACGATTATCTCCACTTTCAGGGAGCTTGCTTCAAAAGCAAAAGACTGGTACTGACACTGTCTTGTAAGCCTCAACTGTGGAGGAGCTGTCTGGAAAGTATTGTCTAGTCAACAAGGCAACATATCAGAATGTCATAGAAGGCCTAATGGCCTAGGAGTTCTGTGTACTCAGAACTGAATGATGGCCCAACTAAGGGTCTCCTATGTGTAAAGGAAGCTAGAAAAGCTCTATCCCCAAGTGGCCTAGATTTTTGCATAAACAGAGGAACACATGTAATATGTATTGATGACTTGAGGGGCAGTACAGTGCCTCATCTAACAGTATTATGATACTGTCACAGTTGACTAGTGACAGTGGTTGTGAACCAGCATATACCTGAACTTAATCCATTAGCAGTGACCTTAGAAAGTGTCTTGTCCAGATTTATCCTATTGGATGATTGAGGCAAAAACATTGATGAGCAGGAGTACCCTTATGACTGTGCTGGATCTGCATGGATTGCCATAAACAAAGGACAACTCTGTGATTGGAACAACTAGATGATTGGTTCCTAGATCTGTGCAATTTAAGAAACAAATTGCAGATTTGAGATCCGAAGATTTGAAGCCCTAGATCAGTCAACTATTAACTGTAGTTGGGCAGATCTAAAAATAAGAAGCAGTGCAGGATCATGAGAAAAGGAATCATGATATATTATCCCTGTTTGACAGTGAGTGACATATGGCAGAATATGTGTGACCATGAAATTTGAAATCTTCGAATACTATATGGCAGTATGACCATGATGAAGAAGATAGTCATGGGTACAATAAAATTATGGCAACATCGTAATCAGCGATATGACAGTGATGACGGTTCTGTAGCCGCAATCTTGAGGAGCTAAATCTGTCATTCTATGTCACTGTCATCATGACAGTGACATAGATAGTCACCCATGTTTATATAATTCATCATAGCAATATTCGTGTGAACTGAGAAGTCCTTGCAGCCTTCAGTCACGTCATTGGAATCTTGAACCATGATCAGCAAAGCCTGTTTGATGGCCTTGACTATGGGAGAATAAAACTCCTTTCCAAGCTGGTGTCTTGGATGCTCTCATTTAAATTAGAAGTCTTCTGTCGAAAGAGAAGTTGGCATTAAGAGGGATATATATCTGTATATGCTCATGAGCGGATACCATTGCTGAACGAAAGAAGATCCTCATGAACATATGGCTTCAGAGGGGGAAATTCCGAAGGAAAACCAAGAAGCCATATAAATACCAGGGGTATCTAGCTGCCATGAGTACAATATGAGCCTAGATCATTTGAAGAAGCTGTAAAGTATCCAAATCTTCAAGGATGCGAGGGTGATGTCTAGGATATGGTTCCTAGACCACAGATCAAAGTTGTTGTCACCTCGATATAAGATCAAGCATGGATCTGATGGGAAAATGTGTCGCCTGAAGGCACTGATTACTATTGCACCTATAATCTATTATTTCCCTTGCTGCTACGCAAGGACGGAATCTTCATTAGATGGATGTAAAGACTACCTTTTGGCATGATGCGATAAAGGAAGAAGTGTATGTAGAGCAACCTTTGGGGTTTGAAGTCCAGGATCGGGACACCCTATCTGCAGGTTGAAGAAAGCCCTCTATGGGCTGAAGCAAGCACCCAGAGCTTGGTACGAGAGGATAGATAGCTACCTTATGAAGCTGGGCTTCACTCGTAGTAATGATGATCCGAACCTTACATCAAAGTTGATAGAAAGAAGCCTCTCATTCTGGTGCTATATGTGGACGACCTCTTCCTGACAGATGCTGACCCTCTCATTCATCAGAGCAAGAGGGAGCTCGTTGCTGAATTCGAGCTGAAGGACCTAGGACTGATGTATTACTTCCTAGGCCTGGAGGTCTGGCAGAGACCTGGCAAGATTTTCCATTCTCAAGGAAAATACATTATGAAGCTTCTGGTATAGTGGACTATAAGTCCGTGTCAACACCGATGGAGCTCAACTTCAAGAAGTTTAGTGGCAATGTTGTTGGGCCCGTGTTAGCAAATCCTTCTGAGTATCATCAACTCGTAGGGGCTCTAGTGTTCTTAGTAAAGACCCGTCCGGACGTATGTTGTGCAGTGAACACCTTGAGTCAACACATGGTTGATCATAACATTCACTAGGTTGATGCCTAGAAACTCTTGAGATATCTCTAAGACACGATAGACCATGGGCTGAGATACACTGCCGGGAGTATGACACTTCATGGATATACTGATGCCAATTGGGCTGGCAATGTGGTGGATCGTAAGAGCACATCTGGATGCTACTTCACAAGTAGATCTGCTTCGGGCAGGAAACGAAAGACGATAGCCTTGAGCACCGCTGAGGTCGAATACATTGTAGCATGTATGGCCCGTTATGAAGTCACTTGGTTGCGAAAGCTCTTCTGTGAGTTGTTCGAGCATGTGCTAGATGCCACCGTTATCCTTTGTGATAACCAAAGGGGGATTCATTTGTCATAGAATATCGTGTTCCACGATCGATCCAAGCATGTTGATGGTTGGTACCACTTTATCCGGGATATGGTACAGCAAGGCGCTGTAAGGCTCGATCATAGGAACTGATGAGCAGGTCGCGGATATTCTCACTATGCCATTGGGGAAGGTCATGTTCCTAACCTTCCGTGAGAATCTTGGAATCGTGGAATGACCCTATTCTGAGGGTCTTGTTGGACGTTGAGCTCTAGGAGCTTTGGGGGGCTTTGGGAATAGCTTCTCGGAGCTATAAGCAATCACAGGGCTAGGCTTGCCGAACCTTGTTGGTGTGCTTGGGCCCCACCATGATGATTGAGTTGGTTCGCCTCTCATGATTTGTGCCCCATATGCATCCTACCCATTTGAGTTTCGAACTCATGGGAAGTACCACTCATTTGGCCAATGAGGTGGGAAATGTGAATAGAGACCATAGCAAGACCGATGGACGCATCGGAGATTGTCGTACTCTCTATGTCTAGGATGCCACGTGTCCAACCACTTGATCTGGGATCAAGTCTAGTGAGGTTTCGGACCTCCAACTGACTTTGGGTCAGTGAAACTAACTTCAGGTTAGTATATGATTCTCTTGAGTCCTAGTGAAGTTTCGGACCTCCAACTGACTTCGGGTTGGTATGTGACTCTTTGAGAGTCCTATAGAGGTTTCGGACCTCTAGGCTGAATTTGTCAGTCGGGTATGATGTCTTTGTGACTGACCCACTTATGTTCTAAAATAAAGAGGCCAGCAAAGCAAGTTACGGCGAGATGACGCACGATGTTTGGATTGCACTTGTGGACGGAGTTCTCCCTAGTTGAGAGGGAGTGTTAAAATTGGACAACTAGGTCCAAACTCCGGGTTGTACTGCTCAGATGACGATCCCAATATTTTCATTGGATTCCTCTTTCGGAGAGGTGTAAGATTGATCTAAAGATCATCTCGATCGGAAGAACAGAACTTGTACTTTGAATTTATTCCACTTATGTGCTAGGTCGGCCTGGAATAAAATATAGACTTAAATGTCTTAAAGGACGTGTCACACACCCCCAAAGATTCCTATATATTGGAGAGACTTAGAGTTCATTTGATACACATTGTTGTGGAAGAATTCTATCTCTCTGGATAGCGTTGGATCTGTGATACATATGGACTGTTCTTTGTTTGGGTTGTTCTGGGTTATGTGTGACATGCTCGGCCGAATGACCTATTGGAGACTTTGCTGGTAGAAGCATCCTGCTGATCGCCGTAACGCCACCATTTATTATCTCTGTTTTGGCTTGTCTTCTATCGATCTATTACTATGTTCTATCTACTTCAGTATTGTGTGCCCTAATATGAAATGGCATAGAACATATGCAGAAATTGACAGAAACTTTTCCCTAAAGAAATTTAACTTCTGTCAAGAACTGGTGCGCTTCACTTGGAATGTTATATTTTGCATGTTGGCTAAACTATTATCCTCTGGTGGAGCCAAACTATTATCCTCTGGTTGGAAGATTGACCACTCTTAATTGTACCCTTATTCCCGCACTATACTTGGGAGCTTATCCTTTGACCCTAGTCCAGTGTTACCTCCTTTGAGGACTTTTCTTTACCTTGTTCAGGAGAGGCACAACTAGGAGGCACTAATTGATATAGAGTGCCTAAGGTAATCCATTCTTGGTCATTTTCCATCTATCCCTGATATTCATTTCCATTCTTTGGATTGACTGTCACTTGTTGCTAGTACTGGAAGCCTATATCTACACCTCTGAGTCAGGGCCTGGAAACTTTGCCCCGACTCAAGAACTGGTGCACTTCACTTAGAATGTTATATTTTGCATGGTGGCTGAACTATTATCCTCTGGTGGAGACAGCTTATTAGGAAGGGACCAGGGTTCTAGTTCCATGCATGGATAATAGTGCAGACGACAGTGTTCCATTGGGGTTTATTCTTGATTTCTCTCTCATTCTTTTCTTGAAAACTCTCCATGCCCACCATCATTCTCATTTATAAAAGAGGTGGAGAGACAGAAGTTGAGAGATTGACCGTTATTTTGCTTGATTCTTCTTACTCTTCCATTTATTTGTCCAGCTAGAGCGTGAGACAGTGCATCTTTGGTGAGAGATTGGAGGTCGCTTCTGTGGAGAAGCTTTGTGTATTGTGTTTCTATACAGAGGTAAAACAATTGGGAAGGATCTAATCTCCTCAATTGCTTTATGAATATAGCTTGAATTTTTGGAAATTGTATTTGCAGCTCTGGTTATAAAGGTAATACTTTCGGAAGCCAATCTATTATTCTGGATGTGTTCTGTTTACTATTTCTAGTCTCTTCCAAATCGTACAACTTAGATTCAGCATCTACTTGTGCAATTTTCTTCTTTCCTAACTCCATAACCAAGTCCATTTAAAAGATAAAAATCATTTATTTTATGTTTTACAGCAGTAACACTTGCATATCTGTGGGTTATTCTTGCAGATTTAAAGGTACAAATCATGGATTTGCATAGCAAACAAGGTTTAAAAGTCATTTTGTGTAAACATGTACTCTTCAGCTAAGCTGTTTACTTAATTAACAAGCAAAAATATAATTTCCAGCAAACTGTTTTTCAATCTTCGAGCCCTCTTCTGGCTAAGCACACACTAGCCCAAATCATAGAGAAACCAGATTGTGTTGACAGTAAATCTGATTCTTAGTTACCAGACCATTTCAAGTGCTAATTTGTCTAGTAGAATATGCTTCCAAAATCAATTCAAGAGAAAATTCTTGCAGCTGAAATTCACAAAAACTTGGTTTTTTGGCATCATTCCCAATGGCCAGCGGATAGCTCTAGTTCGGTGGAATTTTTGCATGTTTTGAGAAGGCCATCATTTTTATTTTCCATACATTTTGATTGAATCAAAATGCTAGTACTCGACAGTTACTGTTAATCAGAAAATGGTGTTTCACAAAAACTGTGTTTTGGCACCATTCCCAACATCCAGGGCATAGCTCTAGTTCGTTGGAACTTTTGCATGTTTTGAGAAGGCTATCAGGTTTCTTTTCCAGACATTTTGAATGAATCAAAATACTAGTACTTGACACTTACTATTAACCAGAAAAAGGTGTTTCACAAAAACTTGGTTTTGTGGCACCATTCCCAACAGCCAGGGCATAGCTCTAGTTCGATGGAACTTTTGCATGTTTTGAGAAGGCTATCATATTTCTTTTCCAGACATCTTGGATGAATCAAATGCTAGTACTCAACACTTACTATTAACCAGAAAAAGGTGTTTCCTATCTGTGCTGAGTTCAAAGTGTAAACAAAGGCATTATAACACAAAACTTGGCTTTTAGCATTTAACTCTGAAAGTCGATTGCAAATGCTAATAAACAAGAATAGAACAAGAGAAATTAGAAATTGGCTACTATAATAAATCTTCAGATCACAAAAGGGAAATGATCTTTTACATGTGAAAGAACAAATTCCTGATCTAAGGAAATCAACCACTATAGATAATCTAGCTCAAAGTACAAATCTAGAAATAAATAAGCATGAACAAACACATGTAAAATGTTAATGGGAATGAGAAGGCACAAAATGAGGTATACTGGGGTTTTGGAACAAAATATATTCAAGGCTACTACAAGTGCTGCGTAAACATTAGAATATTTCCAATCACTCTTCATGATAGATGATAGCACAATGAAGGGTAAATAAAACAAAAGTGACAAAGTACAGGTGCGATCACCTCCAACAGATATACTAATAGGGTCATCATGCCCTCCTCCAAACATTTCTAAGGAACTTGCAAAAGCAATGTCTCCATCATAAGCTTCTCCAAGACCTTCACTGCAAGCCAAAACAAAAAGACAACACACAAAAATATGAAAGTATTGTGAAAGAAAATGCGAACAAAAAAAAAAAAATTCATGAACAGAATAAAAGTATATGCATCATGAAAAAGGATCGTTTTCTTGATGATAATATCATCGGATAGGTACTTCCACATAGGTCTAAGTGTCAAGACATGTGGAATTCGTCCAAAAGGACCTTTAACCCTAGCAATTACTTTAATTAAAGGAATTACTAAAGTAATTGACTTTTATAAGAAAAAGTGAGTTAACCTAATGAACTAAAAAGTTTTTTCACATTAGTGAATTAGATAAATCTCAACTATTGATCTCAAGTGATGTTGAAATCTAATCTCAACCGTCAATTACTTTGGAGGTTGTGGACTCAGTCAAAAATTCAAACTTATAAGAAGAAGACTAGGGTAAGGGAGAAGACAATCTGGTCAGCACAAGACAGTGAGATAGTGAAATCTCAGAGAGTGGGTGCAGAAGGGCATTCATTCAAGTGTGCAGAGTCCAAGCAAGAAGAACATGGGGCAGTTAGGAAGATTGAAGGACAGGTATTGCAGAGGATTTTATCAGCTGGAAATATTTTAGGTTTTGCTTTTGTATTTTTTCTCGGAGAGTCATTTTCCCTGGAAGGGAGCCATTGTATGCTGAAGATAATTATTAATGAAACAGCAGATTTGAAGAGCAGAAATTTTATATGTGCATGTGAATGAGATTGAAGATAGTTTTGTTCCATTGTTTCTCTTTTATTTACGTGTTAAAATCTCAACTGTGCTTTTATTCAGTAGATCTGCAGTTAATAATTTTTACAGCAAGGTATTTACAAGAGAATAAATTGCCAATAGCTGTGATTAGAAATCGACATGTTTTTTATATATCCTTGCTTCATAAAGGCAATACAAAAGTTGAGTTCAGACCTTGCAGCATGCGTCCCCAATTAAGGAGTGACCAGATACAGGAGTTTCTATGTTTTACTAAATGGTTCAGTTATGTGATCCATTACCCAAATGTCTATGTTTTAAATGATGTTCATGTCTCTAGTACAATGTTTTAAATAATAGATTGTGCCAACTTGAGGAAAGCCACAAATCTCTTATATGGGACCAAAAGGCTACAGTTCCTGAAATACGCCTGTCATTTTCATCTTTCAGACAATGCTTTCACTGGGAAGGGTTCAGCCTTCCCTATAAAATCATTCAAATCTCTTCTCAATGATGACACTGAAGGTTCAATGCCCATATTGAATAAAATATTTCAATGTCAACTATGTATATATTATATAAAACAATAAAAAAAATCCTTATGATTTAACACATTTTCTTGGTGTATTGCTCAAAATCAAAGAGATGTGGAATTTTTTCTATGATCAGCAAGCAGTTGACACATGGCATATATATATATATATATAAAAGGAATGAGAACCAGCATAGATCCATCTTAAGCCTAGATCTATCAAGCGCAGAGATGGATCCATCAAGCTCAGAACGTCCTTTTTGTAGATGGATTCAAGAACAACCTATTGAATGTGAGTCAAATGTGTGACCACGGGTATGATGTTGCTTTTCATCAGTGTGGAAAAAGTCACGATAAAATCGGAAAAGTCCCATTTTTGGGCTAGCTAATTTATCGGCCAAAAATCACACTCATTTTTCAGTCTTCTTTCTGCCATTCGTCCCTGTGGAGAGAGGAAGTGTTTGCCATTGCCCAAGAGGAGGAGATTTACTAGTTTTGTGGTGTGGATTTGGAGATTTGTCCACTGCTCAACATGAGAGACTCAAAGTGCCGATTTGCTGCTGCCAGGTATGTATTTTAATTTCTCTCAGTCTTTGTAACACAAATGGCTTCTTAAATATTTCTATTAGTTTGTTTTTCGCTTGTTTTTGCTTAGAAATTTGAATCAAAACATTGTTTAGAATCTAGATTGAATCAAAACTTCAAAATGTTTAGATTGTTTACATGTTTCAAGAATAAAAAATTCAAACCCTTGTTTAGTGAATCTGAGTGTGTTCAAGTGAGTGAGAAGAGGCATTTAAAATTTAGAATTAACAATAAAATTTATGATTGCTTCTTACGTGATGGGCAATTTTTTATTTTTTTCAATGTTTTTTGTGCCCTAGGTTCAAAGTTTAAAACAAAATGTCGAGGAATTTGGACCGTATGTGGGAATATGGTGAACCTGATCCTACACCCGATTGTGGGGGGGTCAATAGACAATATTTGTCTTGCAAGTTGTGTGGCAAGCATATGTCAAGGGGTGTCAACATATTAAAATTCCATTTGGGGCAAATTTCGGGGGGCCATTAAAATGCCAGAATACAACTCCAGAAACCATCCGAAAGGCCATTAAATCATTGCATCATAACGAGGAGGGCAAAGACAACAGGGCAGCGGTAAAACACCAACTTGTAGGGACCTCGAGAGTGGGGGGAAGTGAGAGTGGTTCTTCAGCATCACATTCTACACCCACATGACCCAACCCCTCAGCTTTCTCATCTTTTTTTGTTCCTAGAACCACACCTGGTGCACAACCTAGCATCAAATCAATGCTTTAAAAAAAAAGGAAAAGGCGAAAGCTGACAAGTGTCTTCTATGGCGTGATGTTCCTTTCAACATTGCAAAGACCAACCCATTCTACCAGCCTATGTTTGATGTTGTTGTTGCTGTTGACCCGAGGTACAAAGCAAGGTTACTTGGGAGCGGGAGCGAGAATCAACAATTTCAAAAGCTCTCGGTTTGGGAGCGAATCAAGAGGGAATTTTTATATAATATATATATTTATATATTTTGATGCATATATGTCAACAAAAGCATGTAGAATGATGAATTAGATATAAAAAGCATAAAAACATGGATGGAAGCATATAACATCAATCATTTAGAAGTTATAATCTTCATTAACCATGTCCACGAGTTAGTAACATACAACATATTGAGTCTCATGAATCATCAATCTTAAAGTTTCAAGCTTTCAAAATTCGATATATAACATTTATCATCACTGACCACTAAAGTTGTAACTTGTGCTTGTAACCATTACCATTACCAAGTAACCAAACGATAACAAAAAATATCTAACATGAAACGAAATGATGCTTCAACTTTCATGAAGCATCATATTCATAATTCATTACCAATGAGTTATAATTGCCAACTTCAAACTTCAGTTGTCATATAATGTTTACAAAAAATATTATAATAAATATGAAAGAGTCAACAGTTATAAAAGCTACTAGAAACTAGAAAAGACAAGTATATCTATTATCTATTGCTAATGCTTGGGCCTCTTGCCGCCACGAGAAATGTCATGATGAATTAGTTATAAAAAGCATAAAAGCATGCATTAAACCATATAACATCAATAATCTAGTAGTTATAATCTTCATCAACCACAGGTCCACAAATCACAAGTTTTAATTTATATAGCATGTAAGGGAGCACATAACCAATATAGCATCAAGAGCAATCCATCTCTGAACCGAAAATAATCAACAAACAGGCTCTAGATAGCCTCTATCATCCAAAAAAATACCTACATATCATCAAAATCATTGCCTATCTTGGGATCTTTGTCATTAATATCACCCTCTAAATATTAACATAAGATAGAAAAAATGTTAAAATTCGAGTTCACATGTTCTCGTCTAGGTTAGTTACTTCATAATCAATTTCTATTAGACCATGAATCGTCAACATATGACTGTAACTAATGAAAGAACATTCAATGTAAATGTAGAAGACAAGCCAAGCCATAAGAACACAAAGATATGGCACAAGCCAGGGAAAAACCCCAATAGGGGGAAAACCCTTGATCAATTCTTTTTATTATTATAATCAAATGTTCAGCAAAGGAAGAGAGAGTACAACCGTGAACTTGACAAAAGATCAGAATCACTACTCAAAGAGAATTGTCTCTCCAAATATGATTTCTATTTAGGTTTAACCTTATGCTGATAAAGTCCACTAATCCATCTGATGATCTCATTCCAGGGCAGTGGCCTTCCTTCGTAATATACGAAGCACATCAATTAATAGATCTGGACAGCTACCATCCTCTTCATGTTCACTTGAATATGGAGACAAGGCCCACGGCCTAACTGTGAGAGCAAGTATCCTCATGGTTGCCTGTGACAAGGACTATGATTGACCTCAAGGAGTGCAGCTAGCAGTTGTAGAGGAGACATACACAGAAAAACCTCCATCCAATAACCCTAGACAATAGCGGCTCCTTTTCTACCTTTACAAGGTTCTGAAATAGTTGATGATTTGTGGCCAGAATCAACCATGACAAGCCTAGATCTACAACATATATACCTCGGCCTCCTACCTAAGGAACCCTACCTGAAGACGAGAAGAGATTACCACAGTTAGCCCAGACGTGCCCTAAAAAATTGCAGCCTTCCCAACAGAATATACGCAGCCCTGAAATGGAAGAGAAAACCCAAGGCATAATACTCTTGCGTCCTCCTTCACAGCTCGGCTACCTCAGACATGATTCGACCTCCTTTTCATGTTACGCTACCTTAAAGTGCCCAAGAAATTCCAATGTGTCAAATTGACGGAGAAGAGTTTCTTTATATACAATTTAGACATGATGATTTGCCATTAATTTTGGAGGCAAATTCAAAATTCAAATTTTCAAATTTTCTCGCCTAAACCAAATCATGTCTTATAGCATTTCTTTTGAATAAATAAATATGTTTTCCTTATCCAAATTAAACAATCTTTATATCGATTTTGGTCCTCTCAAAAAGAGGAATTCAATGGAAATTGGAATTATTATCTCCATCAACTAGACAGACCAAAATGGAATTTGGCCCTAGTTGCCAATATTCACAAAAAACATAGCATGTCAAGTCAAGATTTTGTTTGAGAGATGGGTACATTTTTAGTAGGGTCATGATAGAGGAGTTCGACAACCAATGTCACTATCATCAAGGTACATAGAGGGATTTGTGCTCTTGACGAGTTCCATATCCTAGTACCATAGTTTTAAAAATCGGTCGACATGAACCAAAAACTAGTCAAACCGGCCAATTCATTGGGCGACCAAGTCAAACCAAACAAAAAACCCAACTTAAGGGCGTATGTCTCCTAAAAACCACAACAAACAGACCAAACCGGCTGGTTCTGTCCCAAACCGGTCAGTTCATTGCCAAGCAATGTACTTTGTGGAAGTTATAGGAAGAGATTTGTTAGGTTAAACTCAAAGCTACTTCAATGCCTATGTAAACAAAGAGCATATATTCTTAAGAACTGGACCAAGAGAAGGAATGCCTTTGAATATCTGAAGATAAGCCTTAGTGCCATCCTATTTGGCAAAAAAACACAGCAGCACTCCCTTTGGTTTTCAAAAATGGTGATATATGAGGCACTTTGTCTACCTTAATTCTTACACAACAACTGTGTTAGAATCAATCGATCATCAAAATCTGAATACACTGAGCAAGCTTGGAGATTTGACGGAAGATGATGATCTCACAACAGGTTCTTGCTTAATCAATACCTCAAACTCATTGATGTGCATGTCCTTCAATCATTTAGGCAGACTAACTAGGATCATGATGACATAATGTTTTAATGTGTTTTGACTCTTGACTAGGGGCTTATTTATAGCTTTGACAACAACGCACTACGTGTTATAGATAGAGATGAAATCATGGAAAATTTTAGGGGCTAATATTCGCAGGTGGGCTAATTTTCCATTGTTTTTCCAACAAAAAAAGATTCGCCAATTTCCATTTTTTTATAAGAACAATTCGCCCAAATTTTACAATAAAAAATTATTTAACCTTGAAAATCGCCAACATTATATAGAGAATATAATAATATCATTATAAATTTCAATAATTTTACAAATACATCAATAAAATTTTAATAGTTTTCATATTAGGGACTAGTGAGATTCGCCAATTTTTTAAACTTCAAGATAATTTCTCATCCTTAAAATTTTCCCTGGATGAAATGATCTATACTCGTAAGAGATGAGAATTGTGAATATCATGTTGATAGCTTTCCAAGGTATATAATATCATGTGTACCAAGAGGACTTCCTACTCTTCTTGACAATCATACAAGGAGTTTTAACTGAAATGAAACGATGCATGCATTTAATCTTTGTAGGCCGCTACCCCATTGTTTTGAAGCATTGTTTTTGGACTTTATAGGCCATTTAGAGCCTCATTGCTTATGTATTTTGTTGATGATATGCATTACACTCGGTGCCATTTTGATATATTCACCTTTACATGGTATATAAATGAGCAAAGTTCGCATATTTTGTCTCTATTGGCTTGGAATCATGGTTTTAAAACTTCAAAATATTTTTTTTCATTAAAAAATAATTATTTAATGTATTTTTTTTTAAATCGGTTCATTGAGATCTAACCAGTCCCGGTTTGACCAGTTCTGGTTTGAAACCCGGTTTATTAGGTGGACCGGTCTGGTCACCGGTTCTGGTTTTTAAAACTATGTTTTGACCAGTGTTGACTTTTGGGATTTTGGGATTGGTTTGACTTGGTTTGACTTAGGATTTGGATCTATTTTTGGATGTCGGATTCAAGAGAGAGAAGGCCGAGATTTTTTGGGCTCTTTAACCACAGTTGACCACATATCTGAGTCAGGTTTGACCACAAGTTGAGTTGGTGCATTGACCGATTTTGAAGGCAAATTTTGTGATTGTCTTGACTGAGTTAGACTGAGGGAAAGAGGTTGAATTCTTTGCTTCCTTGACCGAACCTTTTGGAGGATAGTGACTGGTTAAGACAAAGTTAACTTTTATCGACTTTGACCAAAAATTGAAAATTTTACTTTTGACCAGATTTGACTTTTGGGCTCATCTTTGATTGGATATTGGATGATTGATTTGATTAGTCAAGGCTTTGACCTTTGAATCATTGTTGATGTACATGGATTATGTATCTCTCTGCTAAACATTTGATAGCAATCTAATAGAAGAAGAATTTGGAAAAGGTTTCCCCCTTGTGGGGTTTTCCCTGGTCTTTGACCAAATCTTGTGTCTCTATTGTTCTTGGTTGTCTTCTATTTTGCCTTTGGTTTATTGTTCTATCTACAATTTCTTACTGCCATTGGATAATTGATTGCTATTGGAAGCAGAATTGTTATAAAGTGATTGTTACAGCATATAATAGTGGAAAATTAACATGGTATCAAAGTTGAGGTGAAGACAATCCCAAGGAGATGAGAGCAATCACCTTTGAAGGAATCTTATCTTTGGAAGGAGTTCATTTGATCAAGATATCTACCACACTCTTCGAGATTGAAGAGAAGTTGAATGACTCATTGTAAAGTTTTGTAGATGTTCTATGCTAGTAGCAATTTCACTTTTATTTCAGCAATCATACAAGTAGTTAAGCAAAATGCAGATAGAACATATAAGAAGATCTTACAGAAGACAAATCAGAAACAGGAAAAATGTGTATGTTCGTTTCGGCGGTCAACAGGATGCTTCAACCAGCAAAGTCTCACTTGGTCAGCCAGCCCAGCATGTGTCACAACAACCCTTCAATCTGTAGATGAGTCAACCCAAGTCAACTCTGCAAAAGTCAACGCTGTCCTGAAAAGTCAACGCAGGGGCAGCAAGCTAAAAGTCAACGCAGCAGCAAAACGGTCAACCCTTTGACCTCGATTTTTGTGCCAGGTAGTACGGTCTTCATAAATCGAACCTTCCACCAATTTTCAGCTTGTTTGGACCATGCGTTGACCAAAGTCAACGCTGGTCAAACTTACAGCGAAACCCTAGCAGCAGAAAATCGTACTTCAGCTTGACCGTACAGTTTGTCCTCTTCGTCCTTCACACGTGTGGTCGAAACTCGCCTCTGGTAGCCTGCACTCTAAGATGAGAGAGGAAGATGTGAGTTGTGATGATGATGAAAATCTCTCCAACTTTTCCTGTATATATATCCATCATGAGGGTGTGTGACACATCTGTTGGGCATGCGAGCCTACATTACAAAACTGGCCGACCTTGCACATATAGTTTATTAAAAATAATAAATTCAAAATATAAGTTCTGCTCATCGGATTAAGACATATTTTATATGGATTTTACACCTCTCAGAAAGAGGAATCCAACAAAAATATTAGCCTCTTAATCTGAGCATCTTAATATGGAGTTTGGACCTAGTTGTCCAAATTTAACACTCCCTCTCAACTAGGGAGAACTCCATCTATTAGTGCAATCAACATCGTGCGTCATCCCGCCGAAACTTTCTTTGCTGGCTTCTTTATTTCAGAACAGAAGTGGGTTAGTCACAAAGACATCATCCCCCGACTGACATAGTCAGTCCAGAGGTCCCAGACCTCACAAATCTTGATCCCAGATCAAGTGGTTGGACCGTGCCATCCTAGATAGAGAGTACGGCAATCTTTGATGCGTCCATCAGTCTTTGCTAATAGTCTCTAACTTTTCCACACCTCATTGGCCAAATGAGAGGTACTTCCCATGAGCCCTGAACTCAATGGGTAGGATGCATACGGGGCACAAAAAATGAGAGGTGAACCAACTCAAAATCACAACGGTGGGGTCCAAGCACACCACCAAGGTTGGCAAGCCTAGCCTTGTGGTTGCCCATAGCTCCAAGAAGCTCTCCCCAAAGCCCCCCAGAGCTCCCAGAGCTCATCGTCCAACAGGACCCACATCATAGGGTCTTTCCACGACACCAAGACTCTCACGGAAGGTTAGGAACTTGACCTTCCCCTGGGGCTTAGTGAGAATATCCGCGACCTGCTCATCAGTTCCTATATGATCGAGCCTTACGGCGCCTCGCTGTACCATATCCCGGATAAAGTGGTACCTGATATCAATATGCTTGGATCGGTCGTGGAACACAGGATTCTCAATCATACGAATCCCACTCTGATTATCACAGAGTATCACAGTGGTATCTAGCACATGTCCAAACAGCTCACTAAAGAGCTTTCGCAACCAAACTGCTTCACAACAGGCCATACTAGCAGCAATGTATTCGGCCTCCGCGGTGCTCAAAGCCACCGACTTCTGCTTCCTGCTCATCCATGAGATCGAGGCAGAACCAAGATTGAAGCAGCATCCAGATGTGCTCTTATGATCCACCACACTGCCAGCCCAATCGGCATCAGTATATCCACGGAGTATCACACTCCCGGCAGTGTATCTCAGCCCATGGTTTATCGTGCCCCGAAGATATCTCAAAAGATTTTTGGCACCAACCCAGTGAAAATGATGAGGCTCAACCATCTGTTGACTCAAAGTGTTCACTGCAAAACATATGTCCGGACGGGTGTTCACTAAGAACATCAAGGCTCCTATGAGTTGACGATACTCAGTAGGATTGGCCAAGATAGGCCCAGCAGCGCTGCCACTCAACTTTTTAAAGTTGAGTTCCATCGGTGTCGACACGGACTTACAGTCCACCATTCCAAATCTTTCCCGAAGCTTCACAATATATTTTCCTTGAGAAAGGAAAATCTCTCCAGGTCTCTGCCAGACCTCCAGGCCTAGGAAATAGTGCATCAGTCCTAGGTCCTTCATCTCGAATTCAACAGCAAGCTCCCTCTTACATTGATGAATGAGAGAGTCATCACCAGTCAGGAAGAGGTCATCCACATACAGCACTAGAATGAGAGGCTTCTCTTTCACAACCTTGAAGTATAGGTTCGGATCAGCATTGCTTCGAGTGAAGCCTAGCTTCATCAAGTAACTATCCATCCTCTCGTACCAAGCTCTGGGTGCTTGCTTTAACCCATAGAGGGCTTTCTTCAACCTGCAGACATGAGTGTCTCGATCCTGAACTTCAAATCCCATAGGTTGTTCTACATACACCTCTTCCTTTATTGCACCATGCAGAAAAGCGGTCTTGACATCCATCTGATGAAGACTCCATCCTTGTGTAGCAGCAAGGGCTATGATTGATTGGATGGTGGTATATCGTGCCACAGGTGCAAATATGTCATCATAGTCAATTCCTTCCTTTTGAGAGAAGCCACGAGCAACAAACCTTGCCTTGAACTTTTCAGCACTCCCATCAGATCCATGTTTGATCTTGTAGAGCCATTTCGCGGTGACAACAGATTTGTCCTTCGGTCTCGGGACCACATCCCATACATCATTCTTCATTATGGACTCATATTCTTCGTGCATAGCATCCTTCCAAACTTGATGCTTTACGGCTTCCTCAAAAGATCCAGGTTCAGATTGTACAATAGTACTCATGGCGGCTAGATACCCTTGGTATCTACACGGCTTCTTGCTTTCTCGGAATGTCCCCCTTGGGGCAGCATGACCCTCAGCATCTTCGAGGGTGTCCCTGAGCCATGATGGTCTCTTTCCTAGTGAAGGGGTTGGATCAATAGGGTCCATTGGCCCTTCAATATCAGGCATAGTCTCATCCTGGGGTTCTTCCAGATTCCCAGATCTATCTTCATGATTTTCTTCAGATCTAGGAAGATCTACTACTTTCTTCAGGGAAGCATCTTCGTCAAAAGTGACATCATGGCTTATCTCTACTTCCCTTTGACCAGGTACATAGACTCCATATGCCTTAGAAGTCTCACTGTAGCCCACAAACATTCCTTTCTTCCCAGTAGCATCCAGCTTACTTCTCTTTTCTTTCGGCACATGAAAATAGACAAGACATCCAAAAATTCTAAAATGTGAGACATCAAGTTTCTTACCAGAGAAAACCTCTTCGGGAGTTTTGGAGTCCAAAGCGGAATGAGGGCATCGGTTTTGAATGTACACAGCAGTATTTGCAGCTTCTCCCCACAGAAACTTTGGTAGACCCTGGTCACATAGCATGGCACGGGCAGCTTCCACAATAGTTCTATTCTTGCGTTCAACAACACCATTCTGCTCAGGAGTATATGCAGTGGTAGTCTCCCTCTTAATGCCAGCTTCTCTGCAAAAGTCTTTGAACTCATTTGACTCATATTCAGTGCCATTGTCAGTCCTCAAAATCTTGATCTTCTTTTCGGTCATATTTTCCACCAAGGCTTTGAATGTACGGAACCACATGAAAGCCTCATCCTTCTTCTTCAAGAAATATATCCAGGTTTTGCGAGAGAAGTCATCAGTAAATGTCATATAGTAAGAACATCCCCCAGGGATGTTACAGGCAACATACCAGAAAGATCAGAATGAACCAGTTGCAATATCTCAGAGTTCTTTGTGACACTTGAGGGGAAAGGTCCCCTTGTATGTTTTCCTTCAGCACAGCCCTTACATACACCTTCATGATTATTTCCAAAATCAGGCATCCCTGTCACCACCTTCCTTGCTTCGGGAAGGGCTTTGTAATGAAGGTGTCCAAATCTTCGGTGCCATAGTTCGGTTTGTCAGATAGTATCACAAGTCATAGCTCCCAACGGACTCCCTCCAACCTGGTAGAGTGTACCAACTCTAAAACCAATAGAGATAGCTTCCTTGAAGCTCTTCTTCCACATGAGCACCTTTCCATCAGAGAAAGTTACATTGAATCCTTTGTCTTCCAGGGCAGATACAGACACAAGGTTCTTCTTCAATTTGGGTACATAGAGTACATCTTGCAAACGGAGGACTTGACCTTGGGACAAGTGGAGGGTCACAGTCCCGGTCCCTTTCACAGGATAAGTGGCATTATCCCCAAGGATAATTTCTAGATTAGTATCCCTTTCAACCATGTCAGAAAGTGCTTCCTTGAATCCGGGGATGTGTCTTGAGGCACCACTATCAATTAGCCAGACATCCATAGTGTCGGGCGGAGATGCAGCTGAGAGAGCAGATACCAGAATATACTCATTTCTTTTATCAACAACCTTAGACTCCTCATACCTGGTATTTCTGGACCTCTTAGAAGGTTGATGGTTTCCTCCAAAGTGTGCCTTCCTCTTTCCTTTGGATTTGTCATTTCTTCGATTCCCATTTCTTCGGTTGTTGTTGTTATCGTCACTATCGGGAGAATCCTTCTTGAAGGGGCATTCTCTAGCATAGTGTCCAGGCCTATGGCAGGTGAAACATTTACCCTTCTTCTCTTGAGTCTTTGTCCTTCTTTGTCCTTAGAACCACCAGAGTTCTTCTTTCGGGAATGAGCACCATAGGCAGCATTTCTTTCATTATCAAATTCCTTCATCCTTGTTTCTTCTTGCATACATCTTGACAGAAGCTCATCAAAGTTAGGAATGGTATTATTGTTGAGAATAGTAGTTGTGAATACTTGCCATTCATATGGAAGTCCTCCAAGTGCTGTGAGAACCATCTCACGATCAGCTATTATCTCCCCAATAGCTAGCAGATTGTTCCTGGTTTCGGTCAACTTCAGAAAGAAAGTTTGAACAGACTCATCTCGGCCCTTCTTCATATTCTTCAACTTGTTCTTGAGGAATAGCACTTGGTTCACATTGTTTACTTGAAACATAAGTATCACTTTGTCATACATCTCCTTGGATGTGCCTAGTTCAGATATGTAGGCAACCAGACTCTTATTTATGGATTCCCTGATCAGCAGCTTTGCTCTGATTTCACCCTTCTTATACTTGTTTCTAACAGCAGCAGAGGCATTGGATGGAGGTTCTATAATCTTCCCTGTCACATGATCCAGGAGATCATGATCTTCTAATTTAAGATCTAATATCATCTTCCAGGGATGGAAGTCATCACTTCCAGTCAGCTTGTCATTCTCCTTGAATTCAAGACTAGTGGAACCCATTTCCTCCGATGATGATTGCTATAGATTGAGTTTGTCTTCACCTCAGCTCCGATACCATGTAAAGTTTTGTAGATGTTCTATGCTAGTAGCAATTTCACTTTTATTTCAGCAATCATACAAGTAGTTAAGCAAAATGCAGATAGAACATATAAGAAGATCTTACAGAAGACAAATCAGAAACAGAAAAAATGTGTATGTTCGTTTCGGCGGTCAACAGGATGCTTCAACCAGCAAAGTCTCCTTTGGTCAGCCAGCCCAGCATGTGTCACAACAACCCTTCAATCTGTAGATGAGTCAACCCAAGTCAACTCTGCAAAAGTCAACGCTGTCCTGAAAATTCAACGCAGGGGCAGCAAGCTAAAAGTCAACGCAGCAGCAAAACGGTCAAACCTTTGACCTCGATTTTTGTGCGAGGTAGTACGGCCTTCATAAATCCAACCTTCCACAAGTTTTCAGCTTGTTTGGACCAAGCGTTGACCAAAGTCAACGCTGGTCAAATTTCTGCGAAACCCTAGCAGCAGCAAATCCGTACTTTAGCTCAGCCGTACAGTTTGTCCTCTTCGTCCTCCAAACGTGTGGCTGAAACTCGTCCTTCTTGGTAGCTCGTACTCTAAGATGAGAGAGGAATATGTGAGTTGTGATGATAATGATAATCTCTCCAACTTTTCCTGTATATATATCCATCATGAGGGTGTGTGACACATCTGTTGGGCATGCGAGCCTACATTACAAAACTGGCCGACCTTGCACATATAATTTATTAAAAATAATAAATTCAAAATATAAGTTCTGCTCATCGGATTAAGACATATTTTATATGGATTTCACACCTCTCAGAAAGAGGAATCCAACAAAAATATTAGCCTCTTAATCTGAGCATCTTAATATCGAGTTTGGACCTAGTTGTCCAAATTTAACACTCATCAAACTATGTTGTTTGGAGGATCAGGTTGGATGTGACTTTGGATGAAAACGATGTCTTGGAATATGTTGAAGGAAAGGTACCTAAGCCCTCGGAGAATGCTTCTACTGCTATCAAAGCCAAGTACAAGAAAGGTGAGGCCAAAGCTAAGAAGATTATTATTGATTCTTTGAGACACCATTTGATTACTTATGTTGCAAAGTTGAAGAAGTCCAAGGAAATGTATAATAAGTTGGTTGGGTTGTATGAAGTCAACAACTTGAGCCAACTCAAGGATATTAAGATGAACAAGGGAGAAACTGTGCAATCATACTTCATGAAAATATCCCAACTCAAGGATCAATTGTTGTTTGTTAAGGAAGTTACATCTGATCGAGAGTTGGAACTCTGTTTGTTAAGGAAGTTACATCAGATCGAGAGTTGGAACTCATTACACTTGGAGGTGTTCCTCTGATTGGGGAGACATTCATTACTGCCATAAGCAACAATGACAGGTTTCCTTCATTTGATGAACTTGTTGGCAAGTGCACTCGAGAAGAGACCAGGATATTTCTAGAGGGAGAATTCAAAAGCATAAAGAAGGAGAACCCTGTAAATTTTTGAAGATGTTCTATGCTTGATGCAAATTTACTTCAAACCTGATACCAAATAGCAATCACATAAACATGAAAGTAAAATGTTGATAGAACATACCAATAGATCGACGGAAGACAAGCCAAAAATACACTTAACTTTGATCAGCAAAAATATATGTGATGTGGTGTGTTATGAGGATCAACAGGATGCTTCAACCAGCAAAGTCTCCTCACGGTCAGCGAACCAGAAGTGTCACACAACCCTCAAGACAGCTCCACAAAAGTCAACCCAAAGTCGACGAAAGTCAACATTGTCCAGTCAACACAGAACAACAGCAGCAAAAAGTCAACGCAGCAGGTCAAAGGTCAACGTCTAGCCTCGGTATATGTGCCAATGAATGCAGCCTTCAAAAATTGGAAGTTTGGTGAAGGTTTGAGGTGAAGGTTTGAGGTCAAAAGGACCAAGCATTGACCAAAGTCAACGCTGGTCAAACCTGCGTTGATACCCTAGACAAATCCATACCAGAAACCCTAGCTGTTGTTCCACACATGTGAGAAGAAAAGCCTCCAAAAGGTGATCGAACCAATCAAACACAAGAGAGGAGTGTGTGATGAGTGGTTGATGAAATGACCTCCAAGTTTGTCCAATTTATATCCATCTGTGCAGGTGTGTGACGCATCTGTTGGGGCTCCAAGCCTACATTACAATTCTGGTCGACCTTGCACATAAGTGGAATAAATTCAAAATAAATGTTCTACTCACCCGATCAAGATGATCTTTAGATCAATCTTGCACCTCTCCGAAAGTGGAATCCAATAAATATATTGCCATCATCATCTGAGCAGTACAACATGGAGTTTGGACCTAGTTGCCCAAAATTAACACTCCCTCTCAACTAGGGAGAACTCCATCCACCAATGCCATCCAAACACCGTGAGTCATCCCGTCGTAACTTGCTTTGTTGGCTTCTTTATTTCAAATGGTGAGTCACAAAGACATCACTCCCGGCTGACCCGAAATCAGCTCAAAGGTCTGAAACTTCTATAAGACTCAAAGGAGTCTCATACTAACCCGAAGTTTGTTTAACTGACCCGATGTCAGTTGGAGGTCCAAAACCTCACTTGGACTCAAAAAGAGTCATATACTATCTCGAAGTTAGTTTAATTGACCCGAAGTCAGTTGGAGGTCCGAAACCTCACTAGACTTTATCCCAGATCAAGTGGTTGGACACATGCCATCCTAGACATAGAGAGTACGCCAACATGGCCTTCCCCAAGGGCTCAGTGAGAATATGTGTGACCTGCTCATCAGTTCCTATATGATCGAGCCTTACGACGCCTCACTGTACCATATCCCAGATAAAATGGTACCTGATATCGATATGCTTGGATCGATCATGGAACACGGGATTCTCTGACAAATGAATCCCACTCTGGTTATCACAAAGGATAACGGTGGTATCTAGCACATGCCCGAACAGCTCACTGAAGAGATTTCGCAACCAAATAGCTTCACAACAGGCCATACTCGCTGCAATGTATTCGGCCTCAATGCTACTCAAAGCCACCGACTTCTGCTTCCTGCTCATCCAAGATATCGAAGCAGACCCAAGTGTGAAGCAGCATCCAGATGTGCTCTTGCAATTCACCACACTGCCAGCCCAATCGGCATCCATATATCCATGGAGTCTCAAACTCTCTGCAGTGTATCTCAGCGCATGGTTTATCGTGCCCCGAAGATATCTCAAGAGAATCTTGGCACCAACACAGAGAATGTGATGAGGATCAACCATGTGTTGACTCAAGGTGTTCACTGCAAAACATATGTCCAGACGGGAGTTCACTAAGAACATCAATGCTCCTACGAGTTGACGATACTCGATAGGATTTCCCAATGTGGGACCAGCAGCGTTTCCACAACTTCTTGAAGTTGAGCTCCATTGGTCTTGACACGGACTTACAGTCCACCATACCAAATCTCTCTAGCAACTTCACAATATATTTTCCTTGAGAGAGGAAAATCTCGCTAGGTCTTTGCCAGACCTCCAAGCCTAGGAAGTAATGCATCAGTCCTAGGTCTTTCACCTCGAACTCAAAAGCGAGCTCCCTCTTACACTAATGAATGAAAGGGTCAGCATCTGTCTGGAAGAGATCGTCCACATAGAGAACCAGAATGAGAGGCTTTTCTCTATCAACCTTGAAGTAAAGGTTCAGATCAGCATTACTTCGAGTGAAACCCAGCTTCATCAAGTAGCTATCTATCCTCTCGTACCAAGCCCTAGGAGCTTGCTTCAACCCATAGAGGGCATTCTTCAACCTGCATACATGAGAGTCACTATCCTGGACTTCGAACCCCAAAGGTTGCTCCACATACACCTCTTTCTTTATCAAACCATGCCGAAAAGCGGTCTTCAAATCCATCTGATGGAGACTCCATCCTTGCATGGCAGCAAGGGCAATAATAGATCGGATGGTGGTATAGCGGGCCACAGGTGCAAATATATCATCATAATCTATGCCTTCCTTTTGAGAGAAGCCTCGGGCAACGAATCTTGCCTTGTACTTTTTAGCACTACCATGAGATCCATGTTGGATCTTAAAGAGCCATTTTGAGGTGACAACGGCTTTGTCCTCCGGTCTCGAGCCCACATCCCAAACATCATTCTTCATAATGGACTCGTACTCTTCGTGCATAGCATCCTTCCAGAGTTGATGCTTTACGGCTTCTTCAAATGATCCAGGCTCAAATTGTACGATAGTACTCATGGCTGTTAGATATCCTTGGTATCTATTAGGCTTCTTGCTTTCATTGAATGTCCCCCTTGGGGCCATGTGTCTCTCGGCATCCTCGAGAGTATCTCTGAGCCATGAGGGTCTTCTCTTCATTCAAGGAGGTGGATCAATAGGGTCCATCGGTCCTTCAGCATCAGGCATCATCTCATCCTTCGACTCTTCTTGCTTCCATGTTCTTTCATCATGGTCTTCCTTGGAGCTAAGAAGATTTATCACTTTCCTAAGGGAAGCATCTTCATCGAAGGTGACATCGTGGCATATCTCTGCTTCTCTTTCGGCACAACCCTGACATACACCTTCATGATCATTTTTGAATTCGGGCATCCATGTCACCACCTTCCTTGCGTCGGGAAGGGCTTTGTAATGAAGGTGTCCAAAACTCCGGTGCCATAATTCGGTTTGACGAATTGTATCACAAGTCATAGCCCCCAATGGACTTCCTCCAACCTAGTAGAGTGTATCAACTATAAAGCCAATAGTGAGAGCTTCCTTAGAAACTCTTCTTCCAAATGCGTACCTTTCCATCGATGAATGCCACCTTGAAACCTTTGTCTTCCATGGCCGAAATAGACACAAGGTTCTTCTTCAAATCAGGTACATACAATACATCTTGTAAACGAAGGACTTGACCTTGAGATAAATGGAGGGTCACAGTCCCTTTCCTTTTCACGGGATAGGCGGCATTATCTCCAAGGATAATTTGTAGATTAGTATCCTTCTCAATCAAATCAGAGAGGGCTTCTTTAAAACCAGTGAGGTGCCTTGAAGCACCACTATCAATCAACCAGACATCCAGGGTGTCGGGTGGAGATGCAGTAGAGAGGGCAGATACAAGAATGAATTCATTTCTTTTATTGTCAACAACATTAGATTCATCATACCTGGAATTTCTTGACCTTTTGAAAGGTTGCCCATTTCCATTACGACCAGAGGGAGCCTTCCTATTTCCTGTGAACCTATTGCTCCTTTGATTGCCATTCCCCTTGTTGTTGTTGTCATCATCCCCAGGAGAATCCCTTCTATTAGGCCATCTTTAGCATAGTGGCCAAACTTGTTACATGTGTAACATCTTCCTTTCTTTCCTTTGGCCCCTGCTCTTCCATGGTTCCTCGGAACACCATTGTTCTTCTTCTTAGCATGAGCGGTGAAGGCAGCATTACCTTCATTTTCATATTCCATCACTCTTGTTTCCTCTTGAGTGCATCTCGACAATACTTAATCAAAATCATGAATCACATGATTATTGAGAATGGTAGTATTGAATACATGCCATTCTGAGGGGAGACCTCCAAGTGCAATCAGAACCATTTCTCGATCATCTATTGTTTCCCCAATGGCGAGAAGGTTATTCCTGATTTCGGTCAACTTCAAAAAATAGGATTGAACAGATTCATCCTTGCCTTTTTTGAGATTCTTCAATTGGTTCTTAAAGAATAGAACTTGATTTGCATTGTTAGCCCTGAACATATTGACCAACTTATCATACATCTCCTTAGATGTGCCCAGCTCAGAGATGTAAGCAACCAGACTTTTGTAGATGGAATCCCGGATAATTAGCTTAGCTTTGATTTCCCCTTTTCTATACTTCGACTTTGTGGCAGTGGGTGCAAATGATGGAGGCTCTTGGATTTTTCCCTGCACATAGTCCATGACATCTTGATCTTCCAAGACCAAGTCCAAAGACATCTTCCAAGCATGATAGTCAGACTTGCCAGTCAACTTATCATCAGCTTTGAAGCCATTATAATTTGAGGTACCCATGGGTCCTTGACAAATGCTACTACTTCGATGATTGCTCTCAACACAAACTTGGGCTTTGTCTTCAACTTAGCTCTGATACCATGAACATTTTTGAAGATGTTCTATGCTTCATGCAAATTTACTTCAAACCCAATACCAAATGGAAATCACATAAACATGAAAGTAAAATGTTGATAGAACATACCAATAGATTGACGGAAGACAAGCCAAAAATAAACTTAACTTTGATCAGCAAAAATATATGTGATGTGGTGCGTTAAAGCGGTCAACAGGATGCTTCAACCAACAAAGTCTCCTCACGGTCAGCCAACTAGAAGTGTCACACAACCCTCAAGACAACTCCACAAAAGTCAACCCAAAGTCAACATTATCCAGTCAACACAGAACAGCAGTAGCAAAAATTCAACGCAGCAGGTCAAAGGTCAATGTCTAGCCTCGATATATGTGCCAATGAATGCAGCCTTCAGAAATCGAAAGTTTGGTGAAGGTTTGAGGTCTCAAAACTGCATTGAAACCCTAGACAAATCCGTACTAGAAACCCTAGCTGTTGTTCCACACGTGTGAGAAGAAAAGCCTCCAAAAGGTGATCGAACCAATCAGACACAAGAGAGGAGTGTGTGATGAGTGGTTGATGAAATGACCTCCAAGTCTGTCCAATTTATATCCATCTGTGAGGGTGTGTGACACATCTGTTGGGGCTCCAAGGCTACATTACAATTATAGCTGACCTTGCACATAAGTGGAATAAATTCAAAATAAATGTTTTGCTCATCCAATCAAGATGATCTTTAGATCAATCTTGCACCTCTTCGAAAGAGGAATCCAATAAAAATATTGGCATCATCATATGAGCAGTACAACATGGAGTTTGGACCTAGGTGCCCAAAATTAACAAACCCTCTACATCTGCTACTCAAGACAAGAAAAGGAAAGGAAGAAGAGGACCATCTAACTCTAGAAACCCTGGCCCTGCATCCAGGGACTCCAATAGAAGAAAAAAAAGGAACAAAGACCTGTCACATTTTCAATGTTTCAATAGCCATAAGTGAGGTCACTATGCCCAAGATTGCCCGGAGAAGAATGATGCTCCTAGATCCTGTTAGCCACTACCTGTGGGTAGTATGCATAGGAGAATTTTTTTCTCCCAGATGGTCCTCAACCAACAGCCAATAACCAACAGCCCCTTGCAGCCACCAGATAGCTCGATTTGTCGTTATCTCCGCCACCTAATCCAGCAATGTGATCCTTCACCCATCTGTGATGAATGTAAAAGGGTGGAAAAACAAAGGTCGAGGTAACTCATGTACCACGATTTGCTCCCTCTTACACTCATATACACAGGTGTGGGCTTCCCTTATTATAACTACCCTCGTACCATGGCAGGTGACTTGGAGCATTCCCCTGATTCCCACTTTGTTCCATCACTATATCATCTACCACCTACCACTTGGTGGATGTACCACCTAATAGGGTCCTTGATCAACCCCCTTTTTGAACTTGGAGATACTTGTACATGCCAAAGCCAACTATGGAAGGGCATACCACCATGAAATCGTTTTGTGAAATTCCACTCGGAGACGGTTTTATTCAATAAATTAATTATTTTTAATGAGACCCTAAGTCTAAACTTAGGAAATTAAAATAATTAATGGGCATTAATCTAACTGTGGGTGTAACTTCTAGAAGAAGACAAGGATCAAGTCAAAACGATCTTAGCCATTGATTAGCTTCTAATTTGGGTCGTTGAATGTCAACTAGAAGATTATTTAAAGAAGCTTGAGGGTCATTTGGAAAACACACCGTGGCAGATATTCAGTTACCCAAGAAAATCGATTTTCTCACTCACTGAAGTTCGGTACGAGAAATCAATTCAGAGGGAGAGTTGCAGGGTGGAGAGAGAGAGGAGATCAGAAAGAGTTGAGAGTACAGAACCCGACCCGAAGAAGCAGCGCATAGGAGGGACAGAGCAGAGGCAATGACGCAGTGACAGAGACAGAAGTTGATGCAATGAGACGCAGAGAGGCTCAAGGGCTCTCTAGGGTCAGAAATTCACTAAGAAGCACGTGAGTTAATTGTTTTGCAAATTTCTCACAGAAACTCCTCTTCTATTCTGTTGGTTATTTTCTGTACAAGAGATTTTGCTGAAGAATAATAAAACCCTCATCTGCTGCACCGGTTTTCCCGCATTGGGTTTTTTCGGGGACAATTGTCCAAAAATAATTGTGCCATTCCTTTGCTTGTATTTCTTTATATCTTGCTCAGTATTTTATTTGTGAAGGTTGTAGTAGAATTCATTTTGATGTTTACTGAAGTAATTTTTGTAAATAACTTATTGTTGAATAATAAGCAGAAGAAATAATAGCAAAAATTGCAGTAGGATTTTTTTTAGAAATTTTCACATAGTATCAGAGCTAAGTTGAGCAAGGACACAAAAGAATCTGCATTGAAGGGAAGTCATGGTGCTGCAATGACAGCAAATCGAACCCCAGAGGGATTACGCAATTTTCTGCAGAGGCTACCAGAGAAAAGAAAAAGCATGATGGAAGATCATGACATCTCAAAGTAATCTTCCAGATTGGAAGAGGAATTTGCTTGTTTATCGACTTTTGCATCAGTCGGTGATTGGTACATTGATAGCGGGGCTTCAGCTGATATGACTGGGGTTTGAGAATATTTCTCGAGCTATCAAGAAGAACGGATGAACTTCCAGATTACTATGGGAAACCAAACGAAGTGTACCCCAGTAGGAAGAGGGACCATCGCATTTCAGACAGAAGCAGGAGATAACCTCCGAGCCACGAATGTGCTACATCTGCCAGGATTAGGACTAAATTTACTTTCAGTGTCCTAGTTGCAGGACAAGGGATATGATGTGTACTTCATTAGAAGGAAAGTATACGTTAAACATCCAAGCTGGAAGAAAAAGGCCCAGATTGGAACTCGAAGCAATAGACTATATAGATTGCAGCTCGAGTCTCCAATGGCACTGGTAGGCAAGGATCTCAATGGAGAAAAGGCCATGAATGAGCTATGGCACAGACGAATGGGGCATCTACACCATGAAGCTCTGAGAATACTCAAAGAAACTGTTACGAGAGTTCCATCCTTGAGTACCAAGCATGATGACGTATGCAGAGGATGTGTATTAGGGAAGTACGTTGAAGCAGCATATTCCAGAAGCAACAATAAGGCTCCAAGTGTATTAGGACTAATACACTCAGATATCTGCGAACCAATGTCCACCAGAGCTCTTAGCAGTGGAAAATATTGCATCACCTTTATTGATGACCACTCCAGGAAAACTTGGATCTACTTCTTAAAGACCAAGGATGAGGTCTTTGATCGGTTCAGAGAATTCGAAGCTCTGGTTGAAAATATGACAGGGGAAGAAGATAAAAGTATTGCAATCAAATAATGGTGGAGAGTACACTGACAAGGACTTCACTGAATTCTGCCCAAGAGAGGGCATCAAAAGAGAATGGAGAGCTCCATACAATCCGGAGCAGAATGGGGTTGCAGAGCGGAAGAATAGGAGTCAGGAATATTGTTGGGGCAGCAAAAGCAATGATGTATGAACAAAATCTGCCTAGATTCTTATGGGCAGAAGCATGCAACACAGTTGTATATATCCAAAATAGGACTCCTCATAGGACCTTGGTCAAGAGAACGCCCGAGAGTATCTTCACAGGGAAGAAGCCAGAAGTGAGTCATTTCAGGATATTTGGAAGTGTGGCATATTTTCACATTCCAGATGAAAAACGGAGCAAATTAGATCAGACTGTAGAGAAGGGGTGTAGGATACAGCAAGACCTCGAAGGCATACAGAATCTACATTCTAGGCAGCAGGAAGGTTGTAGTTAGAAGGGATGTACAGTTCAAGGAAGACAGAGCTTTCAGGAAATCCCAGGGATGCCTCCTGGAGAAAACTCTCAAGATGTTCCTCATGTCCAGTAGCAGCAGGGGAAGAACCAGATGTGGACAAACATCTCGATCAACCGTAACTAACACTAGCATTTCCTCAGGTGAGGAAAGCCCAGATAATACACAGAAGATGGGACAACAGGAAGAGGAACTGGTTGAGCCACCCACCACTAGTGGCAGAATTAGCAGAGAAGTACGACAGACGTTAAGGAACGCAGAGGAGTTTGTTGGAGCTCCTAGAACCAAGAAAAGGAAGCGTAGACAACCTGACAGATACCAAGCATTAGTAGCACAGGTTGAAGAACCCTCTAGCTTTCTAGAGGTTGCACAACATCAAGTCTTGGTGGATGCCATGGTAGAGGAGTATAGCTCTATCATGACTAATGATGTCTGATAAGTTGTGCCTAGACTAGAGAACAGATCAGTTGTAGGTTCGAGATGGATCTACAAGATCAAGTATGCTGCAAATGGCAACATAGAGAAATACAAGGCTAGGTTCGTGACCAAGGGGTATGCACACAAGGAAGGAAATGATTATGAAGAGACCTTAGCCCCTGTTTCCAAATACACCTCCATCAAATCTGTTATGTCCTTAGCAACGTAGATGGGATGGGAAATTCACCAAATGGATGTTAAGATAGTGTTCTTGAATGGGGTGATAGAAGAGGAGGTGTACATTGAACATCTTGAGGGCTTTGAGACCCATGAGAAGAAATCTCATGTATGCAGACTAAAGAAAGCCCCAAATGGGCTCAAGTAGGCACCTAGAGCATGGTACGGTCAGATTGATGGGTACTTGCAGTAGTTGGAATTTGTCAAGAGTGACACAGATCCTAATCTCTACTATTTGATGGTAGAGAATTAGCCACTTATACGGGTATTGTATGTAGATTATTTGTTCCTTACAGGATCATCTAGGCTCATAAAGGACTGCAAGAAGAACTTGGAATTTGAATTCGACATGAAGGACATGGGGTTGATGCATTACTTTCTAGGGTTGGAGGTGTGGCAGAAGAATGGAGAAATCTTCCTAGGACAAGGAAGATATGCCTCAGAAATTCTGAAAAGAATCAGGATGCAAGATTGTCGGCCCATGCCATGCCCATGATAACCAACTGGAAGAAGATAGATGCATCAGGAGACAAGGAAGTGGACCCCACCTTGTACAGACAGCTCATTGGGCCACTTATGTATCTAGTCAACACCAGGCCAGACACCTGCTTTGTTGTCAACACCCTCAATCTTTTCATGGTAGAACCAAAGAGGGTACACTAGGAAACAGCACGGCACATTTTCATATATGTGTGGGGAACAATCGAATACGGGTTGCAATACGCCTGCGGAGATGATGTCAAATTGAGCGGTTTCACAAACGCAGATTGGGCAGGCAATTCAATAGATCGAAAGAGTACCACAGGGTATTGCTTCAGCATTGGATCAGGGATGACCTCTTGGTGCAGTAGGAAGCAGAAATCCATAGCACTGAGCTCAGTAGAGGCAGACCATATGGCAGCAAGCATAGCTACGTGCGAAGCCATATGGCTCATAAAACTGCTAGTGAACTTCTTCGGAAGAAAGATGGAAGTGACCAGTATCTACTGTGATAATCAGAGTTGTATCAAACTCTCTGAGAATCCAGTATTTCATGATCGATCAAAGCACATGGACATCAAGTGTCATTTCATTAGACACTGTGGCAGTACAGTTGCAATACGTCCCCACAAGGGATCCGGTGGCAGACATACTCACCAAAGCTCTCGAAAGAGCCAAGTTTGTACACTTCAGGGAGCAGATGGGTATGTTAGAGAATTTGTTTCAATAGCAGAAACAGGTGGTATTTCAGCCACAGATGCAGCGTTAAGAGGGAGTTGCAGTACAGATGTAGTGTTGATCATGGCAGGGTCAGCAGCAGTGCAGTAGTTGATGGGAAGCATGTCAGACATCAGCAGCACAGTAGTTGATGGGCAGCATGTCAAACATCAGCAGTGCAGAGGGAGATGCTTTAGAGTTAGAGCAGTATGCAGCAGGCTGCAGCACATATTTGCTAGAGCACATTCCTCGTTAAGAGGGAGAGTTGATTTGTGGTAGCAATGAATGTGCTTTAAGTCTCAAATTTTGTGGAGAGACTTAGACACATGCATTCAAGATAACCCAAAAATCCTTTTGTGAAATTCCACCCGGAGACAGTTTTATTCAATAAATTAATTCTTTTAATGAGACTCTCAAGTCTAAACTTAGGAAATTAAAATAATTAATTGGCATTAATCTAACTGTGGGTGTAACTTCTAGAATAAGACGAGGATCAAGTCAAAATGATCTTAGCCATTGATTAGCTTCTAATCTGGGTCGTTGAATGTCAACTAGAAGATTATTTAAAGACGTTTGAGGGTCATTTGGAAAACACACCGAGGCAGATACTCAGTTTTACAAGAAGATAGATTTTCTCACTGGCTGAAGTTAGGCACGAGAAATCAAGTCAAAGGGATAGTTGCAGGGTGGAGAGAGAGAGGAGATCAGCAAGAGCTGAGAGTACAGAATCTGACTGAAAGAAGCAGCGCAGAGGAGGGACAGAGCAAAGGCAGTGACGCAGTGACAGAGACAGCATAGAGGTTGTGACATTGGGACTGTGCAGAAGCTGACGCAGTGAGCCGCAGAGAGGCTCAAGGGCTCTCCATAGGTCAAAAATTCACTACGAAGCACGTGAGGAAATTGTTTGTAAATTTCTCACAAAAACTCCTCTTCTATTCTGTTGGTTATTTTTTGTACAAGAGATGTTGCTGAAGAATAATAAAACCCTCATTTGTTGCACCGATTTTCCTGCATTGGGTTTTTCCAGGGACAATAGTCCAAAAATAATTGTGTCACTCTTGTGCTTGTATTTCTTTATATCTTGCTCAGTATTTTATTTGTGAAGGTTGTAGTAGAATTTATTTTGATGTTTACTGAAGTAATTTCTGTAAATATCTTATAGCTGAATAATAAGTAGAAGAAATAATATCAGAAACTGCAGTAAGATTTCATTTTAGAAATTTTCACAACTAGCCCTCCAGAGGGCCACCTTAGCACTTGTAGGGTGAGCATTGAGAGCCATGGGCCTTCACCATAGCAGAGATTCCTTCATGGATCCCCAACACCATTCATTTATTGTTCATGTTCCACCTTTTGGATGAGGATGATGCACCTGGTTCACCATGCCTAACCGGCTCCACACTTGCACCATACACTTGGCAAATGTTCCAGGGTCCAAATGAGGATGTGTCTCACTGTAGGAGGCAAAGGGAGGGATGATGTCATCATCCCGGCCCATACAGATGGTTTACAAGCATTTTCAATCCACTTGGAGACCCATGAGGATGTCCTTGTGCCCCCACACCCACTTGGGAGCACTAGGGGATTTTCTTGGAAAACAAGGAGCCAACCCCTTGTCCATTATGTTTGGAGTCCATTCTCGCATCATGGCACACTTTGGACTTCATTAGGCCTTCTCAATGGCCCAAAGACTCATTATATCGATCATTCTGCCCTCTTGAGAGGCTTATTCTTATGTTATTGAACTATCTTGTTGGGCTTGTCACCAAGGGATGTTATTATTGCACATTATTTTATTATTTGGGGCTTCATTATGCCAATTAGGTCAATCAAACTCTTTAGAGATTGTATAAATAGATGAGAGGTGATTCATTTCTCTCATCATCACTTGGATTGGGTTTTAGTAGCTACTTGGAGAATTTTGCATTCCCTTTTAGAGGATGAGTTTGGTTTCATGGATGAATTTTGATGTTTGGATTCTATCTTCTTGGTCTTGGAGCTTCCATATTGACATAATTTGATGATTAGATATACTCATTTGTACATGTAAGTTGTCTTTTTCATGTTTATTCTTGTTATTTACTTTGTCACATGAATGTTGTTGGGATTTTCACTATCTAGGTCTGAAATTCACTACTATTCTATGGGAAATTGTGGACATTTTGATCTTTTGAAGTGTTGCATCATTGTATGTGTCATCTCTGAATGGGTGAATGTTCCTAGAGATTATTTTTGTTGAATACATCTTGATAAGTCATGAATCGTTGCACATCGAAGTATAAAGTCCTTGGGTATCTTCTCTCATGCCCTAACTACCATGCGAAGTTGCCTAAAGGCCTCCTTGATTGGGTATAGTCTCTCCAAATCACAAGTTGACCTTGACTCCATCTTTCCCAAAGGCAAGGCACTAATCCATCCACTTGTGGTCACCTAAACGCCTTGCCCTAATAGGTCACCTAAGGCATCACATAAATCCCATTGCAGTTATCAAAACACCTCGATTTTGGGTGCATAACTGCGCTAGGGTCTCCTCTAGAGGCCCTCCAAATTTGAAGCAATTCTAACGGTGGGATCCCGAGATATAGCAAGCCCTAGCTCACAGACCATTTCTTGCCCTAGGTTCCCCTTGGCTAGTGTCCAAATTTCAATCATTGTATTCAATCTTCGAAAGAAAATGTGTCATTTGATCCTCTTCTCTTCCATAATTAAGTTAATTAACTCCATACCCTTGACCTAATTTTGGGTCCACTTGGTCCTTTGTGGTCCCACAACTCTACAACTATAATTTCACAAAGATCATATAAAGGCCAATTCTCTTCAAGAATCCTTAGGTCCAGGAAGCCGCTTTATAAGGCATATCTTCCAAACCTAGGCACAAGCATCCTCTTATCCCTTCCAAGAGAGCCCATCACCTTGCTTCAAAGCAAGAAGTAATTGAGCCTCTCTTGTGAATAGGCCTTGGGAATCGCTCCTTATCCTCTTATTGATCTATTCATCTAGTGATTACCCTTATACCGGGTCTCCTCCCATCGTGAAAGCCTGTAAAGAGCAGGGAGCCTTAGCCGAGGTGACAATGGGCTATCGTTCCATTTTTTCCCTTCGACCTAGTAGTTGCTCCTTAGGATCCCCTCCTAGGACCCCTGCTAGTTTGAGCAGTAACAGATCCTACAACAATAATTGTGGCTACAACGGCAATAGGTCTAACTATAAAAGAAGAAGAGATGATCCCATTGATCATGATGAAGGCCATCGTCCTCAAAAGAAATCAAGGAACATAAGGTATGGAAATAATGCAGTTGCCACTCAATCTAAATATTTTCTTATTTCTGCTCTTTCTAGCTCCTCTCCTTCAAATTCGTTTGATAGTAGGTTGGTAGATAGTGGGGCCTCTAGACACTTCACTGGTTATTGTGAAGTCCTCTCAAACCTGGTTGAGAGGGAGACAAATTTGAAGATCATTCTTGGGGACAACTCCACTTATCCTGTGAAGGTCTTTGGTTCTATTTCATTTCATTTAGATTATGGTGAAACTATACATCTACAGGATATTATCTATGTGTCCAGATTGAAAAAGAATCTAGTATCTACATCTGCCTTGGAGGACAAAGGAATGAAGGTACTTTTTATAAATGGAAAGGTCCTTACCTGGCTTATGGAATCTCGCTTGAGGGATGACTTCACATTGGGGTCTAAAATCGAAGGCATGTATAAAGTTAATGGAAGACTAATCCAAGCATCGGTTCATAATAGTAATCATCAATGTTAATTATGGCACCAAAGATTCGCTCACCTTCACTGTGATGCCTTGCCTAAGGTGAGGAAGATGGTTTCTAGAATGCCCAAGGTTCAAGCAAATCATGATGGTGTGTGTCTGAGATGTGCTTGTGGAAAGAAGACGAGGGGACCTTTCCCTTCTAGTAAAAGCAGGTCAAATGGGATACTTCAACTCATTCATTTTGATCTATGTGGACCTTGCAAAACTTGGAGATTCTTCCTTAAGCACAAGGACCAGGCATTTGATATGTTCAAGGACTTCAAGGCACTGATAAAAAATCAAACAGGGAAGAAAATCAAAGTTTGCAGGTCTACTAATGGTGGAGAATTCATTTCAAATGAGTTCATTGACTTTTGCAAGACAACTAGAATCACGAAGGAGACCATCATTCAATACAACCCCAAACAAAATGGAGTAGCTAAAAGAAAGAACAGGAAAATCATGGAAGTTTCCTGAGCTATGTTGCACGATCAAAAGTTGTCGAAGTTTCTGTGGGGTGAAGCAGCTAACACAGCGATCTATGTTCAAAACAGGACTCCTCATCAAGCCTTGGGTGACAGGACTCCCGAAGAAATTTTCACAGGTGTAAAGCCCGATGTTGGACATTTGAGGCTCTTTGGTTGCCCTGTCTACTTTCATGTGTTGAAGGACAAGAGGAACAAGTTGGACGCTACTAGAAATAAAGGTATGTATATTAGTTACTGTGAAAATTCTAAAGCTTATAGAATATATGTAATTGGTCAAAGAAATATAGAGTTTAGAAAGGATGTGACATTTGATGAAGATGTTTCCCTTAGGAAAGCAAGGGACACTCCTCGCCCCGCCAATGTTGAGAAGAAGGATGATGCCATGGATATTCTAGAAGGCCCTTCTGTTCCTAGGCCTAAGTCTAATCTTGCTAATGATCCTATGGAACCCATGGACCCCTTGGATCCCCCTCCATGTGATCCCCCTGCCAGGAAGAGACCATTGTGGCTTCGAGATACCTTATAAGATTTCAAGAGACATGTTGCTTCCAAAGGAACCTTTAGGGAAAGAAAGAAGCCATGCCGATATCAAGGCTATGTTGTGGCTATGAGCAACATCATTCAGGTTGAACCACACACTTTTGAAGAAGTAGTGAAAGAGAAGGTATGGAAGGACGTTATGGCAGAGGAATATGAATCCATTATGAAGAACGATGTGTGGGAAGTGGTACCGAAGCCCGAAGGAAATTCTGTTGTGACTTCAAAATGGTTATACAAGATTAAGCATGGTGCAGATGGTAGTATCGAGAAATATAAGACAAGGTTCGTGGCTAGAGGTTTCCCCCGGAAAGAGGGAGAAGACTATGATGACATTTTTCCATCAATTGCCCGCTACACTACCATTTGGTCGATCATTACTCTAGCTGCTAGCCAGGGATGGACTCTTCACCAAATTGATGTGAAGACTGTGCTTCTGCTTAGCATTCTCTATGAAGAAGTATATGTTGAGCAACCACGGGGATTTGAAGTACATGACAGGAAGACTCATGTTTACAGGCTGAAGAAAGCATTAAATGGATTAAAGTAAGCCCCCAGGCTTGGTATGCCCGCATTGATAGCTATCTGATGAAGCTTGGATTTACAAGAAGCAATCCCAACCCGAACCTCTACTTCAAAGTTGTCCAAGGTATGCCCCTTATTTTGGTATTGTAGGTTAATGACTTATTCTTGATAGGTGGATAGCCTCTTATTCTCGAGTGCAAGAGGCAGCTAGCCTCTGAGTTCGAAATAAAATACCTTGTATTGATGCACTACTTTCTGGGCTTAGAGGTGTGGCAGAGACTTGGTGAGATTTTCCTTTTCCAAGGGAAATATGTTGTGAAACTATTGGAGATATTTGGTATGGTGGAATGTAAGTCTATGGCCACACCGATGGAGATGAACTTTAAGAAGTTATGCGGAGAAGTTGCAGGACTCGATCTGACAAATCCCACTGAGTACCAACAATTGATTGGGGCACTGATGTTCTTAGTGAACACTAGACCAGACATATGTTTTGCAGTTAACACTCTGAGTCAATTCATGACCGAGCCCCTACATGCACACTGGATCATTGCTAAGCATGTGCTGACATACTTACATGGGACGATTAATCATGGACTGAGATATGCTGCCGGAGATGTGAGGGTACATGGATACACTGAAGTTGAATGGGTCATAAATGTTATTGACAGGTAGAGCACATTAGGGTGTTTTTTTAGCCTGGGATATGTCATGATGTCTTGGATGAGCAGGAAGCAGAAGTTTGTTGCTCTTAGCACAGTCGAGGTTGAGTATGTTGCTGCTAGCATGGCTAGCTGTGAGGCAGTATGGTTGAGGAAGCTCTATCGAGAGTTTTTTGAGCAAGTATTGGATACGACAGTGATATATTGCAACAACAAAAGTGAGATCTGACTTTCCGAGAATCCCGTGTTCCACAACAAGTCCAAGCACATTGAGATTAGATATCACTATATCCAGGATATGGTGCAGAGAGGAGCCATAATACTCCATCACAGTTCGACTGATGAGTAGATAGATGATATTCTTACCAAGGCTTTGTCGAAAGGGAAGTTCACGACTGATCGAGAACACTGAGCTACCTCTTCGCCCCTGTTTGTGCTCCCAAGGTGGGAATTGAGCTGAAGAGCCCCTGGGTTGAGGGATCTCTGGACAATAGGTGTGTGTGATCCTTGTTTATTATGGCAAGTTGGGTATCTCCCCTATCAGGTCTGGGAGAGTATACCCCAGCATGCATCCTACCCTCAAGTTGGGCTTCCAAGGATTGCCACTCATCTGGCCAACGGGTGAGGATACTTGGGTGTGTGAGATCCTTACCTTTCATGTTAAGTGGTATCTCTCCCAAGTGATGGGATGCAGGTGTTCTACCACTTGTCTTTTGAGGGTCAAGGTGGGAAGATCAACGGAAAATAGGATGGTTGCGATCCTTACCTCTCATGGTAAGTGGTATCTTGCCTATTTTCATTGGACATTGGAATGGATGTGATCCTCACCTTTCACGGTAAGTTGTATCTTTCCCATTGTTATTGGATATAGGGTGGTAAATGGATCACCCCTATGATGATTCTTCTTCTTTAGATTCGAGAATGTTCAGCATACGAGCAGAGATGAGCAGAGAATGTATAGCAGATGAGCACAGATGAGCATAGAATATTCAGCAGATGAGCAAAGACGAGATACGATATGGCACAGCGATGATGATGACGTTACATTTGAGATGAGATTTATGATGCGGTTAGAAATTCCTCACTGGTTGAGCAAGTGTTGAAATTTGGAAGCTCAAGGAAAAATTCCCTCCTTAGGGAAGCCCTCCTCACCCTCTGGAGACCCTACTAGCCCTTGGAAGAATTTAATTTGCACAAGGAAAAATATTCATTTTTAATGTGAAATCCACATCTACACAAAAGTACAAGTCGGCCTACGCAAGAAAATTCGACCTCCTCAACCACATACAAATTCACCTCATGTCACATCACTGGGAGGCATCTCATCATACATTTGTCCTTCATTTGATTTGATTAGCTCGGAAAATTGTAGGTCCAAGCTCACATGTACGAAGAGAGAGAGTATTTTGTTGACTATGTTAACTTTTTATTTTGGCATATTTTGACCAACGTTGACTTTTGGGATTTTGGGAGTGGTTTGACTTGGGATTTGAATCTGTTTTTGGAGGCTGAATTCAAGAGAGAGAAGGTCAAGATTTTCTGGGGACTTTGACCACATATCTGAGGTAGGTTTGACTGCAGGTTGACTTGGTGCATTGATCAATTTTGAAGGAGATTTTGTGACTATTTTAACCGAGTTAGACTGAGGGAAGGAGGTTGAATTCTTTGCTACCTTGACCGAACCTTTTAGAGGAATTTGACTATTGATCGTTGACTTGTTAGGGCAGAGTTGACTATTGTTGACATTGACCAGAAATTGCAGATTTGACTTTTGACCATATTTGACTTTTGGGCTCATCTTTGATTGGCTATTGGATGATTGATTTGACTAGTCAAGGCTTTGACCTTTGACTCATTGTTGATGTACTTGGATTATGTATCTCTCTACTGAACATTTGATGACAATATAATAGAAGAAGAATTTGGAAAGGGTTTTCCCCTGCTCTTTGAACAAATCTTGCATCTCTATTGTTCTTGGTTGTCTTCTATTATGCATTTGGTTTATTGTTCTATTTACAATTGCTTACTGTCATTGGATAATTGAAATTGAATTCGATAAATGATTGCTATTGGAAGAAGAATTGTTATAAAGTGATTCCTACAGAATAGAACAGTCGAAAATTAACAATAAGCAACAATGTTTGGTGGTGTTGCCATCAATGCGAAAGGGGAGATTGCTGAGCATGTTGGCAATTTTTGTCAGTAATGTCATGTAATTTCAAGTTCAGAGGAAGGTTATGAGGTTTTCATGCACGAGGATTATGTTGTTATTGATGTCTTGATTGTTTCTACTAACAATGTGCTAAACCTCTAATGCCTTGGTTATTAATGAGTAGCCTATCCTTGAAGGCATTTTGTCTGCAGGTGACCTACTCAAAAGCATATGAAAAGCGATTAGTTGGATAGTCCTCTCCAAGAGCTTTCCAAAGGTATATGTCACTTAGGTTAACTCCCCAGAATTGAGGAGATACCAAGGTTTAAAGTAAGTTCAAGCAAGGTTCCAAAGGTGCATGGTTCCAGCAGGGGCACCTCATCGAATCGGTGAATCCATAGTGGAAGGGAGAAAATATCGGGACGAATAATGCGACGGCCGACGAGCGATGGAGTGATAAGCCGCTGGTCCTAGTCCCTAGTCACAAGGAGCTAGGCTAAAGTGCCCAATTGCTTATCGAACCGCCCGATCCATTCGACATGGAAACAACTACAACAGGCAGCGAACAACGAGTGGCAAGCAGTGGGGCAGAAAGACCCCAGTCACAACCCCTGGACACAGGTGCTTGGCCTAAGCACCCAAGGGGCTTGTTGGATCGCTGAGTCTAAATTTAGCATTCAAACGAACACAATAGCAAGGAAACAGGCAGCACAACATCTCAGTTCAAGTGGCACCTACGCATCGCAAGTGGCGATGATGTGGAGACAATTAGCAGGTACATGTGTACAAGATGACACATGGCACTCTAGGGTGTGACATGTGGCAAGTGGATTTGGCCATTTTGGGTGGCCAAGCATCCTTTTCCTTAGTGACACATGGCAATGACATGGTGGGACACGTGACAGAAAGTGATGTGTTAATGACATGGTAAAACATGTGGTAAGTACAGGTGAATAGAGGAAATGTGGCAAGATTTGAGTGGGGCATGTGGACGTGACATGGCAACTTGGGGATGCCTCGGGATCTACGCCAAGGACTGACTTTGTAAGGACTCGCGGTGTTAAAATATTTCATTGTTTCTCATGATTTCATGCAGTGGGGCCAACAACCACTGCCCATCACCCATTTTGCAGGTGTTGTGAACGATGGATGGTGAGCGGCAGAGTGGTGAGCGGATGAGCAGCAAGACAGTGGTCATAGCCTTCAGTCGTAGGAGCTAGCAGATGAGCGCCCAAGGGCCTATCGGCCTTCGAGAGTCGGAGCAACAAGTTGTGTAAATGAAGGTCCATGAGCGAGGAGCGGTGGACCGACAGAGAACTAGCCCTCGATCACTTTGAGCTAAGGAATGAACACCCAAGGGTCTATCAGCCATTTGTTGAAGTGTTGTGGTAACACCAAGAATAACACCGTGATCTCGAGATCCGAGACCTTGTGCACCCAATCACTAGTATTGGTCACATGGAGACATGAGACAAGCACCTAATGGAGAGGCGTTGTATAAAGGTTTGGGCCTGAGCACTTGGATCCAAGCTCATGGTCACATACTGCTGGATTGAGTTAAGCCTCCCAACTGAGGGGCTACAAAATTGGGGGTTCGCGCATAGATGTGTGCATTGTTGGAATTCTGACTTTTGTGAGTTAAGAGAAGGCGCTAACAGCATTGCGTTGTTGAATGGGGAACTGATCCATAGTCTTGATTGACAATCAAACGACAAGAAAACCTAAAGCAACTCGAATTCTCATTATTGTGAAGATAGAAAGATGGCAGAAGTAAAACGGCATCGTGACTTTGTGAAGGGGAGCGAAGCAGTAAAGAATCTATAAAATTTGTAGTTTCCAATTGAGCAAAGTGTGAATGAAAAAGAGAGAGAAAGAGAGACAGCTAACACAATAGGACTGAGCATATTTGAATCAAATAAGAGACAGAGTGTGCAGAGAAGAGTTGAGCAAAGGTTGTAAGTGGAGATTGGGCGAAGCTGTTGTGTATAAGAAAATTGTAGAGAATCATAGATAGAAAGGATGCTACAAAAAGAAGATTAGAGAAGCTGCGGAAAACAAAGATTAAAAAATGTTTATCAGGGGATTGGTGTCTCTTTCAGGTAGGTGCCTGAAACGATCAATAGATTGGTCCTTGCAAATAATGGGAGTTGGTGCTTCCAGCAAATTGGTGCTTGTAATGAAAAGGGGTTTGGTGTTATGAATATAACATTTATATAAATAATAATAGCAATCATAATAATGATTAATTAGTGATTAGCGTAGAAGAGGCATGTCTCTAAGGACATGACCATTCATGAAGGGGCACCTACCTAGGTGTATAAGCGGGCCCTCATCTATAACAATCTCATATCTCTTGTATTCACACACACACACACAGATATATATATATATATATATATATATATATATATATATATATATATATATATTTCAGATCTTTTGAGTATTCTACTATGTATACGAACTTTGTCCATAACATCTGGTATCAGAGTTGTTTGACCCTCTGGTCGTTCAACCGCTACATCAAATCCAATTTGATCTGGCCTTTGCCATCAACCCTCCGTCAACTTCGTTGCCATTGTGATCGAAGTGTTTCGCTACACAGTTTTTGGAGATTCTCCATTTTGCTTTTGGGCCCTTCGCCATTAAAAAAATAAAAATAAAATAAATAAAAATAAATAAATAAATATATATATATATATATATATATATATTAAAAAAGAGAGAGGAGAGCATATAGATATTAAAGCAAAACAAAAAAAGGGAAGAAACAAATTATTAAAACAAAATAAATTAATTAATTAAAATAACAAAAATTAAAAATTACAGAAAAAATAATTTTAAAAAATTATATTAAAAGAACACAAAAAAGGGTCACAGCCGCCGTATGCAGACGTAGCCCCGCCAATAAACAAATGCCAAGCTGTCACTCAGTGTCATTCGTCGCCAACCACCACTCGACGCCCCTGACCACCACAATCACTGCTACTATACAGTTGTTCAATTGCCCTCGTATGCATGTTTGTGGTTGTACCGACTGCTATTGTTTTCTACTACCGTTGTACACTACACACTATTGTTGCCTTTGTCTTTGTATCCATATGCTCACACCACCACTACCTTTCATACAATTTTTCACATTCCACCATAATTGACTATGTAATTCTGCTATTTGATTCAGCGACACGACTGGTGCATTAATTCAGTTCGTACCATTATAAAATATTAAGCATTCAATTCATTCCATAGAGATGTTGAACCTAAAAATCAATCGTTGTGCCATATCAACTGGTACAATCGCATCCATAGAAAAAAGAAGCGAGTTATTAAAGGGAGTTAAAGTTAGTAAGAATAAAAAATTAAAAGTAACCCTATAAAGTTATTTAAATAGTTATAATATTTAAAAACTAGAAAGAGTTACCATTAATCCCTAAGTTCATCTTAAAAAAAATAGACCAGTAATGGAAGATTTCCTAAACCTATAGTGAAAGTTAGTGAGCTATTTAAAATCAAAGGATCACTTGCAAGAAAGGATATTATAATCTTGATTGATTTTACTCAAGATAATAATTATATTAGTATTGAATGTGCTAGCCAATTAGTGATTCATGAATCGAATATAATTGAAAGGATGGATTCGATAAATAAAAAACTATATGATATAAGCAATCTACAACTAAGTATTGGCGACTAAAATCTTATCTCACAATTCACTGTTATAACCTTATTTTGTGACGATAGTGATGTAATTATGGGTTTGACCTAGATGGAATCACTAGAGTAGTTCATCCTAAATACGAAAAAGAAGTTTTTGACATTTTCCTTCAAAAAAAAAAAATAGCATTATAGGATGATACATTGAAGCCAGATTCAATAACAACAGAAGATGTAAAAGATATCTCAAAAGTAATTCTTCAAGAAAACCAAAAGTCAATGCAAAATATGCAAAAAGAAGTTGAAAAGATTATTGCAGACAAAAATGAAGAAGTTACTCGCCTCAAAGACCACAATGAAAAATTACTGATGCAAATTAAGGAGCTTAGTAAGGACAAGAAGTTGTTGGAAAACAACATACATCAATTTATCAGAAAGGAAGCATAGAAATCTTTAGATGTAAAAATTCAAGTTGAATAAAAAGGAACGAATACCAATCTAGTCAATACCACAACACAAGAAGATGATAAACTAATTGAAGTAAAAACATATTCAAATGTTGCAATTCAGACGATGAAAATTCTAAGTGAAGATTTTGTAACCAACTCAACAACATCAGTTCCTAAAGTAAATCAGGAATATGCCACACACATGATAAGGGAAAATCAAATCACAAGAAGTCCTTATCGACATTTGAATAACAAGAGTAGACATCTCAATAAGTATGTGTATCTAAATCACTCTGAACAGAAACAACAAACTTATGTTTCGAAGAATACTAATGTCTGTACAATCCAGACTTACAATAATAATTTATCCTAGTTATCAAATAATTTCAAAGTTCTATAAAAGATTGATTTAGGATGGTCAAATCCCTCCTCAAATCAACAATTTTGTTTATCACTCAGAGGATCCTATCAGCTAGTATCATCGAAGATGACAACTCGAAGAACTCCAAAGAATATGAATAGATTACATGACAAAGAAACAGATGACACACCTTGTCAGCAATAAGCTTTGGGGACAAAGCTTTTCTGAAGAGGAAGGCAATATATATATATATATATATATATATATATAACAATCGTAATAATGATTAATTAGTGATTAGTATAGAAGAGGCGTGTCTCTAAGGACATGACTATTCATGAAGGTGTATAAGGGGGCCCTCATTTGTAACAATCTCATATCTCTTGTATTCAAACACACACACACACACACACACACATATATATCATGGTTATTTATATATTTCAAATCTTCTAAGTATTTTGCTGACTATACAAACTTTGTTCATAATAGTTGGAGCCTCTTGTAGGTTGGTGCCTGCATAAATTGAAGTTAGTGCTTGCATTTACACTAAAATTAAAAAATATTTGTGGTTTTCTCCTGTATGGGTTTCCACGTAAACATCCTATATCCAATTCTTATGTGATTGATGTGTTGTTGTAGTACCGAGTGTTTTTTAATAACTAAATACTTGTTTAATATTTATTATTTACATAATACTGGTTCACCCCCGCCCCCCCTCTCAGTATTATTCTAGTTTCCAACGTTTATAGGTAGAAAGTGTTTGGAATCTATTTAAACCTCTCCAAAACTATCCAAGCCATCTAGATTTAGCCATAGGTCCTTTGAACACATTACCTTATCTCACTCGAAGCATTTCTTTATTGAACATTATCCTTGGGTATTTTATTAGTGGAACCCTTAAAGGGTATTTATCTTGGGAGTTCTTAGGTTATCTATTCTCCGAGATCCACTGGGGAGGCCTCCCTCTTGGGGATAGCATCTATCCACAAAACCCCCCTAAGACCTATGAAAAAAAGGTAAGCAGCAGGAGCAGGTTTGTTTTGTTTATTTATTGTTGTAACAAACCAATTAGAACCTAAGTCACATGACACAAGGACACGAGACACGAAGGACACGTAAATATGAGTATTCAACACGAGGCACAGCGACCCCGAAAACAGGACACAAGGGACACACTTTATATATTAAAAAAATATTGAAATATAGTGCCTGATCCATATAGATATGAATCACGATGATATCTATTTAGTATTTAGTATACACTATTTACTATTTAGTAATTTACTAGTTAGTTTATTAATTTACTACATCAATGTTGTTCACAGTTCAATGTTCATTGTTCATGTTATAACTTATGTTATTAACTTCAAACAAGTTCGATCATGTTCAAACTTCACGTAAGGTAATTTATAAAGTATAAATTTATGTGTTCAAACTTCGCTGTTGACCAGAGCATTAATCGAGCTTTCCCTCCCTTTAGACCTCGAAGGTGTAGTGACCAGTGAGCACATGACAAGGAGGTGGGATTTTTATTTCAACACGATATATACATGGTCATTGGTCATAAAATGTGGTCACTGGTATATAATAAAGTTAAGTTCCATAGGCTATAACACAACTTACAGGAAATTTAAGAGCTCCAAACTCTCAGCAAAGCACGTGAACGCTCGTCTCCTGCATCTCCAGGTTCCGGTTGATGTGAAGTTGTGAACTGTGCTCTCAATGCGAAGTTGTGAACTGTGCTCTCAATGTGAAGTTGTGAGCACTTCGCTCAAATATGATGGAAGTCCTCACACTGCACAACAAATTTGATTTCGACAGCGAGCAAACTCGACTTCAACGACGAACAATGACAAAAAAAAACCATGTTGCAGGGTTTAAATGACGCTTTTCATGGGACATGTGTCCTAAGAGCCAAAAACGTTAGGGCACGTTTTTGCCACGTCCAAAACACATGTCTCGATTGGAGGACACGAAGAAAAACATTTTCGACATGTTTTAGGGCACGTTTCATGTTCGACGCGTAAAATACGGGACACGATACCCTGAGGGACGTGTCTTGTGACTTAGATTAGAACATTGTGATGTTTAAAGTATGAGTGGAAAAAAGGCCTCCAAGGGAGCACAAGCAAAGTTGCTTCTATAGCAAAGCAAGACATATCCAAGACAGCCATCAGGGTTCAATTTGACATGTGGATCAGCAAAATGAAGTAAAGGATGGAAAAGTCTAGCTACAAAATGTGCACCAGACAAAGCTAAACTCTTTGCAGGTCATGTCAGGCACAAAAGGCCTAGTGTTTCAGCAAAAGTTTACTATGCTAGCAAGATGTAGAAAAATGTGCATTTATTGGAGGACAAGCAAAATTATGCATCAACAAAAGATTGGCTGAATTTTTCAGCCATTAATGATTCCAATCAAGCTAGTGAATCAGTGAATGATCAAATGATTGATGACTCAGTATCAACCATGCTGGATATAGGGTTTACAATCAACTTATCTTGTGATGTGGCAGCATCAAAGAGTGGTACGTGGCACATAAACAAGGCAGGAAAATGGGAAGTTGTGAACCTTAGCCTGTTGTTCAACAGTTCCACTACTCAGAGGCAAGTTGCAGACAGTTTCTACAAGTTGCACTACTGAGAGGGGGGTTGCACACAATTTCTACAACTTGCTTGGTTAAGATAAGTTGGTTACATTTTGAGACAAGCAATCGTGTCTAGCATGACCATGAAGGAAGGGTGTTAAAGTAAATATTTAATAATGGTCATATTTTTAACTTAAAAAGTTTAAATTATGAGCTATATTTTACAATAAAGTCATGTTGTAAACTTAATTTGTCATGGCTTATCATTAATTAAATCATATTTAATAATTAGATGTTGGGGAATGTAAAACAAATATTGACTCTCATTGAGGTTATGTGAATGACTTGTATCTTTTGGAGTTCACGTTACTTCCTATGGTTCTGTCTAAAATTGCTCCCCTGAATTTTCTGCTAGTCTGTATACAATATTTGATGAACAGGTGTATCTAATGGATCACAACATGACTAGAATATTCAATTAACCTAGTACACCACATACTTTCTTCAATATATCCAATGTTATTCTTAGAGAAACATTCAGAATAAGAATTACAAGTTCCTTTCCGAGTTTAGGCTTCTGTGATGTGAGCAATTTTGATAAGATTCTTCCGGCTCCATCACATTGTGTTTTTGAGTCAACGTTTCGAACCAGCAAGTGTGGTTCATCATCTTATCAAAATTACAAGTTCATTTAGTGTTACACTGGACAATTTCATTTCAGATCACTAATATACTTTACGATGCTATAACAAACAACAATATAAATAAGAGAACAGCAATGAGGTCTATCATAAACGCACGTATACTTTCGACATCCTTTGTAAAATTTCTGACAGCGCTCCCTTAAAACCTCTGCACCTTCCTCTGATGCTTGTACCTGAATCATAAATCAGAGAACAGATGCTGAACAGCTCAGATTTCTATCAAAAAGTAGTTTTGAAATCTTCGATAACAATGTTACCAAAACTTTGCACACTGAAAGGAACACTAGAAAACCATGTTCATTTTAATTTAGATGCACGTTATAACTTATTATATTACAATTTTGTTCACTTGCCCAGAGTACATAATTCAAAATCCCACTACCAACGCATTAGTTTTAAAGGTAAGTAAACTGTACAAATGTGGAGAGAACCTTTGAAAATCACGCAGATTTTATTTGCTTATCAATCCACAAAGATGGACCAACAGGACTTGATTCAAATACATATATTAGCATCTACAAAATTTGCAAAACGGCAACACTTCCACTTCCTTAAAGTTATCATCTCTTTCCTCTTTTTTGTTTTTGGTTTTGCACCCCCGCTCACCATTCAAACTCACACAAATCTTTTCATCTTGCATTAGAATACCATCATGATAGCATTACATTGTCATCTATGAAATTATCAATACCATCATAATCAAGATCAGCACAGCATGATTCACAAGCATGAATTCATCTTAACCCCAAATTTAATACTTACTAACCAATGAGAAGGATCAAAAACTCAAGTTGTAAACCTTGACATTGTTTTAACCCTCTAACCACAAAATTAAGATTAATATATGCTAGTTTTTTCATAGATGTGGACGTTCTTTTCTAATATCAGTTCTATTCTTATTTTTGGTTCTTTTGACATTACGGAAATTATTGAGAAAAAAATAGAACATCAGTTTTTTTTCGGTTTCTTTAATATTAAGCATATGCGTACACGAGTGTTAAAGATATACCCCCACCAGGGCTGTATGTAATATCCCTAGGGAATTTTTGCTCTTAGGGTTATAAGATCACAAGATAAATTCTATTGATTTTCACAGTATTCTTTTCAATTTCAGGCAGAGATTATATAGAATACACAACAATGTAGTCAAGCAGAAGATTTCACAACACATTCAATAGTTCACATCAATTACTTCCAGGGCTATTACACCAGTAGGCCTGGTTGTATAGCATCCATAGCAGTGATAGTCTCTCCAATATAACCCTAGCAATTAATATATGATTGCAACAACAGTCAATACTCTAATCCACAAATCTGAGCCAACAACCAACTTACAGGACTTGCGGTCTCACGAGACAGTTTGATAATGACTTTTACAATCATGCTAGTGACGCCCTAACAGTACTTGAATTTGCTGTTTCCTTTAGCTGCATGCCCTGCTGCAACAACCCCTTACCGCTGCCCAGAATTACCTGCTGCCACCGATCAGTACTAGGGAGAAGGCCGCCGTCTCAAAAGAATCTTGGAGAATGGGTCTGTTGCCTTAGGGTACACTCAGGACATGATCCGCAGCCCTAGAATTGCCTACACTGGTCTGTAGAAGGGGATCTGCTGGCCCAATTCACCTTCAACCTTATGCTGCCTTGCATCACTGCTTGGAAGAGCCGCTGCGAGTTTGGAGGAGGTCCGCTGCCTCCTGAGGTTTATCTGCAGCCCTAAAAGGAGCCGCAGTAACCTCAGTACTGTTTGGCAGCCACAGAATCTTGTGCTGATGCAATTAAACCCTAGAGGGGGTCCTCGCTGCTCCAAAATTGCCTTAGACTAGGACTCAGTGCCACAGAAATGAAGTCTGTTGAGTGGGTTAAGGTTCTGCTCGCCCAGATAGAGGTCTGGTGTTAGTTTATGCTCCACAGAAACCCTAGGCTGTCTCGCTGTACTTGATGTTAGCCTCAGAGAATTCGAAATAGAGGAAAGATGCCACATCGTGTCCCTTTTAAGCCAACTTATCCACAGAAAATCTCCCCTTGCTTGCCAAAACCAGATGAAAGTGCCTCAGATAATTATGCCAAACAGTGGAGATAGAGAAAGGGGGTTGGCTAGGGTGGGATCATCACCACCTAAACCAATCAAAGGAAAAAGGGTCTTAAAACCCTCAGAGCCTCAGCTCACAAAACAGAAATATCCATTCAACCATGATAAGAATAATGACTCTCCTCTCTCTTATTTATAGACTCCTTTTGGGGTCTCTTCTCCTTATTTTAATTTGAGGGGTTACAAGTTACCCTCCACTTAGCCCAAAATCTGGCTTCCTTCACAAGTTTTGCCACAATTACCCCAATTTACCCAATGTTGCCCCAAAAGCATTAGATAATGGGTTTCCCTCTTTATCATTGACTGCAGCCTACAGGGTTGGATAGGCTACTTCATCCTCCCTTAGGCAATTAATTAGTAGGGAACATTACACTGTAAAGCACCTCACTTCTCTTGACACAATAATGGGTCTTAGTGTGGCAATAATGTCTTCGTTAGCATGTGATTAGGTAATTCAATATCTGATAAGAAGCCTTCTATGTGTGGATTTGTATGTGTTATGGACCAAGAAGTTGATGAATGGACAAAAATGTAATCGCTAGAAACTCAAGAGTCTTCTCCTCAACCAAAGTAAATTCCAAGAGGATCAAGTCAAGTTGCATAGAACAAGATGAGTTTTCCAAGTGAAATGTTGGGCTTCCAAAGTTTACTATTCTTTATTCTTGGGTCTTCCAAGGACATAGCAAAGGGAACATTGGACCTCCAAGGGGAATTTGAGTCAATTCGACCCCTTAGTAAGCAAATCTACGAATGTAATTGTAATATTTTTATTAAATTACTTAGTCTCCAACAAGTGCATAACAAGTAAATAAAATTTCCCAAAGCGTCAACTAGCCATTATCCAGCTCTTAGAAAAAATTTATAAAAAGGCTAGCCTCCCTCTAGGTTGTTGTTGTTTTGTGAGAGCATATGTCATAATAAAAAGAAGTTAGAACCCATTTTGCAAACCTGTGTATTATTTTTTTACATTGTGTGGATTGGTTTTAACTTTTTACTATCTTGTATTTTCTTGGCTTATTGTGATAATCGGGCTAAAATCTAAGACATGTTTCATTGAGTAAGATCACACAGTGGTCGAAGGAACGATCCATTGAGGGGTTACATGACCACGCAGAGGAAATAAATTGGGTCACTTGCCCACTTTGTTTCTTTGTTGCAACTGGGTCACTCAAACAAAGGTTGGACCACTCCGAAAGGGAGCTTCAACTTGGCTAAGACTCAAGAGTTCATATTTCACCACATAGAAGAATGCCATGCTAGGGGCCACTCTTAGTTGGATCTGAAAAGTGGAAGGGGTTTTAAGTCAAAAGTGGGGACAACTTCTCTTCAGAAACCAATCTCACTTCCCTGATCAAGTGCAAGGCTGAATTTTCAAGTTTTATCATAAGAAAGCAAGTTTATTTACCTTAGAGTTATTGAAAATAAAGTCATATCTTAACCAGGACTGATACACTAATTATTGAGATTTTAGTTCATGTATATTTAATGTTGTATACAGTTCTCCTGCAGATCTGCGTTTTTAGTGCTGTTACAAAATAGGTCTGCAGTCTTTTTAAAGTTCCACACTCTCACCAAGTATTTTCATTTGGGATCTTGTGAATAGGCCCTAATATTAATATACTTGTTAATATGTCAATTTAGAGTCAAAATAACAATTATTTTGAATTGTTTCTTAATTAAATTCTTTGCTGGAACTTTCCTGGGCATAGTACACAAGGGGATTTGATCCCAAAGCTTCAGAAATTCATTTATAAATTGCTAGAAATTGCAATTTGCTGTTGTCCAAAGGCTTGGACGTGATCTTTAAGGTCAATCTAAGAGCTCCTAGCCTTCCCACTCCAAGACCTTTGTTCTAGAGTGCTTTGGCACCTAATTGGGTGGTCTTCTAAGGGGAAATTGGTTGTTGTCGCTGTATGTTTATGCAGATTTTACATTCTACAGTTACATGGCAGCAAGTAAATTGATTCTAAAGCCCCTCTAACCACTGCTCTAAACTTAGAAATAACTTTAGAACTGGTTAGGATATTTTCTACACACTTAGTTTGACTGTTTACATGCTATAACTTGTGCTTTTGAGTGTATCATCTTGTTGGTTTTGAGTTCGTGTTGCAAATTTACACATAGAAAACCAGTACAACAGCATAAAATTAACTCCTCCACCTCATCATGTGACATCAAAGGCACTAGTCTTCACTTGGTTGGTTAAGGCACTAATTGGGAATCCTCCCTTAACCTTCTCAAAAGACGTTGGGCTTAGAGAGTGGGGACTTGGGCCGAGTTGACAGTGGGCCCTTACCCTGTGTCTGCCAATCTTGGCAAGTTGCATGGACCTTTGCAACCCTGCTAATTAGATCAGTAACAAGACCTTTGTCAAAACCCATTTACTTTTGATAGAAACATATAAACTTATTTTATAAAATTTTAGGAGGGCGAGAGGCCTTATTTTCGGAAATCTAGCTTTGCCATAAGTTTCCATACATCCTCCCACATCCCTCCTTTTAGAAAGTTGAGTTCTTATGGGCAAACAAGGTTTTTCCTTGTTGATGTTAATAGCATCAGACATGTACTTCCACACTAGTCTAAGTGTCTAGACGTGTGGAAGTCGTCCAAAGCCTTCGACCTTAGCAAAAATACTATAATTAAAGGAATAATTAAAGTAAAGTGTTTTTTATAAAAAGTGAGTTTAATCTAATGAAATGCAAAGGTTATTTGCATTAGTGAATTAAATGAAATCTAACTGTTGATCTCAAGTGAAGTGAGATCTGATCTCAATCATTAATCGCTTTGGCAATTAGGGCTATAGGTTCGATCAACAACTCAAGCTTATAAAAGCAAGGCTAGGTGAATGAAAAAAAAAACAAAACAGTGGCACAAGACACAGTGAGATAGTGAGTATCTCAATCGATGGGTCAAGGACTTTCATCCAAGTATGCAAGTTTCAGAGGAGTGAAGACAACAAGCAAAAAACTTGCAATAGGAGAGATCAACCCTCCACGCAGTCGTATAGCAAGTTTTGTAGGTGAAAGGACACTTGTGTGGATCGTACGAAACAGCAATATGGTTTGCAACAACAAAGAACACTCACACATGAGGATTGCACGTGAGGAAGGTCACACAAGCAAACCAGGGAGCAACAGCAATGAGCAGGCCATACTACTGCCTGTATAGGTGCCCATTTAATTTTCAAAAAATTGTTGTAGCTTGTATTTTTCCTCAAAGGGTCATTTTCCCAGCAAGGAAGCCCTTGTATGCTAAAATTTTAATTAATGAACAGTAGATTTTAAGGGCAAAAAATTTTGTGTGTGCATATGTGAGATTGGCTCAATTTGGTTCTGCTGATTTTATTTCATTTACCTATTAAAATCTTAGTTGTGCAATTCAATAATTTGCAGTTTAATTTAATTTACAACAATGAATTACTAGGAAATATTTTTCCTGTTTGTTGGAGTTTAGGAAATTTCACATGGTATCTAAGCTTGCACTCTGAGAGGAAGGTCGATTTCAAGATTTGCACATATCAACCAGTAGTGTGGTTGGTGAAGGTTGTACACTTCAAAGGAGAGAGAAGGAGATTTTACCAACAAGTAGTTTGGCAGCAACAAAATGTTGCGGGTTTTTAAAGGACCAAAACACAAATCCACAAAAGTTTGCAGTAGATATTTCAGATATGCAAAGAGATCTCCATGGATCTATGAACCAACAGCAATTATATTCTTGTCGGTGATTAAAGGAATAAACACACGACAGATCTTTAACAAATCTATAAATGGCAGCAGCATGTCTCAGGTTTGAAGACAAGTTGGATGGAGTTTCTAACTTCCTATCCTAGAAAGCGAGGGTGCCCTTGCTTTTGAAGGAACGTGACCTTTGGGAGATTATAGAAAAGGTTGTTGCTACATTGACAGATGTAGCACTGACGACGGCTCATGAAGAGAAGGACATCATAGCCCATAAAGTATAATGGATGTCGTAAAGTATCATTTGATCCCTCACTTGGTAGAGAAGCAATCGACCAAAGAGATGTTCAAGGCTCTAGTGGATTTGTTTCAGAGTGACAACGAGAACAGGAAGATGATCTTGAGGAACAAGCTCATATCCATCCAGATGTCAAGGTTTGATAACGTTAGTAGCTACTTTATGAGAATCACCCAAATAAGTGATCAACTTGCAACAATTGGGGAGAAAGTGGAGAATGTTGAACTTGTAGATGTAGCACTAAATGGTTTCACCAAGCCATGGGAAACATTTGTCAAGGGAATCTATGCTCAAAAGAAACTTCCCAATTGGTAGAGGCTTTGGGATGATTGCATCCAGGAGAGGCACGGGATGAGATTCAAGCCATCAGGCAAAGAGATGGAGAGGAGAAATTAGCCCCAGTCAGTCAGGCCAAAATGGGCAAAGGGAAGGGTTCCAAGGGTAAGGGTGAGGGGTCAAACTCACAACCAGGGAAGAAGCAAGACTTGAGCAAGCTTAAGTGTTTCACTTGCCACAAGAATGGGCACTATGCATCACAATGTCTGGAGAAAAGGAAGGGTAAGGGGAAGTCGCAGAAAATAGCAACATCAGCAGAAACACAGTTACATGAGTTTGTAGGGAAGTTCAAGGACTTCTCACTAGTCTCCTATCTTTCTACTAGCACCATCACCAGGAGTGTGTGGTACTTGGGCAGTGGTGCATCACATCATATGATAGAAGCATGGGAGTTTTAGCAGTCTAACAAAGAAAGACTCAAGGAATCATGTGGAGCTTGGCGATGATGCCAAGTATGTAGTGAAGGGAGAAGGAACTATCTTGTTCCAACTCGAGTCAGGTGGATCGTTGGAGGCCAAGGACATGCTCTATGTACTAGGACTGAAGAAAAAACCTACTCTTAGTATTAGTTATCAAGGACAAGGGCTTTGTAATCATGTTCAAGAATGGGCAAGTGCTCTTTCATCCAGAGGACTCTAGCACTGACACAGCAGTAGCCATCGAGGTTAGAGAGAGCATTTTATACAAGTTGAAGGGTAAGCCTACCGATCTTGAGGAAGATCATCATGTAATGTCCCATTTTCCGAGCATTGGGAACTCAGTAGCCTAGCCATTCCCATAGGCTACAAATTAAAAAGTAATAATGTAATATCTAGGAATAAGTCAATTAAAAAGTGACTAAGAAAAAATAATATTATAAGTCACTTTAATAAAAGAAGAAAAAGATCCATGGTATTTTGATAGTCCATGACTATTAAAGGAGATGAGAGCTCACTCCTTAGGCATGCATTTAGATTCTTGTTTTGTTGATGTTGAGTTGAGCTCTTGGAGCTTGTATGGGTGAGATCCCACATTATGCAGAGGGTTAGTTTCGGTGGTAAGTGGTCCACCCTAATTGATCCAATCAGGAGGGGTTTCAGTATTGAGATCATATACCCTAGCCACTCAAAGAGGAGGGATCAAATCAGATCCACTCACTGAGGTTTAACGTGGAGATCACGAGAAGAGGTCAGTCAGATCTCTCATGTGTGCATAACATTTGGAGAAGCAGAATTTCGAAGGCCAAGTTTTGTATTGTTGCATTCATCTTTGGAGGCCATAGCATCAGTTGATTATCCAGCCAAGCAAGCCATGTAGTAGGGGACATTTATAGATTTGTGTCAAGTTCTAAGACTGAAGTATTGGCATGTAATTTCATAATGCATATTTATAAAAATAGGGCTAAGTTTTTGCTACTATTTCTCGTGTTAACTTTAAGTTGTAGTTTCTAGGTTTTTACATTGCAAAATTTATTTTTTGCGTCGATAATCTAATGTTAAAAATTGTGCAACTTGATTCGGTTTTGGAAAAAGAAATTTATGGGATATTTTTCTGAAGCAAAGTTCTGGAAAATTTTGTCAAATTATTTTTCAGGTTATTACACGTCACTAGTCTCCCAAATTTCAGTGTTGAACAACACATGTAGAGGTTTTGCACTTGGAAAGAATGCCAAGGTTGCTTTTCCAAGTAGCAAGAGTAGGTCGGTCCAAGGGGATCTTGAATCTTATACATTCAAATGTGAGTGGACTAATGTCAATAGCATCAATACAGGGAGCATTATATTATGTGACATTTGTTGATGACTATTCCAAAAAAACTTGGATCTTCTTTATGAAGTACAAGGATGAGGTCTTCAATCTGTTCCAAGAATTCAAGGTCTAGGTGGGGAACCAGACAAAGAAGAGGATCAAGGTCTTGAGGTCACACAATGGCAGTGAGTATACCTCCAATGACTTCAAGGATATCTACAAAGAGGTAGGAATCAAGAGGGAGTTGACAGTCTCCTATAATCCATAATAGGACAGGGTTGTGGAGAGAAAGAATTGGTCCATCATCAGTTTTCCCAAGGCTATGATACATGACCAAGAGCTGCATATGTTCCTTTGGGCAGGGGCATGTAACATAGTAGTATATGTGCTAAACAAGAGTCCTCACAGAATATTGTGGGACAAGACTTCAAAGGAAGCATTCACAAGAGTGAAGTCGAATATAGGACATTAGAGGATCTTTGCTTGTCTAGCATACATCCATGTGCCTATGGAGAAGAGGACGAAGCTAGAGCCTTCAAGAGAGAAGGGGATATTGTTAATTGAAGTTAGAGATGGAAGGGTTCTAATAAATTTAGAAGTGCGGTAAATTTGGCTTAGGAACCCACAAGTGAAGCTAAGGTGAAATTATACTTTCACTTAATTTTAACAAAATCCTAATTTTCCTGTAGTCAAAAATAGTAAATCAATCTCAGTAGTTTCACTTGAGTTAATGGGCCAATTTGACTTGAGTTGATGGGCCAGTTCAATTTTATAAAAAGGGAAGGGCACAGAATTGGCTATCATCATTATGCACTAGAGACTCGTGTGTTTTAGCTTAGCAAGAAGAGATTCCAGTTCAGTGTGCTAGGGCAAAGAGATAGAGGCCAAATAGCCTCAACGATTTCTTTAGCAGCGTGCTCACTTTCCAACATTGATTCAGCTTGCACAAGAGGGCCATATAGCCTGTACAAGTCTGTATAACTATGTGTGGAAAGGTCGAGTTAGTTAGAAAGATGCAGAACAGTGTGTTGAGAGACAGAATTGAAGGGGAATTTTTCCCAGTATTTGTAATCAATTTTCAGAGATTTTTGTTGAGCAGAATAATAATACAAAACACAAGTTCGCATGTTTTCCCCAGTTGGGGTTTCCTGGGTAAATTTTAGTGTATTGTTTATTGATTGCTTGTGTCTTCGTGAATTTATTTTTCCGCTACCATTATTTGTTAGAATACTCAGCATATTTAGTAAAAAAGTTTGGAGTTCAGTTTCAGTTTCTTCATAGCAGAATTTTTATTAAATTAGCAATTGGGTATTAGAAAGCTAACATGGTATCAAAGAAGGTCTTTGATTAAACACCATAAAGCATGTTATATTCCTCAAGAAAAGGTGAAAGGCGCAAGAAATGGAATGTAGTTCACTTCAGGGTTGCGCTAGAGTGTTTGGCTACATGACCAAGGCATAATCTACGCAGGGGTTTTTTCTAGCAGGGTTTGCGCAAGGGTTTCTGAGCAATTCGAACTTGCAGAATGGCGTATTTGGGGTTGAGATTTGAGGACTGCCTTGAAGAGGCTTCAAATTTTTGTTCTTAGAAGGATAGGATTGTAGTGCTGGAGAAACGAGGAGTGTGGGAATTTGTGGACAGTCCACTAACCCAACCACAAGACCCTCAACAGTTGACCCAACATAATAAGAAGGACGCAAAGGTCAAAAGGATAATTCTTGAAGGAGTCAAGGATCACATCATACCTCACCTTTCGGGAAAGAAGATAGCTCAAGCCATGTGGACACCTTCCTCTCTAAGAGAGAGTGTTAATTGAAGTTAGAGATGGAAGGGTTCTGCTAAATTTAGATGTGTGCTAAATTTGGCAAAGGGACCCATAAGTGAAGTTTAAGGCGCAATTATAATTTCACTTAATTTTGACTTAGGAAAATCGATCTCAGTAATTCGACTTGAGTTAATGGGCCAATTCAACTTGAGTTGATGGGCCAGTTTGATTTTATGGAAAGGGAAGGGCACGGACTTGGCTATCATCATTATGCACTACAAACTTGTGTGTTTTAGCTCAACAAGAAGATATTCCAGTTCAGTGTGCTAGGGCTAAGAGACAGAGGCCGAATAGCCTCAGCGATGTTGAAATCAAACAAGGAGAAGTGTGTTTTCGAATTAAAACCCACTCATGTGCAAATTATCAAGGTCGACTTCAACATCATGTAGGCTCATGAAGCCCAAAGTCATGTCTTTTCACCCACATCGATTCATATAAATACAAGAGACCGCAAACCTCATTTGGCACTTCATCAACTCACAACACATCTTCTCTCTCCTCTTCACACATCTTCTCTCTCCTCTTCCTATTGGTCCGTACACCTCAGAAGTGGAAGATTTCTCTCACATGTGCAAAGGACAGGTGGTTGTTTCTGATTGAGCCGAATTAGAAGGTTGTTGCGGGACATTAAGGACTTGGGCATTATTGGCATGTTTTGACTGTGTTTTTGGGTGAATTCTTTCTATTCTAGTAGGCCGCAGCTATTGGTGCTAAATTCAAGGCAATCTGTGCTACTTGATCGAAGCCCTAATCACAGACTTTGACTGCAGGCTACTCCTCTATGTTGACCAGGTTTGGCTGCTCCTAATTGGTTTGTTTTGGGCTCATTTTGTTCAACTAAAAAGGCCGCATAAATTGGTCCAAGACCGAGCTCCTTCGAAGACCATTTGATTGTTGTCCCATATCTACTTAGGGCACACTTTGAAAATAGTGGATTGTTGTTGACTTGAGAAAATTTTAGGAAGATCAGATTTGATTACAATTGACTCTATCTCTCTCTTGGATAGTTGCTTGACATATTGACATTATTTGGATATTGAAATTGGATATTTGATGATGTACTCTTTCTTTATTGAACATTTGAAGACAATCTATTAAAAGAAGATTTGCAAGGGTTTTCCCCATAGTGGGTTTTGCTCTGGTCATTGACCAAAAATTTTGTCTCTTGTCTCTTGGTTGCCTTTCATTGCACATTTGTATAATTGTTTTATCTACTATTGCTCTACTATCATTGGATAATTGAAGAAGTAAATTGTTAAATTAGATGCTATTGGATATTGTTGAAGTAATAGTTGCAGCATAGAACAAGTTGATGAAAAATTAACAAGGTATCAAAGCTAAGGTAAAGACAAGCGTAAGATACATAGAGCAAGAGCATCCACTTTCTAGTAGTTGATCGAAGAAGGGAAAAATATTTTGATAAGAATGTTGTTAAAATTGGACAACTAGGTCCAAACTCCATGTTGTGATGCTCAGATGAAGATACCAATATTTTTATTGGGTTCCTCTTTTGGAGAGGTGTAAGATCGATCTAAAATTGATCTTAATCCGATGAGCAAAACATTTATTTTGAATTTATTATAAATAATTTCAAATATGTGCAGGTCGACCTTAAGGTTTTACACCCCCAGCAGATGTGTCACACACCTCAGTGATTGATATAAATAGAGTCAACATTGGAGGACTTTTTCACTCATCTCATCCTCACACATCATCTCTCCTCTTCTGATTTAGTACGAGCTCCTTGGAAGCAGTATCGATTTACACGTGGAAAGAAGGACGAAGAAGAAAACTGCTGCAGCTAGGGTTTCCACGCAAATTTGACCAGCATTGACTTTGGTCAACGCATGGTCCAAAGAGGCTGAATTTTGGTGGAGACTTCGATTTTGGAAGGCCGCACATATTGGCACAAGGACCAAGGTCAAAAGGTTGACCAAAGACCAAGCTGCGTTGACTTTCTTGCTGATGTTTTGCGTTGACTTTGAGTTAACCGTGTGGCTGTTTTGACACATGCTGGGTTGGCTAACCAAGGAGACTTTGCTAGTTGAAGCATCCTGTTGACCACCGTAACGCACCACCACATTTTTCTGTTTCTGGTTTGTCTTCTGTAGATCCACTGGTATGTTCTATCAACATTTTACTTGATTGTTTATATGATTGTTGTAGTGAAAAGTAAAGTTGCATCAAGCATAGAACATCTACATAAATTTACATGGTATCAGAGCTGAGGTGAAGACAAGCCCTATTTGTAGCAATCACCAGAAAGGATAATGGGTTCCACAAGCTATAGCTTCAAGGAGGAAGACAAATTGACTGGGAAGGATGACTTCCATGCTTGGAAAATGATATTGGATCTCAAATTGGAAGACCATGATGTCATGGACTATGTGCAGGGTAAAATCCAAGAACCTCCATCCACTGCTACTGCTGCTGCCAAAACAAAGTACAAGAAGGGGGAGATCAAAGCAAAGCTGATGATCAGGGAATCCATTCATAAAAGTTTGGTGGCCTACATCTCTGAGTTGGGCACATCCAAAGAGATGTATGATAAATCGATCCTCATGTTCAAGGCCAACAATGTGAATCAAGTACTATTCTTCAAGAATCAATTGAAGAATCTGAAGAAAGGCAGGGATGAGTCTGTCCAATCATACTTTCTGAAGTTGATCGAAATCAATTTCAAACTGCTAGCTATTGGGGAGACAATAGCTGATCGAGAGATGGTACTCGCTGCACTTGGAGGGCTCTCGTCCGAATGGCATATGTTCAACACTATCATTCTAAATAATAATGTGATACCTGATTTTGACGAAGTACTATCGAGATGCGTTCAAGAAGAATCAAGAATGAAGAAGTATGGAAATGAAGGAAATGTTGCATACGCTGCTCATTCTAGAAAGAAGAACTCTGGTGGTCCAAAGAACAAAGGAAAAGCAGGGGCCCAAGGAAAGAAGGGCAAGTGTTTCACTTGTCATAGATCAGGTTACTATGCTAGAGAATGTCCTTTCAAGAAGGATTCTCCCGATGGTGATGATAACAACAACAACCGAAGGAATGGCAATCAAAGGAACAACAGGTTCAAGGGAAAAGGAAGGCTCCCTCCGGCGGAAATGATCAACCTTTCAAAAGGTCAAGAAACTCCAGGTGTGAGGAATCACATGTTGTTGTTAAAAGAAATGAATACATTCTTGTATCTGCCCTCTCTATTGCATCTCCACCCGACACTATGGATGTCTGGTTGATAGATAGTGGTGACTCAAGGCACATCACTGGGTTCAAGGAAGCACTCTCTGATATGGTTGAGAAGGATACTAATCTGGAAATTATCCTTGGAGATAATGCCACATATCCCATGAAAGGGACAGGGACTGTGACCCTCCACTTGTCTCAAGGTCAAGTCCTCCACTTGCAGGATGTACTCTATGTACCAAATTTGAAGAAGAACCTTGTGTCTATATCGGCCATGGAAGACAAAGTTTTCAATGTGGCATTCACTGATGGAAAGGTGCTCATGTGGAAGAAGAACTGCAAGGAAGCTATCACGATTGGGTTTAGAGTTGATACAGTCTACCAGGTTGGAGGAAGTCCATTGGGAGCAATGACATGTGATACTATCCGACAGACTAAACTATGGCACCGAAGGTTTGGACACCTTCACTACAAAGCCCTTCCTGAAGCAAGGAAGGTGGTGATAAGGATGCCAGAGTTTCCAAATGATCATGAAGGTGTATGTAAGGTTGTGCCGAAGGAAAGAATACAAGGGGACCTTTCCCCTCAAGTGTCACAAAGACATCTGATGTCTTGCAATTGATCCATTCCGACCTATCTGGTATGCTGCCTGTGACATCCTTGGGAGGATGTTCATATTATATGACGTTCATAGATGACTTCTCTCGCAAAACCTGGATATACTTCTTAAAGAAGAAGGATGAGGCCTTCATGTGGTTTCGTACCTTCAAAGACTTGGTGGAAAATATGACAAGAAGAAGATCAAGATTTTGAGAACTGATAATGGCACTGAATATGAGACAAATGAGTTCAAGGACTTCTGCAGAGAAGCTGGCATCAAGAGGGAGACCACAACTGTCTATACTCCTGAGTCCTGAGCAAAATGGTGTTGTTGAACAAAAGAACAGGACCATTGTGGAAGTTGCCCGTGCCATGCTATGTGACCAAGGTCTATCGAAGTTTCTGTGGGGAAAAGCTGCAAACACTGTTGTGTACATACAAAACCGATGCCCGCATTCCGCTCTAGAATCCAAAACTCCCGAAGAGGTTTTATCTGGTAAGAAACCTGACGTCTCACATTTTAGAATTTTTGGATGTCCTGTTTACTTTCATGTGCCGAAAGAAAAGAGGAGCAAGCTGGATGCTTCTGGGAAGAAAGGAATGTTTGTGGGCTATAGTGAAACTTCTAAGGCCTTTAGAGTCTATGTGCCTGGTCAAAGGGAAGTGGAGATATGCCACGATGTCACCTTTGATGAAGATACTTCCCTGAGGAAAGTAATCAATCTTCCGAGATCTAAGGAAGATCATGAAGCAAGGCCTGGAAATCCAGAGGAACCGAAGGATGAGACGATGCCTGATGTTGAAGGACCAATGGACCCGATTGATCCACCTCCTTCACTAGGAAAGAGACCATCATGGCTCAAGGACACTCTCGAGGATGCTGGGGGACATGCAACCCCAAGGGGGACATTTCGTGAAAGTAAGAAGTCGAGTAGATACCAAGGGTATCTAGCAGCCATGAGTACTATTGTACAATCTGAACCTGGATCTTTTGAGGAAGTCATAAAGCATCAAGTCTGGAAGGATGCTATGCACGAAGAGTATGAGTCCATAATGAAGAATGATGTCTGGGATGTGGTTCCAAGACCGAAGGAAAAAGCAGTTGTCACCTCGAAATGGCTCTACAAGATCAAGCATGGATCTGATGGAAGTACAGAAAAGTTCAAGGCAAGATTCGTTGCCCGTGGCTTCTCTCAAAAGGAAGGCATAGATTATGACGACATATTTGCACCTGTGGCCCGATATACCACCATTCAATCTATTATAGCCCTTGCTGCTATGCAAGGATGGAGTCTTCATCAGATGGATGTGAAAACTGCATTTCTGCATGGTGCGATAAAGGAAGAGGTATATGTGGAGCAACCTCTGGGGTTCGAAGTCCAGGATCGGGACACCCATGTCTGCAGGTTGAAGAAAGCCCTCTATGGGTTGAAGCAAGCACCCAAAGCTTGGTACAAGAGGATAGATAGCTACTTGATGAAGCTAGGCTTCACTCGAAGTAACGCTGATCCGAATCTTTACTTCAAGGTTGTCAAGGGGAAGCCTCTCATTCTAGTGCTGTAAGTGGATGACCTCTTCCTGACAGGTGCTGACCCTCTCATTCATCAGTGCAAGAGGGAGCTCGCTACTGAGTTCGAAATGAAGGATCTAGGACTGATGCACTATTTCCAAGGCCTGGAGGTTTGGCAGAGACCTGGCGAGATTTTCCTTTCTCAAGGAAAATACATTGTGAAGCTTTTGGAAAGATTCAGTATGGTGGACTGCAAGTCCGTGTCAACACCGATGGAGCTCAACTTCAAGAATTTGAGTGGCAGCGCTGCTGGGCCCGTATTGGCAAATCCTACTGAGTATCGTCAACTCGTAGGGGCCCTGATGTTCTTAGTGAACACCCGTCCAGATATATGTTTTGCAGTGAACACTTTGAGTCAACAGATGGTTGAGCCTCATCACTTTCACTGGGTTGGTGCCAAGAATCTTCTGAGATATCTTCGAGGCACGATAAACCATGGAATGAGATACACTGCCGGGAGCATGACACTCCTTGGATATACTGATGTCGATTGGGTTGGCAGTGTGGTGGATCGTAAGAGCACATTGGGATGTTGCTTCAATCTTGGTTCTGCTTCGATCTCATGGATGAGCAGGAAGCAGAAGTCGATGGCTTTGAGCACCGCAGAGGCCGAATACATTGCAACGAGTATGGCCTGTTGTGAAGCTGTTTGGTTGCGAAAGCTCTTTAGTGAGTTGTTCGGACATGTGCTAGATACCACCGCGATACTCTGTGATAACCAGAGTGGGATTTGCTTGTCCGAGAATCCAGTGTTCCACGATCGATCCAAGCATATTGATATCAAGTACCACTTTATTCAGGATATGGTACAACGAGGCGCCGTAAGGATCGATCATATAGGAACTGATGGGCAGGTCGCGGATATTCTCACTAAGCCCCTAGGGAAGGTCAAGTTCCTAACCTTCTGTGAGAGTCATGGTATCGTGGAACGACCCTATGATGTGGGTCCTGTTGGACAATGAGCTCTGGGAGCTCTGGGGGCTTTAGGGATAGCTTCTCGGAGCTATAAGCAACCACAGGGCTAGGCTTGCCGAACCTTGTTGGTGTGCTTGGGCCCCACCACTGTGATTATTGAATTGGTTCACCTCTCATTATTTGTGCCCTGTATGCATCCTACCCATTGAGTTCAGAGCTCATGGGAAGTACCACTCATTTGGCCAATGAGGTGGGAAAAGCTAGAGACTAGTAGCAAAGACTAATGGACACATCAGAGATTGTCGTACTCTCTATCTAGGATGGCACGGTCCAACCACTTGATCTGGGATCAAGTATAGTGAGGTTTTAGATCTCCAACTGACTTCAGGTCAGGTAAACCAACCTCGGGTTGGTATGAGACTCTTTGTGAGTCCGATAGAGGTTTCGGACCTCTAGGCTGAATCTGTCAGCCGGGAATGATGTCTTTGTGACTGACCCACATTTATTTTGAATTTATTTTTAATAATTTCAAATGTGTAGGTTGGCCTTAAGGTTTTACACCCCCAGCAGATGTGTCACACACCTCAGTGATTGATATAAATAAAGTCAACGTTGGAGGACTTTTTCACTCATCTCATCCTCACACATCATCTCTCCTCTTCTGATTTAGTACGAGCTCCTTGGAAGCAGTTTCGGTTCACACGTGGAAAGAAGGACAAAGAAGAAAAACTGCTACAACTAGGGTTTCCACGCAAGTTTGACCAGCATTGACTTTGGTCAACGCATGGTCCAAAGATGCTGAATTTTGGTGGAGACTTCGATTTTGGAAGGCCGTACATATTGGCACAAGAACCGAGGTCAAAAGGTTGACTGAAGACCAAGTTGTGTTGACTTTCTTGTTGTTGTTATGCGTTGACTTTTCTAGGCAACGTTGACTTTTCTGGGGTTGACTTTGAGTTGACCGTGTGGCTATTTTGAGGGTTGTTGTGACACATGCTAGATTGGCTGACCAAGGAGACTTTGTTGATTGAAGCATCCTGTTGACCGCCGTAACGCACCACCACATTTTTCTGTTTCTGGTTTGTCTTCTGTAGATCCACTGGTATGTTCTATCAGCATTTTACTTGATTGTTTATGTGATTGTTGTAGTGAAAAGTAAAGTTGCATCAAGCATAGAACATCTACATAAATTTACAAATGTCTTCCTCTTTCTTCAAGGAGCATGAGAAGTTGGGTGACTTATCTAACTTTGTTGCATGCAAAGTCAGGTTGGAGATCATAGCTGACAACAATGATGTTTTGGACTCCATTCACGGAAGACTACCTGAGCCAATGCTTCTGTTGCTGTCAAAAATAAGCATAAGAAAGGTGAGTTAAAACTTAAAAGGAAAGCAAATTATAGCTGAGGGTTTACAAGATAATTTACTTGTGTATGTTGGAAGTTTGAGAAAGTCTAAGGACATATATGATAAGATAGTTGGCATGTATGAAGTCGAAAATTTGAATGAAATCATCTCCTTAAAAGATCAACTCAAAGACACGAAGATGAACAAAGGAGAATTTGTGCAATCATACTTTATGAAGATATCTCGTCTTAGAGATCAATTGCAAAGACTTAGGGAAACCACACCTAACAAGGAATTGGTGATTATAACACTTAGAGGCCTCCATCTCATTTGGGAAACCTTCATTACTACTATAAGTAACAGCAATACCTTCTCGTCATTTGATGAGCTTGTTGGAAAGCTCACTCAAGAAGAATCAAGTATGATATCTAGAGGAAGAATTCAAGGACCAAATGAAGGAGAGCCCACTGCCTTTGTTGCTCAAGGAAAGAAAAAGAATGCAAAGAAAGGAAAGGGAAAGCCATCTAAATCAAGAAGACCTCCTCAATCCAATAAAGACTCTAAGGATTCAAGAAGGCGAGATAGAGATGTTGAGTGCTATAATTGTCATCGAAAAGGTCACTATGCTTGAGATTGTCCCAAAAAGAGAGATGCTCCAAGAAGAAACTCTTCAAGGTCCTACAACAATAATCGTGGCTTCAACAAGAACAGGGTATATGAAAGACGAGACGATAAAAGGAATGAAAGAAGAAGAGACTCCCCGATGATCGTGAAGATAGCTATCATCCTCCAAAGAGGTCAAGGAACTCCAAGTATGAAGGCAATGTTACAAATCAATCTGAATATATCCTTATTTCCGCATTTTCTAGTTCATCTCCTTTGGATTCTTGGGATGGTTGGTTGGTTGATAGTGGGGCCTCTCACCACTTTTCTGGATATAAGGAGGTTCTCTCTAATTTGGTAAAGACAGAGACCAATTTGAACATTATTCTTGTTGACAATGCCACTCATCCTATAAAAGGATTTGGTTCTATCAAATTTCACTTGAACTCTGGGGAATCTATCTTGCTTCATGATGTATTATATGTGTCGGGATTGAAGAAGAATTTGGTTTCGATGTCTGCTTTGGAGGATAAAGGAATGAGGGTTGCATTCATTTAAGGAAAAGTACTGACCTGGCTTGTTGGATCCTTTATGAGAAATGCCTTCACATTGGGATCTTGGTTTGAAGGACTCTATAGAGTCACTAGAAGACCCCTTCTAGCTATGATCCATAATACAAATCATCAAAGAGAGTTGTGGCACCGAAGGTTGGCCCATCTACATTATGATGCTCTTCCAAAATTGAAGAAGTTGGTCTCCGGGATCCCCGATGTTGAAGCTCAACGTGATGGAGTATGCCCTGGGTGTGCCAGTGGAAAGAAGACAAGGGGACCATTCCCCTCTAACGAAAATAAGATGAAAGACATCCTTCATCTCATTCATATTGATATATGTGGTCCAATGCATGTGCATTCACTTGGGGGTCATCTTCATTACATCACCTTCATCGACGATTTCTCAAGGAAGACATGGATATATTATTTGAAGCACAAGGATGAGGCCTTTGAGATGTTCAAGGAGTTCAAGGTTTTGGTTGAAAATCATACAGGGAAGAAAATAAAGATCTTCGAGTCCGACAATGGCGTGTTAGTTTTTCTAGCATCGTGTTCTAGCCATGAAATTTGGTGGAGAGGCTACAATACATGAGATCTCCAAAACCCGGAATTCGTTTCTGGAAATTCCACCTAGAGATGACTTAATTAGATAATTAGCCTATTTTTAAATATTTTCTAAGTCTAAACTTAGGGAATATGGCTAATTAATCAGAATTAATTAGTCAAGGTATGAATCATCTAAAAACACACAGATCGACTCCAAGATTATCCTAGCCATTGATTAAGTTTTAATCTTGGTTGTTGGTGCTCCAACAGTGGATTATAAGAGGGAGTCGATGGGCACATGGAGAGGACACACCAGAAACACCAGATGTTCAATTTCCTTGGCAGATCGATTTCCAGAGAGCAACAGTAGTTGACAAAGAGCCAAAGATCAATGCAATGAGTAAGGGGCAGTGAAAGTGAGTTCGAAGAAGATTTTCCAGATCCAAAGAGTTAGCTATAGGAGGGTCGTGTTTCCTCAGAGTTTGATTTGGCCAGAAGGAGGATCGATTTAGTTGTTGGAGGCCGGGAATATTTCCAGAAGGGGCCAATGAGTCATTCTCAAAGGTTGGATAGGGCAAATAGCTTGATCAATTGTAGTTCCAGGCAAAGAGTACTACTGGCTGCGCAAGCTTGACGCAGAGGTTGACATAGGTGTTTCATGGAACCCATTCAGAGCCAATTATGGTGTTGGATTAGTGTCGGTTGAGACAATATTTGTCTTGCTATTTTTTTGTGGCTAGTTTATCCTATAGTGGATTGTCAGTTTGTGCATCCAAATTGTACTCCGATTTTCACTGCTGCATAATAATAAAAACCCTCACTGTTGCACCGGTTTTCCCAAGTTGGGTTTTTTCGGAGACATTTGTCCAAAAATAATGGTGTCAAATTTGTGTGTGCTAGTATTTTCTCAGGTTCCAGTGCTATTATTTCCACAGTTTTATTTATGAAGATTGCAGTGTGAGTTATTTGATATTTGTTGTAGCAAATAAATTGTTAAAAATAATTAACAATTAGAAAAATAAATTCCAGTTGTTGCAATAGGATTTCAGTTTTGAAATTTTCACATGGTATCGGAGCATAAGTGATCAGCTAAGAAGCTCAGAAGCGGAAGAGATAATTTCGCTTCTTAGAGGGGGCAGCATGCCAAAATTTTCAGAGGCAGCTCAGTACCCAAACATGCATGTTGAATTGTTGGGGCAGCAGTTCGATTTTCAATTGCAGGGTGGCAAAAAAATCGAGATGCCCAGATTCGTGATTCCAACAATCAGGGGGAGCAGCTGCAGCTCAGATTTTCGCTGAGTAGATTCCTTGGTTGGATGCAGAGGGTTTTGCAGCAGCAAAACCAGCGTTGGGTGGAAGATAAAAGCACACACACAGAGGGATATTTCTCTTAGAGAGTTTCTAGCCCAAGAAAACGATTTTCCTAGTTGCAGATGGACAGTCGCAACTAGTAGAACAGCGCATTCCAAGAGGGAGTGAGAGTAGCAAAGCAACAACCGAGTAGAGGAAGAGGGAGTTTCCAGACCAGATCATAGATCGCCACAACTGGGCTCAGGGACCAAGACAGATTGGAGGGTACCTCCAACTATGTCATCGAGAAGGAAAGGATGTTATTCCTTCTGAATGAATATGGTTTGAAGCCCTATGTATAGAAAGGAAATGGCGAAGGCCAAGAGATTGACTTTGGATGGAGTCCGGGATCATCTCAATCTCACATGTGGCAGAGAAGGGAACATCCAAGGAGATGTGGGATATCTTGTCTGAGTTGTTTGAGTCCTTCCGAGCAGCGGGAGATGTATCTCCAGGAGAAGTTGAGGAACACGAGGATGTAGAAGGGCGAGAGCATAGATGCCTTTGTCACTCGGATTTAGGAAGTTCGAGATCAGTTGTCAGTTGTTGGGTCAGCACCTCAACCCACGGAGCTTGTACGATTGGCACTAAATAGTGCCTCAGAGGATTGGCAGGTATTTGTCCAGAGTATGTTCGGAAGAGATACCTTCCCAAGGTGGGAGAGGATGTGGTCCGATCTGCAGCAGGAAGCATTGAGGCAGGCTCTGTTGAAGAGAGAATCAATGGCAGCAGCAGTAAGGGCATGAAGAGTGAGGAGGAGAATGTAGCCCTTGCATCCAAGGATCCTAGTCAGGCACAGAGAGAGCAGAACAAGAAGGACCTATCTAAGGTCAAGTGCTTCAGGTGTGGTGAGTTTGGCCACTACAATACCCAATGTCCTCTCAGAAAGAAGGATAAGCAGGGAAGCAAGACCAGGCGACAGAACATGCTAAGATAGATAGGTTGTCCTCTAGGTTGGAGGAAGATTTTGCGATGATGGCAGCCATACCTCAAGGAGTGAGGTGGGGTGACTTGGAATTGTCACCCCATAGAGCTACAGAGATGGGTAGGGTCCACTGAGGAGTCCACCTCATGGATCATTACCTGAGTATGGGGGCCCACAGTATTCAGTAGCAAGATGGATCAATGTCAAGAAATGCAATGAGAACCAGAGTGACAATTGCAAACTAGTAGCAATCAGATGCTAGAGAGCGTAATGCAATGTTTGCAGCAATGCAAGTGGCACAGTGCAAAGCCAGCAACAACGTAGATTCTTCAGAGATAGTGCAGGGCTAGTAGCTGTCAGAGACTCGGGTGACAAATGCATCATACTGAACACAGTTGATTCAGTATTTTGGATGTTCCTTAGTTGCAGTAGCAAAAGATGAGAGGGAGTTGCACTGCAGATACAGTGATGGCAGCAGTACAGTAGGGTCGGCAGCAGCACAGATGCAGCATCAAAGTTGCATAGTGGTTGGCGGGCAGTGGCAAGCAGTCACAATTGCCAGACATCAGCAACGTGACAGGAGGTGATACAAAGACAGGGTGTTGTGGCAGAATGTGCATCACTAGAGAGAACACAATCCTCGCTAAGAGGGAGTGTTAGTTTTTGTAGCATTGGAAGTGTTCTAGCCACGAAATTTGGTGGAGAGATTAAAATACATAAGATCTCCAAAACCTAGAAATCATTTCTGGAAATTCCACCTAGAGATGACTTAATTAGATAATAGTCAATTTTTAAATATTTCCTGAGTCCAAACTTAGGGAATATGGCTAATTAATTAGAATTAATTAATTCAAGGTGCGAATCATCTCGAAACCCACACAGATCGACTACAAGATGATCCTAGCCATTGATTAAGTTTTAATCTTAGTCGATGATGCTCCAACAGTGGATTATAAGAGGAAGTCGATGGGCACTTGGAGAGGACACAGCAGAAGTTCAATTTCCTTGGCAGATCGATTTCCAGAGAGCAACAGTGATTGACGGAGAGCCAGAGATCGAATAAGTGAGCGAGGGGCAAGGACAGTGAGTCCAAAGGAGATTTTCCAAATCCAAAGAGACAGCTAAAGGAGGGTTGAGTTTCCTTAGAGAGGTTGTGCAAAGGCTGCGCAGAAGCTTCAGAGGCAAAGTTCGATTTGGCCAGACAGGGGATCGATTTAGTTGTTGGAGGCCTAGAAGATTGCCGAAAGGGGCCAACGAGTCATTCTCAGAGGCTCAATTGGGCAAACGGCTTGATTAGTTGCAGTTCCAAGGACATCATACCAATGGTTGCGTAGGCTTGACGCAAAGGCTGACGTAGGGGTTTCGCGGAGCCCATTCAGAGCCAAATACGGAGTTGGATCAGTGTCAGGTGAGACAAAATTTGTCTCACTAATTTTTTGTGCCCAGTTTCTCCTGTAGTGGATTTCCAATTTGTGCATCCAGATTGTACTCAGATTTTCACTCTGCATAATAATAAAAACCCTTACTGTTGCACCGATTTTCTCAAGTTGGGTTTTTTCGAGGACATTCGTCCAAAAATAATGGTGTCAAATTTGTGTGTGTGCTAGTGTTTTCTCAAATTCCAGCATTATTATTTCCACAGTTTTATTTGTGAAGATTGCAGTGTGATTTATTTGATATTTGTCATAGCAAATAAATTGTTGAAAATAATTACAATTAGAAAAATAAATTCCAGTTGTTGCAAAGGATTTCAGTTTTGAAATCTTCACACGCTAAGGAATACATCTCAAGTGAATTTATAGACTTTTGCAAGAATGAAGGAATTAAGGAAACCATCGTGCCCTACACTCCCGAACAAAATGGAGTGGCTGAGAGAAAGAGCATGTCCATTGTAGAAGTTTCCCGAGCCATACTCCAAGATCAAACGTTGCCAAAATTCCTTTGGGATAAAGCAACAAACATAGTGTTATATGTTCAAAACAGGTTGCCTCATCAAGCTTTGGACAACAAGACTCTCGAGGAAGTATTCAAAGGTGTGTTAGAGAATCAGAAAGGCAGAAAGATCCTCTTGTTCTTGATTATTTACTTGTGATCTTCTTTAGTCATTATTATGTTCTTCTTATCTTTCTTCTTATCAGTTCATCAAGCAAATACACATAGATCAAGGACACCAGATGTAAGCCAGCAGTCAAGGCAAAACCCCCCTCGAGAGGAAAACCCAATCAGTAATTCTTCCTTCAATAGTAATGCTTGAGACCCTAGGCCTTGACCCAGACTTCCTCAAAACCAAGTCAACCTTCCTTCTGATCCTTCCTGAATCTGCCAGCAATAGCAGCACTATGATGACCTGGAACTTTGACCTTGCTTCTTGAGACTTCGATCTTGAGGTAGAGACTTCGATGTAGCTTCAAAGACTTCGATTTAGGCCCAATACAACTTCTCCATGCAGCATCATCCAACAGAATCAACTTCAACTTCTCCTTTACTTAGCAGCAGCAACTGCAACAGCAAAACTTTGAGAACTTCGATCTCCCAAACTATAGCTCAAAATGTAGAAAGAGTAGTGCCAAAATTTCGATTTTCTTCAACTCTATAAGTGTGCCAAAAATGGAACCCAGAAAGTCCTTCTCCAAAATTTCGCAATTTCTCCTTGTTGCAGCTGCCAAATCAAATTTATGTGTTGCAGATTGATGGTTACAAGTGAGTTTGATTCCATTGTATATATAGGCTTCTAATGGGTTCGAATTACTAGATTTGAGGCCGACTTGATGTGGAGGCTTCATAAATAATATTTTACTCAATACTTAACCTATTTGCATGATCCAAAAGCCCAATATGGATCAATTTAAATCTGCAATAATCCTATAGTACTAAGTTCTAAGGTCAGTTCCTTGTGACCACAAACTTCAACTATCATATCGTTAACATTTACAGTTTACGATTCCCAACCAAGAGCACCTGTTTTTGTTTGTATGTCAATCTCATCTTTCATAATGCATTTCAATTTTTAAACTTTTAAATTGAAAATTCCTAAAGACTTCTGTCAATTGTAGGATCTTTATGCCCATATTCAATCTCAGATCTATCATATTGTTGTTGTTTCTGCAAGAATGCTATGATGCTTTCAATGAATGAATTACAATCAGACCTTGGTTGTTTAAAGAGGTTAGTTGGCTAACTTCAACTGTGTATCCCAATATACTTATAGACAACTGAAAAACTTATTTTAGGATTGTCACAATATATGTGAGAAATCTAATAGTTTTGGTTGTTTTCATCTCCAAGCTTAGAAATTTCTTTAAAATAAGAAATAACCTAGATCTTTCTGTTTTGGATCTACGTCTTGAATGTAAATAATCAAAAAGTAAATAATCCACTTACTTTCCGAAGCCAAAATTTAAAGATATTTCAGATCTAAAATTAATACATGCTGAACTGTTTAAATAAATGCCAAACAGGGAAAAATTTGTTATTCAATACGTGCTGAAGTGTTTAATTAAATGCCAAAGAGGGAAAATTTTGTTATTCAATGCATGCGTCTTTCTAAACCACAAGCATGTAGTGTCCCCAATTTTTGGATTGCCTCGTGGTGAGATTAGGAGAGATTTCCAGAGCCTATGTCAGTCAGGGTAAGGGAGCAGGACTATATTACTGATGGGCCCAGAGGGTTTTGAGCTAAGTCACTTGATACGGGGATATGGGGATTCAATGAATCAGATACGGGTACGGTGACCCCCGGACAGGATACTTCTGGGATACGATACGTTATATATTATTTTATTAAAAATATATATATATATTTAAAAAAATAAAAATAAAATATATATATATATATTAAAAATTAGATATTTTTTGCACAAATTCATACAAAATTCATTGATTCAAACATAGATACTCATGAGTCATACAACATCATTGATACTATAATACATTGATACACCATACATGATACAATTGTCAAATTTACTCAGAAAGACAAGATCGAAAATAGTAAGATACTGTAGTTTTCTCATTAAGTCATCAGAATCAAAATGTGTTACATAAGTACACTACCAATGGCAAATAGAAATAGAAAATACAAAAGCAACTACAGTCTACAAGACTACAAGCCTGAAGCCTCAATGAGTCAGAGTCATCAATCCTCATAATCAGCATCATTGTCCTCATCCTGATCATCATGCTCACCACTGCTCTCCTCTGGCTCTGATGCATCCTCCTCCTCTATCATCTCTGCATCTGCTGGTGTGGAGGATGACGCATCTACTCCATCATCAAATGTGACAGGCTCTAGCACTAGCGCATTGAGATCCAAGTTGGCCAATGCCAACTCAACACTGTTGTCCAGACCCATATCATTAGGAAAGGCATCCCACATCTTTGTCTTTCCCTTCAACCAATCCTCCCTCTGCCTGTAGATGAGGCGAAGGTTGGTGTGCACATACACCATTGTCTCTGCCCTGGACTGCTCAAGCCTGCTCTTCTTCACACTATACAAATTCCCATATGTGCTCCAATTCCTCTCGCAACAAGAGGATGAAGTCACCTGAGAGAGGAGCCTCATGGCTAACCGCTGTAGAGGAGGGCTTGCTGCCCCATGAGTTGCCCACCAAGAATGGGGCTTCTTAGCCCCCCTGTCTCGAATCAAATCATAGCCTCCAAATCGCCCCTTGCCAGTGGAAAAATCTGCAAAGGCATCCTCCACCTCATCAAGGGATGCCCTATCCTGAAAAATCCTCCTCAATGCATCTTTCCTCCCCTGTGAGATTTCAGCATCCATGTGAGGAGGGAATCTGCGGGAAGGTCCACCATTCAACCACTCATGGTTGTAGTATTTTGGGTTCAAGGAGTGAGCCAAACAATGTAAAGGTGTGCAATTCTTGTCTCATTTGCTGACAAGAATATCCTGTATGACGGTGAAGAAGGCCTCAGGTGATGTCTCATACTCTGGGCACTGACTCTGTAAAATAATGGTCCTCACAGACTCAATCATGGAATCCCATCCCTCATAAACCTCTCCTAGGATGGGTTGGTCTGTATCTGCAAATCGGAGCAAGGAAATGATAGGGTCCATGATCTAAATAATTAGATCTACCTTCTCCCACCATATATCATCCAACACTGTGTCCTTCACCTTCTTTGAGGCTGCTTGATCCGTCTTTCGCCAAAAAGACCAAAACTCTGAAATAACCATAGACCCAAGAGCGGTCTTGACCTCCCTCGACCTCTTCAACATGATGAATGAAGAGGCAAACCGTGTATCTGCAATCTTCAACAATGATAGATTGTTGTACTCCTTGTAGATAGTGAGGGCATTTGTATGGTTTTGTACAAAGTTGCGGATATGTCGTGCATCCTCAATAATGGCTCCAATCCAAATCACATCAGAAGCAATAGATTTCAGTGCCAAGTTCAATGAATGGACAATGCAAGGTGTCCAAAATACTTGTGGATATTTTGCTTCCACAATCATGCCAGCGGCCTTGCAAACAGGTGCATTATCTGTAATGATTTGCACACAACAATCCACAACTACACTTTCAATAACTTTGACAAATAACTCACCCATATATTGTGCATCCTTGTACTGTCCAAGTGCATCCACTGATTTCAAGAAAACTGCACCATTCGAGGATGACACCATGAAGTTAATGAGTGGGTGGCATGCTAGATCTGTCCATCTATCAGAAACAATGCTAACCCCAGATGTTGGCCATGCTGAATTAATAGGCTCAAGCATTTTGTCCACCTCTTTCTTTGCCTTTGTCAACAATGTGGTTCTGAGCTTCTCTGACCCAGGAGGCACATACCCTGATGGAGCCCCATGACAAAGAGCTCGACACATCTCAATAAATAGTGGTGACCGTGCAACATTAAAGGAAATGAAGTTCTGATAGAAAAAAAATCCAATGGTGAGATCAAGCTCTTCCCTCTTCTCTTTTGGGAAAATCTTGTCCATTGGACCAACTGTAGTTGTCTTTCTCTTTGCTAATTCTCCCCTACTAAAAGTCTCAAAAGGGAACTTGCTGCCGCTTTTCCTCAAGAATGGAAGGGGGTCATCATTCTTGGTTTTTTTTTTATTTTGCTGCCACATTTTCCTCACCAATACTCTGCTCTTTCTCCAATTCCTTCCTATTTGGCAATTCAATTGTTGTACAACATTTAATGCCACAACCTGGAATACCCAACAAATGAGCTTTCACACGGAAATATGTGCAAGTGAAATGGCCATTGCAAAAATTGCATTTCCATGAACAATTTCCTCCTCCTCCCTTTTTTGTTGCCCCTTCCTCTCTTGTCACATATTTCCACAATGGGTATTTGGGGTCAACAATTTGTTTTCCTTGCACATTTGAAGCTATTGTTGCAGCCCCACTTCCAATGGATGGAATACTTGCAGACCCTGATGAAAGAGGGACAGGAGGGGCATCTCCAATGGAGACATTCTTCCCCTTTCTTTGCCCTTGTCTTGCTGCCTTTGATTGAGCCATGAATACTGTAAAAAATAAACAAAAACAACTAAATATATAAAACATATGCACATGCAAACACTAACAACAAACTAAATGCAAAATATAGAGGGATAATGCACTTACCGGATGCTCGAATCTCTTCGAAAGAACTCCCTTTCTCCTTGCTCACACTTGCTCCTTGCTCACACTAGCTCTCCTTCTCACTTCACAAATGAAATGGGTGAAAAAAGAGTGAGGAAAAACCCCACTTTAAAGCCAAAATTGCGCGTTTTTCCTTGCCGCGGGCGCGGCCGTATCCGGTTGTACGGGATACGGTGTATCCGAACAGGGTACGGTCGGGATACACCGTACCCCATTCAGATACGCCGTATTCGTTGAATTGGGGCAGAATCCCATACGTATACGTACCCGATACGGGGATTCGGGATCCGTGGCCCCTTTTAGGCGAATCCAGTTACTTAGGTTTTGAGGAGTTTTATGGGGGGCAACTAGGATTGCTTGCCATATTTCACCTTCGGGATCAGTTTCGCATGGTTCGTTCTTGGTTTTGTTGCATTCCAACGATTTCCATAAATAGGGTTATTAACAGAGATATTTTTATTATTTATGCTTAAGGTATTGTTTCGGGTTGATTACTTGGAGAAACACCTTAGTGTAATAGCTCATGGGAATTGGGGCAAAAAGATCTACAGGGTAGGATGATGAAAAAAGGCTTTGGGTGGCCGATGTGACCATACAGGCGAATTAAGCATTTTCCAGGGTTAAAAGTGGCTTTAATTAGTTAATAAAAGTCACTTTATTAAATAAGATAGGAAAAGTGTTTTTATTATTCAATTGGAGGGAAAATGTAAAAAGGGTGGCAAAAGAGTCAAGTGAGTTATATCAAGGGGGTCTCTCCTCACTCTAACATTTTTCCATTTGAATAAACAAAAAAAAAAATATTGGAGAGCTCTTGGAGAAGAGTCCAGGGTTTTTGGAAACCCTATGTCTGTTCGCTAGTTTCAGTGTTGAAACCAAGGTTACTTGGAAGCGGGAGCGGGAGCGGGAGCGCGGAGCGCCATTTTTAAAAGTTTCCGAGTCCGGAGCGTTTTCGGGAGCGTTTTTATATATATATATATATATTTTAATATTTTTTATATTTTTTATATTTTGATGCATATATGTCAACAAAAACATGTAGAATGATGAATTAGACATAAAAAACATAAAAACATAGATTGAATCATATAACATCAATCATCTAGAAGTTATAATCTTCATCAACCACGCCCACGAGTTGGAAGCATACAACATATTGACTCTTGAGTGACGAGTCTCGCAAATCATCAATTTGAAGGTTTCAAGCTTTCAAAATTCAATATATAACATTTATCATCATTGATAATTTGATATATAACATTTATCATCATTGATTTCAAATTTCAATATCTAACATTTATCATCATTGATTCATTGATTTCAAAATTCAATATACATTTATCATCATTGATATTATATAGCATTTATCATCATTGATTCATTGATCACCATATAACTTTCATGAAGCATCATATTCATATTCATAATGACTTGTAAACAATAAACTTATAAATGCCAACTTCAAAGTTTCACCTTTCAAATTCAAACTTCAAACTTAAATTGTCATTAAATATATGAAATCAGAAAGAGTCAAGTTTCAACTGTTCAACTGTCAACAACAATTAGAAAAGACTAGTAAACAACAAATCTATTTTATCTCCTGGCTGGCCCCTTGCCATGCCCACGAGAAATGTCTAATTTGTGCGAGCCACGAGGAAATGGTGGTCTTCTAGTACTCTCAGGAGTACCACGACCATGACTAGAAGGTGGAGGCTGGATCTGCAAAGGAAAAATAGTGTGATATCGAGAACTGGCACTGGCACCTGCACTGCTACCAGTAGATGGTGGGACTGGCTCTGTGTGTGGCGGTGTTGTTGATGCCAAGCTACAAGCTACAATGCTACAAGCTATGAGGCCATTGGCCTAATACAAGACTACATATTAGTGATCAACAACATGATCACTCCTCATCATGATCAAAATCATCACCACTACTAGACAAGGGATCATCAACATGAGCTACATAAATAATATGGCTCAAAGTTTGAGGACTCCTAAAAATCCTCTACAACTTTAGTAGTAGTAGTAGTAGCAAAAATAGACATCAAAACTACAAATCACTGAGCAACATGGTCTCTCATGAAACTCATCATTGATTCATCGCTACTAGAAATGGATTATGGGATCATCAACAAGAGATACATAAACATCATCTAGCCCAAAGTCTTCAGACTTGGATTGCTCAACCTTATAACATGATAGAAATTGAAAAAGTTTAACATGCCTAACCAATGATTTTGGTTTGAGTGAAGGGTTCATCTCCTCAACCTTAAAATGCGGTAGAAAAAGATTAGCATGCCTAACCTGTTTTTTTCCTTTGATTGAAGGGTACATCAAGGTTCTTAAAGGACTTCATGCTCTTGATCAAATGCCAATATCATACCCTTACACATGATAGAATCAAATGGAAACATTGCAAATTCCCAAACCATGAAACCCTGAAAACCATTAAGTCCGCTGAATTTTGAGTGAAACCTAAAATTCTAGTTTCTCCATATGAAATCCAATGAGGTCGAAACCACTCTTAAACATCCTGAGTCATTTCATGGTAATGTTAAAAATTTAAGTAAAATGATGAAAATGAAAAATAAAGGAAATGTCACTTTTACTTTAAGAATTTAACATTACCATGAAATGTCAATGCTTCCCTTACCTCCACATCAGCCCTAAAACCCATTTCTGGCCATGCGTGGGTCCACGTAGGGAAAGAGAAGCTAAATGAACACCTCCCCCCTTATAAACAATTCGTTTTTTCACTTAAAAAAATTTCCGCCTGGCAGGAAGCGTTTTTTTTTTCCAGGGAGCGTTCGGGAGCGAACGCTCCCTGAGCGCTTCCAGCGTTTAAAAAACGCTCCCGAAGCGTTTTTTAAACGTCGGAAGCGTTCAGGGAGCGTTCGCTCCCGAACGCTCCCTGAAACGCTCCCGAAAAAACAGGGAGCGTTTTTACAGGTTGGAAACGCGCTCCCGAAAAACGCTCCCGACAGGAAGCGTTTTCGGAAGCGCGTTTCCTAGCGTTTCCGAAACGCTCCCGCACGGAGCGAGTTTCCGGAGCGGGAGCGATGGGGGTTTGAAGCTTCCCCGCAACCCTGGTTGAAACCATACACCCTAGCGAGATTGGGAGCGAGATCACTCAGATTTCACCATTCTGCTTCAAGAGAGAACAAGATTCAAGGAAGATAAATGAGGTAACAGTGTTGTCGGTTAGTTTTATCTTCTAATATTGAGTTTTTCATATATCTTTGACAGGCTAGGAATACCCAAGAAGATTTCGAGGTTCCAAGCCCAAATGTGAACCATAAGAAGGAAAGGTGCACTGTTAAAGAGATTGTGGAGCATTGTTGAGGTGGCTGAGTTTATCTCTGCTAAGGGGTCGAGTTCCTTTCTGCTGAGAGTGGTAGAATCAGTTTCCCAAAGGACTGACTTTCCTTCAGAATTACTGCTGGCCAAGTTTCTCATTTTCTGGGTCAAAGTTTTCAGAGAAAAAAAAGTCGAGTTCCCTTTCACCAAGCTGCTAGACAAGTGTCTCTTTGTGGGTCAAGTTCTACTAATTTCTGGAGGTTGAGTTTCCTTCCTTCTTGGCTGGACGTGTGCTCACCAAGTGACAGAGTCTACTGTTGGAGGGATATCGTTGTGTGGTCCTAAATTATTGGTAGAAAAAGTGGGAAATGAACTCCATTGCATCTAGCTGGGAGAGTGGCATCAAAGGCAGCGTACATACCTCACACAGGGATGAGTCTCTCTTGCTGGAAAAGTCCACAAATTTCCTCATTACTGCTGTACAAGTGAACTGTGTAATATTAGTGGTATCTCCTTGCTGGTATTTATGTAATTTGAAGGCTGAATACGTGTCATAGCTCCTGCTGAAGGTTATTTCACCTTGCTGGTGACATTCTGGTACAATACAGTCATCTACAGCCATTCTATCCTCTAATATGCACTGGTTTTTCGAACCTCAGATCTCATACTATTGCTGGACTGTATACTTTCAATGGTGTGTGTGCTTTTAAATTTAATGCAAGGTGTATATCAGTTGTTCTCAAATATCTCTTTAATGTATGCTCAGTACTGTGCATGTTATTTTAATTACAATTTGGAAGAAAAACACCTACAGTACACTGTCTAACAACTGTTTTGATATAATACCACAGTGAACCAAACAAGTAAACTCAGATTTCTTTGTGGAAATTTCTAAGATATTCTAAGTGGGTATTTTATGATTATGACTGATATGAATTGAGTATTTTTGGGGCTGATTCATTCCTGGGCACAATATATGTTTCAAGCTTGTGATTTAAATACTCTACACTGTTCCTATGGTCACTGTATAACTGTGTTCAAGTAAATGGCAAGAAAAAATACACCTACAGCAATGCATCTATAAACTATTTGACATAACATCTCGCTGAAAAACTCAACAAAACTCAGAAATTACAGTGGCTTTATTGAGCCATTTCCAAAAGGGAATGATACAAAGTAAATTAGGGCATCTTTATTTCCTGTCTATGAATGCCTGCTATAGGGTAAAAAATTAGAATTTGTAGGCCTATTGTCAATTACAAATTTTTAACATTCTGAGATTTCCGTCATTGACAGCCTAGCTTATGGGAATTTGTAAATGTTACTAATTTCAAGCACCAGGTACAACTGATGAACAAGTTTCTAATTTCTTTTTCAACTTATCCTTTGTTTAGATGGTCATGCTCTAATCCTGCCATGTTATAGTGATCCTAACTATTTTGTTGTATAATCTAGGATCTCCATAAGTAGATTCCATGATTCCCCAGCTGTAGTACTAGTGATTAGTTGGTCTTGACTAAAAAGACAATTGAGAGGTCTATGTCAGCGTCCACCCTCTTCAAATTAAATATCCAATCTACATGCACAAGTGGTGCCATCTCTGAAATGACTTTATTTTCATGATAGTTCATCTTTCTTTCCCGGGTGGATGTATTAACTTACCAACGAGCATCCTGCTTTCCCAAACAGAAGTCTATTTATATTGATCAAGTGTCATGTGACCTGATGGGAAACAGTTTAATTTTGTTCGAGACTTCTTTAGCTGTCAATGGCATTTGAAATTTGATTGATTCAATTAAAAAGGAATTCAAACTCACCTGCCTCCAGAAAGTTATAGCAGAGTATGTCGTACGTTCTGTACAATACTGAATGATCAAGCGAGTATTAAGCGAGTATTCTGTATTAGATATTTTATAATTAGATGTCATTGTGGCATGATTAGCTCTAGTTCTCTTAATGGCAGTTATGAGTGGCATATTAATTCAATGAGTATAATCACCGCCTCTGTTTTACAAAGGGCATTTTCCTTATTTATGCAATTGATCAGTCCTCATGATATATATTTTATCGATCGAAACAGATATTTTATGACTGGATGTCATTCTGACATGATTAGCTCTGCTTCTTTAAATTGGCAGTTATGAGGGACACATTCATTCAGTGAGTACAATACAATCACTGCCTCTGTTTCGTAAAGGGCACTGCCTATCTTATTTGTGCAAATGATCCCTCCTCGTGGCATATATTTATTGGTCGAAACAGGTGTCTTATTTATTATGAATATAACGTGAATGATGTTACAGATAGCATAAATGAGGCCCCACGCACATTTTAATGAAAGCTGGAAAATAGGATCGCCAACATCGGATCTCAAGACCCATAAAGTCTGGATAAGTTAGAGGCTCTTCTCTTCTGAACCCAATCATCAAAATTGACTAGAGAACAATTAGCGAATAATAATGAAGTTGACTTGCATAACAACCCCGAATAATAATAAAGGTCTTTTATGAACCTAATTATCAAAATTGACAGGAGAACAACTAGCGAATAATAATGAAGATGACTTGCATAACCGCTCCGAGCAACCTCAAAAGTTAATAATAGACAAATCGTAAACAACTGGAGTGAAACAGAGTGATTATCTTCGATATATAATATTTCATAATCTTTCAATACTTTGAAACAATTTCCTAGCAGACACACTACGTGATCCCTTACATTGGCTAGAGAGGCCACGCAGAGTCTTAACAGCCTGCCCTGCCACTGGCAGGATAAATTGGGGCATCCGAACAACACCCATTTCTTTAATGCCTTCTTCACAACAGTATAAGCTCTAACTATAACATGACCAATAACAGCTCCCTTCAGCTACTAATAACAACTAAAATCACAGTTAGCCAAGTCAATAACAGAGACCCTAGATCATAATTCGTCAATACAAAAAACTTTGTAGTTCGTTGTAATTGTTCTATAATTCGTCAATAAAAAAAATCTTTGCAGTTCGTGATGATTGTTCTATTGTCAGTAAGATCTTCGTGATCTGAATAAGAAAATTTTGTGTTCAGTTTAATCTTGGAATAATTGTTTGTGAAAATGAATAAAGAAGCATCTGCGACTAGCTGACCTGCTTACGGAACATAGGCGAATCGTCCAGCGTCCCCCAATACATGGTTGCTGAGCTCGACCGAACTTTTTAACGGGGAAATGCCCCTTAATCTCAACAGCACTTATTGAAATGCCTCAAAAATTAAGGCATTGTTAGTCCTCGATGCCCTAAATACCAATGTCGCAGTGGAAGACCCGTGTCCCTGCAATGAGAGGAAACGCTGCGACTATACTGTGGCCGATTCAGCGACTACAATCCCTAAAGCTTCGCTAAATGTCCGAGCGCCACATGTTAAAGGCGCCAGCGACGTAGCCCCCTTCTCGCAACCTTTCAGACCAGTCCACTCCAGACACGCAACCCACGTGTTCGCAAGATAGAAACGGCCCTTTCCATTTGGATTTTGTCTCAAATCAAAGGCGAGTCCTGGTCTTCACCCTTTTGTTTTCGGACAACGATCGGCAGCCTTCAGCTATATATAGATAAGTATTCAGCAATCGCCAATTTTTCAAGCCGGGTGGTGATATTCTTCCCATCAGACACAAATCCACACACAAGAGTAGTTATGCTTTGATTTGTCATTGACCAGGGCGCCAAGACCAGCTTAAGCATGCATTGTTAGAACCTCGGACAGAATCATTGACTCATTCATTGGTCAAAATGTTCATACGGCAAGTTTATTCAACCGACTTATTTGTATTTTGTGATTGGGTATTTTTCCACATTGTAAGCATTGTATCCATAATAAATGTAATTTTTGATGGTTTTAAGGATTATGTAATTTTTGAAGGTTTTAAGGATTGTGCGTATAATAAACTTAATTTTTTAAGTTTTTAAGGTTAATGAATATCTTAATAATAATGGGGTTGTTAGATCTAAGATCTTTGTGATCTACAATTTATGGAAATGAATTTTGTGATCTATAATTTATATAAATGTTTTACTGATGTGATTAATTAAAAAATTATTTATTTAAAATAATTGGTTGGTTTATTAATAGTAACTTTGTTATATAGTTGGAGTGAGAAAGTAAACTATCTATATATATATATTAAATAAATAAAAAATAAAAAAATTTAATTATGAATTAGTAAAAATGTATTACAATTAATTTAAAGTTAATATATTTTATTAATATTAAATTTCATGTCATTCATGAGTTTTGGATAGACACTGATCGAGTGCTTTGTTAAGGCACTCTTTGATGAAGTCACAAGTTCAATTCCATGACCTGATTGGGGTGATATATTGGACATGATGAAGTAGTCCTCTCAAACTTACAAAAGAAAAATTATATTAAATTTCATATCAATTACAAAATGCATATATATTGCAAATCTATTAATTATATATATATATATAACATTCACTACAACCACTATAACATTGACCGTCATACAGAGAAGAAGATCTTGAAATCGCATCTAAAACTTAACCTGAAGAACAAAAAGAATGATGAAAAGAAGAAGAACCTCATGACTACTAATTCGAGCAACTAACATGAATGCAACTCCGACCTAGATGAGAAGATCATTTGTACATTAATGCAAAAGGATGTGAATCTGAGTAACCTTCAACAATGGGAAGAGAAATAAAAGACCAGACTCTTCCATATAAAGATACAAGTCAAGAAGACAAATATTGATGCTCTATTAGGCTCAAGATCATGGGTGAACCTTGTTTTAATAGAACTAGTCAACAAATTGGGATTGGAAGTTCGTTATCATCCAAGCCCATATCCATTGGGATGGGTAAATAAGGGTAACCAAACAATGAAAAATTACATTTTTCATCAATGTTGATGTAATAGATGAAGTAGAACCAGATGTAGTTCCCTTTGATGTATGTGAAGTGGTGTTTGGAAGTCCCTATATGTACATGCAAGATCTAATATTCATGGGGGAGTGCCAAACAATACACCCATATCAAGTATCGAAAATCCTTCACCATCAAGGGCAAGTCCAAAATTTTATTGGTAAGTGCCAACCAAGCCAAGAAATTGATTATTTCAAGCAAGAAGTATGTTTTATTGTTTTTAAGAGAAAAATATTATATTGAAGAGTTAGTGAGAGCAAAGTCATCCTTGGAGGGGTGTACAAAGAAACAGAAACAATAATTGGAAGAGTTTCTATAGGCACATAACGATGTGTTCCATGAGCCTAAAGGGCTACTTCCCAAGAGTGAAGTGGAGCACAAGATCCAGTTATTCTCAGACTCTTGTTGCCAAACAATAGGTTGTACAGGCAATTTGTTATATAGAAGCAAGTAAGGTGAATAATTAGTTGCGCCAACTACTGGAACAAGGTGTTATTCGACTAAGTACCTCGCCATGTGGGCCACCCATCTTCATTGTGCTAATGAAGGATGGGATTTGGTGGATGTGTATTCAATACAAGGCGTTAAACAAAATCACACTCAAGAACAGGTGCCTGTGCTCAGGATAGATGATATTTTGGATCAGTTTAGTAAGCCAAATACTTCACCAAATAGGACTTAAAGTCTGGATATCACTAGGTTTGAGTAAGAGAAGAAGATACTTGGAAGGTCGCCTTCAAAACTAGGCAAGGTTTGTATGCGTGGTTAATCATGCCATTTGCCCTACGTAATGCACATGCTATATGTATGAGGTTAATGAATGACATAATGCACCCTTTTATAGATTTATTTATTATTGTCTATTTAGATGATATATTGGTATAATGTACTACTTGGGAGAACACATCTCACATTTGACATAGGTGCTAGAGACATTATAGAAACAGCAACTGCTAGAAAATTTCAAGAAGTGTGAGTTTGAATAATAGTCATTGGTGTATTTGGGGTATATGATAGGTGGAGGAGAGTTAAAGAGAGATCCTGCCAAGATGGAGGCCATCATGAAGTGGTAGGTCCCTACTATTTTTCTAAGGTCGTTAGTTTTGTTGGGGCAGCACAATACTTGAGGAAACTTATAACCTCATTTTCAACAATAGTGGCACCACTCAACGCCATAACAATGGGTTGCAAGAATTTCAAGTAGGGAAAGGGTCAACATAGGGCCTTTGAGGAGTTAAAAAAAAGACCATTCAAGCACTAGTTATGGCATTACCAAACTTGCAACAATCCTTGGAGGAGGAGATAGATGTGACTGGGTATACTATGGGAGAATTCTTGATGCAAAGAGGAAGACATGTATGCTACCATTCTAAAGTATTTCACGAGACAACTCTTAACTACCCTACCTATGACAAGGAATTATATGCCCTGATGAAGTTGTGAAGAAGTGGAAACATTATAGGATGGGAAGGGAGACAATAATCCACACATATCAATAGCCACTATAGTATTTGCAAGCCCATACACTACAAGGAAAAGACCCTCCAGCGGGTGTTTTTGAGGAACCCCTTATAAAAATAGCCCAAATATCTGTTTGTAGCAAAGGTCTTTAAATCAGGTTGGTGGGTGGAGGTTTTTGTGGATGTTTTTTGTCCGGTGCGTTTCTCATCATAAACCGCACCGGTGCGTACTAAAAATTGGCACGCCAAGACACGGTGCTCTTCATACAAACCCGCCCGATGCGTCTAATTACTATAGTGCACCGGTGCTCTACGCATAAACAGGCCCGGTGCGTCTCAGTAATCCAACGCACCGTAATGACATGCAGTGTGCCATCGCTAATACATCCTGGTGCATCTCAAAACCCCACGCACCGAAACAAGGTTAAAAAAAATAAATAAATAAAATAAATTACTAGCCATAAAAACGTCATTTTTACCTTTTCAGTGTTCCAGACCTCTCAAGCACCAGTGTGAATTTCTCTTGTGTGAGGCGCCATGCCATCGGTGCTCCCATTACATGCTCTGCTGCCCTCCATTGCCCACCTTGTGGAGTTTGAATATTTTAAAATGGTGGGTAAATTTGGTTTCTCCAATTCCTGAGAAAATATGCCTCCTCAACAAGCAAATGTATAGGTATTTTACTTGTTTCTCAATAACTAAAAGTTTTAGCGGATTATATTTATAAAAAACCTTAAAATTAACCGTTAAAAAAAAAAAAAAAAAAAAAATTGCACGGTGCACTCAAGTTGTTCTGATCGCACCATTCGCAGTGCTGCATGTAAATTTACAGGCCGCACCACGAACAGTGCTAACGGAAACCGCACCGAGTTCTGGTGTTGATCAAGTGATCATGTCCAAAGTTGAAAAAATGCTCCAAATGGAATTGCTCATAATTGGTTGAAACCTGAACGACCGGATAGGCCTCGTCGCTGCGATTATGGCGCCGCGGACAGCACTCAAATCTGATGTCGTATGTGAAAGTTATGCAGGTTTGAAGTTTTCAGTATCCTTCAAAAATTCAGTTGACCAAGGTTGACTTTACATACTTTGGAAAAAATTTTAAAAAAAAAGAATATTCCAAGGAATATTTCAGGAATATTCCTTGAAATATTCTGAAGAATATTCCATATGGGCGTATCAGATGATGATAAGTGGCATATGCTTATTTGTCATTGGTTTGACTTTTATTATGGTGGCCAATCAATGGGTGCCATGTGGCAAGCCCAGAGGCCGCCACGTGGCACCAGGCTGGTGGAAGAATTGGCATGTTAAAAAAAATTATGAGTCCGTGAGGTTTGAACCTCAGACCTCACTGCCACAAGCTCAAACACTCTAACCAACTCCTCTGCACCAAAGTTATTAACTATATTGGAGGCAGACTTTTATTTAAAGTTTAAACTTGTTCCGGCGGAAAACGAAAGGGGCTAGCCTGACCCTTCATGTAACCCTGGCGCTAAGTCCTTAAGCCGGCAAAGAAAAATGGTTGGAGAAGACCGTTACATGTGCCCAGCGAGCGGATTCACATTTAATGTGACGGTTCATATAGATAAGGCCGTCAGTTTCGGGCGAACAGGTCATGTGACCACTGCCAACATTTAATGTCAACCACCAGTGGTTCCGCTGAATTTGGAGGGCGCGCCCAGATTTGGTGCCTTTCACCAAAATTAACTACAATTAACTACAGTTAGCCCACATTTAGTGGGGTTTTCAATTGACATTGGGCAGAAGTTTGTTTTTGTCATAACTTCCTCAATATTGATCCAATTTGGACGAAATTTTGGTCAATTTTGGGTATTCTGAGCATTCTGGAGTGTTTGGGACAGGTTGAAGAGCGAACAGAGGTGTTATATAGCCATTTTTTCTTCAGGGAAATGGAGCTGTATTGGGATATACTTCACTGTTTGAGGTGAAACAAAAGCCATTTTTAGCTTATTTTTGTCTTCTGAATTCAATTTCATAGTTGTTTCTTCTTGTTTAGGCATATTTCTCACTGTATAACCAATTTGAGCAACTTAATAGAGCAAGGACATGCCCATTGGAAGCCTTGGACTCGATAGATGTAGCCCAGGAGGGGTGAACTGCCTCATCATGTTGTTGTGTTATGTTATGGTGAAGTTTATCTGCTGTGTATTTCTGATTTAAGATGTTAAACAGTAATTGTAATTAACATTCCCTCGCACATAAACTCAAAAACAGTTACCAAAAACACTTTTTTTAAATTGCAAGACATGGAGAACACTTTGCACACTTAATTAAATGGACATGGATACTTTGCACAATATTTTCAAGTACTTCCATTTTCAGATCAGGCGTGGTACCGAAAAAATGTGCATTGTGCTTAATTTTAAAACTAACATAGTAGTGACCATGTACTAGTTTCGGGAGGGTGGTGTGTTGACCAAACTATCTGCCCCGAGGCGGATAGTTAGGCCAGCGCACCGCCCGCCTGACATCATTACATATTCAACGGTGCGGTCGTTGACAAGGCCACACCATTGACCATGTAATGATGTCAGGCGGTGTGTTGACCAAAAGATCTGCTCTGAGAAGGATATTTTGGTCAGCGCACTAGCCGCCCAACAACAGTACATGGAAAACAGTACGGTCGTTTACAGGAGCGCACTGTTGACCATGTATTATTGTTGGACAGTGCATTGACCTAACTATCTACCCCGGGGTGGATAGTTTTGTCAACACACTGCAGAAAAATAAAATTTTATGTTTTGCGGTGCGCGGACAATTTCCATGTGCACCGAGAGCGGTGCGCGATAAAAGCGTACGCATCGGTACCGGTGCATGATTGTTTTTTTTTCAAAAAAAAATTATATATATATACATGTCTCATTTAATAAAAAAAAATGTATTTAATATGTGAATCATTCAGCGACGTCAACGGAGAGAACAAAGGGAACATCAAGAACATATGGAGGACAAGTATAATGTGATTCACCTGTGGGAGGCACAAGAGAGGGAGAGACTTATGTACTCTCACTATATTATGGTAGCCACCTAGTTTCTCCTAAGGGAGGTAGGCCTCCTCAAGTTCTATGAGGAGGCTACATCCCTGAAGAGACATAGTGGGTTATTAGGACAACTCATCTTCAAGTGGGATGCCCACCGAAAAGCTTTTTGGGTCAGTCCTGGCTAGTGGTACGCGCCCACTGAGGAGGACATATATTTTATTATTGGCCTATCTAGGAGAGGGCAAGATTTGCCCCAGTTCCTCGATGTCCCCATCCGCTATGCAACAGGGAGTCAGTTGGCATACTCCCAGAGATACATTAGGGACGATATAGTTTTTCCTGCAGATTTTCAGGTGTCCAGTGGTCAGTTACGTATTGCTTTGTTTGGTACAAAGGAGGTGAGGTGCCTCTCACTACAGTTGACGACCATTGCACACCATACCAGTGACAATAAATGCATCAGTTGCCAGCTTTTATTTTATGTTGATTATTTATTCTAGGTGCCACGATTTGTGAGATGGTCTGTGATTTTTTTGCGCCAATTTTGTACAGCATTAGATAGATGTCGTTCTTAGGCACGTGGGAGGTTGACCTTCCCTTTTGCTTCAGAGTTATTTTGTTTATTTTTTGAGAGGTTTCCAGAGATGAGGCCTACTTTTGTTCGGCAGCCTCGTAGGCTGATGCTACATGTACAGATGCAAATGTGGGGCCAGATGATGCCCAAGAGGGGCTAGTTTGAATTTCCCGCCACGATATCTCCTGATACACTGGAGTTGCTATCCAGTATTGATGGACACTCCTTCATTCTAGTGCCATGTCCTTATGTTGGTTTGGATTGGCAAGGGTGTAACAACATCCTATTCACACAGGATGAGAAGCCAGATGCGAGAGGTAATATTAGTGTTTTCTTCAAATTAATATAGTTTCATTTTGTTGTCTTAATTAATTAATTAGAATTATCAAATTTATTTTTAGCATATTCGTTAACTTGTTTTATTAAATTGTTTAATGAAAATGTCTAATTATTGTTGTGTACTATATATTTTGTAGATATTGGGACATTCATTGGGGATGAGATTCCACCCCCACCGAATGATCCAAGCGTAGATGTTGACAAGGAGATGGCAAAGGCAGAGGATCAGGGTGACAGACCTAATCCTGATCGAGTGCAGATACCCGCTGGGGTGAGGCGCAAGCCGAACACCCGATTTAGGATGGAGTTGGGCGACCAACTCTGTCAACTGCTAGTTGATGAGGGAGTCTACTTGGTTATGATCAGAAAGATTCAGGTCGATCGTAGGCTCACACAGCTCTGGAGAGGCATGCCCCAAGATATGTTGACCCTCATGCGTCATATCGTTGGAGCTTCCAAAGCACTGGCACAAGCTAGGAGGGGTAGGCGTCGTGGAGATGCACGACAGAGCAGCGGCTCATCTGACGATCATGATCACGAGGGTAGTGATCATCATTCTAGTACTCCACCTCCTCCTCCTTCACCTCACGACATAGATCATGATGAGCAACGAGCATCCAGTCCTGATCAACAGACATCATCTAAGCAGTCTGCACCATCTCAGCAGACACCTAGTCTTGAGCAGGCGGGTCCATCTGAGGAGGTAGGCCCATCATCACAGGCCACACCATCCACTGAGAAGGCTGCTACATCGACGAGTCATCAGCAGGCAGTTCCTGAGTAGACTGCACCATCGACTGATCAGCAGGCACCTCCGGAGCAGGCACGCCATCTATCTGAGCATGAGGATGCACTATCGACTGAGCAGGCCTCAACTAGTACTAGTATTGATGTACCACCAGATATTTGACATTTATATAAAAATATATATATATATATATATATATATATATATATATATATATATATATATATATATATATATATATATATATATTGACTGAGCAGGCCTCGACTATTACTAGTATTGATGTACCACCAGATATTTGACATTTATATGCAGTTATATATTTTTGACTACATATATCCAGTCCATGTATTTTATGTTCATGTTGCTGTACTTAATTTACATGTTGGTGTTCATCATGATGTGTATATTGTTAGGTCATGTTAGATATCTACCTCGAATAAATAATAATTGATCTCCTCTAATTAATAAATAAATAAATAAAATTTGAATTGAATTAAAAATAAATAAGTCTTTCTTGGATCCATCATTAGAAATGATTTTAAAAAACAATACTATTAACTTTTATACAAATTAATTAATTATTTATTTAATTAGAATGGATTTAAAAACAATACTATTAACATTTAATTCTTAGAATTTTTAGGTCGGACTCACTTGCTTCTCCCTGTCGCTCATCATCCCTCCCTCTCATATTTATACCTTACTTGTGAGATCAGTCTTACCCTTGGATATTTTCCTGAAGATGAACCACAGTGGTTGGGTTCGAAACGTTGAATTTACCAAGAATGGATGTGATCGATCCGAAAAACTTCTCTACAAAATTTGTAAATTTGTAAATTTGGAAAATTCTAAAAATGTAATTGTAATTGTATGCAAGTTATTGTAATTGTATGTAAAATTGTAAAATTGTAATTCTAATTCTAATTCTAATTGTATGTATTATTGTAAAATTGTTATTGTAATTGTAATTGTAATTGTAATTATAACTTTAATTGTAATTGTATGTAAAATATTTGTAAAATTGCGATTGTATTGTGAAATTGTAAAATTGTAATTGTATGTATTGTCATCATTCAACTTTATTAAAAATTTTAAATTTGTAAATTTGTAAAATTGTAAATTAATTGTCAATTTTGAACCATAATTACTACCGTGAGTAAAATCTATACCGTAAATATTGTTAAATTACCATAATTGTAAATTTGTAAATTTGTATGAATATAAATAATTATAAAATAATAAATCTAGAATAATATGAATTGTTGTAACATAATAAAGTTTAGAAAATAATGCAAATAAATTCATGTTTAGAATTATCATTATTTTATTATGATCTTACATACAAAACAATATACATTTTGAAGATATCATTCACACACATTTAAAGCAATCAAGTAGTTGTATTATTTTAGGAATTGGCATTATAAAAAAAATAACTTTATACAGTACACCATTGTTTTCGAAATCAACATAATTACAAATTATCAAGTGAAATTATTTTAACATTAACAGAACGCAAACTAATTAATTCAAAATACATATTATAACGTTTCGAAAAAAGAGAGTCTTAGTTCTAAGGTAATTAAGTCCTCTTCTTTATAAAAACGCATCTTAAAAAGTATAAATGATGAAATAACACATTTACCATATCACTCTTGGTTCTCATGATCACTATCATTATCTTCCAGCTCGCTTGGCATGATAACACTATTGTTCTCAAAAATATGTTTTGATCTAGGGTCATGTCTCAATACGAACCACCAATCCCTATCCAACACATCTGGGTTAAAAAACACCTGGTTGCAGTGTTTGGGGAAAACATAGGGCTCCTTAGTTTCATCACACATCTTTGTAGAGTTGATACATATCAGCCTACTATCATGATCTTCCTTTACATTATTCCGATCAAAGGTGTCCCACCACTTGCACCTAAAAATAACACATTGGAAAGAAGAGAAATCCACTTCAATGATCTCTTGTATCTTTCTGACGTAACCTAACGTCCATCATACTAGGTTTTGATCACAGTGGCTAGCTCGACTAGATTGATCGAACTCGACTTCCACTCCACAGTCTTGTGCCATGTGTCCATCATCGACATTTTCTGTGTGAAAATGGTGTCCATATGCCCACATAGATGGGAACAAATTGACCTATAAAAAAGTTTAAAAAATCATAGTGCATGTGTCTTATAATAACCCAACTAATAAAATATGAAATATAGATGTAATTACATTTCAAAGGTGCATTATTAAATTTAAAATGTACATAAATAGATTATTACCGAGTGGTGCACCCAATCCCTATGTTTAGCGCATCCTCTTCAGCATGCGGGTAACGACCGATTGCACCGTATTTCTCTCTGACTTGGTTAGCAACCCAAATGTTGGGGCATATAATTGGCATATTTTTTTTAAATGATTAGGATAAGGCACACTTCTACCATTCAATCGTTTGAATTCTTTCTTGTCACTATCCCATTTCATCCTCTTTTGTTCGTACAATGCGACCCATGGTTGTGTCACTTCGGAATTATAAAGAATGAATGTATTGATTGCTTCATTTTTTGCATTCGTTAATGAAATCAAATCGGCATATAGCACATATAAGATCAAAATATAAATTATATCGAAGTTCAACATGAATATTTACTTTGTGTAAATTTGAAAAATTATAAGTCGCTTACTCTTTATCAAGCGCCTTTTTCCATTCGTTTGGAGCAACGCCCCTTCTCTTTTGTCTTCATCCCTTTCATCGTCCCAAATCACCGCACCTGGTCTTTTGTCAATCTGCTTGATGTACTCACTGGAATAATAGAAAGACTCATACGATATGTACCCCTCTGCCATAGACCCCTCGGGTTTTCCCTTTGTCGAACAAAACCTTTCAATTTCTTCATGTACCTCTCTAAGAAGAACATCCAACAAAAAGAAACCACCCCAAATAATTCAATCTCATCTACTAGGTGGATTAGAAGATGAACCTACAAGTCCATGAAACTCGTCAGCAGTTCCTTATCAAACATACAAACGATATCAACTATATCTTGATGCCACTGTGGAATGCTAGCCACATGAATCTCCTTTGATGTGATCCAACGTACAAATGCAGATAATTTATATATGGCATGTCCTAGGTCTTGGGGGAATTCATGTTTCACAGATCCATGCACGAACAAAGGATAATGACACTGCAAATTTATAAACAAATGAAATAGTATACATAACTAGTTATGTTTTATGATCCCTACATGGGATAAGATTTATTAATATAAAAAATAATAAAATCATGCTTTTGACATTATACGTACTCTTAGAAGATTCAAATGGTCATGTGATTTCAACCCCGACAAATGGTCATCCACGGTGAAGCAACGCCGTAGTGAAGACTCGTATGAAGATGGCACCCTCACACCCATTATAACTTCCTTTGCCAAAGAAAGATCTTTTTTTTTTTAAATCCATGGGACATCACCTTCTTTGAAATACCAATTAGAGGGACTAGTGCTTGCCTCTAATCCTATACTTTCTAATAGTCTTGGCAAATGTTTCTTTTTAGTTTTTGAAATAATAAGATATTTCCTAATAGCCAATGTGTCACTTTTCTTCGATGATATGTGCCACCATAAAGAAGATGAAACATTTTTAAATATATGCATGGGATCTAATAAGTGGGTAATCTTAAGATGCTCCCAATATGGGAGGTAATAAAATATAGATTTCCTTTTCATCCCAATGGGAAATTTCTCAACATAAGTGTCGAAGAATTTTGGATCATCGAACATAGGCCCCTCATTTGAATCGAACATTTCTATGAACTCCTTCTCCTTCTCTCTCTCATATGCTTTAAGCCATTCAGCTGGTGTCGTTATTGGAGGCCTTTGGGTTCTCTCTCGTTTACTATTGAAATCAGATGTTTCTCTTTTGTAAGTGTGTTCTTCTAGGAGGAATACCCTGGAGCAGTCATACACTGGCTTTCGTAGGTCATTGGACCATCTAGATTTTAGAGAAGGTCCACAACATTTACATCCAAAATACCCTTTTGTTACAAGACCAGCGAAATTATTGTATACAATATATATGCATGGCACGTTAAAAAATATCATGAAGATTAGAACAATTACAACGAATTAAATAACTAATATGCGAAAGAATATTGTTACGTATATAAACAAATCAATAAACATGTAATTTACGAGCAAAATCGTAAGCCTGGATAATCATGTGTCATGTAAGCACATATGCCATAAAATGTAAAACTCCTCTCTACTGCGATGGGTCTTGATACATCGTATACATTTATCCCATCCCATAATTTGTTCAATTCATCTACCAATGGTTGTAAGTAGACATCCATATTCTTCACTTGTATTCTACCAGGGACTATGAGAGCCAACATAAGATGTTCATTCTTCACAGACAACCATGGGGGGATATTTTTATTGATCACTACTATAGGCCAAACAAAATAGTTGGTGTTCTGGAGGAAATATGGGTTGATGCCATCCATGGCTATGTTGGCTATGTTGAGTCGTAGACTTCGTACTTCATCCTTGAATTTTTTGGGCCATGTATCCTCCATATGCTTCATGGCTATTGAATCTGGATGGATTCACATAACTCCCAACTCACTTCTGTGGAGACATGCCATCCATGCAACATAGCTAATTCTTTACAATGAAAGAGCCTTTGAATCCTTGGGATTATAGGCATGTGCCTCAATATATTAAAAGGAGGACCACGTGATTTACCCTTCTTTTTTTATTTATCATACCTGTCATGCCCACATTTCGGACATATCTCTTTATCTGCATATTCTCCTCTATATAGAATATAATCATTTGGACATGCATGATCTGATATGTACTCAACACCCAACATTTTCAACAATTTCTTTGCCTCTTCGCAACTACCGGGCAAGACACTATCACTCAGAAGAACCTTATCTTTGAATAACTTGTAGTTGGTCATGGACAATATTAAATGTACATTAATGTCGATATAATTATTAACATTCATAAAATTTACCATTTGTAATGTTCATTGTGTCATTATATTTCTCAAAATATAATGGAGGACTTGATGGTCAATTACCTCAAAATTTCCGAAAAACATGCATTTGACAAGACAAACTTTGCTTTCAAGTTGTACATTAACATCGTTGTCCCCAACTGGGTAGACTTTGACTAACCGTTAGGTCCAAAGAGAGGGGTGGTGGAAACAAATTTAAGGCTTTCGAAAAATGTATCAATGATATGAGTATCATCCCCTAGTTGATCATCATTCTGCAAGGCATCTAACAACATTGTCTCCATGGCAGTCGTATCCCTTAAGTAATCATCCATACCAACCTCTATTTGATTGCCTCCATTTTTCCAACTTGTGAAGAACTATTATTGTTGTAGTCATTCCTAATTGGTGAATCTGGACGTAGTGGGAATTGAATAGGTGGTTGATTCAACAATTCTTGGTATCGTTCCTCTCTGAGTTTTTCTCTTAATTCAACCTTCTCTTGATTTGAAATTGTTGTGGGGTGCAACGGAAGATGGTAGGTAAGTCACTCATCATCACTAGAATCCTAATCATTTCAAAAAATATATTTGAACATGATTAGTACAAAATCGATGATATCAATTAGTAAGCACGTCAACAATGCATGATTAATTGGTTTGACGTTGAAATAATTACATTAATATACCAAACGATTATTATTACCATCATTGTCCCAGGATTTTGGCTAGAAGATGCGATGTTACAATTGGCAGGGTGAAGCGGTTGTCCATTTTCATCTACCAAATGCGCCTTGCGGTATGTTGTTCCTGATAAGAGCTTCTGACGTTTTGGAGATATTTGAATAGTTTGTGCATCTGAACTTGATTCTGAATCTGCATGAACCTGCAAATTTGTATACATTAATTTTATTCAACTGATTGACATGGATAAAAAGATAAATTCAATTAGATAATGAAAATTTGAATAAAATCTGAAGTAAATATTACGTCTAGAGATGGATAGGGAGAACTCTATGATGGACTTTGAGAAATATTATGGAATGAGCTGGATTTTGAAGGATTGTCCATTTGATATAATTATGAGATTTTCTCCCTACATTTGAGCAAAATCAACAATCAATTTTGGTGTACATACCTGAAAGTAATTTCAGTGCCTTAAAAATGGACTTATTATTATCGGTATTAATGTACAATTAACCACACCGATGCATTTTAATTACTGTGCACCGGTGTTGTGTTATTAACTGACGCATCGGTGCGGTTAGTTAACAAATCCACCGAATATCCGGAAATAAAAAATGCGCAGCTTTATTTTTTTGAAGTGAAAAAAAAGTGGTAAATTGAAAAATGGGTGGCAAATTATTTTCGGAAATCTAATTTGATAAAAAAAAAGTTCTTTAAATAGCAAAATCTATTCATTATTTCATTATTTTTGCAAAAAATTTCAGGGAGGGATTTGCACGAGAGACATACCTGGAGCAAGAGAGCACGAGAGCACAGTGGAGTAGCAAAATACTTTCGAACAACAACACTATTCAGAGAATCAGAATTTGAAACATCTGGTGATTCGCACAAAAACCCTGTAGTATAGTAAAAATGTTAATTTTTACAATTATTGTTGGATTTAATACATGCATAGTAAAAATTTTAAATTTTACTATGCATTTTCAGGAAAGAAAAAAGAAAAAAGAAAAAGAAAAACATTCTTTCTTTAAACCCTTGCTTCTTCTTGTTTCTATGACTTCAATAATGTGTCTACTTTAGATGAATAATGAATTTTAAAAAATCACAATAATTGCACTGTCACAGGACAATGTTTCTAAAAAATACAAAATGAACACCGATGCATGTTAGTCACTGCACACTGGTGCGTTTGTATAATACTGTGCACCAGTGTGTTTCTACGACCTATGGGCACCACACAAATACCAATACCAATTAGAACGCCCGGTGCACTTTCTCGACGACTACCACCCAGGCAGTCCGATAGGCGTTGCATGCACCGGTGCGGTTTTCCTTTAACACATCGGTCTGTTTTTATAACTTAACGACTCAGTGTGTTTTATCACCTAGAGGGCCCGTTGCGGTTTTACACCTTAACGACTTGATGCATGTACCTTCCATTGGCTCGGTGCGATGGCTGGATGACATACACATGGTCGTTGCTAAACGTCCCGGGGCATCCAAAATTTGTTTTCCATCCCGATGCTTCGTAGGTTTACAGTACAAGTGCGTTCACGGTACAACGCACCAGTGCGTTGACACCTGATGTGCGCAACGATGAGAAAAACATCCGTAACAACCTCCGGCCGCCCAATTTTTTATAGTTATGTTTAAATTCCGTTAGAAGCTCTGCCAAAACCTCTGTTATCGAAAACGAATGTTGTAGCAAATGTTTTTTGACAATTTTGGCCAATTTTATAATACTAAAAACCTCCTTTATAACCTCCGCTAGAGGTATTTTCCTTGTAGTGATAGTAAGCTACAACAAACCAATCATTACAAGTGGATGGGGTTTTTGCAATAATTTCATTTAGTGATCAAGTACAAGTAAGGTAGCACAAACAATTTAGCCAACATGCTTTCAAGGCCACCCACATCAAAGATCACGACCTTGGGAACTCTAATGCACATGGAGCCATTCACGTGTGATGCATACAAGGAGCCATATTCAAAGGATGCAAAGGTGTTTCAACAATTGCGAAGCCAAATTCATGTGCATGATGGTGACAACACAATTGACTACCATCTTCAAAATGGGTTACTCTAAAGGATAGATAAGTTATATGTTCCTAAGGGTGAGCATTTATTGATGATCAGAGAGGCTTACACCTCCAAGGTTGTAGGAACTTTTCCATAGGGAAGACAGTGGGAAACTTACAAAGGTATAAGTATTGGCCCATGATGCAAGAACATGTAGTTAGGTTCATAAGAGGATGCATGCTTTATTGTACCGGCAAGTCTAATAACATAAAATAAGGTCTATATCATCCCTTACTTTTACCACTCGTTCTTGGGAAAGCATTTCCATGGACTATATGAGAGGTTTACCAACAACCAGAAAGGGACATGCCTACCTATTCATGGTAATTGACATGTTCAACAAGAAGTGTGTACTAATTCCTTGAAAAACGACCATCAATAGGCAAGAAGCAACGAACTTGTTTTTTGGACAAGTATGGGTGCACTTTGGGATACCAAGGAGCATTGTTTCATATAATGACACAAGATCTCTCAATGCTTTTTGGACTACATTGTGGATGAAGATGGACATGAAGTTGAAGAGGTCTACAAAATTCCATCCATAGACATATGGGGAGAGAGAAGTAGTGAACAAGGCTTTGATGCAACTTTCAATGGGTTACAATCAAAAGCATCTGAAGACCTGGGAAAAATATTTGGTATATATAGAACTCTTATAAAAAAGAAGTCACACTTCTACTGGTAAGTACCCATTTAAAACTTGTTTTGGATAATTTTCCATTTTCATCTTTGGATATCACATATGGAAAACAAGGAGAAGTGAGGGAGGATATTATAGGGGATGCCTTAAGGAAAAAACATTTGTTGAGAAGATCAATAAAATCCATATATAGGTATAGAATGCACTGCAAAGGTCACAATAAAAATACAAGGCAAAGCATGATCAACACATAATAGAGAGATCGTTCAAGATGGGAGGTAAAGCATGGTTACAAATGAACAAAGAGATGTTACAGGGTCTTGGTAAGAAAATCAAGGTTTTGCGATATGGTCCCTTGAGATATTGGAAAATATGGGATATATTTCCTATAAAATCAGTCTAACATTGTACATGCGCATGTACTCAAATGTTGAATGTAGGGGATCTAAAACTCTATGAGCCTTCCATGTTAGATCAGGAAGAGTAATAATTCCTACCTTTTGTAAAGGATTTGGCACCAAATTCTCAAGCATAGTTGATAGAGGATACAATTTTCTAAGAGAGGTCCAAAACTACAAGACACGGGTAGCATGAAATTTTGTAGATTGGGTTGAAAGGACAACTTCCAAGCAAGGTTAAATGGAACACTCGAGAAAAGGTGGAGGAAAAATTTCCTCACCTCATTCAGTAAAATATTTTGGGGACCAAAAGCCTCCTAAATTGGGGATCTTTGATCCAGATTGGATCATTACATTGTTTTCCATCCATCTCGATGTTTTTAGAGTGGAAAATGTGGATGAACCAACTCACAGGACCATTTTCCCCGATGGGACCTAGTTTGAAAAATTAGGGTCAGAAACATTCTCAAATCATTTTGAGGCACTATACAACTTTTTTTAGGGGTGTAAGAACTTTTTTTTTTAAGCGATGCCCCTTATTCACTATTATACACATAGATACCTTCTTAACGATGCAATAATCGACTCATTTGGAGTCAATATGAAAAAGTTATGCCACTCGGAAATTGACCTTCTTGTTTTAACCACCATTATTTGAGAGGATGACATGTTAGCCCTCCATTATTCATGGAAAATGGGCTAGCAACATCATCATGATGAAGAATACTACAAAAGAGTTCATATTGTAACCCTAGCTAAGAGTTTAAGGAGCCAAACTTAACAACTAATAGGCAATCTCGTTGTGTTATAACCAAACCACTAGGAGGAAAAGGGGTTCCATTCTATTCAAGTGCATTTTCTTCCAAAAATGACTAGAGTAGTTGAAAGGGGATAGGGAGAGAGAAAATAGAGATGATTTATGCATTGTAACAATCAATGGGCCACAGGTCTCACTTCTTTGTACTTACATCCATTTTCCATTCAGAGAAAGAGAGAAAAACAACCTCATCTTCTAGTTGGGTTTTCTCTTGAAAGGGTTTCCTAGTTTATCTATTGTGTGAATTTGTGGTTTGTGAGTTTTATTTCAATGTTCTATATTTTTTGCATAATTACAATTTGCATCCATATACAGTAAACAATATTTTGCAAATTCAAAAATTTAAGGAGAAATAAACCCTCATAGTGTATATTTCAGATTTTAAGCATAATTTAATCAAATATGTTGTGATGAAATGTCCAACGAAATATCCATGATAGTTTAAGAATCACTATTTGAGCACATAAAAAACATGATACAAAATAATAAGCTTTGATAAACCAATGTTGAACTTAGTGGATGATAACATCATTGTCATCATTGTCAAATGTTTGAATCAATCACTATTATAGAGTATAATGACCCTAGATTGCTCCATGAGATGTTTCAATTTCCACCAAAAAAAAATATTGTATTGTTATTGCAAGGCTAATTACCTTCTAGGATTGGGGGGATTGTGAGAGTCATGTTGCAAAATATGTTATGATTAAGCTAGTTTGAGAGATTAGTCAAGCAACATAAGCTTGACACTGTAAAAACTATGTTGGAAAAATATTGTGACCATATCACATTCAAAATATTAATAAATGCATAAATGTTTCAACAATTTCTATTTTAAATTAAGCTTTATCATCAATTTATTTTTCGACCTAAAATATTAAAAAAATCATTGATTGATATTACTTCAAGCTCTCAAGTCTTCTTGATGATAGTTTGTAATATTATTTTATTTTAAAATTTTATTGCTTTTAATAATTAAAAGCCCCCATTTTAATGTTTGAAAACTTGTGAGGTTCTTTGAGGACACTTATGGTATACAGGAACCACAAATTTATTTCTCAAATGTTTCAACTTCCACAAAAATTCAAAAAAATGCAAACATACCAACTCCATATATTCCTATACTGTCAAAATCATAGTTAGGTGGATGATAACATAGAGGATATTGTCATTGAGGAGATTAATAAAGCAACAACATAATTTTGTTATTGCCCAACTATGACTTCATACTTTCAACATTAAGTGAGCCATGCCACGAAACATCTTTTGATGAGAGCCCATTTAGGAGATTGATCATGGAATGTGAACTTGACATTGGATCGCACATGACACAAAAGATATTTAAGCTAAGAGGTGATCGAAACCCATTTAAGAGATCAACCATGGAATGTGACATTGACATTAGATTTCCCATGACACAAAAGATAGTGCGAACATAGTATATTTAAGCCAAGAGGTTTTGATTTTGATAAAAATCACGTGGATCCATAACTTCTTATATCGTCAGTGGGAGGCTAATTACCTCATAATTTTAGACATTGCATAGTGCATGTTGTAAATGTTCTTGCGATTAGATAATCAACAAGAGATTTTTTAGGAATGTAGGCTTGACATTGGACATCACATGCACTAAAGGATCATGTAATCATATCACATTTAGAAGATTAATAAAGAAACATGGGATTTAACAACTTTTATTTGAGAATAATCTAGACTTTATTACATTGACGTTGATAATGTAGTCACTACATTGGTGGTTTCACATGATCTAGATTGGATTATTATGTAATTTAACCACATGATCTAGATTGGATTATTATGTAATTTTCTATCTATATCGATGTTTTTAGAATGTAAAAGTTGAAGAAATTAAGTTATAAGAGTAGTTTTAGCAACGAGACCTAGTTTTGAGAATTGGAGTCTAAAATGATTAAATTTTTTTTTAGGAATGTAGGCTAGAATGGATTTCCAGGGTGTGCAATGACTAGGTCACGTCATAAGAGGTCCCATAGGGGTTTTGAGGAGTTTTATGAGGCTGGTGAGAATTTCTCGCTGCATTTCATCATTATGTTCAGTTCCACACAACTTATTCTTGGTTCTGCTACATTTTGACAATTCTTGTAAAACGAGGTTATTATTGAGCATATCTTAATTAAATACACTTAAAGTGTCATTTTGGGAGAAATATTAGATGAAACACCTTAGTGTAATAGCTCGTTGAAACCGAAACGAAGGGATCTATAAAATGGGATGGTGAAAAATGACTTTCAATGACCAGAGAGATCGTAGAGGTAGATTTACGATTTTACTGGATTAAAAGTGACTTTAATTAGTCACTTAATAAAATAAAAAGGGGAAAATGCTTAATCGAGAAAAAATTCCGAGTGACTAAAAGAAAAGAAAAGAAAATAAAAGTCACTTAAGATGAGGATAAGTGGAGAAGCTTCTAGAGCAAGAAATAAAATAATAATAAAAAGGTGCTTCCAGAAAGCGAGAGAAGGATCCATCAAGCCTTTAAAAGGAAGAGAAGCAAGACATTTGGAGATATCTTGGTTTGGTTGTATTTTCTGTTTGGTGAGGTTTGGAGAACCAGGTTCTCAGCTTCAAGAGTCCCACGATGAAAACCCTTGGGTGATTTGGTGAGAGTGGACGAAAACCCATCTCATCCCTTCGTAAATTCATTTAGAATTCATATGAGTGCATATCAATTGCAGTTCCAGTTTGGAGAAGTTGAATCTAGTTTGCAGTTATTTGCAGGATTTCATCTTAGCCATCTCCTACCTATTTTGTATTATCATGTAATTCAGGTTTCATAATAAAAAGTAACGTTGAGATTGGCTAGCTATGTTTCCTTGCAATTTTATGTTTCTAAGTTTTGCCAATAATTTCATGTGAATTTTGTGTAATTTGATTGAAGACAATTACGACATAATTTTCTAAAGCAAAATCCTGGATATTTAGTGAAAATATTAAAAGGAATATTATAATATCTCGAAATTCCTTACTTTTTATCAAAACGAGATATTACAAGGTATATGTAGTGTTCCTGCCATCCTCAAGGTTTCTTATTTGTAGATTGATGCTCATAGTGCTGAAAGGAGCCATTTTTCCAGATATAAATTATGAGAAGTCGAATTATTGATTTAGATAATATCATTACAGGCATTCGAAGGTTGAGTCCTCCTACTCTTGAGACTGAGAGTTATCCATGGTTGCAGACCGAGTGCATTCACTTGGATGTTGACTTCCTTCATATATTAATCAGATCGAGTTCAGAGAATTTATCCAAGGCCTCTTCTAATCTCAGGCTGAGAGCACTTGATTGGGGGATCGAAAGCCAACTTTTGTTATTGATGGGATTCACCACATCCTAAGGAGTTGAGTCTTTCATTTGGATCAGGGTCAACCTACTCTATCAACCCATCTAAATCAATATATATTCCTTGCCTTGTCTGGAGGCCGAATTGTATTTGTTAGAAGACTAATATTGCTAAAAAATTATTATTGCATCAGGAGGACAATTTCTCATAAATCAAAGGCCAAATTTTTCACTCAAAGGCCTAGGTTTCCCTATTGATCTCAAGAGTCTGAGTGTAATTTCTCACTCATGTTGAGAGAATATAGCTATTGGAGACCAAATATCATCACTTTCACGGGTCGAATCCAGTCCTTTGTAGCCATATCCTTCTGATCACTGGGAAATCAAATTCCTTTTCCGAAGCTTAGCTTTCCTTCATAATTGAGGAGCTATATTGTTGTAGCAGAGGAGTTCCAAGTTCCTAGTTCATTTCCCAGTAATTGTTTGCTCCCTATATGATTGAAGAAATTACTTTCGCTAACTGTTTGACATAATTTTGTCCATAAAATTCAAAGAAAAAATGTGTTCTCAAGAAATTAAGAAGCTATAGGAGGGCATTGAAAATTTTCTCATAAACCTTGTAAATGTGTGAGGTTAAGGGTGTTGTATGGTTGTAGCATTGGTGTATTTGTTATATAGCTAAGTGAGGATTTAGTTCAGTCATAGACTTGTAAGGTCAAAGTTTATATGTTGAGTCCACCTGGGGTGTTCATATTTGAACCTTTATTATTGAAGTGTGACTTGTTAGGGTTGAAAGGTTTATGTATGGAGTCATTTGACTATGTAATCAGAGGTTTATTTGATGTGTATTATTAACAGTCAAAGTGTGTTAGTTGATTCAGGTATGAGCCAAATATGCCAACTTGATGTATTTGTTATAAGTAGAGTATTGTCACCATTGTTGAACTAAAATATGGATGGTTGGGAAATGAACTTAGCAAGTGCCCTTAATAACTTAGTAGTAGTTGGTCTTTTGGGAAACAATGCTTCCCTAGGCCAAAGGACAAAGAAAAATTTAAAAAACCCATTTCAAAGGGAGTACATGATATCCTACAACTAGAGCAGCTGAGGGATTTGCAGAAAGAACTAGAGGTAGTAAATTGGTTTTTCGCACTTCGGTCAGATTTGAAGAACATGAAGATGACTAAGAAAACCATCCTTAACCTAAAGAAATTAGATTCACAACTTTTCAAGGTGAGCTGATCAAATTTGAGTACTCTAAATTTGGCTCTAAATCCAACAATGTTTGCTTTGATAAAAAATATATTCTCTGAGCACCTTTGTGAGACTTATATTTTCCTCCTATCTCAGCGAGGTTATGAGGATAAATTCACCTATACCTCCATACAATGATGATATTATGAGGAAAATTCCAGATCCAAGGTGTAGTTTTGAAATGGGAAGCCATAATTGAAGAAAAGGGGAAGCATGGAAAGTTTGAGGACATCTGGAAGGGGCCATTTGTGATAGCTGCATATCATGGCAACAACACTTTTCTGCTTCAAGAGATGGATGGATAGCTGTGTGGAGGAGGACCTGTCAATGGCAGGTTTCTAAAACACTATTCTTTCTAATTCCTTTTACTGAATTTCACTCCATTGTACATATTTCATATGCTGTTATGATGTTGTGCTAATAAAGATGAGTTCATCATCAAGCTTGAGCCCGAGTAGAAGGCCACAAGAGTTTGAAGAAGTCATCATCAATTTCAGAAATTTTTGTTTTCCTTGAAGGAATGCACTGGAACTACAAGTTTTTTGTTGTACCACAGGGTCACATCATCCCAAGTGGAGCCACTGTTATCACCAATAACATTCATATATATATATATATATATATGCTTTATGTTAAAAAAAACCATCCAAAACTTCAAAAAATCCGACCTGTATCCGTTCTTGCATCGCAAAATCACAAATTTCTTTGTCCCCGCCTTATGTTTCTGCTCCATCTTGCGATTACGATACCCCGATGTGATATATCGTAGATCGCATTATCGCCCGCATCTCATTCTCGCATTATCGCCCACATCGCATTATCACCCGCATCACATTATCACATTATTGCCCGCACTCCACTCATCATTTATGTGTCGGATCCTAAACCCCAATGCGATAATGTGATATATCGCATCGCAATCTCGCCACCTTGTTAGCACCTCAATAGGACCCACCTTCCGCCACGTCACTCATCACAATCGCAAATCGCAAAACATTTTGTTTCTGCCTTACGACCTCCGCTCCTAACTCCCGATGTGAGATGATTTAAAGTTGTGACTGATTAGATGGTTCATTAAAGCTTTGAAGTACAGGATTGGATGGTTACACATGTATACGCCGCCAATTGAAGATTATCAAGGTTTATCAAGGTTTTGAAGTACATCAAATTCCTGAAGCCATCACATTTCCAAATTTCGAAGAGCAAATCCTTAATGTCAGTTAGTTGTTATTTATTTTGGTTATGGACAGTGCCACTTCACTCAAAGTGGTCATGCTCGATAATATCATCATAAATACATTATGTAAATATTTTCAGTGTAATAAATAGAAATTGAGTCCTATCAGGTCTTAAACTCTTGTAAACAGAAATATCCTGATGTTCTCTCCTTGTAATTTGTTTCCTTTTAGGATAAGGTGTCTTTGGAAATATTCGAAGGTCTAGCCTGGCTAGCAGACTACATGTAAATTCTATAAATAGGTAGTACTTCGAAGAATACAGGCTTGGAGAATGTTATTTGACACTACCACTTTGTAAATTTTGGGAAGATCAATAATATACAGTGACTGTGTTTTCTGCTTCACCTGAGGTTCTTTGAGTGTTTCAATGAGCTTATGTCTTATGTTTCTTAATATTTTGTTTCCAATATCTTGATGTTGAATTACTTAGAATTCATGTTCTTCATGCTCTGACTTCCTTTTAACATTAAGCTATTGAATATTCCTGTGTGTGTATTGTCCTTCCATTGAAACATTAAAAGCCTCAACTTCCACAAGGAGAGCCATTGACTTTGAATTTCATCACACTGACTCCATAAGCCCAATGGTAGTGAACCCTACACATTTTTCACCTACAATAAAATACATTAAAGTACATATCACAGAGTTAGCCATCTGATTTCCTAATTGAGCAAATCATAAGTTAATTTGAGAGATCCCTCTCAGGCTGAAGAGGCTAATCCTTAGTCAAAAGATGGTTTGAAAGAGTTACTCTAAGTTGTCTGGTGGAGCAGCCCATTAGTACCAATTTAGAGATAACAAGTGGAAAGCTTCCAAGACTTGGATAAAACCTTGGATCCTACCTTTGGAAAGAAGCTAAAGATCTTAGAAATCATGGCTAGAGTTAGATCATATGATGTCATGTTTGATATAGAATCTAATGATTTGATTCTTCAAATGTTTCAATATTTCTTCAGCATTAAGAAACATCATCCTAACACGGTAAAAAAAAACATGGAGTCTATTTTGTCTTCAGTTATGGGAGACGATGATGCCATTTGCAAGAAGTTGCAATTCAAGTTATTGGACATTTGAATGAAGGAATAGGTTGTCTCACCTACTGCCTATGAACTAGCCGAAAGGTTAGTTAAGCATAACATAATATTGTTTAGAAGGTCGGTTACCAAGGAAGAGTCGGTGAGGATTTCTGGTGATGACAAGGATGTAGAGGGTAAAACAAGAAACAAAAATGAATTAATTAGGAAAGGTATTTGATTTATTTGTAATGGAACTTGGGAACCTAACCACTCATGCTCAAATGGAATGTAGGAGGTGGAACAAGAGGAGGTTCCTTCTAATCATTATGACGAGGATTATTCTACCATAACTAAGTCCATTGATTCTCATGAGGATACCTTTGAAGAGCATGCACAATTATGTGAAGATGTTGATAACAACTCACTTGTGCATCCATGTATGATGATTTAAATTGATGAGCAATAGAATGATATTATGTGTGAAGAAGGCCAAGGAGAAGACATGCAGGGAGACTTGAGGGACAAGCCACTAGTGATGATCAAACACTAAGAGCATTCATAAGTGCAAGGGCATGAGGAGGAGGATATCGACATTGTGCATAATGAGCCATCTTTGAAGATCTAGTTAAAGGCTCCAGTTGGAGTTGTCGTCGAGGTAGTCGAGCATCCATTTTTGGGGCTAACCCCTGATGAGGTGCAAGCAAATGCAAAGGCATCCAACAAAGCTATAGGAATTTCAAATGGTAGTCACTAGGAGAATATTGAGCATTTCATGACCGATCTTATGTCATTGAAGCAAAAGATCCAAATAATCCAAGGCACCATCTTGCAAAAAAAATAGTTGAAGTAAGGATCTTATAGTGGTACGTGCCGATTCAGCGACCAAGCTATCTATCGTTGAGGGGTGACTAAATAAACTAGCAAGGAAACAAGAGTATTTTACTTGGGAGTTTCAAAGAAACCCTCTTTCAGAGTACATCGATAGGGCTTGTAGTGCTATCATCCAACCTCTGTACATTGGAGAGAGAGTGGCAGAGTTTTCTAGATGACTTTTATTTGTTGATCGGGAGGAGCATCATGAGTGGAGCAACATCGACATGGTGGACATATTCTATGTGCAGGTATTCATGCATTTGATCCTTCCCACGAGATGGATTAGCGAGAGATTATGAGTTGGTATCCTATTGATTCGACGATTCTTGGGAGGATATATTTGGCCAATAGTATAGCACAAATAGAGCCCTTAGGCATGGGAAATGATGATTGACCATGGTGGAATTAGGATCTGGGTGGATCTATTGATAGTAGGATGACTCAAAGACTTGTTTGGGATCCAAGCATTGAGGGATCCATTCATGGTTAGTTGGATGGAGGAATGGTGTCACACAATGGTTTGTATGGGATCTTGGTATCAATGTAAAAATGCCTCTATATTGGTCAGATGTGGATTGCTTGAGGGTAAGCAACCTTGGGGTGGGAGGATTTGTAATGTCCCCAATTTCAGTGTTTTTTGTAATACAACTAGGATGAATTTCCAAGGTGTGTGATAATCTCGAAAGGGTTTTCAGGAGTTTTATGGGGCTAACGAGGATCACTCACTGCATTTCATCATCAAGGTCAGCTCCACACAACTTATTCTTGGTTTTGCTACATTTTTACAATTACCATAAAACGAGGTTATTATTGAGCATATCTTAATTAAATACGCTTAAGGTGTCATTTTAGGAGGAATACTTGATGAACCACCTTAGTGTAATAGCTCGTTGGAACCAAAACAAAGAGATGTATAAGATGGGATGGTGAAAAGTGATTTTCAGTGACCAGAGAGATCATAGAGGCAAATTTTCCATTTTCCTAGATTAAAAGTAACTTTAATTAGTCACTTAATTAAATAAAAAGTGGAAAATACTTAATTGAGGAAAAAAAACTAGTAACTAAAATAAAATAAAAGTCACTTAAGATAAGGATAAGAGGAGAAACTTCTAGAGCGAGAAATAAAATAATAATAAAAAAGGGTGCTTCTAGAAAGCATGAGAAGGATCCATCAAGCCTTTAAAAGGAAGAGAAGCAAGACATTTGGGGATATCTTGGTTTGGTTATATTTTCTGATTGGTGAGGTTTGGAGAACCAGGGTCTCAACTTCAATAACCCCAAGATGATAAACCTTTGGGTGATTTTGTGAGAGTGGATGAAAACCCAAATCAACCATTAGTGAATTCATTCAAAATTCATAGAAGTGCTTATCAGTTGCAGTTCTAGTTTGGAGAAGCCAGATCTAGTTTGCAACAGTTTGGAGGATTTCATCTGAGGCATCTCTTAGCATGTAATTTCAGGTTTCATAATAAAAACAACATTGAGATACGTTGCTTGTGTTTCATATCTATTTTGAGTTTCAGTTTTATGTTTCTAAGTTTTGCCGATAATTTCATGTGAATTTTGTCTAATTTGATTGAAGATAATTACAACATAATTTTATGAAGCAAAACCATGAATATCAGGGAAAATATTAAAAGGAATATTATAATATCTCGTTGTTCCTTAGTTTTTATCAAAACAGGATATTATATGTATTCATTACGACAACAATAGGATACTCGTGATCACAATTGTATGTATTCATTACGACAACAATCACGAGTGAATCGATGCATCGACTTCAATAATAATCATTCAAGTACTTCAATTTTTTTAATAAAAATTATTGGCAATTTGTAGGCAAAACCCATGACAATTTTCAAGGATTATGCATAGGTAAATGCATGATGCTCACTTTCAATTTGAATCTTCACCCCATGATAGAAATGACAATATATTTGGAGTTACATAACCTTTTCGTAGTGTATTGATGGTGCTTATGATGGATTTTTTGGCGGCTTCCAATATTGATACACAATGTTTTATTAATTTGATACTTAGTTGTGGTAATTCGGTGTATTATATATATTGTCGATGCCCAAATTTCCCAATTTCTAATGTCTTTGCAATTTATTGTATTGGTATTGAACGCTTCATATCCAAGTAACAAGAGTTTTTGAAGCCTTTTCTTATATGAGTATTCTTTTCAACAATTTGACAGCAAAATGATTTTTCTTCAACATTTTTTTTAATGGCCAAAAGCCTAAGTAAGGTCACATCTCTAAAAACAATACGAGAAACTTTCAGAATACTATAAGAGTGGCTAAGGGTTCTGATACCAAATGTGATAGCCAAATATGCCTCACCAATAAAGCATCCAAAATACTTGGAATATAAAAATATCCATTAGGATAAAATAGTAATATATAAATGTATATGAAAATGATATGATATTACAAATGAGGAACTTGAAAATGCTAGGCAGGAGCACCCTTTCACAAAAATTCATGTCTTTTCATAGAGACATGTCCTTTCACGTGTCTCTTATGAACTATTAATTTTTTTTGTTTTTGTTTTCTGTTTTATGTGAGTCCTGAGATGACTGACATATGGCTTGAGTAGCCATGACCCAGGGGTGTCTAAGCCATCAAAATCACTTGGTGATCGCATCCGGATTGGACCACACCAACCCTTAGCATGACTAGATTTTTGCCCACTGTGTTTCGAACTAGTGACCTTTATACCACGGAGTTCCTTAACAAAACGCCCTATCACTATTTGTTGTATGGTTGTGGGCTATTAACTATTAAATTTTTTTGGTAAGCTTGGCAGGACTGCATCTCCATCATGTCCAATATATCACCTCCATCAAGGTAGGGAATTGAAACGATGACTTCACATCATGGAGTGCCTTAACATAGCACTTGATCACTGTCTATCAAAGACCCCGTGGACTAATTATATTATTATTTATAATTTATATTATTTTATATATATTTATGTTCATAACAATTTCTCAAGTTTGAAAGGTGAGATTTTTTTTGGGTCACCAAGAGTTTAAAATGAAATGAATTATTTTTTTCGGTCACCAATTTTTTTGAAATGAATTAAGGATTTACATTTATAGGCTCTACCAATGTGGTTTACTTTTTTTATTTTGTTACATCCTTATAAATAAGTATAGGTTCTTTAAGTCAATTGGGTTTAGCTTGGGTGGTTGGGAGAAATGTTGTTATCCCTCCCACGTGGGGTTCAATTCTTGCATGCGACATGTTGAGCTCATAATGAGTATTTCTTATAATGGCTTTGAGTTGTGTTGTTTGAGAAATCCCTTGATGACCGAAACATGTATACTCATATTGAATATAAATATATTTTTGGGGGAAGTTTATTGAGTATTTCTCTTCATTTTGAAGATGGTGTCCAGGGTAAATTAGATTTTATAAAAGATTGAGCTTTGTTGTATCACTTACAAGAATGTAACTTGGGTAGGGAATATAATACTCTGTCATACAACCATTCGAACTAAATCCAATTGACTTCTTGTCTTTGAATTATAGTGACTTCTTTTTCTTTTTCCAGTTAATATATTATAGGGAAAAAAATTCGAGCACTTCCCCTCATTATGACGATGGTATCTGAGGTAAACACTAAATTTTTTGAGCTACATGGCCAAGTCAACAACTTATGAATTCATCATATACAACTCATCAATATTTGGCTCACTAAGAGACAAACTGTTTCTTTCTTATTTTTATTTTTTTAATTGTGTTTAGCTAGTATTGACAACCCACACACCAGTACTCGTAGGAAATTATTACTTATCAAGGGTCGAAACATCCATGGATACTTTCAATTTGGGGGGGGGGGAGGGGCACTCAAAGGGGATGCCTACCCTTAGAGTCTCTTCACACATATCAATATTAACCATTCAACATGTACACACTCTATCCCCCTTTAGTTTTGAAACTATGACCTCCAAAGAGAAAACACATGTTCTTAACCATTAGGCCCACTTAACAACCACAATGTCACAAAGTAGGATAAAAGAGATGGGGAGGGTAAATTTTTGCCTCACAACCACTGAAGCTACACCCAATTAACAACAGATATATTTATAGTGGCTTTTTATGCACAAATGGTGTAATTTATTCATGATCATACACATATGAGAATACAAATAATCAATTGTGTATTTTAATTTGTATATTTGTTAACTTGTTTTTGACATTATACTTAGCAAAGAAACGCTTTGCACATGTTCATTGTGGGAACACATATCATATCCAAAGGAATGTGATTATACAAGTCGAAGAAGCATGTTTTTTACCATATTGGTCAATGCCTTCAACAATTTTATATAAGTAATAAATTAGAGTAGCATAAGAATCCATGTCATACCCCAACCAATGTCTTGCATGCTTCATCATCTAACATGGGGTGCCAACTCAACCATTTTTTTCATTTCATGTATATAAGGAGGAAAGAGTTTATATGACAATAACATAAATATCCTTAATTTGTCTATGTTGTGTAGGTTCAACACTTACCGTGCTCTTAAAAACATAGTAATGAATTCATTACAATCTAAGCATCAAACATTTTTTTTTAAACATAAATTAGAAGTAACCTATTAATTTAGAAACCTCTTAGTAATCACCTTCCTTGATTGTTTGAAGAATCAAAGCTCATCGTCATGTTCTCATTGAAGCATCCACAATGATATGTTTAATTGGTACTCAAGATATTGATGATGGTATTATGAGTTAGTGTTCAAATGTGTGAGGCACACGTAACACTATAATCCCAAATGATATGTTTAATTGGTATTTCAAGATAGTGATGCTGGCATTATGAGTTAGTGTTCAAATGTGTGAGGCATACGTAACACTATATCCAAAAAAATATGCGGGAAAAAGAGTGCCCCCATGTTCTCTTTAAAGCCTACCATAACTCTAACATAATGTGGTTGGATAGAGTAGTGAGGAATGAGGAGCTTTTCACTAACCCGAGGTTTAATTTCCCATAAAGATTCACTTGGTACCTTAAGGTAGCCACGTGAACACCTAAAGGTAGTAATTAAATATGTGAGGTATACATAACACTACTCTCCACAAATGTAAATGGATCAAAAACTCATCCCAGGACCAAACCTCATCCCATGTTCTTTACAAGCCCTCCTAAATGATATATATGCATGGTATCTTAAAATGGCCATAAAGACACATAATGGTAGTATTCAAACTCATAAAACATGAAAAATACTACCCATACACACAATGTGGACCAAAGCCTACCTATATATTCTCTTAAAACCCTACCAACATTTCAGTACAAATAAAGCTGGTATCCAAATTCTCTTAAAAAAACATATTATTATAAATATAGCACATAATATTAAATCAAAATTACAATTCATAACTCCCTATAAATTAAACAAAATCTTCATTGGATAGTTAAAGACAAAGTTGAGTGATTGAAATGATTTTTTTATAATATTTCATTTACCATTATAAAAAAATGGATAGTCAAGACTACAAATAATATTTGATAATGTTTTTATTCATTTAATGGATTGGGACCAATGTTGACAAAGGAATAATTCCTTTATATAAATATGAAAGCAAGAGTGTGTCAAAGTGGTTGTAAATATTAAGTTGTGATAATTGCCAATAAATTTTGCTCAAAGCTTCTCTCACAACCCTATGCTTGAGTACTTGTAGATAATTGCTCTTTTCCACTCAGTGCAAACCATTCCTTTGATATCTAGAAGCCTTGGAAATCTCCAATCAATCATTTCATGAATAGTTAGTACACATTATTCTATATGGGTAGTACATTATTCCATGAATGGTTAGTAGACATTTTTCTATATGTTCACTCATCTCGTGTACTTTGAATTTTTATTTTTCATATATTTTTTTATTTTAATTTTTTCCATATATTTCAAAACACTCAAGTACAATGTACATCAAAACTTTCAATGTTCTCAAAACACTCAAGTGGTAGACATATCATGTTTTCATTGGTCACGAGAAACAAATAATTCAAGTGGCGATGATGAATATTTTCATTAACAAAAGGAAAATAAAGGTTGTGATAGTATATTTATTTATTGACTAATTGATTAGAATATTTATAACTGAAAAGTGACAAATAATTATCGACACCAATAATTATTTTATTTTAGATCATTCTTCCAAACTTCATAAAGACCTTCAACAACCTTATAAAGCACAAAGTGGGACATAGCGGATTCCATAGGAAATCCAAGAGATTATGACGAACAAGGTAGATCCCTTAGCTCACCTATTGAACCTTTATGTCACATAAGATGGTATCTCCTTTTCAGAAATTTGATGAGAGTCGTCCCTATGCTGTTTTTGTTATAAAGAGGTGATATCCTTATTTGTGTTATAAAGAGTGGGATATATTTATTTTTTCGTATTTTGGATTTTTTGAATTAATGAAAATAAATTTTATTATAAATTGCAAAATGTACATGATATTAATGATGTGAGATGTTAATATTATATTTTATGATATTTAAAATATTATAGGGGTTTAAGTAATTTTTTTTTTAAATAAAAAATATATTTTCAATATTGGTATTTTAACTATGTTATCTATCAAAATAAAGGAGAAATTTTATGTGTGATTGTTAAAAGATAATCACATTTTATTGTAAGTGTAACATTTTTCAAAATTGAATCATACTAAAATAAAACTCTCACTCAAATGGTTACTTTGACTCCTTATAACTATTTTTTTTGAAAGTTTTCCCCATGTAGGGTTTCTATTAAGATTGCTCAGAATGAAGTCCCTTGTACCATGATAGAGACACTATTTAGATTATGGTGCGGGGACAATTGGCCGAGTTTAAAGCCCCACATGTTACTTGCCTTCGAGCATATGTTAAGGTTAGTCCTATCAACCCCTTCCTACATTATGTGATGACCCTCAATGCATTTGAACATCATTTCACCAATAATGGTCATAGTTCAACGCTAAAAATGTAGACTTCGATACAATGGCATCGAGGGTGCAAAGTACCTGCATTCAATGGTCGTTTCCTCCCCTAGCATATATTTTGGGTAAGTTGCCCTTTGCATCTTTAGTTCCGCTTTGGATTCTTACTTGCTTTACTATTTTTCAAGTGGCTTTTTCATCCTCGCCTCCCTCTTAGCCTTTTGGTTATATGTTTTCTTCACTTTGTTCCTCTTTGGTCTCAATTCTATGTTGAATAATGTTGTCATTGATGTCAAGCACCGGTGTGAATTTCTCTTGTATGAGGCGCCCTGCCATTGGTGCTCCCATTGCACGCACTGCTGTCGACCATTGCCCACCTTGTGGAGTTCTAATTTTGGAAAATGGTGGGCAAATTTGGTTTTTCAAATTCCTTAGCAAATATGCCTCATCGACACCCAAATGTATAAGTATTTTCCCTATTTCTCAATAACTAAACGTTTTAGAGGATTAGAATTGTAAAAAATCTTAAAATTTACCTTTTTTTTTTTTGGCTGCGCGGTGTGCTTGAGCTGTTCGACTCACACCGTTCGTGGTGATGCCTGCAAATTTACAAGCCGCATCGCAAACGGTGCTAATGGAAACCGCACTGGGTTCCGGTGCTGTACCGAAAAATGCGCACCGTGTTTTTTTTTTCTAAACCTGACATGGCGGTGCTGTCATTTAAACGACCACACCGTTGACTATGTACTAGTGTCGGGAGGGCAGTGCGTTGACCAAACTATGCGGCTTGGGGCAGATAGTTCGGTCAGCGCACCGCCCTCCTGACATCAGTACATAGTCAACGGTGCAGCCGTTTACCACACAGGGAACGGTGCTAACGGAAACCACACCGAGTTCCGGTGCAGTACCGAAAAATGAGCACCGTGTTTTTTTTTTTTTAAACTGACATGGCGGTGCGGTAATTTAAACGACCGCACCGTTGACTATGTATCGGTGTCGGCAGGGCAGTGCGTTAACCACACTATGCGCCCTGGGGTGGATAGTTTGGTCAACACACCGCCCTCTTAACATCAATACACAGTCTACAGTGCGGGCATTTACATGACCACACCATTGACCATGTACTGATGTCAGGAAGGCGGTGCGTTGACCTAACTATCTACCCTAGGGTGCATAGTTTGGTCAACGCACCGCCCTCCCAACACTGGTACATAGTTAACGTTGCAGTCGTTTACATGACTGCACCATTGACCATGAATTATTGTTGGGAGGTGTGTTGACGAAACTATCCGTATGACTGCACCGTTGACCATGAATTATTGTTGGGAGGTGCGTTGACCTAAATATCGGTCCCGGGGTGGATAGTTTCGTCAACACACCATAAAAGAAAGTACATTTTATATTTTGCGGTGCGGGGACAATTTCCATGCGCACCGAGAGCATTGCACGATATAACAGACACACCGATACTTGTGCATGACTATTTTTTTGGGCACACCGACTATTTGTTTTTTCAAAAATTTATATATATACATGTCTCATTTAAAAAAAAAAATGTATTTAATAAGTGAATCATTCAACGACGTCAACGAAGAGAACAAAGGGAACATCAATAACATATGGAGGACCAGTATAACGTGGTTCACCTGTGAGAGGCACGGGAGAGGGAGAGACTTATGTACCCTCGCCCTATTACGACAACCACCCAGTTGCTCCTAAGGGAGGTAGGCCTCTTCAAGTTCTATGAGGAGGCTACATCCTTGAAGGGCCATAGTGGCTTATTGGGACAACTCATCTTCAGGTGGAATGCCCACCGACAGGATTTCCGGGTCTGTCCTGACCAGTGGTACGCGCCCACTAAGGAGGAAATATATTTTATTACTAGCCTATTTATGAGAGGGCAAGATTTGCCCCAGTTCCCAGATGTCCCCGTCGACTATGCAACAGGGATTCAATTGGCATACACCCAGAGATACATTAGGGACGATATACTTTCTCCTGTGTATTTTTTAGGTGTCTGGTGGTCAGTTACGTATTGCTTCATTTGGTGCAGAGAAGGTGAAGTGCCTCTCACTACTGTTGACGACGATTACACACTATACTAGTGACGGGCAACGCATTAGTTGCCCACTTTTATTTTATGTTGATTCTTTATTCCAGGCGCAATGACTTGTGAGATGATCTACATTTTTTTTACGACAATTTTGTACAACATTAGATAGATGTTGTTCTTAGGCACGTGGGAGGTTGACCTTCCCTTTTTATTCAGAGTTATTTTGTTTATTTTTTGAGAGGTTTCTAGAGATGAGGCCTACTTTTGTTCGGTAGCCTCGTAGGCTGATGCTGCACGTACGGATGGAGATGTGGGGCTAGATGATGCCCAAGAGGGGCAAATTTGACTTTCCCACCAGGATATCTCCTGATGCACTGGAGTTGCTATCCAGTATTGATGATCACTCCTTCATTCTGGTGCCATGTCCGTACGTTGGTTTGGATTAGCGAGGGTGTACCAACATCCTCTTCACACAGGATGAGTCGCCGGATGCGAGAGGTAATATTAGTGTTTTCTTTGAATTAATATAGTTTCATTTTATTGACTTAATTATAATTATCAAATTTATTCTAACACGTTCTTTAACTTGTTTTATTAAATTGTTTAATGAAATTTTCTACTTATTGTTGTGTACTTATATATATTTTGTAGATATTGGGTCATTCGTTGGCGATGAGATTCCACCACCACTGAATGATCCAGGTGTAGATCATGTTGACAAGGAGATGGCAGAGGTGGAGGATTAGGGTGACAGAACTAGTCCTGATCGGGCGCAGATACTAGCGAGTGTGAGGTGTAGGTCGGACACCTGATTTAGGATGGAGTTGGGCAACCAACTCTGTCGAATCCTAGTTGAGGAGGGAGTTAGGCCAGTTACGATCAGAGAGATATAGGCTGCTCATAGGTTGACACAGATCTGGAGAGGCATGCCCTGTGATATGTTGACCCTCATGTGGCATATCGCTGGAGCTACTAGAGCACTGGCGCAGACAAGGAGGGGTAGGCATGGTGGAGATGCAATACGACAGAGAAACGCATCATCTGATGATCATGATCATCAGGGGAGTGATCATCGTTCTAGTACTCCACCTCCTCCTCCACCTTATGCCGAAGATGATCATGATGAGCAACCTACAACATCTAGTCATGATCATGAGCAGGCATCTTCTGAGCAGTCTGCACCATCTCAGCAGACACGTCCTAGTCCTGAGCAGGCACCTGATCCTGAGGGGGGCGCAGGTCCATCTGAGGAGGCAATTCCATCGATTGAGAAGGCCGCTATACCATCCTCTGCGTAGGCTGGACCATCCACGAGTCATCAACAGGCAGTTCCTGATCAGCAGGCACCTCCAGATCAACAAGCACGGGATCATCATCTATTTGAGCATGTTGAGGATGCACCATCGACTCAGCAGGCCTCGACTAGTACTACTATTGATGTACCACCAAATATTTGACATTTATATGCAGTTATATTATAGTTGTATATTTTTGACATTATACAATTATATATATATGGTCCATGTATTTTATGTTCATGTTGCAGATGTACTTAATTTACATGTTGGTGTTCATCATGATGTGTATATTGTTAGGTCATGTTAGATATGTTCATTTAATGTGCAGCTTGCATATAGATGTGTATGTGATAACAGTTATTTGACATGAGATGTATATTTGATGTTTGTGTTGTGATGATGTTATACAATGTTTGTGTTTTGTTAGATGATCATGATCATAATGATTAAATGATGTTAGTGAATTTGAATGTGTTTTTAGTTGAATATGATGTTTGTACGATGGTTATCATGATCGCGAAGTTTATTTTTAATATTAAATCATGATATTTATTCAATATTATGTTGTGACTGTAATTGAAATTTTAATTTTAATTGTCTGTAAAATTGTAAAATTGTAGTTGTATTTCTAATTGTAATTTTAATTGTATTTGTATGTAAAATATTTGTAAAATTTTAATTGTAATTGTAATATTTAATGTATTGTGAAATGATTGTAATTGTAATTTTAATTGTAATTGTGTGTAAAATTGTAATTGTACATAAAATTCTAAAATTGTAATTGTATGTGAAATTGTAAAATTGTAATTGTATGTAAAATTGTAAAATTGTAATTGTAATTGTAATGGTATGTAAAATTCTAAAATTGTAATTGTAATTGTAATTGTATGTAAAATTGTAATTGTAATTGTAATTGTATGTAAAATTGTAATTGTAATTGTATGTAAAATATTTGTAAAATTGTAATTGTATTGTGAAATTGTAACATTGTAATTGTAATTGTATGTATTGTCATCATTCAATTTTATTAAAATTTGTAAATTTGTAAATTTATAAAATTGTAAATTAATTGTCAATTTTGAATCATAACTACCGTAAGTAAAATGTATACCGTAAATATTGTTAAATTACCATAATTGTAAAATTGTAAATTTGTATGAATATAAATAATTGTAAAATAATAAATCTAGAATAATATGAATTTTTGTAACATAATAAAGTTTAGAAAATAATGCAACTAAATTCATGTACTTTAGAATTATCATTATTTTATTATATCTTAAGTACTAAAAGTAACAATATACATTTTTAAGATATCATTCACACACATTTAAAGAAATCAAGTAGTTGTATTATTTTAGGAATTGACATTATAAAAAAAAGAACTTTATACAGTACGCCATTGTTTTTAAAATCAACATAATTGAAAATTATCGAGTGAAATGGTTTTAACGTTAACACAATGCAAATTACCAATTAATTCAAAATACATATTATAATGTTTGGAAAAAAAGAGTCTTATTTATAAGGTAATTAAGTCCTCTTCTTTATAAAAACCCATCTTAAAAAGTATAAATAATGAAATAACACATGTACCATATCACTCTCGGTTCTCATGATCACCCTCATTATCTTCCAGCTCGCTTTGCATGATAACACTATTGTTCTCAAAAATATGTTTTGATCTAGCGTCATGTCTCAATACGAACCACCAATCCCTATCCAACACATCTAAAAACACCTGGTTTTAGTGTTTGGGGAAAACATAAGGCTCCTTAGCTTCATCCCACATCTTTCTAGAGTTGATACATATCACCCTACTATCGCGATATTCCTTTACATTATTCTGATCAAAGGTATCCCACCACTTGCGCCTAAAAATAACACATTGGAAAGAAGAGAAATCCACTTCAATGATATCTTGTATCTTTCCTACATAACCTAACGTCCCTCATACTAGGTTTTGATCATGGTGGCTAGCTCGACTAGATTTATCGGACTTGACTTCCACTCCACAATCTTGTTTCATATGTCCATCATCAAAATTTTCTGTGTGAAAATGGTGTCCATATGCCCACATAGATGGGAACAAATTGACTTATAAAAAAGTTAAAAAAATCATAGTGTCATGTGTCTTATAATAACCCAACTGTTAAAATATGATATATATATATATATATATATATATATATATATATATATATATATATATATATATATATATATATATATATAATTACATTTGAAAGGTGCATTATTAAGTTTAAAATGTACATAAATAGATTATTACCAAGTGGGTGCACCCAATCCCTACGTTTAGTGCATCCTCTTCAGCACATGGGTAACGACCGGTTGCACCGTATTTCTCTCTGACTTGGTTAACAACCCAACTGTTGGGGCATATTTTTGGCATATTTTATTTTAAATGATCAGGATAAGGCATATTTCTACTACTTAACCATATAGATTATTTCCTGTCACTATCCCATTTCATCCTCTTTTATTCGTACAGTGCGACCCACGGTTGTCACTTCGAAATTGTAAAGAAACAATTTATTGATTGCTTCAATTTTTGCATTCGATGATGAAATCAAACCGACATATAGTACATATGAAATCAAAATATACATTATATCGAAGTTCAACATGAATATTTAATTTGTGTGAATTTGAAAAATTATAAGTCGCTTACTCTTTGTCAAGCACCTTTTTCCATTCATTTGGAGTAGCTCCCCTTCTCTTTTGTATTCATCTCTTTCATCGTCCCAAATCACCACACCTGGTCTGTTGTCAATCTGCTTGATGTACTCACTGGCATAATAGAAATACTCATACGATATGTACCCCTCTGCCATAGACCCCTCGGGTTTTGTGCTTTGCTGTACAAAACCTTTCAATTTCTTCATGTACCTCTCTAAGAAGAACATCCAACAACAAGAAACCACCCCAACTAATTCAACCTCATCTACTAGGTGGATTATAATATGAACCTGCAAGTCCATGAAACTCATCGGTAGTTCCTTCTCAAACATGCAAACAATCTCAACTATCTCTTGTAGCCACCGTGGAATGCTAGCCACATGAATCTCCTTTGACGTGATCCAACGTACAAATGCAGATAATTTAGATATGACATGTCCTAGGTCTTGGGGGAATTCATGTTTCACACACCCACACACGAACAAAGGATAATGACACTGCAAAGTTATAAACACATGCAGTAATATACAAAATTAGTTATGTTTTATGATCCCTGCATGGGATAAAATTTATTAATATAAAAAATAAGAAAATCATGCTTTTGACATTATACATACTCTTAGAAGATTCAAATGGTCATGCGATTTCAACCCCAACAAATGGTCATCCACGGTGAAGCAACGTCGTAGTGAAGACTTGTATGAAGATGGCACCCTCACACCCATTATAACTTCCTTTGCCAAAGAAAGATCATCTTTTTTTAAAATCCATGGGACATCACCTTATTTGAAATACCATGAATTAGAGGGACCAACACCTGCCTCTGATCCTGTACTTTCTAATCATCTTGGCCAATGGTTCTTTTTAGTTTTTGAAGTAATAAGATATTTCCTAACTACCAATGTGTCACTTTGTTTCGATGATATGTGCCTCCATAAAGAAAATGAAACATTTTTAAATATATGCATGGGATCTAATAAGTGGGTAATCTTAAGATGCTCCCAACATGGGAGGTTATAAAAGATAGATTTCCTTTTCATCCCAATGGGAAATTTCTCAACATAGGTGTCGAAGAATTCTAGATCATCGAACATAGGCTCCCCATTTGAATCGAACATTTCTATGAAATCCCCTCTGCGGACAGAGGCGATCCCTACTAGCCCAGCAGGGGTCTAGCAACAAACAAACAATGCTATGACGCAAGCTCCTAGTTACGAAATGAAAGACTTGGGATAAGAGCCTACCTGGATTCCAACGCTAGATCCGAAGAAGAAGATGTCCCCGTCCTTCAGCCCTGGCAGATCACAATCCTTCCACGATCTCCGTGGATGAACACCTGCACGCAGAAGAAACGAACAGATACATGCATAGGAACCAACATACGTAACTAAACATCGGTCAGAAAAGATATTACTCGCATTAACATGATGGAAAAAGGAGTGGAACCATAATCATAGTCATCTATTAAAATGATAAACGAATAGAAGTTACAACCAAGTTCTGACGTCGCAGCTTCCTTCGAACGGGTCTCCGGTCGTCCACGTCTCGCAAAGCTCGCCAAGGAAAGGGAAACTTCTCCAGAGTCTCGTAACAATGGTCTCCTCGCTTGAATGGGCCTTAAGGGAAAGAAGGGATTCTTTACAGCACAAAGGCACTTGGGAATAGGGAGATGCAAAGCTTCAGCACTTCAAGACTAGCTTGCCATGGATCTGAGCAAGCTTTTATAGATGGGGAAGGAGGGAGTTGGGATCCCTATAATTATGGGATTGGCCCTATCAACAACGAAGGTTCCATAGAAGGTGGCAAAACTACTTCCTTTCCATAGAACTCCCGTAGCCAAACCTCCCAACTCAAGATAGGCAGTGGTTGTGAGTTTGTTTGAACTCAACTTCCGCCATCCATATATAAAAAACAGTTCCTAAAATGGGTGGCGCGATTGCTGCTCTATGACAGAGCGCCAAGTGGCGCGACCTCTTTACAGGATTTCCCTGATTGGCGCGAGCAGTGAACTGTCTACCCGCGCCAATGCAAAAAGAGCTGTTTTTCATGGATTTCGCAAGGAGATGTCTCAAGGGGAAATGAAGCTCATACTCAGAGGGATGCATTGATGATGTTTTCAAGGCATGACAGTGCTCATAGGTCACATAATGGGTCCTCCATTGTGCGGGACGGGGAATGGTAAGGACGGTGACAAATTACTGTGTAACAGATGCCCCCTAAAGCATGAGGCCCGAGAGAGAGAGGGGTGAAATGCTTTACGAGAACATGTCCAACTGAAGGCCCGCCGTCGGAAAACCTGCACAGACAGATACAACTGATATCCCAAGTACATGATGTATATATATGGTATGGATGCAGCCATCCGAACAGAGTATGCTATAATCCGGATCCAGGGTATGGGCGCAGCCATCCAACTAAGATCAAACAAATAGACTCAGGTATGGTCGCAGCCATCCAATTATTGAGTCACGTACATAATGACAATAATCCACAATCGCAGCCTGGATTACAACAGACACAATCCAGGGTCTTGCGCTCCATCTCGACCCAAACAAGTACAAGTTCAAGCATGCGAATGTGTGAGCTGATGTCGAACATGCAAGAACATCGTCTGATTACCAGCCAATGATGAAAGCCGTTAACAGACGCGGGAGAAACCACCAATAATGACGATGGTTCTCAAGGTACTACAGGTACAATCCACGGCGTGCGAATAAATGAGCTGACGTCGAACACCCGCAGAATCATCCGATCGGAGGCCAATAATGAAAACCTCCCGTCGAATGCGACGAACCCGCCATTAAGGCATGCAGGCTCCAAGGTACCATCAGGAGTCTCTAGACCAACTTCCTGGATAATGAGTTGAAGTCGACAGGAAGTGACCTTGATCGAAGGTGGACCATAATGATTCCCACATCATCGACACGAGACAGAGGAACATAATGTTTTGTTGTGAATCAGGATCATATGAGAAACAGAGGAAGGTTGATATTCGCAGAGGCCAACTTCTCTTGAACATATAAATGGCACGACAATGGACTTGGCAGTATTTGACATCAACAGATCAAAAGTCATGGCGACGAGGCAGTGAACAGATGAGAGGTCAAAAGAGATTACCCAAACCCATGGAAGCAAAGTGAAGCAACGAGATGAGATGTCCCCAACCCGACACGAATGCAGACAAGTGCCATGTTCAAGAGCGACATACTGCCGACGACAACGACGATGGTTCGTGAATGTCGATTCTTGTCCATTTTAACGAGATCGAAATGACAAGGGCCTCGGCGATCTTTTCATATTTAGAGAGTCAGAAAAGGGCTGAAAGATGACTCCAGAGTGACTTTTTCGTGTATTTACCGAGTCCGAAAAAGTATAAAATACAACTCGTTTCCACCTTCTAAGTCGCAAAAACCTGTCACTGCGCATACCCAACAAGCGTAAAATCCATTTTCGACATAATACATGCAAATATTTGACAAGAAATAACTTTAAAAACTCATTTTAACGTCGAAAAGTTATAAATATGTCCAATGGTAAAAATGAAATTACTTTTTACTATTTACCTTGTGGAGAGTAGCAGTGGTCCATTTGGAGCAGAATCTTCTGACGGCGATTGCGACCGATCCAGGCAACTATTCAGCGTCTCGTCTGTGACAGGTAAGAGGCGCTCCTTTTCTCTTTCTTTCCATGTATTTTTTAATGAATTTCCCTTAGAAATCAGCTCTGTAAGGGCACTCTTGAATTTTTAGGGCCGGCCCAAGTGGCGCGGGTATAGGGCACGGACCCGCGCCACTAAGCTCTTTTTATCAAAGGGCCCGCGCCACGTGGCGCGACTGTCAGCAAAACAGTCGCGCCAGCGGCGCAACCCAAATTTCCGCCTAAAAAACCTCTATTATATGCCAAATTCTTGAATTTTTAAGCTTACAGAAGATCTAATCAAGGGCTTTGAACCATGTGAATGCAGATAAACAGTCAGAATGGCAATTGAATGGAAGGAACGGGAACACGGAGATGAGGACGAAGAGGCCATGCAAAATGAGAATTGCATGAACGCTCTAAGGGACTGTGGCTTAAAGAAATTCTTCCTCACGCCATGCTTACGAGCTCAGCCTGAGCTCCTCCAATATTTGATCAACCTCTGGGATGAAAATGACCAGGTATTCAGAATACGAGACCAGGTGTTGGAATTGGAGGTCACCGACATTTACTTTTTTACCGGATTATCCCGCAGGGGTCCAATCCCTGTACTGACTGGGAGCAGACCATCAGGGGAGAAGATGGAAGAAGTAATGGCGCGGGTGTGCCGTGGGGCACAAACAGGAACAGGGAGTAAGAAGGTGTACATCTCAACCATCCCCGACCTAGCACTGAGAGTCGTACTCCACACCATTACGCGAGCTGCTGGATCGCAGGCACCGCACGAGGCTTCAAAGGCTCAACTCTTACTGGCCTCAGAATGCATGGGTCCCCGACTGTATGACTGGGCAACAGCTGTCACCATTAACATGAAAAGGCAGCTCACAAAATGCAAAAAGGGCAAACTAAAGCAGTTTGGGTATGGTTCCATCTTGGTGTCGTTCATTCTGGAACGCATACCAACCTTCCAGGGCCAAGAGGCCCCTGTGGCGAGTCCAGTACCACGAGAGCCGAGGATGGCTCGCTGGGCAGCACTGATGCCCAGATCTGGAGGCGGGCAACAGATGTCCTGGAAGCCCGAGTTCTTCAGATGGATACGGCGCCAACTGATCATTGTGGAAGATTGGCCCTATGCGGGAACTGACTTTACAGGGGACCCGGATCTCCCGCTACCGGAAGGAGACCACTGGGACGAAGAGTTGGGTAAGACCTCATATTTTTGATTTTATGCTTATATGATTTTTTATTAATACACAGTTGTCTTAACACAAATATACATGCATGCAGATGTAGGACCTGAGAGACCAGCCGGGATGTCTCCTATCTTCCGGAGGACACAGCTCGCCCCTGAGATCCAGGGGGAAGGTGCCGGAGGAGGGGCACTGGTTCATAACCTTGAGGGGATCGTTCATGGGATCCCAGACTATGCCCGACTGTCAGATGTACCACTGGAGTACCAGCGCCATACGGTGGGAGTCCCAAATCGGCTCCACCGAATCCTGAGGCGGCTAGTGCGTGCAGTAACGTGCTATCATGAGCACCATGCTGATTAGTCTCTAGGATTTAGCCACACCTATTTTTTGAGAGACTTAGTGTCTCCGGATGTATTAAGACACTTATGTATATTTTTTGAGTTTTATGTGACACACTTCTATGTAAACATTTCGATGCTATATATGCATATCTATTTCTGGATGAGTCTTCTTTACATGTGATGATGATTTATAAATTGCGCAAATGTCTATCTAACACCAAATTTGCTACTGCATCTGTTAATGTATTCAAATGCCTGGGTATATGATGATATGTAATATATTCAAAATTCCTTTCCAGTAATCGAATACGCAAATACAAACGTAAAATGGACGGGTTTCTTACCGAATAGTGCCCGTTCAGCTGCAACACTACAAGCTGTGAATCTAGGTACACGAGCAATTCACGGATACCAAGGTTTATTGCCTCGGTTAATAATTCCAACACGGCGCTATATTCCGCGATATTGTTCGTGGTACGTCCTAAACAAACACCTTGTAGGTCGATCAACTCACCAGCAGGATCGTAGATTACCCAGGCTGCAGAAGACAGATTCCTGGTACTGCGGGAGGCACCGTCCGCGAAACCAACAAATGGATGAGTAGACATCTGCACAACCAGGAAGACCCTATCAGCAGAAAGACGTTTACAAAGCACACCACACCATGCACACAAATGACAATCACACACCTATGTACACACACCACACCAAGAAATCATTTCAGGCGTAGTATTTCTTGAGGTACAGCCCATTTCTGGGCTGCGCCAATGGAACTCCTTCGTAGTCTATAAGTTCATAGGCCCCATTTTTCAAAACACGTTTTACTATATAGGGACCGTGCCACATGGGCTGGAGCTACCGGCACCAAGCTTATCATGTGCCTGATCATACAAGAGGACTAGGTCTCCTTCAATGAAAGAACGGGGAGAAACAGACTGATCAAAATGAGATTTGACCCTCTTCTTTTGTGCTTCGATGATCAAAGCAGCTAGACGACGGGTTTCATCCAACCGTTCAAGATACAGAAGACGCTCTTCCTCAGGAGAAGTGTCCGGTAAGAGCTCCACAGCTAACTTAAGCGAAGGAATTTCACATTCAACCGGCAAAGTAGCTTCCAGACCGTACACCAGTTGGAATGGTGTGAATCCGGTTGCACTTTTAGCGGATGTTCGGTACGCCCAGAGAGCTGAGAACAGTTGGAGATGCCAACTGGATTTATGAATCCCAACTGTTCGTTGAAGCATAGTGACCAAAACCTTGTTCATCGCTTCAACCTGACCGTTCGCTTGAGGGTAGTATGGCGTTGAGCTGTCGTGACGCAGGCCCAACGCAGCTGTCAGCTCCGCCATCATGTAATCACGGAAATGAGTACCATGATCAGTGACGATAGCTTGAGGGACCCCGAATCGTGCAATAACATGGTTGAATAAAAAGAAGCAGCCGTTCTTCCGTCAGCAGCAAGTGTAGGCATCGCCTCGGCCCACTTAGTGAAGTAGTCGACGGCGACGATGATATACGCATGCCCCCCGGCCGAGTGAGGGTTACACGTCATAAAATCTACACCCCATTTTGTGAAAGGGCCGACGGTAATAACGGGATGCAAAGGCAACGGCGGCGCGCGCATCTTGCGCTGAAAAATCTGGCACGGATGGCATTTTCGGACTGCAGTGATGCAATCCTTGAATATAGACGGCCAGAAGTAACCTGCCCTCAGAATCTTTTGGGCAGTGGCATATCCAGACATGTGTCCACCACAGGTGCCACTGTGGCAGTCATTCAAGACTTTCTCAGCCTCGCCCAAGGTAAGGCATCGTCGGAGCACCGAATCTACTCCAATACGATATAGGGTATCTCCCACTATGCGGTAGGGTTGGGACTGGTGCCGAATCCGACGGCGTGCAACTTTATCCAACTCAGACCGGAATGTCGCGGTCTGGAGATACACTATGATGTCCCCGTACCAAGGATCATGAGTATCGATAAGAAACAACGTTTCGTCCGGAATATGATCTTCAGAGTGTTCAGGAAGAGAGTCTGTAGGGAGAGAACAAATCAAATCCGCGAAGACCAGTGATTTAGTTGACTTGGCAGTGGTGAAATCCAAATCAAACTCCTGCAGGATGACGATCCATTTGGAGTACTTGCCCCCCAGCAATTGTCTGGAAAGAATATATGTCATGGGGTTGCAGTCTGAAACCACTGTGATCGTGCGCAAAAGGATGTAATGGCGGAAGCGCTGTACAGCGTGTACGGCTGCTAAGGCCAACTTCTCAACATGCGCGTAACGCGTTTCCGGGTCGAGAAGGTTCCGAGAGAGGTAATAAACAACGTGTTCATCACCGTTCTCGTCATCCTGCACCAAGACCATGGCGATGGTGCTTAATGCGGCGGCTAGATACAAAGTAAAGTCGCGGTGGTAGTCGGGAGGACGAAGCAATGGAGCATTGACTAGCAATGTCTTCAGCTTCTCAAAGGATTCTTGAGCGATTTCGTCCCAATGAAAGGGAACATTCTGCTTTAACAAACGAGTGAATCCTTTGGCCACCTCGGCGTAATTTGGGATGAAGCGCCTAAGAAAATTCGCTTTCCCTTGCAGACTCTGCAACTGATAAAGGGAGGAGGGTGACGGGAGATTTACAATGGCCTCAACCTTTAGAGGGTCGAGGCGAATTCCGTCTTTCGAGACTATAAAGCCTAAAAGACGGCCAGAGTCGACGCAGAAGACGCACTTATGAGGATTCAGCCTAATATTGTAGCGTCTGCAGCGAAGAAATATCTCGCGAAGATGCTCCGGATGATCCTCTCGCTTACCCGAATGGGCAGGCAAGTCGTCTAGATAAGGCTGGACAATATGGCGAATATCATGAAAAGCATATGACATAGCACGTTGAAACGTGGCGCCAGCGTTCTTTAAGCCGAACGGGAGTTTTTTATATGCAAAAGTGCCCCACGGACCGATGAATGTGGTCTTATGTTGATCCTCAGGTGCAATGTTAATCTGGTTGTAACCTGAGAAACCGTCCATTAAGGAGTAGATCTCACTTCCGGCGCAATCGTCGATTATCTGATCGATAAACGGAGTGGGATAATTGTCCTTAGGACAGGCGCGATTGATATCGCGATAATCTACACAGACTCGAATGGTACCCTGCTTTTTATCGACAGGGACGATATTGGACACCCATTCTGTAAGGGGGATAGGATAAATAAACCCCGCGTTCAGAAGTTTTTCAACTTCTGCCTTGATAGCGACGGCTTTCCGAGGATGCATGGGACGCAAGCGTTGGCGCACGGGTTTCGCACCTGGATAGGTTGGAATCTCGTGCACGACAATACTAGGATCAATTCCCGGCATTTCCTCGTAGGACCATGCAAAGACATCTCTGAACTCTTTGAAAAGCTCCGTATAGACCTGGATCTCTTCAGGAGAACAGGTCACACCCACGTGAATGTTCTCAACAATCCCTGGTTTGACAGAGATGTTGATAGGAACCGTTTGAGTAATGTTACTCAGATTGCCTTCCGAAAAGACCTCATGCGTCAAGATCGGTGTTTGAAGAGGAGGGGAAGGAACCTGAGTAGCATAGCGCTCGAGACAATCCGTCATTGCCCCCAAGCTAGGCATAAACGAGGAACGATGATGCCCGTCGCCCCAAGGTAGCTCCTCCAGAGACATAGTTTCAATTATAGCCTCATCTGAGGGAAAAGTCTCTCTAACAAGATCAGGCGAATCAGCCTGACCAAGCCAGGGGGATTGTGAGTAGACGTCAAGAGCCATGCTCATCGGAGCATGCTGAGGAGGTGGAGGGTCCGATGCAACAACAATCTCACAGTAGCTGATCTCTACTGGCGTTAAAGGCATGGACTCTCCAAACTCATATACCTGCTCAGGTGTAGGAATCAGCCAGGGGTCATCAGTCCTGGACAACATGTTGACTTGAGCGGTATTCGGTGGCGGCGCAGGGAAAATACCCATGAGGACCGGGTCTTTGAAAAGACCAGGTCCTATGCTGTCTGGTGGATTCGGGATTTGATCCACATACGGCACGTTGTTCTCGGAGCTCGAGGTAAAAAATGACAACTGGTCTACTGTCACAATCTTGCCCTCGTGAGGGAACTTGATGAATCGAAAGACAGTAGACGGCACGCAGAGCATGGCATGGGTCCAGCTGCGGCCAAGAAGTATGTTGTAGTTGAGTTTAGCGTCAACTACTTCTACTTCCACGTTGACAGTTTTTCCTTGTAATGTAATCGCCAGACTCTCGAGAACTCCCAGGGGTTTAGATTCCCGGCCATCAAATGCCTCAAGGGCATTGGGAGATGACGATAAAGTTGGAGAACCGATGGCTCTCCAACAAGCGGAGGACATAACACAAGTAGATGCACCCTCATCTACGACGGCTCTGTGAACATCCAGGCCGTTAATTCTGACTTGAATAATCAAAGCGATTTGATGTGGGAGCCGGGGAGTAAAATTCTCCAGATCAAAGGTGAGAAGGCTCGAATCGGCGGGATCAATACCACCGATGGCAGACAGCAAAGCCTTCCGTTGTGAAGGACAACTTTGAAGAACCTCAAGTGCAGACATGGCACATGGCGCCTGGGCCAAATCCTCAACAATACCGTAATGTTGGGCGGCACGGGCGTTTGGATTATAAGAGGATCTCCGAAGAACACCCTTGGGAGGTGGCTTCACAACGGGTTCGAGAGTCGGCTTCTCAATTTCCAATGAACCAGAAGCAGATGCGGGAGGCGGTCCATCCGCCACTGCCTTCCCGGGTGCCTGCTGCCGATTATTGTAATCCTTGGACCTCGTAGCGATAGTGATAGGTGCATTAGTCTTCATCATGAAAACTTGAGACCCAAACGGTGCAGATGATGAACCTTGTTCGACCATCTGGGTCTGCTGAGATGGAAATGGCTCCTTTAAAATAGCCGGAGTTCCCTTTGGGCCTTTAAGAAGTTGACTGACTTCGGATCGTCTTGGACAATCTTTAGTGTAATGGTCACCTTCACAGATGAGGCAAGGAAATTTCGGCTTACGTTGTGAGCCATCCTCAGATCGAGACTTAGATTCCGGTTTTGGGGCATCAGATCTTGATTTGCCTTTGCCCTTCTTCTTCCCCCTGGAGGATTTGTCCGCAGGATTGGCCTGGACGGCATTTACCTCCGCGGTTTTACCAGAATCGGATGAGGCGGGATTGGCAGAGGGATTATTGGAAGAATTAGCCTTCTGCCTCCCATTCGAAGACTTCTTCGAATTTCGAGAAACGGAACCAATGACACCATCCACGGAAGGGGTGGGTTGGGTCTTTTTGGCTCCGGGCCGTGGTGCATCAGGCAGGATGTCATAAAGCGTGCCAGATTGTGAATAAACAAGATCCAAGTACTGGGCACGCGCGATAGCTTGTTCCTCCGTCACACACGCTCCCATTGCGATATCCCGAGCGATTTTGTTCACAAAGGAGGTGGTGAACCAGTGAGTCAAAATCTGATCAGGTATGTGAAACTTGATCAGTCGACGACGGCGCCGCCACTCGTGGATGTGATCCGAGATGTGAGTGGCCGAGTCCTGCTTCAGAGAAGACAGGAGGTGCGTCCCAGTCTCATACCGGACTGGTAACTGGAAATGCGTGAGGAAAGCCATAGCTAACGAGTTGAAATCCCGAAAAATACCACGGGACAGCTCTATGTACCACTTAGTAGCAGCTCCTGTTAACGTACGCTGGAAAAGACGTAAACGAACTGAATCGTCAGTCCAAGAGTTAGACGAACACCAGAGGTGATACGTCATCACATGCGCCTGGGGGTCTTCTCCAGATTTGCCCTCAAACTTGGGACAGTCTCCTGGTATCTTGGTTGGAACCGGGGGCCAATATGGATTATGAGCAATCGGATCATTGGTCAACTTTGAAACGTCCGGTAGATCCAAGGTAGCCAGGAATGGCAATGGAGGGTTAATTCCCATGCCAGTCCCAGAATAAGGTCCGATACCCATGCTCCACGATGGTTGTGAATATCCCTGCCCCCATGGGTTCTGTCCCGTAGGATTCTGACCGTGAGGGGCATAATTCGTATAGCCAGACTGATTTGGTTGCGGGTAACCATTGTGTGGGGCCTGATAACCAGGGTTCGGGCCCTGATTAGGCGTCTGCCCCGTATAAGCAGCGTTTGGATTTGGCTGCTGAGCATAGTTAGAACCGTGAGGAGGAGGAGGATACTGAGAGCCTCCAGAGTGGTTAGCCCTCCCATGAGACTCCACTCATAAGAGAATAATAACCACTCGAGGATGAGTAGGCTATTGATAAGGGGGAATGTCATGAGCTCGGTGTATCGCAGGGCGCAAACAAGGATTTGGTCGCGCATCAGGAGCAGTCAGAGCGTAGTGAACTAATGAGGGGTCGGTCTCGAATGAACAGTTGCCACGAATGAGGGGGCGTCCGAATGAACAAAGGCTCCGAATGAGGGGCGACGTCGTTGCGCAGTTGCCCGGGTTGTGGGTGAGCCCCAGGTTGCACCGAATAGCTTTGGCCTGCCCGGAGGCTGGGACACTGTGTCAGCACGTGATGACCCTATGGTCTCTGGGGGGTGGAACAGACGTGTCGGCTGAAACCAGCTTGACCCGAAGCAGAACCATAAAGTGGTCCTTGCTGATATGCAACGTTAGAGACAACAGGATACTGCGGTTGCATCGGTAAGGAAGGCTGGATTTGCCCCCCAGGTCCATAGGTCGGTCCCTGGTGATACCCCGGCTGAGGCTGAGCAGGTTGACCAGCAGGGTTATAATATGGTCCTTGCGGATTATAGAATGGCCCTTGCTGGCCCGCAGAGTAGCCTTGATTGGGCCGTCCCTGTGGGTCGTACTGATAGCCAGGTTGGCCTGCAGGTTGACCTTGGAAAGGTTGTGCCTGCAAGTTCTGAGCCTGGTTGTACGGTAAACCTTGAACATAAAGATAGGCCTTAGGAGCAGGGAGACGCAAAATATCCCCATGCTCGTCAAGCTGACCCGGAAAACCATACACGGGAGTGCCGTCTTGTGCATAGTGCGAAAAGAAAGACCGATAAGGATCTTGGGGGAGCTGTCCAGCTCCGGCGTTCGGCTGCTGTAAAAACAACCGATACTCCTCCGGAGAGATATTCTCCGGTATAACAGTAGCTAGATAAATGTCCTCCGGAGTTGGCCCAGATCTAGTAGCAGATGCTGAGGCAACAGCAGAAGAGGCAGCCACACAAACAGTGGGTCGCACGGGAACAGAAGTGACGGGCGTCGAAGGAGACACCCTGGGTGTAGTGGCAGCTGGCCTCGAAGCAGGAGATGATATTCCCATAGAGGCAGCAGCTGAGATAATCTGACCCAGAGATCTGTATCCCTGTGGCAAAGAAGGACCAGCTGACGATGTGGTAGCCAGCTCAGACTCGTCTCCCTCAAACAATCTACGAGGGATGCGCTGGTAGTCATCAGACCCGGGAATTTCCTCACCAGAATTACTCATGGTTGATCCTGCCGTTAAATCACGCAGAAGACGGCGAGGACTAGGAGGAAAAATAGTAGCAATAAACGGCGAACCCGATGTAAGAGAAAGGAAATCAGCTCCTAATCTCAATTCAGACAGAGGGTCCGAAAAGGGCCAGTGGAAGTCAACTGGCTCTCCAAAGGGTTGCTCGGCGAGGACCGGTCCCCCGTCAGGGAACTCGGAAACAACAGGCTGCCGTGGTTCAACAGAAGGCTCAGAAGCCTCTGAAGAATCGTCCGTGTAAGGACTACCAGTAGACGAAACTGAGGGTTCCGCCACCGTGACAAAATACCAGAAGAAGAGAACACACACACACACGGGCTGAAAATGAATTAAGACACACGATCAAACAGTCACAAGCAATATCTAAACGGGTGTGTTATCGTGGGAGATTGATTTTACCACATTGGAAAATAAACAAATTCTACCGTTTCATGTTTTAAGAGTCGAGAAACGATAAAAAGATGACTCTATCTCTTTCAGAGTTGATACAAGCGTGAAAGGACAAGCGCTTGATGGTCTTTTCAAGTTTAGGGAGTCAGAAAAGACCAAATGACTGCTCAGGAAAAACTAGGCACAAAGGGTGTACCAGATATCCGTGAACTGCAATATACACCTTGGTTTCAAGAATGAAACAGAAATCGACCAAGGACTTTCCGTACGTGCAGGTAGTCTCCCCGAATGCTGTGTTCGGTGTATCACGGGTAAAAGGCGGCAGACTCGGCTTCCTATGGATAAAGGATTGAAAACCTATAGGGGTCTCCCTTTATATACGCGACGGTACGGGGAGCGCAAGTCCGTACTAGCGCTGTCTAAAGCCAATAGGCGAACGACAGCTGCTAGGTTTAACGACGCCGGAACACGTCTCTAGCCTAGATCTTCTAAATATGTTGCGTTAAGTTTTAATGTTGCCTTAGGTTAATTGAATGAATTTTACAGTTGATCTTCAATTAAGTTTCAATTTCCAGGCCTTATCGTATGTAGTGTCTCCTAAATGCAAGCTATATGCCACGATGCAACATTTCGTTCGATGAAAACTAGTTAAATGAGAGTTGAGAGCTTTAATACAAACGAAATGAAAGGAATACAAACAAGAATGTCTCTAATGCAACTAATGCAATTGCACATTTTTCATTCAAACACTAATCACTAGTGATACGGAAAAGATGACAATTTGCACTAATTAAAAAACAAAAGAGATTATATATTTTTTTGATTTTCAATGTTTAATGGCTAATGTGCACTGAAAACAAAAGGAACAATTGGAGAAATGATAACTAAGAGAGCGAAGCAAGCAACATTCACTCAACAAAGCAAGCAACCAAATCTCTAAATCGACCCAAAGTCTCTCAAATCGAAGAAAGACTCGAAAACACCCAATGGACCGTGTGATCTGGGTCCAAAGCAAGGGCAAACGAATTCTGAATGAAAGAATGAACAATCACTCAAAAGACGCAACAAAACAATCAAAGACCGCTAAGAGGGCGTGGAGAATCAATCAACAAGTCGACGGGACAATCAAGACACCAAAACTCCCAAGGAGGGCTCGATTCACTATGCCACTAGATGCCCTAGGGCTCAAATCGTGAAACCGATAGATAGAGGCAAACAACCAAAGGATAGCGGTGAATTCCAGTCAAACCAGACTCCAACACACTCAAACAATCAGGAAATCAAGAAGAAAAGTATTGGTCAAGATCAGAAAGCCAAAAATTGAAGAAACTCAAAAAAGTCACAGGGGTGGCGCGACTGTGGCCTTGAAACTAGCGCCAGAGGCCGAGTGGCGCGAGACAGACAAATGCAACACGCGCCAAGTGGCGCGACTGTCAGGTAAAAACCCACGCCAGTCGAGTTCTTCAATGAAAATTAAAAAACAAGCTAATCTGAAAAGAGACCAACACAAGCTAAGCAAACCAAAAGGCTAAAATAATGAAAGAATCCAACCCAGAAGGTTCATCAAGCAAGGAGAAAAAATCAAAGCGAACCAATCATAAACGGGACAAGGAAAAACGGATGCTCCCCAGTTGAGTCGCCAATTTGTTGAGGAGGTAAATCCCCTCTGCGGACAGAGGTGATCCCTACTAGCCCAGCAGGGGTCTAGCAACAAACAAACAATGCTATGACGCAAGCTCCTAGTTACGAAATGAAAGACTTGGGATAAGAGCCTACCTGGATTCCAACGCTAGATTTGAAGAAGAAGATGCCCCCGTCCTTCAGCCCTGGCAGATCACAATCCTTCCACGATCTCCGTAGATGAACACCTGCACGCAGAAGAAACGAACAGATACATGCATAGGAACCAGCATACGTAACTAAACATCGGTCAGAAAAGATATTACTCGCATTAACATGATTGCAAAAGGAGTGGAACCATAATCATAGTCATCTATTAAAGTGATAAACGAATAGAAGTTACAACCAAGTTCTGACGTCGCAGCTTCCTTCGAACGGGTCTCCGGTTGTCCACGTCTCGCAAAGCTCGCCAAGGAAAGGGAAACCTCTCCAGAGTCTCGTAACAATGGTCTCCTCGCTTGAATGGGCCTTAAGGGAAAGAAGGGATTCTTTACAGCACAAAGGCGCTTGGGAATAGGGAGATGCAAAGCTTCAGCACTTCCAGACTAGCTTGCCATGGATCTGAACAAGCTTATATAGATGGGGAAGGAGGGAGTTGGGATCCCTATTATTATGGGATTGGCCCTATCAACAAGGAAGGTTCCATAGAAGGTGGCAAAACTACTTCCTTTCCATAGAACTCCCGTAGCCAAACCTCCCAACTCAAGATAGGCAGTGGTTGTGAGTTTGTTTGAACTCAACTTCCGCCATCCATATATAAAAACAGTCCCTAAAATGGGTGGCGCGATTGCTGCTCTATGACAGAGCGCCAAGTGGCGCGACCTCTTTACAGGATTTCCCTGAGTGGCGCGAGTACTGAACTGTCTACCCGCGCCAATGCAAAAAGAGCCGTTTTTCATGGATTTTGCAAGGAGATGTCTCAAGGGGAAATGAAGCTCATACTCAGAGGGATGCAATGATGATGTTTTCAGTGCATGACAGTGTTCACAGGTCACATTATGGGTCCTCCATTGTGCGGGACGGGGAATGGTAGGGACGGTGACAAATTACTGTGTAACAATAGGTGTCGAAGAATTCTAGATCATCGAACATAGGCTCCCCATTTGAATCGAACATTTCTATGAAATCCTTCTCCTTCTCTCTCTCATATGCTCTAAGCCATTCAGCTGGTGTCATTATTGGAGGCCTTTGGGTTCTCTCTCATTTACCATTGAAAGCAGATGCTTCTTTTCTGTAAGGGTGTTCTTCTGGGAGGAATATCCTGGAGGAGTCATACACTGGCTTTCGTAGGTCGTTGGATCATATATCTTATAGAGAAGGTCCACAACATTTACATCCAAGATACACTTTTGTTAAAAGACCTACGAAATTATTGTATACAATATATATGCATGGCACGTTAAAGAATATCATGAAGATCAGAACAATTACAATGAATTAAATAATTAATATGCGAAAGAATATTGTTACGCATATAAACAAATCAATAAACATGTAATTTACCAAAGCAAACACCTAAGCCTTGATAATCATGTGTCGTGTAAGCACTTATGACATACAACGTAAAAATCCTCTCTACTGCGATGGGTCTTGATACATCGTATACATTTATCCCATCCCATAATTCCTTCAATTCATCTACCAGTGGTTGTAAGTAGACATCCATATTCTTCAGTTGTTTTCTACCAGGGACTATGAGAGCCAACATAAGATTTTCATTCTTCACGGACAACCATGGGTGTTCTGGAGGGAATATGGGTTGACGCAATCCATGGCTATGCTGATTCGTAGAATTCGTACTTCATCCTTGAATTTTTCAGGCCATGTATCCTCTATATGCTTCATGGCTATTGAATCTGTTGGGATTCACATAACTCCCAACTCACTTTTGTGTGAGGCATGCCATCCCTGCAACATAGTTATTTTTTTGTAACAAAAGATCCTTTGAATCCTTGGGATTATAGGCATGTGCCTCAATATCTTAGAAGGAGGACCACGTGATTTACGCTTCTTTTTTTATTTATCATACATGTCATGCTCACATTTTGGACATATTTATTTGTCTGCATATTATCCTCTATATAGAATACAATCATTTGGACATGCATGATATGATATGTACTGAACACCCAACATTTTTAAGAATTTATTTGCCTCTTCGCAGCTACTGGGCAAGACATTATCACTCGGAAGAACCTTATCTTTGAATAACCTGTAGTTTGTCATGGACAATATTAAATGTACAAATGCCTATATAATTATTAACGTTCATAAAATTGACCATTTGTAATGTTCATTGCGTGATTATATTTCTCAAAATATAAGGAAGGACATGATGGTCAATTACCTCAAAAATTCTGAGAAACATGCATTCAACAAACTAAACTTTTCTTTCAAGTTGTACAGTAACATCGTTGTCCCCAAATGGGTAGACTTAGACTGACCGCCAGGTCCAAAGAGAGGGGTGGTGGAAGCAAATTTAAGGCTTTCGAAAAAGGTACCAGCGATATGAGCATCATCCCGTAGCTGATCATCATATTGGAATGCATTTAACAACGTTGTCTCCATGGCAGTCATATCCCTTAAGTCATCATCCATACCAACCTCTATTTTATTGCCTCCATTGCTATCTTATGAAGAACCACTATTGTTGTAGTCATTCATAATTAGTGAATCTGGACGTAGTGGGAATTGAATAGGTGGTTGATTCAACCATTCTTGGTATTGTTCCTCTCCGATTTTTTCTCTTAATTCAACGTTCTCTCGATTTGACATTGTCATGGGGTGCAACGAAAGATGGTAGGTAGGTCGCTCATCACCCCTAGGATCCAAATAATTTCAAAAAATATATTTGAACATGATTAGTACAAAATATATGATATGATTTAGTAAGCACGTCGACAATGCATGATTAATTAGTTTGATGTTGAAATAATTACATTAATATACTGAACAATTATTATTACCATCATTGTCCCACGATTGTGGCTAGAAGATGCAATTTTACAATTGGCAGGGTGAAGCGGCTGTCCATTTTCATCTACCATATGTGCCTTGCAGTATGCTGCTCCTGATAAGAGCTTCCGTCGTTTTGGAGCTGTTTGAATATTTTGTGCATTTGAACTCGATTCTGAATATGCATGAACCTGCAAATTTGTATACATTAATTTTATTCAGCTGATTGACATGGATAAAATAAATAAAAAAATTCTATTAGATAATGAAAATATAAATAAAATCTGAAGTAAATATTACGTCTCGAGATGGATAGGGACAACTCCGCAATGGACTTTGAGAAATATTATGGAACGAGTTGGATTTTGAAGAATTGTCCATTCGATATAATTATGCTATTTTCTCCCTGCATTTGAGCAAAAGCAATAATAAATTTTGGTGTACACACCTAAAAGTAATTTCAGTGCCTTAAAAATGGACTTATTGTTATCGGTGCTAATGTACAGTTAACCGCACCGGTGAGTTTTAGTTACTGCGCACCGGTGTTGTGTTATTAATTGATGCACTGGTTGGGTTAGATAACAAACACACTGAATAGTTGCAAATAAAAAAAAGTGCAACTTTATTTTTTTAAAGTGAAAAAAAAGCAGTAAATTGAAAAATGGGCGGCAAATTATTTTCGGAAATCTAATTTCATAAAAAATTCTTTAAATAGTAAAAAATATTCATTATTTAATTATTTTTGTAAAAGTTTTCAGGGGAGATTTGCACGAGAGACATATCTGGAGCAAGAGAGCATGAGAGCACTATGGAGCAGAAAAATACTTTCGAACAACAACACTATTCAGAGAGTTAGAATTTCAAACATCTGGTGATTCAAACCCTGTAGTATAGTAAAAATATTAAATTTTACTGCAATACTTGTTTTTTTACTGTTTCTGTTTGATTTAAAACATGGTAAGTAAAATTTTTAAAATTTACTGTTCATTTTCGGAAAACAAAAAAGAAAAAAAATCCATTCTTACACTAAACCATTGATTCTTTTTGTTTCTGCCCTTGCTTCTTCTTGTTTCTGTGACTTCAGAATTAGGGCTTTTCATTTTAGATTTATAGGGTTTATATTGCCACATATATAGGCCTATGACATCTAACTCGCGGAATGACTTGTAGAGTTGGATCCCAATCCATGTCGGCCCTTGCATGATTTAAAAAAAAGAAGATCTTTTTATTCGGTGCGCCCTGTGTAAAATAGCGCACTGGTGCGCTATTTTATTATAGCGCAGCGCATATGTATTGTTTGATAAAAACAAATTAAAAACATTTTTTTTAATCAGTGCACCCTGTGTAAAATAGCGCATCGGTGCACTATTTTATTATAGCGCACCGCATATGTACTGTTTGATATATATATTTTTAATTAACTTATGTCTGTGTTAATCGGTGCACTGGTTAACATATAACGCACCGGGTCTCATTATTGACAGAGAGCATTGTACGATGGTTCTACTGTTTTCTCAGTGCATTTATAAGAACATGCTGCACCGCCTCCTCCATGACATCTTATGCTACAAAAACTAACACTAGAGAATTTTTATTAATTTGTCTGTGTTAATCGGTGCACTAGTTAACATATAATGCACCAGGTCTCCTTGTTGACGGAGAGCACTGTATGGTGTTTCTACTATTTTGGCGATGCGTTTATAAGAACATGTCGCACCGCCGTCGGTGCGTACTGCTTGAAAGGCACACCGTTTTCTTGATTTTTTTCTTTTACCTGAAAATTTTGTGATTTATTTATAAAACATATTAATGAATGGTATGGTACACGTTTCATATTGATAAAAGAAATGGTTGACAAGAGATCAAGTAACAAAAACACTGATAGCACATCGAGAAAAGCAAAAAAGACAAGTTCTTTGTAAATTCTTTACAAAAATGATTAATTTTGAACTATATATAAGTTTAACTAATATGTATTGTTTACTGTGTATCATGTAGAGCCACAAAATGACGAAGCTCGATAATATTATTTCTGATCTAAGATTAGAAGAGCGTGAAAGCATAATGGAAAAATTGCAGAAAGATGAATCAGGTGAATGAAAAAATACTATCGATCCAATATGAGTTTCTTTTTTTAATTTTCATTAATAATATACTTAGAAATATTAGACAACATGTTTCAAACAATCTATTAATTTACATATGTTTAATGTTCTACAGGGAACAACAACGAAGAAAAGGAATGTTGTTCTAAGAAAAGAAAAGAAAAATAGAACATGCAAATGAAAATGAATTGCTCCTTAGCTCATTTGGAGTGGTGCTAGAGGTTAACAAAAGGGGGAAAACCTTTTACAAAACTTTGAAGGATCTAGTGGAACGAATGTACACAATACAAAAATCAATCCAATGATTCCAAGAACCAAATTTTATCTAAACTACAGGATGAGTTTCGAGAGAATTGGTCAATGAGACATGTTAGACTTTTAATAGCAAAAACGTACAACAACAAAAAATAAGGAATGAAAAAGAAATATTCCTTTAAATATTTTTCTAGAATTATATGTATATATTACTAGAAAGCAATCATTTATAAATATCACTTTTGTTATATTTACTTTTCATATATCAATATAAGAATTAAATAGTTTATTGTTATGTTACATTTTCAGGAAGATTATGAAAATCTCAAAGGATGAACGAGTTGATATCAGAAATATGGGAGTAGGAATGTCCAAAAAGTTGTACAAGGATATGGTCAAAGAAATGGACATAATTGCATCGCACGAAGAGCCATCTCAACAACAACGTGCTTCAAATGTAATATGTAATCATTGAATTTTTCGATTAGGTACAATAAATAAACAATTTAGCATTAAATATTACTTTTCAAGTATTTTATTGCGGAAAAGAAAAGAAAATGGAACTCATTCAACACATAAAACAGGACGATGAGGAAGAAAATGGTTGATATCTAAGTTTGTGAGTAATTGTTACTTCCTTATAACAACTTAAATAGATTTCATTTTTGTATATTTTAAGTTGTTTTACTACAGTCATCATTGAATGTCTTCAAACAGGTGCTAACATACACAGAAGAACCATCAGGCAAATTGATTGACATTGGGTTAAATATGGTTTGTCAGTATATGTTGGCATATCAGAAATTAATTGGGGAATTTGTAGGCATCTATCGATCTTGTTTTACTTAGCTCCGTCTATAATTAATAGAACAAAAAAATCTTTTATATTAAATATATGATTTGTTATGGGGTATAAAACTTGCAAGAAACAAAGTATGGAATTGCACGAAGACATGAATTGTTGAAAGATGGGATGAAATTTGGTTTTGAAAGAACGTGTCTAGTTCATGAGTCAATTCTTGCTATGGTACATTTATTTTCGATTTACATTGATGTATATGATTTAATATTGCAATTTTCATTATTCTCACCAATGTATATACACTCATTACAATTTATTTTTATGTTTGTAGATGGAAGTTGAAGAAGAAGAAAACAATCGATACCGTCAACAAAACATTCCTCAAAATAACCCAAGTGATGGAAGTAGCTCGAGCAGTGACAATAGTTCCAGCGAAGAATGATGATCAATATGTTTGGATATCAAAGCAATGCGTTGTATTTTTTGAAATATTTGTCAGTGAAATCAGACATTTTGTTTAATGTAATGGACATAGCGTTCCAATTTAAAGACAGAGGGATACCAATAACTGTCCCATTTTGTATGACAGAGAGTGTCTTATTCATATATATATATAATAAAATATGTTTTAATTTATTCTATCACGTTCTCCATTTTCGCTGTGAAATGTTACACCATTGATTAAATATATGGATGATTAAATATTATAATGAAGAGATGCAAAATCTGATGATATGATATAAAAAATTAATCCAAACATCACATTCAAATGAACTAATAAAAATTTAATTGATATGAATAATGTTATAAGATATGTGTCGATTTTTGATGAATAATGAATTTAAAAAAATCACAATAATTGCACTATCACAGGTTTATGTTTAAAAAAAATACAAAATGAACACCGGTGCGGGTTATTTACTGTGCACCGGTGCATTTGTATGCTAATGCACACCGGTGTGTTTCTACGACCTATGGGCACCGCACAAATACCAATACCAATTAGAATGCTTGGTGCGTTTGTGTGATACTGAGCACCGGTGTAATTCTACGACCTATGGACACCGCACAAATACCAATACCAATTAGAACGCTTGATGTGCTTTATTGACGACTACCACTCGGGTTGTCCGATAGGCCATTCATGCACCGGTGCGGTTTTCCTTTAACACATCGGTGCGTTTTCATAACTTGGCGGCCTGGTGCGTTTTTATAACTTGACGACCCGGTGCGTCGTATCACTTACAGTGCTCGGTGCAGTCTTACACCTTAACGGCCCGATGCATGCACCTTCCACCAGCCCGGTGCGACTGTCTGGCTGACATGCCCTGGGCCATTTCTAAATGCCTCGAGGCATCCATTTTTTTTTTTGCGTCCTGGTGGTTGGTAGGTTTACAGTACCGGTGCGTTCATGGTACAACGCACCGGTGCGTTAACACCTAATTAGCACACTGATGAGAAAAACATCTGTAACAACCTCCGACCGCCCAATTTTTTTTAGTTGTGTTTAAATTCCATTTAAAGCTCTACCAAAACCTCTGTTATCGAAAATGAATGTTGTAGCAAATGTTTTTTTGACAATTGTGGCCAATTGTATAACACTAAAAACCTCCTTCTTAACCTCAAGTAGAGGGTATTTTCCTTGTAGTTCCCTTGAAATATCGAGGTTTTCAAAAGTCAATGTTCTCTAGTTTTCCCAAAATCATGGTATGGAGCAATCCATGATCACAACTTTGGTCACATGGCGCCAAAGTGTGCACATAAGGGCTTACAACACTCTTAATGTCACCATATTAATGTGTTGGCCAAAGGCACAAACTCATGTATTTTTTCAACATCCAATATCTATAGCTCTTGGTAAAATCCCCCAATCATGTTGCGTTGAGGTGTAGAGCCTAAGGGCTTAAAACCCTTGACATATCACTATATTTATGATTTGGAAAATGCTTGTTTTCATGTTTTACCGGTATTATGAGCCCAATAAGCACTCGGTGTCAACACATGGTCATAATCATGTTTGGTTACAGCACAAAGGGCTTGAACCCCTCAACATATTGCTATGTTGATGATTTTTTAAAGTGGATAGATTTATTTTCACTGATACTAAGCCCCAATAAGTGCCCAATCTCAAATCTTGGTGACATGTGTTTTATGCTGTAACACCCAGAGCTAAAGGCACATGGAAAAGTCAAGTTTTGTCAGTTTTTTTAGTGTTAAACGATTTCGGTTTTTTCCCAATTTCCAAATAAAATGTGAAATTTGAAGTTTCAATACCTCCACTTCCCCCTATCATGATATGAGCTAAAGTGTGTTCCAACAAGGAAATTATAGGTTATGCTCTCATGTGCCTGGGAACATTGATTTACCGATAAATTTATATATTGAAGCCTTGGTCACAGTGTATGAGATTTTAATGTGAAGGTAAGATGTGTGAGCACAAAACCTTTGAAAAGGTTGGATTGAAGGGAGATCCACAGAATGGTAAAGCGCTTGGATAACACTTTGTTATAAGGTATAAGCATTGGTAGTTGCAACCAAAAGTGGAAAAGCCCTCAACTACATATGTGTTAAATATTTGATAATTTGAGTTGAAGGAAGCACCATATATATAAAGCATTACATTGGTAAAAACAATTTTGACGAGAAAAGTGACCATAGAGAGTTAGGGAACAATAAAGAAAAAAAATAAAATTAGAAGCTGGGATATGAACAAAGTGTCTAGTTGATAGCAAAGATTTGATAATTGAGGGGAATGAGGTGATTGCAAAAATTTGAGAAGAGTACAATGCATTAGAGAAGAAAACATTTATAGATTAGAGTTTAAAGGGGATTTGTGTCTCTTATAAGTTGGTACCTACAAAGTGGTAGTGGGGATTAGTGTCTCCTATAGGTTGGTGTCGATAAAGTAGCAAAGGGACTGGTCTCTCCTGCAGGTTGGTGCTTGCAAAGGAGAGGTTATTTGTGTCTCCTATAAGCTAGTTCCTACAGAGATTGTCATAGTAGGTTAATGTCTACAAAGAACAATCAATTGGAAGAAGTTTTGTGTTTTTTTCCCTAAAGGATTTCCATGTATATCCCATGTTTCATGTTCTTATTATGAGATTGATGTTTTTATGGTGCTTGAAAGTTTTAAATAAGTAACAATTGTGTTATACGGATTCAACGCCCACCCCCAAGTACAATTGTGAATCCAACAATTCATATAAGAGTAGGTTCCTTTAGAATTAGTCTAACCATTGGAAGGTATATCTTAGAGGGCTAAATAGTGAGTCAAGATGGTTCTTTCTCAAACAAAGCCCCACTATTTGATGGAACAAATTATGCCTTATAGAAGATAGGGACGAGGACATATATGATGTCTCTTGTTGTTAACATTTAGCTATATGTGGTTGATGGTTACAAAGTTCTAAAAACTACTCCAACTAACTAAGATGGTAAAAATGCCTTTGTATATGATGCAAAAGCAACAAATGTCATTTTATGTGTCCTTGCAAAATTAGAGTTTCTCAAAGTAATGGCGCGTGAGTCTACTGAAGATAATTGGAACAAGATTCAAAGCAGTTATGAAGGAGATGAAAAGGTAAAGAGGGAAAAGCTTCAAACTCATAGAATGTCATTTGATAGTTTAAAGATGAATGAAAAAAAATATATTGCGTGCTTCTTCCTTCATGTAGATGAGGTTGTGAATACTATTAGAGGACTTGATGAAAATATTGATTAATCGATAATTATTCAAGAAGTGTTCATATCTCTTTCCTTGAGATTTAATGAAAAAGTTTCAACCACTGAATAAATGAAAGATTTAGAAGTCCCGAAGATGGATAAACTACATGGAATTTTCATTGCATATAAAATGAGAATAGGAAAAACAACGTCAATATTAAAGGAAGTTTACTTCAAAGCATCAAAGTAAACAAAAGGACATCAAGCCCATGATTTCTCTAACCATGAATGAGATGTTGAAGAAACTCAATTTGTGATATGAAAATATGATCTAGAAAATATAAAGGCAAGCTACCATTCAAATGTTTTAATTGTGGTAGAATAGGTCATTATGCTTCTAAGTGTCCATAGGAAAAATTGGAAGATGATGATGATGAAAAAGAACATGAAGATAGAAGAAAATATTATAAGCACAAAATGAGGAGATCTCTAAAGAGGAAAAGCTTTATTCCAAAGAATATGGTAGCTCATCATAATAGAATTATGGGCATGCATGTGATGAAGACAAAGAAGAATTCCTGCTCATGGCCATGGAGGTGAGTAATAAACTGATTAAGAAAATAAATACAACTAAAAAGAGAAATAAAATTCATAGGAAGAAGATGTTGATTGAGAGGTGGATCTCGAGGAAGAAATTATCAATTCAATGGATGAAATAGATAGACTCAAAATAAAGAGTAAAAGGCATAAGGTACTATTGTAGAAATTGGAAAAGAAAGATTACGACTCTGATGAAGAAACAATCATCCTCCTAAAGACACAACTATAATGAGGCAAAGAGAATAGAGTAAATACTTATAAGTCAACAAAAAAAGAGGGAAATAAAATGTGAGAGCCTAGAAGTAGAGCTTCTTTCCTTGAGAAAGGTACTAGAGAAAGAAAATGCTCAGTAGAGTCTGAATTTACAGTTTTTAAAGGGGACTGAAACATTAGATAACATTCTCAACTACTATAGGTGTCCTTCTATCAAAATAGGTACTGGCTATAATAAAATAATAAGACCTTAAAAGGAGAATCAAGCACAAAGACATAAAAAAAATAAGAACCTAAAATCATGCTTATTTGTTGAAAGTAGTTGTCACCAATGCAAGCAGAGACATAAATGAAGCTAAGGATTAAAAAAGACATGACTCTATCAAAAATACTAACATCATCAAAAAAGGAGTGAAGAATCATCAAAGATGTGATTGATCTCATAAATACAATCAAAATGGGTTTAAAAGAACTATTCCTTCAAGAAGGCCCTTCACATCAGGGTATCAAAATATCTTCTATGGTTATTCCTTTGCTTGTAATAATTTTGGTCACAAGGAATTTTTTTTAAGAAGAAATGAATATATTAGAAATAGAAGTAGAAGATCTTATGAGATCTCAATGAATGGCTGTGTAAGAAACAAATCTAGAAGTACTTATGAAGGTAATGTTAGAAGATACAACTCATTTTATTCCTATTGGATCATATTGAATGTTCGAAATGCAATAACTGTGGGTGAAAATCATGTGATTATAGAAGTAACTCAATAAGGCCTTCCAAGCAAAACACGCATGGAGAATACACAAATATTTGGAAAAAAAGAAAGAAAAATAGGAAGAATGTGGATTTGATCTATATAATAAAAACCAAGGAAGTCAATGGTATATTGATAGTGGGTGTTCGAGTCATATGGCAAGAGATAAGAAAATTTTCTATCTTTAAAGGAAGGCAAAAGAGGAAGTGTCACTTTTGGAACTAATGCACAACCAAAATAATGAGTAAATCGATAGTTAGGCTTGAAAATGGAAAGGATAAAGATCAAAATGTTATGTATGTTGATGGTCTAAAACATAATCTCTTGAGTGTTACTCAAATGTGTGATCTAGGATATGGTGTCACATTTCATTCTAAAGTATGTGAAATAAGGAAAGCATGATCTGAAATAGTGGTAGCAAAAGCAACTAAAACCTTGAGTAGTATATATATACTAGATGTAGTCAAAGAAAAATGGTGAATGCAAAAATTGGATGAAATTCGGTTATGGCATAAAAGAATGGGTCATATCTATTTTGACAACTTAGTAGAAGTTTGCAAAACATAAACAATAAGTTTGAATGCATGGCTCTCAAATATTTAAATCAAAACCCTAATATTTTTGTCCTAAAGGTGGAAAAAGGATGGGCCACTGTCATCATGAACACAAAAGATTATAATGAAAAGATGCTAGACCACCTCAATAACTCTGGTTGTTACACTAAATTAAAAATAACCCTATAAAAAGAATCTCTAAAAATGTTCAAAACCTAATAAAAAACAACAATGAACCTAATATAAAAAAGCTTTTAGAAAATAACCCCTACACTCCTCGCATCTATGGAGCCCCTAAAATTCACAAAGATGGGATCCCTATAAGACCCATTGTCAACACCATTGGTGGTCCCACCTACCATCTTGCTAAACACCTCGCTAAAAAGTTTAAACCTTTAGTTGGTAACACTAAATCCTTTGTCTAGGATTCCTCTCATTTTATTAATGAAATTAAACAATTAAAATTAGATAAAAATGACATCCTTGTCAGCTTTGATGTCAAATCTCTTTATACGAACATTCCCATTGATGAAGCCATGAATGTTATTCACAAGATTGTCGATCTACAAACAACCAAATTAATAGAAACCTGTCTCAAATCAACCTTCTTTAGTTTCAAAGATGAAATCTATGAACAAACCTGTGGGGTTTCTATGGGATCTCCTTTTTCCCTCATCATTGCTAATCTCTTCATGGAAGATTTTGAAGACAATGCCATTGAATCCTCGCCTCTAAAACCCAAACTTTGGAAAAGATACATGGACGACACCTTCATTATCTGGCCTCATGGAATAGAAAAATTGGATAATTTCTTAAAACACTTGAATAGTCTCTCTGATTCTATCAAGTTTACCATGGAGGTTGAAGAGAATATTAGCCTTTCATTTCTTGATATCCTCATCAACAGAAACCATGATGGCTCAATTTCTCACTAAGTCTATCAGAAGAAAACCCACATTGAACAATACCTTCATGCCAACTCCCATCACCATCCAACTCAAAAACTTGGGGTTCTCAACACATTAGCTACCAGAGATGTGCGCATCTCAGATCATGATCACTTTGAATAAGATAAAAACCATATTATGGGATTTTTTGAAAAGAATGGATACAAAATAAACCAAGTAATCAAAGCCTTTAAAAATGCTGAAAATCACGCTAAAAATAAACAAGATAATGAATGACATGATGGGTAAATTTCACCTACCCTACATATCAGGCATCACAGACAAAACATCTCACGTTTTAAAAAAGAACAATATAAAAACCTCTTTTAAACCCATGAATACTATTATCAAGTGTCTCAAATCTTTCAAAGATCCGATTGGCCCTAGATGCCACAAAGGAGTTTACATGAGTCCTTGTTCATGTGGCAAGCCATACATTGGGGAAACTTGTCGATCTATCTTAACTAGAATTCAAGAACATGCTGCAGATATTAAACATAACCGCCTTAAAACCTTAGCTGTAGCAGAACTCTCTAACAAAACCAATCATCACATTTGTATTGAAAACTCCCGTGTGTTGGCCAAAATTAATCACTACCACCACAAAAAATTTAGGGAAGCTATCGAAATTGGCAAACACCCGGATAACCTCAACTGTGATGATGGCTGGAAAATAAGCGATAATTTGATTTTGACCTTGAACAACAACCACTCCCTTAACCAGCCTCTCCCTTCCTAGCCTTCTACCTTCATCCTTCTGTATGTTTTTCTGCTCCTGTTTCTTTTTCTCCTTTCCTCTTTTCCTCCTCTTGCATCCTCATCCCGTTCTTTCCTATTCTTGATGTTCTTTTCCTCCCCCCTTTTTCCTTCATTCTTCCCTCCTTCTCTCTCATTGTCGTGGTATTATGTTATCACTAATATATTTAATAAACCCTAACTATCTTTTCCCTTAGACTATACTTTATTCCTTAATCCTTTTTACGAACTTCCACTATATTGAAGATATTCCTCTATCCCTTTAAAACATTATTACATATAATTCACCTTCTTATCATTTAAATGACTTTCCCTATAAATCAATTCATTAGTATTTAATAAGAAGCTCTCAATTCATTTCATTAACCATTTATATCCCCTCTTCATTAAATTAATTATCCAAAAACTTATAAATTTAAAATTAGGAATGACACCTTTAAAAAAATATTAAAAATTTATAATTATTATAAATAAAACTTCTAAATTTAAATTAATTTATTTTCCAATCTTATTAAATAATGAAATTCATATCATTAAGTTACATAATATTATAATAATAATAATAATAAAATTATCTATTAATAATTTTATCAATAAAATATATTAAATTTAATTAAAAATAATAATGAATTAAATTAAATTAATTGAAAATAACTTTTAAAATTAAAATTAATTCATTTTTCAATCATATTAAAGATTGAGATACAAATCATCAATTTACATAATTTTTTACCAATTTATAATTTTATTAATAAATTAATTAAAATTAAAATAAAATAAAATAAAAATAAATTAAACTAAATGAATTAAAAATAAATTAAATTATACTAATTAAAAATAAAATAAATAAAATTCCTTAATTTATTAATGTCACACCTTTAATTAATAAAATTAATTACAAATAAATTTAATTGAAAATAAATTAAAATTAAATTAATTAAAAATAAATTAAATTAATTTCCTTAAATTATTAATGTCAACATTTCATTAATCTATTTCTTGAATTTCTTGGTTGGCCTTTTGTCTTTTCCTTTCCGTTCATCTCTCTCATTCTCCTATTTATTCCTTATTGTGAGATCTCACTTACTCATGGATCTTTTCTTGAAGATGAACCACGGTGGACTGGTTCAAAACATCGACTCTATCAACAATGGATACGATATATCCAGAAAAATTTTCTACACAAAGTAAGAGACATACCAAATATTTCAAATTCAAGTGATCCTATCTGCAAGCCACGTCAACATGGGAAGCAAACCAGAGCCAATTTCAAGGCAAAAGAGTACTCATCAACAAGGCCACTCGAGCTCAATTATGTAGATCTCTGCAAGCCCACAATACTACAAACATTAAGGGGTGAGGGATAATTTACGATTTTAATTGATGGTTATACAAGAGTGACATAAATTACTTTACTTAAAGAGAAATTTGAAGCATTTGACAAGTTCAAAATCTTCAAAGTTCAAATTGAGAATGAAGCAGATCAAAAGAAGTGCTTGAGATATGACAAAGAAGGAGAGTTTACGTATGATGAATTCAATTAATTTTGTAAAAAACATGATATTAGAGGACAATTATCAATGGTAAGGACTCCTTAGTAGAATGGTGTTGTTGAAAGAAAGAACATAATTATGCAGGAAATGGAAAGAACAATGCTTAATGAAGTAGAGATTCGAGACACCTTTTGGGGGGAAGGAATTAATACAACAATTTACATCCAATAAATCTCACGTTAGAGTGAACGACAATAAGACTCCTTGTGAATTATGGAAAGGAAAACCCTCTTCAATAAAACATTTCAAAGTATTTGGAATCAAGTTCTACATCAAGATAAATGAAGACAATTTAGGGAAGCTTCATCCTGGAGCAATTGAAGGAATCTTTCTTGGTTATTCATATAAAAGAAAATACTACAAATGCTATAATAAAAGGATACACAAAATAGTAGAAAGCAATGATGTAATAATAAATGAAGCATTATCCCAAAAATAAAAGCAATAAGAAAATAAAGATTCAAAGGATATGATCAACAAAGAGCATGAAAAGGAAGAAGAAGATGGGGAAGACAAAACATAGAAAGTAGAAAGAGGAGCATGAGATAGAAATTTTACATCCAAAGACTCCATCCAGATATGTTCAAAAGCATCATCCAAAAAATCAAATCTTCGGTAATAAAGATTTATGGGTTCAAAGCAAAAGGAAATTAATAATCACACCAAGGCATGCAAAATTTGCACTGTTATGCAAAATAGAATCCAAGAATTTTGCACAAGCTAGTGAAGATGAGTATTGGATCAATGTTATGGAGGAAGAACTAAATCAAATTGAGAAAAATTCTACATGGGAACTTTTGCCTAGACCAAAATATAATAATATAATTGGCACTAAGTGGATCTTCAAGAATAAATTGAATGTGGATGGACATGTTGTGAGTAATAAGGCTAGATTGGTTTGCAAAGATTATGTAAAGTGGAAGGTCTTAATTATAAATAAAAAATTTCTAGTCACTATGCTTGAAGCAATCAAAATTTTCTTAGCATTGACATGTGTTAGAAAGCTCAAAGTCTATCAAATGGATGTCAACTCAACTCTCCTAAAAGGAGATTTAGAGGAAGACGTATACGTTGAACAACCAAAATAATTTCAACTATTATGTATGCATATTAAAGAAATCTCTTTATGGACTTAACCAAGCTCTGAGGGCTTGGTACTCAAGACTCAAAAAATATTTACACCAACAACAATTCAGAAGAGGCACAACAAATAGTAATATTTTTTTTTTTGTAACCCATAGGAATAAAAAACCAGGTCAATCTCGTAATCACGTGATACATGGTCAATTTTGGCCGCTACCACTATACTTACATGGGCATACCACTTGTCCTCCTCTCCATAAACTGAGTCACGAATGAGGGATTTAACCTTGGATCTCTTGGTTCGCACAACTTCACATCACTTCGATTATTAATTGAGTTGCGCCCTAGGACATCAAATAGTAATATTTACATATAAATTGATAATGAAAATTTGTTGATCATTTATTTTTATGGGGATGATATCATTTTTCGAAGTGACGCTGACATAAAGAGTCAAAGGTTTACAACAAAATTGTAGAAAGGGTTTGAAATTTCCATTTTGGGAGAATTGTCATTCTTCCTAGAATTTTAGGTTGTTCAATCAAGTAAATGTATATTCATCCCTTAAACTAAATATGTTAGTAAATGTTGAAGAAGTTTAAAATGGAAAAATTGTATACTTGTTAGGACTCCCATGATCATGGGATGCAAATTAATCAAAGATGACGAATCTGTAGATGTAAATCAAACCTTGTACATGTCAATAATTGGAAAGTTATTATATTTGACTGCATCAAGACTTGATATCAGGAAAGATATAGGTTTGGTTGCAAGATTTTAATCTACACCAAATGAGACTCCTATGCAAGTAGTGGATATAATTTTCATGTATTTGAAGAGAACTATGGACCTTGGATTATGATACTTATGAAGTAAATATTTCACCTTAAAAACATATAAAGATGCATAATGGCGAAAACGTTTCGATGAAAATAAAAGCATTACTGGAGGAGAACTCTTGTTGAGAAATTGTCTAGTATAATGATCAAGTAAGGAACAAGCATCAACCTCTGTGTCCATAGCTAAAGCAGAATATATTGCAAAAACAACATGTTGTACTCAAGTCCTATGGATGAAGAAAAAATTGAAAGATATCAAGGTATATTATGATAAACCAACATCACTTATTTGCGATAATATAAGTGCAATCAATATCTCAAAGAAACCTATTATGCATTCAAAGACAAAACATATCCCTTTCAAATATAATTTTCTCGTAAAACATGTTTCTCGTCAAAATTTTAAGTTAGAATACATTGCTACTAAAGAGTAGATTGTAGATATCTTTACCAAATGCCCTCTAAGAGAAACATTTGAATATCTAAGACAAAGCTAGGAGAGATATCTCATTCATCCCATTAGTAAAAAAAAAATACAAGGACAAGTGAGAAATTATAGCACTCCATATCACATCAAGAAGATAAAAGATTTAGAGAGTAAGATGGAAGAGAAGAATGATTGGAAACAATTGAAACTAATTGAATTGCATGAGAAAAAAAACATAGACTTATTCAAATGCATCGTCAAAGGATATTTCTAGCAGGTAGGCAAAAAAAGGAAGTGGATACATAAATTCATAAAGCATACACTTAGGGGGGAGCTGTCTCTTATTACTGATTTCTAAATACCAGGGATAATTATAGTTGAGGAGAAACATTAGTTCAAGTAGAGAATCCCTTTGCCATAAATTTGAAAGGTGGGCGGGGGGGGGGGGGGATTGTAGGCAAGGGGAGATTTAACGCAAAAGTTTCAGATAGAAGGAGTTTATAGTCAAGAGTAGTTCCTTAGCACTTTGCTAAATTCATATGAGGGTTACCATCATTGAAAAAGTGTGATATTGTTGAATAAGGTTGTCATTGATGTCAAAGCTAGGGAGAGACCCAAAGGTAGGAGCATCTAAGGCACGAACGTAACAATTCCTTTGAGGCGAGATCATAAGGAAGAAGCCTCAAAATTCTTGGAGAAACCTCAAATTTCGATGAATTTCCATATAACATGAATGCCCCACAAAATCCATATTTGGGGACTTTTGTCATCAGTTAATAGAATATAAAATTTTCCATTAGTTGTTGGTTCATCTACTGAACCCTCAGTATATCGAGGTTTTGCAAGGATAGAGTTCTCTAGTTTTTCTGATACCTCAGTAGGGAGTGTCCCATGGTCATATAATTGGTTGCATGCCACCAAGGTGTGGCGCCTAAGGGCTTACAACCCTTGAAATATTTCCATATCAACATGTTGGAAAAAGACATAGATTCATGTTTTTTTTGTTTTTAATTAATTAATTAATTAATTTATAATAAACAATATATATAGATCTTGGTCATAGCCCCTGGTCATGCGATGCTAGGGCATAGTTCCTAAGGGCTTAAATCCCCTCAACATATCTCCATATCATTGACTTTGTCAATGCTTTCTTTCACATTTTATCGATATCTCGAGACCCGGTAAGTGCTTGATCTCAAAACATGGTCATAAGGGTGTTTGGTTATATTAGGAAGGGTTTAAAGCCCTTAGCATATCGTTATATCCATGACTTGTTACAATTGATAATTCTCGATTCACTAATATCTTGAGCCCTAGTAAGCACTCAGTCTCAGTGCCTAAAAGTGTATTACATTATAACATTTGGAGCCAAAGGCCAGCGGAAACATAAGGTTTTATATGTTTTTATAGTGTTAAATGGTTTCAATTTTATCCCATTTTCTTGATAAAAGTGAAGTTTGGAGTTTCGAGACCTCTAATTTCCCCTGCTATGATATGAACTAAAGTGTGTGTCGACAAGTAAATTTGAGGTTCTACTCTCATTCACCCAATAATGTTGATTAACTAATATTCTGGTATTGATCACATTGTATGGGATTTTAATGTGAAGGTGAGGTGTGTGAGCACAAAAACTTTGAAAGGGTTGGATTGAAGGGAGCTCCATGGAATGGTAAAACACTTGTACATTGCTTGGTTATAAGGTATAAGCGTTGGTAGTTCTGAATTTGTTGGTAAAATTAGTTCTAATGAGAGAAGTGATTGTAGAGAGTAAGAGAATAGAGGATGTAGATTTAAAAGTTGAGATCTAAATAAAGTGCCTTATTCAGAGCAAAGAGTTGATAATTGAGGGGAATGAGGTGATTGGAAAAGTTTGAGAAGAGTAGAGTGGACCTGTTGTGGAAAGATAATGACCCCCCCCACACCATTTATGTATTTATAAAAATAAATAATGGGTACGCTCATGTTTAAACCCTTGTATTTAAATTTTCTCACATCTATTTATTTTAGTGTTAAAACCTTTATACTAATTTTATTTTCCTATGTTATGTATATATATATATATTCCTTAACCCTTCCCTATCCTTTAATGCATGTTAACTCGATGGGGTTGCACCAACCAATTGCCTCTAAATGAAGGGTGAAATTTCTTTCTAAACACCGTTGTTGGTTGTCTAAGGTCTATGACTTACCTTTTGATTGATCATCTAGCCTGTTTTTATGCATACACTCCATTTATTTCATCTCCTAGGAGAAGCATATCTGGATACCTTATTGGGAATACTTTAGGATTAGGTAGGGGCAGGAGTTTAATTCAAAGAACCTGGAGATTGGGAAGAGGCTAAAATGTTTACCAGAGAGGTAGGAGCCAAATTATCTCCCATCTAGCAAAAACCACCCCAAAGGAAAGGACTGCGAGGCTACCCGATGGACAGTAAAAGGACTCAAGTTAGATGGTTTTTTCCGAGATGGCATAACTAGTAGACATAAGCTATAAAAGGGGGGAGCTTATTAGTTAAGCTCATGTTAGTCCTCTTTTCACCAATAAGGACAAATAAGATGATAAAACAAATAATAGGAGCTCTTCTCAGGTTTGTAGAGGGGAATGTTGGGGCTTTACTTAGAAAGGAAATGAGAAACTTAAAAAAGGATCAAATGAAGAAAAAATAGTGGAAGAGAGCTGAGATTAAGCATGCAAAGCTACAACCACCACTTCAATTGGAGAGACAAAGTAGTGAATTCATTATGTTTATTCTTATATCCTCCTTTATATACTTCTTATTCTTATCTCCTCAATATACATACTTCTTATTCCAAGCTCCTTTATAGAAAAGAGCTAGTTATGTCAAATTAAACCCGTCTTCAATTCAAGGGCCCTATCAACAAATATATAAATCCATTGTATTAAATCTAATAAGGCTAATGTTAGCTTGATATCATATACAAGAATCATTTACCTTAGGCCTTGGGAGGTTCTCCTTGTGCTACAAAGTTTTAAATCCAAAATACTATCCCCAATCACATGCCTTAATAAATCATTTTTACATAAAGCGCCCCCTATTGACAATTGTTACATTATCCTAGCCTTATATCCCCAGGTGAGTTCATTCAACCAACATATAAAAGCATCCAAGGTCCGTGTAGCCAAGGTTTTGATGACGTTTGTTAATTTCAGTGAGTTTTCCTAGTCAAGTGTCGACGATATTGCCATCTCAGTCCCCAAATGCCTGCGCAATCCTTGTAATTGAACTTCACATACATCTAAGGGTTGCAAGACCACATATTAAGGCTAATCACTTATTAGGCTAACTTAAACCTTCATTAAGAAACTAACTATGATTAAGTAGGTAATTAAAAATCACACGCAGGAATATTGCATTTGAATGCTGGTATTTTCATTGTGTAAATTCATCATTCTATGAAGCATACATAGGCTTGTATTACATGTAATTCCAATTAGATATTCACAATACACCTTTGTAGCTTCATCAAAGCAAATTTAATCCCTTAAATATTACATTGGATTGCTCAATTTTCTCTTATTGTTCCCCTTTTCTCTCACAGGTCCCTGCACACAACACTTACTTTTGTAACTAATACATGGGGAAGAAAGCTAAGAAAACATAGGAGCCCACACAGAAGGATACCATAATTGTTGAATTGAAAATACAAATCAAGATCATGAGCGATAATCTAATATATATAAATTTTTTTGAGAAGGAAGCTAAATAGGGAAATGACCAACTCTTAAATGCACAAGTAAGATTTTGTGAAGATTTAAGCATGATACAAGCCCAATAGAAAATAATTGATAAAATCTTGGATTACGTAACAAACAAAGTGTTTGAAAGGAAAAGAGAAAAATAATGTCTATGACAGCTAATCTCATGGAATACCACAACTAAAAAATATACATAAAAAATCCCCAAAGATTTAGATAACGAGATAATAAGAAGCAAAATTGCTATGAAAAAATAAAATTTGAAAACGAATTTACAACAATTTAAAGATATGATCAATGACATTGAGCAATATTGCTCTCTCAGTTAATTGATTCATTGCTCCAAATTATCAGATAAGTTGACATGCCTAATTCCCCATTCTGAGAGGGTTCTATCAAAGTGGATGTTTTCATCAATGATATGCTAAGTCACAAGAGGAGTACACAAAATGATATTGGAAAATTACAAAGGCTTAACATATAATTAATTTCTAATTTCTTGGTCAAACCACATAGCAACTACCTCATGGTCAAAGAGAGAACGCCCATAATAGCACAAAAATTGCCAACCCTAGAAGACAGGGTATACAAAGGCCAAATTAATATGTACTTTGACCAACCAAAGCTTATTTCTTAGATCCCGAGCATACATGGGCAATGGAATTCCTGCCTGGAAGCTTCTAGCTCAACCATTCTAAAAAAAATGATTCGTTAACTCTGTTGAATACCATAATAAGTTATCTTTTAATTTTCTATTTTTATTTTTGTTGTAACAAAACTAGGATATAATCTTGAAGTTGCGAGGCTTATTTAAATAATATTCATACATTGTTTTAAGGTTCTAGTATTTTGGAGAAATAGACACTTCACATTATTGTAAGGTTTATTTTGGAAGAATGTCCTAAATCACTTTAGATTTTTGAGATGTTTTTCATCAAATGAATATGATATTGTTGTTATAAGTTTGTTTGTTGTCTTTTGGCAAAATAAAAATATCACTTTTGCTTTATCTAATTGATATCTTGTGTAATTGTTTAGTAACTGTTAAATCATTATCTCGTTTGATTATCAAATGATTGAGTGAACGGTACTGCATGTATGAATGTAGTCAATTCAATTAACTATTTAATCAAATTTTACATCATTTGTAGTCTAGTTTATTTATGTTTCCATTATGAAGATCTTAATCTCAAGTTTATTTCTAATCTTTCAAAATTCATGCATGACAATAATAATAATCCTAAGATATAGAATATCGTTAATAATTTAGTTTATATTTGTTTTTTAATAGATATAATTTCATCCTTTAGTTTATAACGATTCTTTCATAAATATTTTGGGAGCTCATTCATTAGAATATTCTTTCAGGAATTTTCCAATTTTTTGGAGCAAAGTATTTAAGCAGAAACCGGGCCCACATACCCGTGAGAATCACCATCCCAAATGGATATAGGTCTAGTTAGCGCCTTGACCCAGTGATTTCTCTAAATGTTGGCTTATTTAATTCCAAGAATATAGATTTTTGGCACTGAAGGAGGGCCAACTAATGGTGGATGGCATTTAGACTTTCACGGAAAATCAAGAGTCATCCCCAAATATCACAGACACCTCCAAACTCCAATACACCTACAAGTCCAGAAGTCTTTGATATAGAATTACCAAAATCCCTAGTTGCCGAAAATTCTAAGGAAGTCAATCAACCTGTTCATTAGGAACCATCTAGTTCTCAACTTTCCTAGGATTGTTTCTATGTTTTCTTGTCATAAAATACAACATTCCTTTAGATATTTTCTTCGAAAGGTAATTTCAAATTCTATTCCTTTGTAACAACAATATTCATAATTTGTTCCTTATGAACAAGTAGATTCTGTTGTTTCATTTGAATTACAACATTAAAGAGTTTTAACTAGAGCCCAAAGGAACAAATTTAGTTACCATTTGGTTGAACATCCTATTATTACTAAACATAAAGCTTCTACAATTCAAAGACATCAAACCCCGTTTGAACTAGAGGAACCTAGTCCAAAAAAAGAAGTACTAATTTCTCATCCTCCTCCACCTTTGATTACTCTACCTATTCAACCTACACTAATCCTTTCTTCTTTATCAATAACAGTTACAATCACCAGTTCTACTATGGTTGGGAAAAAACCAAGGAGATCGTGCCAAAATTTAGGAGTAAATAATGATGCAAGTGACCAACAAAATTTACCTAAACACCCTAAAATATTATTGCCAAAGTTTGATCTTGATAGTAAATAATCTCCAGAGGATGATGTCAATAAATTCGTGTTAGCTATTATCCTAAAAAATGTTCAACATGAAGATGTTGTCTATGGAATTTTTGCATGTGGTATTTTTCCTTACCAACTAATTCTTTCCAAGATTGGGATACTTTTGAAGATATGCTTATAAAGAAGTTTGGGGATGATAAATAACTAGAAACTTTGTTATTAGAACTCTCCAAATTGAAAATGAGTTCTATAGAAAAAATCAAGGATTTTAATCAAAGGTTTCTCAAAGTTCTTAATAAAATCCCTAATGCAACTAAGCCTGTAATTTATGTTCAAATATAGTTTTATACTTATGCTCTCCCTACATCCACTATTATGTTTGTAAAATTTGCAACCATAGTTACTTTAGAATATACAATTCAATAAGAATTAAGTTTAGAAGATGAAATGATAAGTGTTTCCAACAATGCTACTATGGAAGAAAAGAAGCTAATCCCTCCTACCAAAAAAATTACCTTCAAAGAAGAAAAGAAGGATAAAGATGCATTTGACACGTAAAGTTTACATAATATCATTAAGAGTCTTACCAATGAAATGGTGTCTTGAAGAAGCAAGTGGAAGAAGAATCTTCTACTAAAAGGCCTTTTAAACCATTTGCTAAAATGAATCTCCTGCTCCTTCAGGTGGTCATATCTCAGTAGCACATGTTAAGAAAATGGTGAAGAAGGTCAGATTGATGAAGAGGAAGACCAAAAAACCTCAGATATCAATGTTAACTGGGATGTTGTTGAATACATTGGATTAGAATCCTTATACACTGTATTAGAGGTTCTAGTTTTTTGGAAGAAATAGACACTTCACACTACTGTAAGGTTTTTTTTTTAAGAATATTCAGAACACTTCATATTTCCAAGTTTTTTTTCTTCAAATTAATATGATATTGTTGCTATAAGTTAATTTGTTATCTTTTGGTGAAATCAAAATATCACTTTTTCTTGATCTATTTGATATCTCGTGTAAATGATTAGCTATTGTTAACTAGTTATTTCATTTGATTATCAAAACAATTGAGTGAACTATACATGTATGAATATTGTGAATGTAGTTAATTCAATTAACTATTTAATCAAATTTTACATCATTTTCATTCTAGTTTATTTATGTCATCACTATAAAGATCTAAATATCATGCTTATTTCTATTTTTTCGAAATTCATGCATGATAATAATAATAATAATCTTGGGATAAAATAATGATAATAGTTGAGTTTGTATTTTCTTTTGAATAGATATAATTTCATCCTTTAGTTTACAATGATTCTTTCATAATCTCTTTTAGAATGCCATTCATTAGAATATTCTTTTAGGAAGTCTCTAGCTTTTGCAACAAATTCTTTAGGAGGTAATTGAGCCCACATATTGGTGAGAATCACCATCCCAAATAGATATAGGTCTAGTTGGAGTATGGACCAAGAAATTTCTCCAAATATTGGCTTGGTTAATTTCAAGCATCAACATTACCAGAGAAGAAAACATTTACATATCATAGTTCATATGGGATTGGTGTCTCCTATAGATTAGTGCCTACAAAGATTGTAATAATAGGTTTGTGCCTATAAAGAATAATAAAATAAAATAAGTTTTGTGGTTTTCTCCCTAAAGGGTCTCCATGTATTTCACATGTTTCATGTTTTTCTCTTGAGATTTGTGTTTTTATATTAATTGAAAATTTTAAATAAGTAAAAATTGTATTATACTAATTCACCCCCGTCTCAATTTAATTGTGAATCCGACAATCTCTTCATTTTCCTTGTTCTTACCTTGAACATATTCCTCATCCCCTCTCGACTCCTTTCCTTTACTCTGTTGGAGCTCAACTCCATCTATTTATTGGTATTGGTTCTCCTTTTCCTTGTTAACCCTCCCCTCTATAACAATCCCTTCATTTTAACATGAAAGGACTGCATTAGTTACAAAACATGTGCATACTGTCTCTTTAGTTTGCTTAAGGATTGAGGATTTTAACCATGAATTGTAGATGATTTTAGTGAATTAAAAGCATGAAATAAGAGCAAATAACACTTAACAACAATGTAAAATAGAGAAATAAAGCACCACATAAAATTTACACAACAGACATGATGAAGCAGTTCACCCCTCCTGGGCTACATCTACTGGTCCAGCTCCCAATGGCATGTCCATCTTTCATTATGCTCATTTTTTTTGCAAATACATGTAGTTACAGGCCTCTAATGGCTTTTTTCTCTGCACCAATGGCTCAAGAATGCTCCAATTAGTCTAGTTTGATTCTTCATTCCTCCGAATGGGAAAAAATTGAGCCTCCAACTCCTTTTCCCAGTAACACCTAGAAAAGCTCCACTAATTGTGGAGAGCTCCACTTAACTGGAGTTATTTTAGTGTAATCCGCTAAATTTTAGGGTGCTCTAAAACTCCGCCAGCGCTAACCATTTAATTTTAATATTATGGGTAGGGGGTGGCCATATGCCAACCCCCAAAACCTGCGGTTACTGTTTGGTGGAGTGGAACTCACGGCTTGAAACATCGTAGAAGTTGTTTAAATCGGAGTTTAAGGTCGGATTCACGAAACCGTCGGTGAAACCATTGCAATTAACATCGCCATGTGACAAGGTTGCGGTTGTGATAAATGTTACGAAGAATATAGAGTATTAACTGTCGGTTGAACTATTTTGTGGTTACGTTTAATGTTGTCGTGTGACCATATATGATCGACCGCTGCTTGGTTAGGACCACCGACGGTCCCAACCCCCAAATTCCACCCTTGTAAACTTTAAATTTGCGCTGAGAACTATAAGGTTAAGTCTCATTGTGTAGTGTGGGCGGTATGGCAAGTGGTTTCTCTACCGGAGGTCGCGGGGTCGAGCCCTGCGGACCTCCATAAAATTTTTATTACAACACTAAGGGGACACGTGGCGGCCTCAGGGCTGTCCACGTGTCACGCTCCCATTGGATCTTAAAAAAACACGTGAAACCCTTAAACAAACCATATAGTGCCACTTTTCATCCACTGGTTGGCCTGGAGAAAATGAATGTTCTTCAGAATATTCCTTTTTGCTGACTGTGCATCCTCCATGCTGACTGGGCATCCCAGTAAACCTTGTCGCAAAATTTATTTTGTTTGGGAATTTGATCAGAATGTGATATCTCCCTTATACGACATCGGTTTTTTGAACCGTTCACGGTGCCAGAATCAGGAAGACGAGATATACGCAACCATCCTGGTTTCAACCCAATCCTACAACTTTCAATTTTGAGAAATAATTATGAACTCCTGATCACCTTTTTTCCCATAGTTGTCATGCCTTGTCGTTATCATTATTTCTCCATTATTGGTGGCAATAGAAAAACAAGATCCCCCCTCGAACCAAAGCCTAAGAAAATGTGGAGGCTTTAGCTCGTTGCTACTAGGCATGTACCTCTTAGTCTACTGATGATGAAATGGAGTTGGTAGAAAGAGAACCTCATCTAGAACGTAGGGTTTTGTTTGATATTGAATTGGTGGAGAATGTAGGATAGCGGATTCCTGATGCAGGAAACACATGGTCCATATTATTACATGTAAATAATCGATTTGTATTGGAAAATGAAGACTTTGATGTGCAAGCACATCAAAGCACAAGAGAAAGGGCTTCTCTACGTAGATGCCTTGTGGAAACAAGACAAAAAAAAAATGGACAATATGGTTTTGATACTGGTGAAGAAACTCCCCAACCTAGATTTCAACATCAAAGAAGACGATGAATAGGTTTAATCTCCCACCCATGTGAATTCTCCTACAAGTGAATCACAATATACTTTGTAGCATCTTTTAGTTTTAAAAGACTTTGTAGGCTAGACTGCCTTATTATTATATTTTGTTATGTTCTATTTTATAGCCTTTTAAATAGTTGTATACTTTGTTTCTTAGACCAATAATATCAAAATATTGGAATAGTTTTCATGGCTTCAATTATTACTATGTTATTTGTTTGATTTCCATTGTGGCAGACCAATAAACAAAGGTCTGTATTATCTATATATATATATATATATATATATATATATATATATATATATATATATATATATATATAGAGAGAGAGAGAGAGAGAGAGAGAGAGAGAGAGAGAGAGATGTCAAAAGAGACACAAAGAGGATGTAAATAGGACACACTAAGGACATAAAAAAATAATGTAGAATACAAGGGAAAAAACACAAATGGGATACAATAAGGATGCAAAAAAACAAGGAAAAATCCTCCAAAAAGGTCACGTGTCCCATTTATGTCATTACACTATATTGTGATTCAACATCTAACCTATTACTTACTAACATAGTAGCTTATCAATTATCTTGCTACCGCAAATTGTAAGTGTTAAGGTAATTATGAAATTTATCATGGTGTACTTCATCACTAGAAATAATTGGAAATAAATGATATGCATAGTATTTTTATTTATTTATTTATTATTATTTATTTATTTTTTTAAATTATAAATTCCTAAAATTATTGTGTATGAATTTTACATTCTTAAACTTAAATATGAATTATAAGGTAATATCAATATTAACTTAAAATTTTAATGTGAGACCCACGGTTTCAAGATGTTTGGTAACAAACTTATACCCATAAAAACTCACATGAAGAAAGTAGAAAATAAGGTTTTTGAATTAAACTCGACATGTTTTCAACACATCAAAATTATGTGAAATAAAACAATATTTCAAGTTAATCAAATGAAAGGTATTCTTGAGGTCTATTTAGGAGACCTAGTCCCTTCATGAAAACAAAATAATATCTTATATAATATTAATACCTTTAGAGAACAATTAAAGGTCATATAAGTTGGGGTTCTATGCGAGAGGGGTGCCATCTTTTTATGTGAAGGGTCACTGTGTTAGTGTCTATTTAAGGATTATTTAGATCAGGGTTAGGGGGGTTATTTGTTAGTTAGTTAAGGTTTACTAACACACAGGTATAATAAAAACCAAATTTTGTTCCTTGAAAACATGATGCAAAACATTATACATATACAATGGTCATAATGGTGGTAATTATTTATGAGAAGATATGTGTTTAGTAAACTATTCACAAAAATCACTTAACAAGTTGTTGAAACTACCTTTTATCATAATGTAAGAACCCTAAGATGCAAAAACCCTAACCCTAACATTAAGTTAGAATTGAGTGTGAACATGATGAAGCTAGGTTATACGTACAAGGGGGTTTAGCCTCGTTGAGACCATAACTTTTCTTTTGTTGCTTTGTTTTTCGTTTTCTTTAGTTTTTTTTTGTTAATATTGGTAGGTCCTCATTTTTTTATTAATTTAAACAACAAGTTACAACCATATGTTATGATAGTTAGGTGGCCACAACTTTCCCTATGGAAAACCAAGTTGGCCACCTAACAACCTGGTATGCCATCCAAAAACAATAGAGTTTTAGTCTTTCCAGCCCCACAAAATATGACTGTATGTATATGCATATCCTATCATATACTTTCCTACTGGTACAACTGTCTATACAATTAAAAGTAAAAGCTATTTGTATGTTTGGTAAAAACATAAAAAATTACAGAAAGAAACAACATAATAACTAATTAGCTTTATGAGTTGAAGCGAATTCCACCGGTGGCAGGTCTTGAGCAGTAGAACCCGAAAGTTCTATTGGAGAGAGAATGAATGGTAAGTGATTTTCAAAGCGTCGTAGGCGCCCATCCTGCTTCTGCAGCTGGAGTTTTTCGAATTCATTTTTGTAGTTTGTGAATTCGTGTACAATAGTGGCCATACTCACATCTACATGTTCAAGGGCCTTGCCCATGATACCCTTCTTGTACCAATACAAGAAGAGGGCGTGTTTAAATTGAGTCAGGCGTCCTTGGGTTTTCCCAGGGTCAGGCACCAAGTCCCTCCAATCCTCGACTTCAATGTACATTGACCCTGCTTGGCCGTTAAGACCTGCCTCTCGTTCCTCAATCAATTGTCGAATTTCCTCCTTGGTGCTTTCAGGGTAGTATTTTGCAACATCCTTGATGATATGCACATTGGGTTTCTAGCCTCTGGGTTTGCCACTAGGAGAAATGGATTGTCCCAAAAACTATTTTCCTCTATTCTTCTTGTGTCGGCCCCTCGGGGTAGGGATTTGGGATGGAGTTTTTGCATGAGCCATAGTTGCTATCTTGCAGTCAGGGGGTGTGACAATTGGCAGAGTGCTTGCAGGAAGACCAAGCCCACAATGGCCTGGTTCTCGGGTCGTGTTACTTGTCTGCCCACTTGTCCAAATTCTAACATGCAAACGTAAAACTAGAACATGGAGCAAGTCGACCATTCTTTTTCCATCTAAATTTGTAACCAGCTTTCCCAAGACAAACAGGTGTTTCATCATTTAACCCCCGGGCCAATGGAAATACATCAACCTAGACAACATAATGGAGACTCTACAAGGCTGTTAGTTACGCATCCCGACATTAAGGAGAAGCTCACACGACACAAGTTGACACATAGGGGGAGGGTCCAAAGGTCTACCCCCTTCTCGACTCCACACAAAATTCTTATAACCCGATGCCCGCGGCTCCACACAACAAACACAAAGTCGTTTTAGATCAACCCAAAACATATGCAAAACCAAGAGAACAATGGTTTCCTGGACCCCCTGTATTAATCCCCTTTGGGACAACCAGGCCCCAAATACAATCGACACAACCATGAAATTTGAATTTAAGACCAATGCATACAATGTTCCAACACTAATTAAGATAGACAGATACTTAGTCCGAGCCTTTGAACCAGGATGACTCAAAACTAAGACCCAAAATACTCTCTTGATGGAGACAAAGAAGAGGTATTGGAATTACCAGTGCTAGGGGATGGTGAAGGCATACCGTTGTTAGCCACTCTCCACAACTGCTAGCACCGTTCACCACCTTTGATCGAGCTCGAAATAGAGTCTCGCCACCGATGAATTGCATCTTAAACAACAAGTGCCTATGCCTCAATTTTTTAAACCTGTCGCCACCCTCGGTGTTAACCTCTTCCCTTTTGCATGTGTCTGACTTTCTAGCCTTGCCACACATGTGGAGTCCTGTGGATCTATCCTTCACAACGTCCTTCATTAATTGTAACAAGTGTGGTGCGTCCCTAGTACACACCCTGATCGAGGGATTGGTTCAGGAGTCAAGGGGCTCCATGAACTATTGATCTTGTCCTGGTCTAGAATGGCATGAAGAGGTTCTAAACAACCATCTATGAATTGAAGGGGCCAAGTCAGCTCCAGAGGTTTTGTTTGGCGTGTGCATCTCCAATTTTCCAGAAGGTTGGTGACTCGAATACCTTCCCTTATGACATACGATGTGATGATGTATTCAAAGTTATGTATTAGATCACCTAGCTCCTGAACCAACCTGGCCATTCTCCAAATGTGGCTAAGATTATCCCAACTAGTCCCCTGACTCAGTTTCTTGAGAGTATTGATTACTAGTTGGGAGTATCCTTCCACTTCCAGCTTTCTATAACCCAACTTGATGGCTAGGACCAGTCCCTATCAGACACCCATAAATCATTAGAGGAATTTTGAGGTCTAAAATGGGCCTCCTAAGAAAAATGTACAAACAAGATAAACTTTATAAGAACCAATAGGATTCAAGATGATGATGTCAACCATGGGGGACGATTCACCATTTTTTAAGTAAAAGGGTAAAAAGATTAAAAAATAATAAAATAATAAAACTATTTTTTCAACTTGTATTTTCAATTTATCTCCTGATTTTTTTACTCAAATTTCGAGTGGGGGTACTCGTTGGATGCAAAATTTAATTCCTCATCTAAGGAGTACCCATGTTGCATACTTTTGATGGACCCTTCTACGTGAAAAATGAGAAATACATGAAAAACATGGTTGTAATCACATTTTTCATGTATTTATCATTTTTCGTGTAGCAAGGTCCATCAAAAGTATGTAACATGGGTATTCCTTGGATGAGGAATTAAATTTTGCATCCAACGAGTAATCCCACTCGAAATTGAGTAAAAACTTTGGGAGATAAGTTGAAAATATGAGTTGAAAAAGTAAATTTTTCTTTTTTCCCTCTAAAATTTGATGATGTAATAAAATCTTATTTTATTAGTTCCACTATTATTTTATAATTTCCTGAGGAGGCCCATTTTAGACCTCAAAATTCCCCTAATTTTTGCTTCGTTATTACTTGCATGTCCACAGTTGCCTGCATATATGAGTCTAGTCTTCGCTCTATGGTCTCGGAAAATTCCCTCAAACACTGCAGGACCCAAGTTTCCTTTCGAAGCTCTGTCAAAATTTAACTTTATGAATCCCTCCGAAGGGGTAGTAATATTTGAGCAGAACCCACTTTGCTTTAGATTAATTTCCAAGAGGTCGGGGAAATCATTGACGACGCCAAATTTAAGTGTTGAAGAATTCTAGCCTCTTGGGGAGTAACTTGCCAGTCGTCGGGGGACCATTTCTCAACCGGGATGGTTTCGTGGATGTTTTGAATTACCCATTCCCATACTCTTTCTTGTTCATGTCCTCTACTCTTGAAGATCTTGCGATTTATCTCTGTTGTGGAGGTAAATCCCCTCTGCGGACAGAGGCGATCCCTACTAGCCCAGACCGGGTCTAGCAACAATCGTTCACACTATAGTGCAGGTTCCTAATTGCAAATAAACCAACTAGCGATGAAGGCTTACCTGGAATCCAACGCTGTCGCTCGTAGAGAAGGTAGCACTCCCGTTCCTTAGCTTTGGCTAATCACAATCCTCATGATATCTGTGATCGAACACCTGCACACGTAAGAAACAAAACAAACGCAAGCATAAAATCCAGTGCATACAACTATATGTCAGTCGTAGAAGACATAACTCATGATCATTATCAAGAACAAGAGTGGAACCATAACCAATGGTCGCTTATCATTAATCAATCAAAGAAGAATACAGCCATAGCTACCTTGAGGCTCACTTTGGAGGGTGCGTCGTGACAGCGTCTTGATAAGGCACATCGGGGAATGGGACAAACCTCTCTCTTCGGATGTCTCGACGAGGATCTCCTTGCTTGGATTTGGCCTTAAGGGAATGGATCAAAGCTCTTGCAGCATTAGGCTCTTGGGGAACTTGGAGACTAGCTTGCAAATGAGATGAGCAAGCTTTTATAGATGCAGGAAGGGGAGTTGGGATCCCTATAATCATGGGATTGGCCATATCCTCAAGGAAGCTTCCATGAGAGGTGGCAAACCACTTCCTCTACATGGAGATCCAGAGCCAAACACTCAACTTTCCGATCAGAATGCCGGTTCACGGATCGATTGAGACGAAACTTCCGCCATTTGTTTTTAAAAAACACTCCTTAAATAGGCCGGCGAGTGCGACTGCAGGACGGAGAGCACCAATTGTGCCCTCTTTGAAAGATTCTTCCCATTGGCGCGGGTAATCGACGCTGCCGCGCGGTAAAGTTGTTTTAGGGTTTTCACAAGGAGTTGTCTTCAGGGCAATGAACGCACATGTTTAGGGGAATGCCATGAAAGAGTTTTCAAGCTATGTCACTGCTCACAAGTCACAGAATAAGCCCTCCAATTGTGTAGGATGGGAGATTTCAAGGACGGTGACAAATTGCTGTGTAACAGATGCCCCCTAAAGCATGAGGCCCGAGAGATAAAGAGGGGTGAAATGCTTTACGAGAACGTGTCCAACTGAAAACACCGCCGTCGGAAAACCTGCATAGAGAAGTAAAACCGATGTCTCAAATACATGATAAATATGCAGTATGGGCGCAGCCATCCATAACAGAGTATGTAATAATCCAGATTTGAGGCAAGGACGCATCCATCCAGTGAGGATCGGTAAATGGACTGAGGTATGGTCGCAGCCATCCAATCAGTGAGTCATGTAACTAATCATAATAATCCACAAAATCGCCGGCCCTGGATCGTAGCAAACAGGAACCTAGGGTCTTGCGCTCCATCTCGACTTGAACAAAGTACAAGTTCAAGCATGCGAATAAGTGAGCTGAGGTCGAACATGCAAGAACACCGTCTGATTACCAGCCAATGATGAAAGCTGTTAACAGACGCGAGAGGTACCACCATTAATGCCAATGGTCCGCAAGGTACTACAGTTACAATCTACGGCATGTGAACAATGAGCTGATGTCGAACACCCGTAGAATCACTCGATCAGAGGCCAATGATGAAAACCTCATGTCGAATGCAAAGAACCCACCATTGAGGTATGCAGGCTCCAAGGTACCAGAAGGGAGTCTCTAGATCGGCTTCCTGGATAGTGAGCTGAAGTCGACAGGAAGTGACCTTGATCAAAGGTGGGCCATAGTGTTTCCCACATCATCGACGTGAGATAGAGGAACATAATGTTTTTGTGAATCACGATCAGATGAGGATCAGAGGAAGGTTAATACTTGCAGAGGTCAACTTATCTTGAACATATAAACAACACGACATTGAGCTTGGAATTATTTGACATCAACGGATCATAGGTCATGGCGGCAGACGAAACGATTGAGAGGTCCGGGTGCCCAAACCCACGGAGGCAAGTGAAAAAATGAGATGAGATGTCCCCAACCCGACACGAATGCAGACAAGTGCCATGTTCAAGAGCGACATACTGCCGACGACACTGATGACGGTTCCATTTTTCCCCACCATTTCTGGCGAGTACCCCAATTATTTTTGATAACAAGCTTGAAGGGGATAGCATATGCTTGTAATATAAGTTCGTCCTTCGGACGAATCCATCCTAGTACATTTAACGAGCCCTAGGAAGGAGCGACTCGAATAACGTCATTGCGACTGAATCCGATGTCATCAGGGTTTAACGAGTCTGACAAAGGAAGAACTCGACGTCTTTTCATGTTTAGAGAGTTTGAAAAGACAACAGAAAAGAAAAATCCAAAGGTCCCTTTTCGTAAATAGTTCCTCAGATCCAAAAAGGTAGAAAAATTTGTCTGAGAAAACCTCCTAGTCGCGATAGGCTAGGGTATTCCTTTTTCGTAAATAATCTATCCCAGCCCGAAAAAGGCGTAAACGTATACTGGGTAGATGTCGTTTTGTGGCCACTTTAACGAGATCGAAACGACAAGGGCCTCGGCAATATTTTCATGTTTAGAGAGTCAGAGAAGAGCTGAAAGATGACTCCAAAATGACTTTTTCGTGTATTTACCGAGTCCGAAAAAGTATAAAATACAACTCGTGTCACCGTTCAAGCCGCATAAAGACCTGTTGCTGCATAGAAAGGCAAGTGTAAAATCCATTTTTGACGAAGTATATTAAAATATTAATAAAAAATGAATTTTAAAATCTATTTAGATTTCAAAAAGTTATTAACAAGTCTCAAATGGTAAAAACAAAATTACTTTTACTATTTACCGCATTGGAGAGCAACAGTGGTCCATTTGGTGTGAAAACTTCTGACGGCGACTGCGACCGATCCGGGCTATCATTCAGATCCTCGTTTGTCCCAGGTAAGAGGCGCTTCCCTAAACTCTATTTTGATCCATTTTATAGAGATTTCCATTGCAGATTGGGATTCTGTGGAAGATTTTTAAAATTTTAGGGCTCCGCCCATTGGCGCGGGTATCGGGCACGGACCCTCGCCAATGGCCTTTTGCATACTGTTAGGAAAACAGTCGCGACAATGGCGCAACGCGGTTTTTCCATTTTAAATTTCCAAACATAGAACAATCCAATGGATTTTTCCATGTAACAGAGGTCTAATCAAGGGTTTTTGATCATTTTGATGCAGGCAACCAAACACAATGGTCATCGAATGGAAGGAAAGGGAGCATGGGAAAGAAGATGAACTGGCCATGGAGAATGAGGCCTGTATGAATGCACTTAAGAACTGTGGACTCAAGAAGTTCTTCCTGACACCCTGCTTACGAGCTCAGCCTGAGCTCCTACAGTACTTAGTGAGTATTTGGGAAGAAAATGAAGGAGTATTCAAACTTCGGGACCAAGTGCTGGAACTGCAGGTTTCTGATGTATACTTCATAACCGGATTGTCGCGCAGAGGTCCAGTGCCCATCTTGACAGGCAGCAGGCCATCTGGTGAAAAGATGGAGCAGGTAATGGTGAGGGTGTGCCCAAGGGCACAGACCGGATCATGAAGTGGGAAGGTGGATATCCACACTATCGAGGATCTAGCACTGAGAGTAGTGCTACACACCATCACACGAGCTGCGGGATCGCAAGCTCCACACGAGGCCACCAAGGCCCAACTCCTATTAGCCTCTGAGTGTATGAATCCTACACTATTTGATTGGGCTACAGCGGTGACAACCAACATCAAGAGGCAACTTACAAAGTGCAAGCAAGCCAAGCTGAAACAGTTTGGCTACAGTTCCATTTTGGTATCGTTCATCCTGGAACGATTACCAATCTTTCAGGGCCAAGGGGCCATAGTTGCTGAGCTGATACCAAGAGAGCCAAGGATGGCTCGCTGGGCAGCACTTATGCCCAGATCGGAAGGAGGCCAACATGTGTCCTGGAGGCCGGAGTTTTTTGGATGGTTACGGCGGCAGCTGATCGTGGTCGAGGATTGGCCCTATGCCGGGACCAATTTCACCGGAGACCTAGACCTTCCGCTCCCGGAGGGGGATGACTGGGACGAAGAGTTGGGTATGACCTTTCTTTTTGATTTTTATGTTTTATGATTTTTTTTGGTAATACATGTCCATTCTAATAACAGTTGTTATGTGTATGCAGATGTCGGCCTAGAGAGACTCGTGGGCATGTCGCCCATTGCGCAGAGAACCCATGCTGATCATGACCCTCAGGCTGAGGGTGGCGAGGGAGGTGAACTGATTCAGAACCTGGAGGGCATTGCCCGGGGGATCCCGGACTATGCACGGCTAGCAGACGTTCCGCTAGCATACCAGCGACACACTGTGGGGGTGCCCAGTCGCCTCCACCGACTACTGAGACGCTTAGTGCACGCGGTAGCATGTTACCACGAGAACCATGCGGATTAGACTCCTAGGGCTTCCTTCTTGCATATTTTTTAAGAGACATGTCATCTCCGGATGTATTAAGACGAACATGTATATTTTTTATTTTATGTGATGCACACTATGTAAACATTTCGACACACACACACACACACACACACACACACACACACACACATATATATATACATACCTATTTTTGGATGGATCTTCTCACATGTGATGATGTTTTATAAATTGCGCAAATGTCTATCTAAAACCAAATTAGCTACTGCATCTGTTAATGTATTCATATGTCTGGGTATGTGTTGATATGTAATATAGTCAAAATTTCTTTCCAGCAGACGAATATGCAAATACAGACGTAAAATGGATGGATTTCTTACTGAATAATGCCCGTTAAGTTGTAATACTACAAGTTGTGAGTCTAGATACATAAGTAATTCACGAATGCCGAGGTCCACAACCTCGGTTAATAATTCCAATACAACACTATATTCCGCGATATTATTTGTAGCAGGACCCAGACACACACCTTGCAGGTTAACTAACTCACCAGCAGGATCATAGATTACCCAGGCTGCCGAAGACAGATTCCTGGTACTGCGGGAGGCACCATCCGCGAAACCCACAAACGGAGTAATGGACATCTGCACAATCAGGAAGACTCGATCAGCAGAAAGACGCTTACATCGCACACCACACCACACATGCACACAAATGAATATACACACCTATGTACACACACCACACTAAAAATAACTTCAAGCGTAGTATTTCTTAAGGTACAACCCATTTCTAGGCTGTGCCAGCGGAACTCATTCATAATCAATGAGCTCATAGGCCCCATTCTTCAATACTCGTTTTACTATATAGGGCCCATGCCACATGGGTTGGAGCTTTTCGGCCCTGAGCTTGTCGTGCGCTTGGTCGTACAGGAGGACAAGGTCCCCTTCGACAAAGGAACGTGGAGAGACAGATTGATCAAAGTGTGCTTTGACCCGCTTTTTCTGTGCTTCAAGAACTAAAGCAGCCAAGCGGCGGGTTTCATCCAACCGTTCCAAATACAAGAGACGCTCTTCTTCAGGAGAAGTATCGGGAAAAATTTCCACAGCTAGTTTTAAGGAAGGAATTTTTCACTCAATCGGAAGAGTCGCTTCCAGACCATACACCAATTGGAATGGTGTGAATTCGGTTGCACTCTTTGCTGACGTTCGGTATGCCCATAGAGCTGAGAACAATTGGAGGTGCCAATTGGACTTATGAATTCCAACTGTTCGTTGAAGCATTGTGACCAAAACCTTGTTCACAGCCTCAACCTGGCCATTTGCCTGAGGGTAATATGGCGTTGAGCTATCGTGTCATAAGCCCAACCTTGATGTCAGCTCGGCCATCATGTAATCTCGAAAGTGAGTACCATGGTCGGTAACAATGGCCTGAGGGACCCCGAAACGTGCAATGATATGGTTGAAGATAAATTGGGCAGCTGTCATACCATCGGCGGCTAGTGTAGGCATCGCTTCGGCCCACTTAGTGAAGTAGTCGACAGTGACGATTATATATGCATGCCCCCCGGCCGAATGAGGGTTACACGTCAGAAAATCTACGCCCCATTTTTCGAAAGGGCCGACGGTAATGACAGGATGCAGAGGGAGGGGTGGCGCGCGCATATTGCGCTAAAAAACCTGGCACGTGTGACATTTGCGGACTGCAACAATACAGTCTTTGAAGATTGATGGCCAGAAGTAACCCGCACGCAGAATCTTCTGGGCGGTGGCATATCCAGACATGTGACCGCCACAGGCGCCACTGTGACAGTCATTTAAGAATCATTCGACCTCTTCCAAAGTCAGACACCGACGGAGCACCGAATCTACTCCAACCCAGTATAATGTATCTCCTACAATGCGGTAGGGTTGAGACTGATGCCGAATCTGATGTCTGCGAAACCAAAGATTCTGGGTTCGATCCCCAGTGGAGTAGCCAATTTTTTGTGGAGGTAAATCCCCTCTGCAGACAGAGGCGATCCCTACTATCCCAGACCGGGTCTAGCAACAATCGTTCACGCTATAGTGCAGGTTCCTAATTGAAAATAAACCAACTAGCGATGAAGGCTTACCTGGAATCCAACGCTGTCGTTCATAGAGAAGGTAGCGCTCCCATTCCTTAGCTCTGGCAGATCACAATCCCCACGATCTCCATGATCGGACACCTGCACACGCAAGAAACAAAACAAACGCAAGCGTAAAATCCAGTGCATACAACTATATGTCAGTCAGAGAAGACATAACTCATGATCATTATCAAGAACAAGAGTGGAACCATAACCAATCGTCGCTTATCATTAATCAATCAAAAGAAGAATAAAACCATAGCTCTGACGCTGAATTCTCCTTTGGAGGGTCGTCAGTAGAACGCTTCTCGATAAATCTTGTCAGGGATGGGACAAACCTCTCTCTTCGGATGTCTCGACAAGGATCTCCTTGCTTGGATTTGGCCTTAAGGGAATGGATCAAAGCTCTTGCAGCATTAGGCTCTTGGGAACTTGGAGACTAGCTTGCAAATGAGATGAGCAAGCTTTTATAGATGGAGAAAGGGGAGTTGGGATCCCTATAATCATGGGATTGGCCCTATCCTCAAGGAAGCTTCCATGAGAGGTGGAAAACCACTTCCTCTACATGGAGATCCGGAGCCAAACCTCCCAACTCAAATTAGATACCAGTTTCTGGATCAGTTAGGACGAAACTTCCGCCATTTATTTTTAAAAAACACTCCTTAAAATGGTTGGCGCGAGTGCGACTCTGGGACAGAGCGCCAATTGGCGCGCCCTCTTTGAAGGATTTCCCCCATTGGCGCGGGTAATGAACTGGCTACCCGCGCCAATGCAAAAAGGGGTGTTTTTAGGGTTTTTCACAAGGATTTGTCTTCAGGGCAATGAGATTACATGTTTAGAGGAATGCCATGAAAGTGTTTTCAAGTTATGTCACTGTTCACAGGTCACATAATAAGCCCTCCAATTGTGCGGGATGGGGAATTGCAGGGACGGTGACAAATTGCTGTGTAACAATCTCTTTCCAGATGGCCCAAAGAGTAAAGCTAGGAGCTAGGTCCTAGGTTCGGTTGAGGAGTTGGTTTGAAAATAGGCCCCAACACCACAAAAGAATGGTTCCTCTAGTGCTATTGGGATCGTGATCCATTCTACTAAAGAAATATTCCACTTTTTTCTATTTATAAATGGCATACTGGCACAAATACAAAAGGTGTTTTAGATCCTTCATATGGTAGCCGAAAAGGATACAGTATGAGGCTCTACATAGACCTCATTTTTGGAGTTGGTCCTAGGTAAGGATTTTACCCCCGCAGACCAGCTAGAGGAAGAATTCCACTTTCGACCACAACTTACCTCCCCATATCTTTTTCCAGATTATTTGTTGATTCTCTTGCCCTCGTCCTTCCTTTACCTTGTAAGATTCCTAGATGGTGAAAGTGCCCCTTGTAGTGTATCCCCACCTCAGAATGTCAGGGCCATCTTGTCTGGCGATCCTTCTAGTCTCTAGTTCTTTGGCCAACTAGTTCCATTGATCCGAGTTCAGAGGATTTGGCCAATCCTCCTGTCCTTTCCATATCCTCCATCCTTCTGTGGTTGAATCTTCTTTCTAGTATTGATTCATTGTATGATAATTTATGTCTAGGGAATATATGAAGAGATCACTTAGATTGTAGTAGATCTGACAAGAAAATGTATAGAAATGGAAAATATGCCCAGGAAATAACACCATAGAAGATAAAACTTAAGATCTTCATTAATATCAAAACCCTTGAGGTAGGGAAACACCATACATTCACTCCTTAAGGAAAGAGATCACTCCGCAAGTCATATGCTTGCTAATACAATAATCCTTGACATATATCAATGGAGAGTCTCTAGCCTCTTTATAGGTTTCATACATGCAATACCATGGGTAGTTACCATGCGTCTCTCAATACCATACATCCAATACAATGGGCTTATCACTTTATTCCCTAGCTACATGTGGTCCCTTACTTAATGTGGGTTAACCACTTTATTTATTAACTATGGCCCATTTATTTATCATTGTTATATTATTACATCATATTATTCCATTGGGTACCTCCCTCTGTACCCTATATTATCCCCCCTAGGTATACTACATTACACCCCCCTTAAACATGTTTCATCCCCGAAACATGAGAAGAACACAAATAATAAGATCTACTCAAAAGAGTATTCCAACGATACCATTCACGTGCATATAGCCATCCCATATAAAGGTGAACACTCGATCTAGTCGATGTCTCACTCTCTTGAGACAAAAGCTGGTTCTGGTGGTTACTCTGTGTTGATGTGTTGTGGGTGGTTTATTGCACCTCTCTATGTGTCATCCAGGGGTTGTTTTCCTTGTTGCTAATTCGTTTCCATCTTGCTGGTTGATGTCTTGCTGGGTGATGCGGGTGGCGATAAGTTGAAGCTTTAACTGATGGAATATCTTTCAATAATTCCTCCACTATTGGTGATGGAGTGATGTCTGGTGCTTTTTCTGGTACCTGCTTTGATGTCTGTGTTTGGCTGTCTACCATCAAAGGCTCATCATCTGATGTGTCTGCATCGTTAGATATTTGTGCTTCTTCCTCCCTAGTCTCTATGCATGGTTCATAATGCAAATATCCTGCAATGTAATTTTCTTATTTTTATACCAGAGCTTCATGAATTTCTTTTGCACATTAAAATTGACAGTACCAACGGATTCCATCCAAGGGTGTCCCAAAACAACATCCACAACAGCCATATTTGAAGCATAAAAATCAGAATGCAACACATACTTATCCATAGAAATCTTCAAATCTTTATAAATTTGAACATCTTCATTATCAACCTGTGTGTTTTCAATATGTTTTGCAGGAACTTGCAATTTTTTAGCCAAATTAACATTGATACAATTATGCTTGCAACTAGGAATGATAGACACAATGATGTTCTCTTTATGAATACTTCCATGAACCTGTAATATGGAAATAGTAGTAGAAAATAAGTCTTTATGGCTCTTAGTTTCCTTCTTTCCGGCTTGAGACTACTTGTCTAAAAGGAAATTTTCAAGTTTTTTCTCGGGAAGTTTCCTCACTGAGCTGTCAAGTGAGGTCCACCATTTATTTGCCTCATCTTTCATATGGAGCCCTATGTAGCATGTCTAAAAATATGGGGATTGAGCCTTGTGATATTGTAAAAATTCTTCAATATTAGGACCATCATCTTTTCCTGTAAACTTCATCTTGCGAGAATCCCTAAAACATAGTAAGGTTTTTGAAGAAAATCACTTACTTTGGAAAAAACTTAAAATGACATTACTCGGTCAATATAACTCAGAATCCTTATTATAAACCATTTCCGGAAATGGAACAATCATTCTGAATCTTCTTGAGTGACTAATCTGGGCCACCTGAAAACTCATATCTGCGCTGCAACTGTCCCACCGTCACAAAATTTTGGAAAAAAAAATCTGATTTTAAATTAGTGATAACTCCCTCATCCAGACTCCTATTGGACCGATTTTTTTTTTTTTGAAATAGGGCGAATTTTCAAGGGGATCTCAGATCTTTAATTATTTTTCTAAAATTCTACACCAAAAATGGAAAAAAATATGAGGAAAGCCACCACCCACGAATTTCCATGAGAAAATTTCTGCAACACAGCTGAATTTAAATCAGCGATATCTCCCTCATCTGGAATCCGATTCGAATGATTTTTGTTTTTAAAATTGGGTATTTTTGTGCAAGGAATCCATATATGCTATTTATTTCTGAAAATTTTTCGCCTAAAGTTTCAGATTCGCTCTGCAAACTCGCCACCCACAAAATTCCTGCAAAAAATGAAAAAACAAATCTCCCCAACTCCGCCCAAGAAAGTGCTCTGATACCACTTGTAGTAGACCTGAAAATAAAATATATAGAAATGGAAAATATGCCCAAGAAATAACACCATAGAAGATAAAACTTCAGATCTTCATTAATATCAAAACCCTTAAGGTAGGGAAACGCCAAACATTCACTCCTTAAGGAAGGAGATCACTCCACAAGCCATATGCTTGCCAATACAATAATCCTTGACATATCTCAATGGAGAGTCTCTAGCCTCTATATAGGTTTCGTAAATGCAATACCATGGGTAGTTACCATGGGTCTCTCAATACCATACATCCAATATAATGGGCTTATCACTTTATTCCCTAGCTACATGTGGTCCCTTACATAATGTGGGTTAACCACTTTATTTATTAACTATAGCCCATTTATTTATCATTGTTATATTATTACATAATATTATTCCCTTGGGTATATCCCTATTTTCCCTATATTATCCCCCCTAGGTATACTACACAGATCTTGTCTCCCAAAAATCTTTCCTCTTTGTTTCCAAGAGTCCTACCAAACCGAGTTCTTTTTCCATTCCTTATTTTCTAGAAGAAGTGTTGGTGGATGAGGTCCCTATTCTGAGATGGAAGGTTCCATATTGTAGATCCTTTAGGCGGGTCATGATATCTGAGAATATATTCAGTGCACCTGGGCATGCCATATTTTCGTTTCCAAATATTTTTCCATAAATCAACTCCTCCTCTTAACCACCTCCACCGTAGTTTGGCTCCCATGATTTGATTCAGGGTGAGAGGGTCTAGTAGACCCACACCTCCTTCCATCTTCAGCTTAATTAAGTTGGGCCATGAGACTAGTGCCCATTTATTTAAATAGTTTTGAAGATTTATGTCATTTTGGAGCAGGATGTTTTGGGGGTTGCCATACCCGAGAGTTGGTAAATCGGTATGGATTGGAGGAATGACTTGAGGAGGAAAATACGAACTGCTATGTTGAGGGTTCAGAATGTCCAGTTACTGTGTTTGGTTTGGATTTTCTGAAGGAGGGAATCCCAACTTTTGGTTTTGAGGGAGTTCAAAGATAAAGGCATCCCCAGGTATTTGGTGGGAAGAGAGATGATTCCAAAACCAATCACACAGGCCAAGAAGGTTTGGATGTTCTTAGCCATGTTGAAAAAGAAGATAAAATACTTTTCATTGTTGATCAAGGTCCTGGAGGCTTCCATGAAGTTGTGGATAATTTCATTTATAGGACGAGCTCCCCTCAGGGAGGCATGGCATAAAACCATGATATCATCTAAAAATTTTTGGTGAGTGATAGGGAGGTCATTTACACATAGTCTTAAACCTCTTATTTTCTGAGAATGAGCTTCCCTTTTCAGGGATCTTCCTAGCACCTCAGTAGCCAGAATGAACAGGAATGGTGAAAGGGGGTCACCTTGTCTTAGGCCCCGGGAGTGGTTGAAAGTTCTGGTAGGATACCCATTTAGGAGAATGGAATAAACAAGGGAGGACACCATGGAAATGATCCAACTTATCCATCTCTGATCAAAGCCATAGGATTTGAGAATGTTGGTGAGGAAAGTCCAATTGATGCGGTCATAATCTTTGGACAGGTCAAACTTGATCAACATACCGGGGGTTTTGAGTTGTTTAAGAGAGTGAACGATCTCCTGGGAGGTGAAAAAACCATCCAAGATCTGGAAACCCTCGACAAAGCTTGTTTGCTACGAAGAGAAAAGGTTAGGGAGAAGGGGTTTTAGGCATTTCACTATGAAAATGGCTATGATATTGTAAATAAAATTGCACAAAGAAATATGTGTGAACCCTTGAGGGTCCTATGATTTAGAAGTTTTGGGGATTAAATCAATAAAAATAGTGTTTAGGCTCAAACATACCTTTTGGTTATGTCGAAACTCCTCCACCACTTCCAGCACATCTTCGCCAATGAATTTACAAGCCGCTTGGAAGAACTCCGTTGTGAACCTGTTTGGGCTAGGGGATTTGTTTTTTGCCATCCCTTTCACCACCTCCTCCACTTCCTCCAAGGAAACCATCCTCATTAGGCCTAGGTTATGATCCCTGGAGACCAAATGGGCTATGTTTTGGGTGATTCTTTGAATTTCCTCGACCCTATCTTGCCCTGGTTCTAAGAGGAGAGAGTGAAAATGGTTCACAACCAAATCCTCCATTTCCTCATGTTGGAATATTATGTTCCCGAATTCATCCTTTAGAGAGAAAATATTGTTATGTTGGCGGTGTTGGATCATAGCTTTATGAAAGAACTTGGTGTTTCTCTCCCCTTCTCATAACCAATTGACTCCAGATTTCTGTTTCCATAAGATCTCTTCATGTTTTCTCTGTTCTTCCATCTGATTGACAAATCCTCCCTTCTTCTTCCACTAGGTGATCCTCTCTTCCTTGACTTATGATTTGATGTTGGATTCTTTCCATCTTATTAGTCAGTTGTTGTTGATCCCTCATGATGTGCACAAATTATTCCTAGTTTCATTTCTTAATCTTTTGTTTTATTTCCTTAAGCTTCAATTGGAACGTTTGCATGTGGTTCCTGCCAAGTTTATGACTTTCCTTCCACCATCCTTCTAATTTCTACGTAAAATTAGGGTCCCTGAGCCAAAAGGACTCAAATTTGAAAGGGTGGTTTCTGGGTCCTGATTTCAGGTCGATTTCCAACTGAATGGGCTAGTGGTTCGATCCCAGGCATGGGAGAATGGAGGCCTCTAGGAAAATGTCACGGCTAACAACTATTTATGAAACCAAATATCGGTCTAGGTGAGAACCAATATAATGTGCCCCCCCTGCTCCTCCTGTTATTCGAGGTGTGAATCCCATTGTTGCTGCATTCCACCAGGTGAAGCTCGTTGATTAAGTCTTGAAACATATCCATATCTGCTTCCTGATGTTTGATTCCTCCCTTTTTCTCCTCCAAGGATGTTATCATATTGAAATCTCCCCCAACAATCCATAGGTCCTCCCAATACTCTCTTCCCAAATTTTCAAGGTTTTTTAGGAAAATCCCTTTTTCCCTTGGAATATGAGCCTTGTAGACTCGTGTAAACAAGGAAAAGTCTCTAGATCCTATACGAAAAAATCTCCGCAAGAGGAGCTTACCCATTCTTCAAATATTATTTCTGCCGGCTTCCAGAGGATGGCAGGCCTACCTGCACTAGCCCTGGCATCCTGGGCTATTACCCCATAATGTGGCTTGAAGGTTTTGAGGATGTATTTTATTTTTACTTCCAGAATCTTGGTTTCTTGGAGTATCATGGTACTAGGCTTGTCTTTCTTGAGTCAATCTTTGAAACAACATTGTTTGCCTTTGCTACTAAGGCATCTTATATTCCAAGACGTAATTATCATTTGGACGATTTGTTGAGTTGATGGAAGAGCACTGACAACGACACTACCCTTCCAGAGTTCACCAACGCTTCCCCTATCATTTGGATGGTCTCATTTAAATTTTTCCTTCCTCGTTTCTTTCCTCCTTTCCCTGGGGCCATTGATCGCCTCCCTAACTGATTTGTGGTCCTAGTTGCTCCAGTTGACCTGATCCAACTATCCGGTGATTTTCTTTGAATTCATGGAAGGTATCTTTGTAGAGTTGCTTCTTGTCCTCCGGTATGAAGCGCTCATCCAGATGTCTCCACTCATTCAACAACCTACGTAGAAATTGTTCCTCATTACTTATATCTTCTCTTTGATTTTCAATTTCCATATTGGCCTACTCCATTGGTTGCTCGGTCTCCTCTTTGTCAGGTATTTCCTCCTTGACCTTCCTTTTGGCGTTGTTTCCATATTTCTTCCATGGTTGATTGTCTCAGCCTAGTGTTCCCATCTGGCCTTCCCTTGACTCGTCGTCGCTCCTGCAGGATTTCATACCAGTTATTGTTGTTCAAACCTTTGTTTGGCCTCAGCTGAGTGTGGGTATGGGGATTCTTTTGGGTCCGCTCCTTTCTATTTACTTCCTGAAAGCCCTCTTCTCCTTCTTGTGATTTCCCCGTGCACTTGGTTATAGAAGGCTGCTGGGTCTCGGTCTGGTTCAACATGGATTCCTGGAATAGATTGGCTTATTCATGGCATCTATGACATTTAAAGGGGATATGTTCATAATCAATGGGTTACTACTATACCTCATCTCTATATTCCAATTCTATGGGTTCCGGTAATGGTTATGCTATATTCATGTACACACAAATCCTTGCATATGATGTGTACCTTCCCCTTCTCGTGGAATCTGATACCTTCAAAAAAATTCCTATGGAGTTCCCAATGACTTCTAGGATGTATGGATTCTATAAATCCACTGGCAGATTGAATAATCGAACCCAGACTGGGGCCGCTAAGAATTTTTCCAGATCCGAGTTGTAGCACTCCACCCAGTATCTCATGAATAGTCCTCTACTATTAAAAAAGTAAGGGTCGCCATCAAAAACCATTTCCTTGTCCTCCAGATTGGAGAAGATGACTGTAAAAAATCCCTTGGCTCCCAATTTCAATTCAATATGGCCTTTTGGTTTCCATTTGTGCTGGATCCATTTTACGAGATCTTGTTATGTCAGCCAGACTCCTATAAATTTGCAAATGATTATGTGATCCTTCATATATTTTTTGTAGTTCTCCAGTTTTTTGCTAGGTATGAAAAAATGAGACTTCTTTGTAGCCCGTGGGAGGCATTGGCCATGCATGCGAGTCTACCATTGAGCTCCAAGGACAGGGGATCCTTTCCTAAGACCGTTTTGCGTGCCTGCGCACCTTGCAACTCATTGCGCCTGTCACTATATTGCGATAGGAGGGGATATCCCTCCCCAATGGGTATGTTAATCCTATCCGCCAGCATAGAAAGTTGAACCGTGGTAGGTGATCCATGGTAGGTGCTCCAAACAGAGAAACTGATGACTCTTAGAGCATCATTAGCAGGTTTCTCAGAACCCGTGCAGAAACCATAACAGAGAATTCTGTCTATTTCTCTTTCATTTTCTTTAGTTAGTTGTAAATAAAAATTGTCATTGATTTCTAATGATCTTGCTAAAATATCAGAATAAAAAAAATGCCATGCGAAGACCTCAAAATATGTGGCCAAAATTTCAGGTCATAAAAAATGTTAGTATTAGGACCATATTTTAGATGATTTCGCATGACTGTATGGAGATGTACTTTTGAATTCTTCATTGTGTCAAAATATTTGGTTAGATGGGGGAATTCATGTTGGATGCGCTTATTGGTGAACCAATTTCCCTTATGAAAAAAATTACCTTCATTGACAACCCAAAAATGTTCTATATTTTAGTAGTGGGTGCTCTTCAACTTAATTTCCATGATTTGATTCAATATAAATTTTTCAATGTAGACAAGGACAAGCTTTGTAGGGGCCAAGCACTCCAACAACTCTGAGGTGTGCAAAAGAGGCATCAAGTATTTCCAAAGTAACTCCACATTAAAGATAATATCTAACAAAGGGTGGAAACTACAATGCAAAACCATTCTCACCCACAACCATGGTGAAGGTGTAATTACCATGTTATAGTGAGCATCATGTGCTGGGCCATGAGTTAATATTTCTATAAGTGGAATGATAACTTGTCACCAATTTGAAACTTATGGGAACTAAATGTTCATCATGTGGTTTCTTATACTTGGCATCGGTTTTTTATACAATTTCATGAACCTTTTGCTATATGTGTTGGATTTGTTCGACAAATTTGGTTGTTTTGTTGATCTTATTCTAAGCATGGGATGAGTCCTCCTATGTTGATACAATGGATAAGTCTACATCAATAGGGGCGAAGCTTGGAACCACTAACACACTTGAAGTAGGTTGTGGGTGATAAACATGTGAAGAGTTTTCTGTAGTTATACTAAAAATAACAAATATTTTCATATTGTTTATGTTAATTTTTAGAATTGTAGATTTTGGGGATATGTATAATCATCTTACTGAATGCCTATATCTCTCCATTCACATGGAGATGGCATGTAGTTGATTTGGTCATCTTGGTGTCCAACATGGACAAAGCTTGCATTGGAAAATACTTACAAAATTGTTGTTACTATAAAAAACAACAAAATTTAGCAAACGAAAGTGAACCCAAATATAACAAGAACTTAATAGTGCCTTATGTTGTGACACTTGTTTTGTGGCTACCAAAATTGTCATCATAAGATCAACAACCATAAAAACACCATTGAGGGTAAAGTTGACATAAAATCCATGGATACTAACTCCCAATGCTTATATGGATTTGGCATTATACTATACAATTCCTTATTTTTTTATTGTGGGTTTAGCAATGGCACAACTTGTGTACAATTTGATATATTGTCTAACATCCCATAAAATATTTGGCTAATAGAAGTATTTTTGTACCACTACCATTACCTTCTCCACTATGTAGTTCTCTACCATTCAACTATATGTACCTTTTAAATCATCTTCTCATACCCATATGAAGAAACATAGAGATAATCACCCAAATGGCAAGGAAATCCACATTGGAGGTGAAAATTTAATACTTGTTTATCTGTAAAAGTAAAGTTAAGATAGTTTTCATATTAATAAGGAAATTTGTATGTCTCTTATCCATATGAATGATGTATTGTGTTCAATTCCAAAACCAAAGCTCAATTGATGTAGTCTAGAAATTAATCGACGATTTCCTCGTAGTTGATATTTTGGTGGAGCCATTTAAGGTACATGAACTACTATTAGTGGTGGTCACTTATAACTTGCCCCATGTTTGCGTGAATTTTAGAGGCACGTGGTTGGTGTGGATGGTTATTTTATTTCTCTAAATACAATGCTTCCACCTTCAATAGGCCGGGACAATATGTACAATGTAATTTCCACCACATGAATTAGCAGAATTAACGTTAAACCCAATCCTTTGTGGAAAGGGGTTTTTTGAGTTTAGTTGCAACAAAAATAATTGATCTCAAATCCTCATCCTCAAATACATTGAACTCCTGATAGTCATCATGGAATTGAAGTTGTCATCAATTACTGTCGTCTTTGGGCATGCTATTTTTTTTCTACGTAAAACTAAATTCTATTATATAGTACAAAAAAATACATTCGATCTTCATGATAGGGGTTGCTGAATTATCCAACCCCTGTTGGAAGAATACATTTCAAAAATTCAAAAATTGGGCTTCCCTTTGGGGGGAATCCAACCCTTAGAGAGTTAAGCATGACATTGTGAGAGCTTCCCTTCTTGGGGAAACCAACTATTAACCTAGAATCAAAAGACTTAGTTTGCTGGAAAATGGAAATACAAACATAGAACAATAGAGAAGCAAGTAAATATTGGAAAAAAGGAGAGCCATGGCTCTAGAGATGCTGGTCCTGTGCGTCATGGTGCTCCATGAGAGGTGTTTCTTCAACGATGAAGCAACCATAGTTTGACAGGGCATCGTCCTTCTTGGAGAGCTGGGGAGCCAACTCTAGAGTAGAAGTTGAGTGAGCTCCTTTGTCCGCTTCATTGTCATTTTGCTGAGCTCCTTCTGTAAAAATTTTCCCTCCACTATCTAAAGTTTCCTCCACGCTTTTGACAGGAAGAACCATTATTTTTCTTGGCCACGGGGAGGAGGAGCGGGAGAGGGTGGACTTGCAAGGGCGCTTCCTGGTGCCAGAGACAGAATGGTTATGTTGAATCTTCAAGAGGCGAATTGAGAGATGGGCCGAAAGTAATTGAGGGTCAGAGACCTCTGGAGCGTCCACAGCCATAGAGAAGGCCATTGTATGCTCTGCATATCCAAAACAGGAGGGCGGGAGGGAGAGCCTCTGCCTCCACTACGATGACATCTCATGTGGTGTCGGTGAGGCATTACTTCAAATGAATGTTGGGTATGCAGGGCGATGCATGAGAGGTTAGAGGGAGGCTGAGGAGTAGCGTGAATGGCGAAAGCGATACAGGGGGTTGGAGGAGCTGAAGACAGAGGCTTACAGGGCACGATGGAAAGAGAACCGAAACGAATGCGAAATAGCGTTGTATCCATTGGCCATAAATGGCCAAATAATGAATCGTAGGAGTCGAGGCACAATACACAGGAGTGAATGAAGAAGGTGCTAGGGAAGAATGTTGTAGGTACCCAGTGGAGAAAATTTAAAGCGCTCATACGGGAGGTAGGTGTAGCCCTAAGGTGAGGCCAGCTGCTCGCCCACGGAGAGGCCATGTGGTCATCCAAATCCTTCAAATTAATCACCCGCATTTGGGGTCTTTGGACATGCTATTGTTGAGGGATTATTTTTCACATTAGCCAATGACTATAGATTCAAGAGGAAGGATAGAGGGTTTCTATATATGAACAAGGAAGACATGGGTATCAGAATTCCTCTCAAACCCATGCATATCGTCAGGAGCATGGTTGATTCCCATCACTTGACATAAGTTTTTCTAGGTAGACGCAAGTAGACTTCTCCCATTGCATGTTCATATGCTCAAGCCTTCTCCCTTCGTTACCATTATATTAGAGCATATATAATTGAAAAAACCCCTTGTTATCCTCCATTGGGGTTGGTGGGAAAGACAAAGGAACCGCATATGGTCAATTTTGATCAAAAAAAGGTGAAAGTTTTACAAATTTTTGTAAAGGCTCTAAATGGGACCTCGATTCATTTTGGGTCTCAAAAGAGGAGTATGTGGAAGATCCAATGCAAATCTTAAAGAAACAGATATGGATTCCAATATCCATGTAACGACTTCTATGTGAAGGGAATTAACTATACATTTCTTAGATGCATGATTACAACATAACTAGGAAATCCAATATTGTATTGCTTTTGAGGTTGCATGGAGGTGTTTTGGGCTCTAGGAACCTAGTTTATTTAGTGTTTTAGAAGGACATGACTCGTTGGAAGGGTACATTTACAACAGAATAACTATATTTGAGTCTAGGACCTTATATTGTTGAACAATTAGAACAATTACCAACTCTGGAAGTAGATAAAAGAGATAAATCAACTTTTTTTGGTTCTTCAATCAAAGGGTGTGATTTGCAGATTTAATGGTTTTTTTTTGAAGGTCTGAAGCTTTACATCAATGGGTTTTTACGGTATGGTCCAAAAACTGTGATATTTACCTTTGTTCAAAAGGTTTTCTCATTGTTCAATTTGATTCCCAAGAATATTTGTAGAAGGTTTTGAAGGAAGGGTCCTGGTTCTAGGGAAGAGAAAGGCTCTTCATCACCCCTTTGTTTTCAGAGTTTGATTCTACGACAATGGTGATCAAAAGGATTCTATTTTGGGTAAGATTTCCAAACCTCCATCTTCCCTTTTGGCATCATAAGGTTCCAGAGGATGTTGGGAACACTTTGGGTGCCTTTAGAAAGATCGATGTTGAAAGAACAAACAAAGGTTTATTCACCTTTTCCTGTATATGTGTAGAAATAGAACTAAGAAAGGGTCTACCTAACTCCATCTTGCTAAAACATAAATCTGTCTAATGGAATCAAATTCTAGACTATGAAAACACGACATTCAGATGCCGCACATTTTTTCAAAAGGATGTCTTCAAGATTCATGTCCCTCTGGCAAAAAAGCCATTAAAAAAAAGAAAAATGGGAAAGCCACTAAAAAAAAAGGCTGGAAAAATTTTAATACTATTTTTGCAAAGGAAGAAGAAGGGGAAATCAAGGAGGATATTTTAGAACAAGAAGATAGGAATTCCCAGGTTCACGATGGACATGCCCTTCATATGCAAAACAACTTGGAAATATAACTGATCCATGTAGAGGAACATCATGAAGCGATGGTTGGAGAAGAAGATGGGATGGTGGGCACAAAGAGAGTTTATGTTTCAAAAAGATTATATTATGACAAAGAACATCCACCAAAGGTGACTAATAATGATTTGGCAATGGTTCTTGCGACCATCCTGCAAGGGGGTGGCAGAAGGTTCAAAGAAAGAAAGGAAAGAAAGGAAAGAAAGATAAGATAAATGATTTTTATATCACTTAATATTCTCCTTTGTATTTTCTTTTTTTAGTTTTTTTCATTGGTATTGAGCAGTATGGTTGCACATAGTGAATGATTTTAGCATCTGCACAATGTATTTTTGTTCCATTTTGCAAAATTTGAAATAAAGTTACATTTTTTTTTTGCCAAGGAAAAAAATACACTGAGACAATACAATAAATATCCTTGTCATTGACAATGTATTTTTATAACCATTTTATATATTTTATTATGTGACAAGTCACCAGATTTCCATGCTAAGTGAGGAATACAATTCAAGGCGTTTATCTCAATTTTTGAGAATCATTACAGATTGAGAAGAATGAGGATTAATTCCAAGAGAAGTGATGCTTTGGCTCCTCAAATATTTTCTACTATGTCAAAACCCAAAACAATTAGCCTCATCCCCACCCTTGGTCAACTAGCTTATGGTTCAAACAAGATGAAAGAACCAAAGACAAAGTTGTGGTAAAACTTTGCAAGTCTCAAGGAGATGTGCAACTCCATTAGTGTCATCAAGGCCATCAAATCATGGATGAATTTGGCCTTTGTTGGACCCATGTGCACAATATGATCATTTGCAATGTACCCTTGACATCAAATCCTTTGCATGTCATATGAGGAATTCTCTAGATTGGCATATAACTAGTTTCGTCATGAGGTGTGTTGTGCCTCCAAAATGTCATCCACTTTTACCAACATTTCCATCATTTTACCCTCATTCCTTAATTTCATAGCTACATAACCCTACATTAAGTACCCATTTTCATGATCATATGGGTTTAGCATTATATTTTCCAAGTTCATTTATTTTAAGTATTTTAAATGAATTTGTGACTAAATATTATAAAATTAACATGTTTTCATATATACATAAAAGTGGTATAAGTTTTATGATATGGTAGGCGTACTTGAATATTCTAGAAGGGTCTTATTTGGCCATCCAACCACAAATTCGAATTTCAAATTCCAACTCATGAAGATTTGTAGAAGATGTGGATCATTTAATAAGAACATTCAAAGGAGAAGAATCATGGATAAGAGAACTTTGAGAGGATATGTATCTTACAATTTTAGGATATTGGTCGTAACCACATGAGATAAATGTGGATTTAGGAGAGGTTTAAGGATCTAAATTTATCTTCAGCTTTTGTATAAATATGACTGCATCCTTCAAGGATCCCAACTCTTATCCATCCATCCATTTCTTATCATTTATTCATTTAGATCAAAGTATGATCTAAGATGTAATTTGTAAAGTGAGGAGAGAGAACTCAAGTGTTGTAATATATTTTGGAGTTTTCCTCCAACTTTATGAAAGACATACTGCTTCTTTGATCACCAAGATGTGATAATTGTTCGGTGTGTTTGTTGAGGAATGGAGGCCCCCCATTAACCATAATTTGCACATCTTTTTACATATTGGTAACATAGTGTAATTAGGTTATTTCATATATTTTTATCAGGTGTGGTTTTATTTCCAGCAAGTTTGATTTCAATTATGCAAGAGTGATTTCAATTTCATGCAAGCGTGATTTCAATTTATTTATATTTGGTTTGTTTTGGTTCGAAATAAATTGATTTAATTTGTTTTGTAATTAGTTTTAATTGCATTAGATTAATCTAATATGAAAGATAACCACCTAGTTTATATAGTACAGGTATACCTCATCAGTTTACGAAACCCTGGTTGACAATTAAATGACAGGGATTTAACTTGCGATTAAATCACCCAACATTTTGGTGTCGTTGCCAGGGAGGTACACATAGGTGTTTATTTTGAAGTTTAGAAAATTCATTTTTAGATGCATAGTTAAAATAATATTAAAATCATTTTGCATATTAAATTTCAAAAATTCTACTAATGTGTGTGTGCAACAGGAATTATCAACTAGTTGGAGTAATTCACATGCAATTAAGGGTTTGAATATTTTTCATCCTTCTTTACTTCTTGATTTAATTATCTAAACAATTGGTATTTCATGCTTTGATGATTTTTAATGCATATTTTTCAAATCTAAGCATGAATATCTTTTTAATCCTGTTATGCACATGGTTACACTGGAAACATGCATACACTTGATCAATTCTTCTATTTCCAGTAGAGTAGAGTAGGTAATGAATAAAATCAAGTTTTGTGATGTTTTAATTTTAATTGCAATTTTATTTATTGGTGGTGCAGTAAGAGCCACCCAACTCACTAATCATTTGCAGGAATATGTAGAAAGAGAAGGAATATTTAAGGAGAATAAATAAGAGTTTTGAGAGCCACAATATGAATTTAGAGATGAAATCCTTGTGTTTTGTCCTTTAAATTTCACATCCCAATTGAAAAATAGTTTCAATATTGCTGAGTATGCCCTCTTCTTGTGCTCTCTGAGATCTAGAAGATCAGAAAAAACAATTAAACAAAATTAGTTTTAAAATTTTGCAATAAAAACTAGATAAGAGATCTAAATTCACAATCAAAAGTATAATTACAAGATTTTATAAAGTTCAAACAGAAAAAATGATGTCTCCAATGGATCCAACATTGTCGAAAACCCTTGTTTTGACTCTTTTGTCACCTAATTTGGCCAAAATTGAGAAAAATATGACTGTTTCAAGTTTCTAGCCAATTTTGCTGTTAATAATCCTACAATTCAACCCAAACCTGGCTTGTGCACCCAGAAAATAAGAGCAACGCGCATATATGGCCTGCTCGACCGACGGTCTAATTTTTAGGATGGTTAAAACTACCCCCAAGTCCTCCGCGCCCAGTCATATGGCCAGGGCTAGGGCTTATCCCCGACCCCCTCCCTGAAATGGTGCATATGTTAACTTTAAATACAAGGTCGAAACTTTGGTTAACAAGAAATGCATGTAGACGGATTGGTTAAGAGATTTGGTGATAAGTATGAAGTTAGGGTTTCGATCTCATGGAGGATGTTTAGCTTCACAAAGAAAATTTTGAACCCCACGAGGAGGCCACGTGGAAATTCCTCATTGGGCCACCACAACACCTCGCGAACCAATCAGAAATAAAAACATGTCAACCAATTAAACAACACCAAGTGTCGAAAATATATTTGCCAATGAAGGACCAGTGAAAACATGCCAAGTGTCATGATCCAGTCAACGTACGAATTGCTGACTGGGCATTCTTGCAACTCAAAAATTCAATTTTTTAGTTGTTTCATAAAATGATCAAAACACAATTTCGGGAGCATTCGAAGTCAGATTTCAGTGAAACGAATTACGTTGGATTCAGAGCGATGAGATCTATGCTTTGGAGCTAGTTTTAAGTTGATCCAATAATTTTGAATCTTGAGAATTTTCTTGATCCATGGGATCATGGACAAGGATGGAGCGCTAGAGAAAAAGAATAAACATATTTATAGACTTAAACTTGATAAAAACTCGCAAATATTTAAAAAATATAACTGCGATAATTGAAGAAACACCATCCAAGTATAACTGCAGGTTGTAACGTGGCAAGAAAATGTAACGATCAATGTTTTCCGTATCTGCAAAATTGACACAATTCAGTAGCTTATGCAAAATTGGTTTAATAATGGTCTATTGATGAAGCATTAAGTGTATGCAAAAGAGGTCTCAAGGTCAAAATTGGTAAGAAACAAGTAAAAATGCATTTATTTTTTCTTGATTTTTTTTTTTTAGTACTATTTCTGAGTATTTTGTGCATATAAGATGAAGAGAGATTAATCATCTCTCTCTCTCGATAGTCTTACATTTTATTGCAGAAAAGTGCTAAGTTCTTGCAGGTTCCAAGACGATGAAAGAATATCACTATGCGCATAAGCGCCTTTCAAAGACCAAGTTTGTTTCAGAAGAGCATGATCATTTCATGTTAAATCAGATCCATCACACCATTGCTATTAAACAAATACCAATTTTACCATTGCTACTCATTCTAAGCCTGCAGCCGATCCATAAATTTCCATCTCCCTACTACCAAAAAACTCATTTCCCTTCGCAATTTTCATACTTTCCTGCATCATTTTCATTCACCCTTCCCAAAAATAAAGTCATTCAACTCCATTACAAAGTTGAGCCACCCCATTTTCATTTCCCCTCTTGTCGAATAAACCTTGTTTCAATCCAAAATTTTCATCTATATCCCTTCAAATTATTATTGTATACTCACGTTAGATGAGGGAGGATTCATTAAGGCCTCCCTTCTAACAAGTTTTGACCCATCGACTCTGACACATCATCTGGGATCAATACTAGAGATCTTTAAAGTACCTTGAGGCTTGCATGCCTTAATGGAAAGTTCTCTCGCCAATAAACAATGGGAATACATCAATGTCCCCTATTTGTCGGATCTTCTAGGTGACTCGATTTCGACACATCTATTTGTACCTAGTAAGATGTACTTAGGCATCTTGACTCTCATTGAAATCAATGGTGAGTAGTCTCGTATTGGTTAATGGCATGCATTAATGGCCAGTAATCCAAAATTTTCTTTCTATGTTCGACATCGACATATCCATTCACATAGATAAGAATTATGCCACTGGGTGGGGACGAACGAAGACTATATGATTTCATTAGTTTTCAGCAGGTCTCAATTCAACAACCATAACAATAAAGATTCCAATTTCATCCTCTATTCATACAACCAAGAGAAAGGAAAAGAAAATCATATTCTTTCATTTCACATTCAATGATCCAACAACACCAGCCACACTCTTCTATATACATAGATTGTCCACTTTTCAAGTAAGTGAAGGTATGCCGTTTTCTAATATTTAATCATGTAATTTCTTAAATACTAAAATTGTGATTTTGGAAAATCCCTCACCACATTCTTATTCCCTTTCTTATTTGCAAGAAAACTGAAAACACCTTAAGTTAGGGGGAAAGGATATTCATATTTCATGCCACATGTCACATTTAATTTCATCCTAACCAACATATTTTTCCCAATCAACTATTATTGCATTCTGATTCCAAAAAATTTATATGTTTTGCAATGATCAATTGATGAGCACATTATCTACCTGACATCCACTATGGGAACTTAAAAAGGAATTCTCAATGTTTTCAAGAATTTTGATGCTACAAAAATGAGAGAAGTATTGTTACACAAGAACCAATACTCAAAAATTTTGGTTGTCACACAAGAACCAACCATTAAAATATGTTGCAATCAAATTATTTCAAAGTGCACTTTGCAAAAAGAATAAAGTTATAAAATGATATGATAATGCAAAGTTAAAAGAGAATCAATACAAAGCCAAAGCTCATATAAAAAAAAAAAACATTTCAAGAAGATTAACTTATGACTAAGGGAATCAATGCAATAGTTGCATGAGGACATGCTGTTGGCATTATGATGTTGATATGTTGTCCTTGATGGCAACCTACTTGATGAGTTTCCTTTTGATAACAACCTATTCGTTAAAGATGTAAAAATGATGTATCTACAGGTCAGTTCAGAAGTGACAGAGAAAGGAATTCCAGTAAGTGCCAGAGAAATGAAAAAGGTAATATTTCACAATGTATATGTAGGTTTGATGATGGCAACCTGCATACATACATAGGTTTGATGAAGGCAACCCGTGTATACATCTAGAATTAGTGTATACGCAGTTTTGGTTAAGAGAATTCGCGTATACACACAGGTATGAAGAAGCCAAGTCGCGAATGTACTTACGCACTCAATTTATGATACCAGGGGTCCTTACCATGGTTTTAGCCCACAGTATTGAGCATTGTGTCATCTATTAGATTCCGTCCAAGAATACCATCGACACTTGTATGGTTTTGGCTCATGGTATTGATGAAGGCTCAAACTATATAAGGAGCTGAAGATCATAGTGAAAAGTAAGTGTGCATGTGTATAGGTATTGAATGGATACTTCACTCTGAAGTATATCTGCGTGGAATGGGTTACAGTTTTTTGATAAATCTGAGATAATGATGCACCTATGGATACAGTGATGGATTAGGATCTTTAGACCTAAAATGACTATGAATTTGTTTGATCTGTTTGTGAGATGTTTAGATCTGTGATTTGGCGAATGTTTGCTGAAGTGAAGGGTATGATTTGAGTCGAATAATTGTTCTGAAGAGTTACACAACCGTGTAATATTTTCAGATATATACATAGGTTAGTCTCTGTAAAAGTGCGTATATACACAGGTTTGTCTCAGCAAAAGCGCGTATGGAATCTAGGATTTTGTTGAAGAATGCGGAAGGAAATGTCTGACCAATTTTACTGTATTTCTGTTGTATGTCAATGATGTCTTCATATAGATCTGGGTTATTTGAATACTGACCACGTTGCTAGTTGATTAAGTATAAAGTTCAGTGATTGGTTGATTGTTGATGATGCATAAAGGAAGGGCTTCTTCTTAAAAATGAATGATCAATCATATCAGTCCTAATGCATTTTTGATGTTTGTCAATTATGTCTTCATGTTGATCTGAGTTTAGTAACAAGGTCTGAAGTTGAAATTTAGTTCATATTGATTAGTTGAAAATGATACTTGATGATTCTAACTGAATAAGGGATCTGCAAATCTGAAAAGATGTATGACTGAAAGCCTTAGATCTGTTTCTGAGTCTGATTAAATTCTGGATATTCAACATTCTTAGATCTATACGTAGGTTGGTGTGCAGGAAAGCGTGTATACACACAGGTTACAGTAAAGTGAAGTAGCATATGCATTTAATGTGATAAATGATCAAGGTTGAAATTGATTCTGCATGTTGATTCAGAAGTTTGGATTTATTAATGTGTTATGGTTATAGTGATCTCACTGTTTTTTTTAAAGTTTGGGTTATGGCTATTGGTGTTGACCTATATATTGCGTTGTGTTGAAGCTGTTGGATCCAATGTGAAAATTTATGAAACTTGGTCTGCAGCCTGTTTGAGGGTTAAAGCCGTTAGTGTGGAAGTAGAAGCTGGTGTTCTGTTCAAGGGGTTGTAGCTCCCTTCCAGTAGTGGTTGGTAAACAAGATCAGGGGGTTGGAGCTCCCTTCCGGTAGTAGCTGGAGAAGGAGAGAAAGTTGTAGTCTTCTGCAGGTGGGTGCATGCATGCTGGTATGAGTCTACGCCAGTACAAGATTGTAAGCAGTTTTCTTTATAATAAATATTGAAGACAGAGACGACAACAACGATGGTTTTCTCCCGACTTGGGTTTCCACATTAAATCTTGGTGTTCATGTGTGTTTATTATGTGTGATGATTTATTCTGCTCTTACTGCACATGCTTACTGATTACTAAATGTCTGATGAATAAATGATGCACTGATCTACGTAAATATTTATCTGCATAATAATATCTCTGGACATACACAAGTTTCCTTAAAGATAGTCACGTGTATACGCTAGTTGGATTAATCAAAGTCGCGCATAGAAATCAGTAAAGAAAAAGTAAAAGATTATTGTGAGCTTTACATATTGATTCACCCCCCCTCTCAGTATTTTTCCCAACACATGCAACACCTTCAGTTGGGGGGTATGTTGGGCCTCCAAAATGTCATCCACTTTTATCCACATTTCCATCAATTTACCCTCATTCCGTAATTTTGTAGCTACATAACCCTACATTAAGTAACCATTTTCATGATCATATGGGTTTAGCATTATATTTTCTGAAGTCATTTATTTTAAGTATTTTAAGTGAATTTGTGATTAAATATTATAAAATTAACATGTTTTAGTATATACATAAAAGTGGTATAAGTTTTATGATATGGTAGGCCTACTTGAATATTCTTGAAGGGTCTTATTTGGCCATCCAACCACAAATTCGAATTTCAAATTCCAACTCATGAATATTTGTGGAAGATGTGGACCATTTAATAAGAACATTCAAAGGAGAAGAATCATGGATAAGAGAACTTTGAGAGGATATGTATCTTACATTTTTAGGAGTTTTGTTGTAACCACATGAGATAAATGTGGGTTTGGAGAGGTTTGAGGATCTATAGTTATTTTCAAATTTTGTATAAATAAGAGTGCATCCTTCAAAGGAGCCCAACTTTTATCCATCCATCCATTTCTTATCATTTATTCATTCATATCAAAGTATGATCTAAGATGTAATTTGTAAAGAGAGGGTAGAGAATTGAAGTGTTGTAATATCTTTTGGAGTTTTCCTAAAGCTTTATAAAATACATACTGCTTCTTTGACTGCCAAGATGTGATAATTGTTCGATGTGTTTGCTGAGGAGGAGGGCCCCCATCAACCACAATTTGCACATCTTTGTACATATTGGTAACATAGTGTAATTAGGTTATTTCATTTATTTTTCAGCAAGTGTGATTTTCTTTCCAACAAGTGTGACTTCAATTATGAAAGTGTGGTGTGATTTCATTTATGCAAGAGTGATTTCAATTTCATGCAAGTGTGATTTCCTTTATGCAAGTGTGATTTCATTTTCTTTATATTTGGTTTAATTTGGTTCGAATTAGATTGATTTTTTTTTTTTTTTGTAAATAATTTTATTTGCATTAGATTAATCTAATCTAAAAGATAACCACCTAGTATATATAGTACATGTATACCTCGTCAGTTTACGAAACCCCAGGTTGAAAATTAAATGACATGGATTTAACTCACGATTAAATCACCCAACAAGGTGCATAACACTCATTGAATGTGGTTTAGATGCTTTCCCTAGATTTTGTTGAAGATGAAAATGTTGCTAGTTATACAACCACAAATGAATTGATGACTGACTAGAGAATTGCATACATCATCCTCTTGAAATTTATTAGTGGACTTGTTAACTCAGAGAGCATGACCAACCACTTGCTGTAGCATAAGGAAAATATGGTTTGGTAAAGGTTTTCACAAAGTCTCTTCTCCCTTATTTTCTCTAGTGGAGGTGTTGCGCATATTTTTGTTGTGAAAGCTTTCCTAATTGATTAAGTACATTGGTGTGCTAGATGATACAATGCATTAGTTTAGTTAAATATACCAAACATCAATACATCTAAATCAATGATGCACCATCGTTGGGGTTTAAAAAAAGTACTACAATTGATTTTTCATTTTTACTACTTTTTAGTGCTTTCATACCCTCCAAATGTTAATGTTTTTTTCATTGTCCTCCACACCCCAATATCAAATGCTTCTAAGTTTACAAACTTGGTGCCTATTCTACCTTTGCGATAGATTGAAATTCTCAATTTAATTTAAATATAGAAATAAAAATAAAAAATAAAAAATCCCAAAAAAAAACATAGAGATAATTTTTCACATTTCCATGACCATAGCTCACCACTGACATAAAGAAAATTATAAAATTTTTATTTATTGATTTATTTTTTAATACACTTAAATTTTTTAATCTTTTATTAATTTTAATATAAAATTAAGTTATTATTCTTAAATATATCAAATAAATAAATAAAAAAGTTGATGTTGGGCCTTTTGGTTGCCAGAAAAATACTTCTACCAAAAATATGGAAACTTTCCTAATGGAAGATCTCGATAAGATATAATGTCATTTATTATGACAACTTACATTGGTACATGGGCACAATTGTCCCTTGAGATTTAAAATTGACAAATATGAAAATGATTTATTTTAAATAATCCAAGTCTAATCTATCAAAATATCTAAAATCTCATCTCACTAGTGAGCGAATATATTGAGACTAGACATAAGATGAAATGATTATGATTGAATATAGAGAAACAAATTAGTTATTCAATAACATAATAAGCGTAAATAAGATCATTATTTTTGAATAAATAGTTATTTGAAAAACCGACAAATGCACTCTCAAATTGAAAAATCGAAAAATTTAAATAAACCGTGCAACTGGTTTTTCACATAAAAGCATGAATGATAAACTTGTACACTTCACGATGATGTAGAAAAAATACAACCTTACATGCACGTAAACATATTTATTCAAAAATATCCAAGCTTCCACACTTCCTTTTTAAAACTAATAACAATGTAAAGGATTGAATGTCAGGTTTTCCAACACCCACATTACATAGAGAGAGTCCCCTTTTATAATTAACTTCAAATAACTCTATAATTCATTTGTTTGCTCTACCATAATTGATATTTTCTTTTGCCAACATAAGCTCCATTACTAATTTTATAAAAAATAGTTGGAAATTCCTCCAAAACAAATAAAATCTCATTTTAAGGACTTGAACAATTACAAATTTGTTCTTCGGAGTTTTCTAGCTCTATAATAAATTAGAATTTCCTATGGAAATATCCTTATTGGAATAAATATTCTTCATAGTTGGTTTTCCACCCGAATAATTTATACTTAATTTACAAAGTCTATTAATAATTAAAACTTAAATGAAATTGTTAATAATAAGTCAAAACAGTAAAAATAAAAAATTAACACTAAAAAAGTTTTTGTATTAAGGAAAAGTTTGTGCACTAATCACAATTATACTTTGTAAGTTACAATTCATAGATGTCTCAAGCTTCTGATGTTGTTGAGCTTAAGTGTATCAAAATTATTCTTTGTAGAGGATTACATTCATTTCTGACAAATCCTGGGTCCGTGGAGGTGAAGACCTTCTAATAGGAGCCTATCAAGAAACAAAATTTACATAACATGTTACTTGAGGGTAAAGTTTTTGGTGATTACAATAGTAGTTTGTTTTCTTCTTCCTGCTTTTCCATATTCCAATGAAACTCCGATAGTTGATCGCTATCAATAGAGGCCACGACAAATTGTTCATATTTCTAAAATTGGAACTTCATATGGTCTAATTATAGGTCCTTCATGTGATCATTGTAATTAGATAGAGTTGGGTTCTAATTATGAGCCATCAATTCTTTGGTGTAAGGCAAATTTGAGACGAGTGAAGTGCTAAAAAACATTTGGATCTTGTAGTCACCGAGAGACTCAGGCACTACGTATTAGTTATGAACCAAACAAGAACAACCTTCTAAATGAATTAAAAATCCAATTGGGCCTACCTCGAGACTTCCACCCAGTAACCGTGAGATCTAAAGTTTGAGCTTGACCTACAAAAGAGAAGGTGACCATAATTGGAGCTCCCTATCACAATCAAGGTGGGTCCCTTCAGTAATTATAATGAATAGATTTGAAATCAAAACATGGCTCAACCAATCAGGTCTTAAGACATCATTGTTTAGATTATATGATATTATGGAGGAGGAGCGACGATGTCTAGAGTTTTGAACTATCTATCTTGGGAAGGATGAATGGTGATAGACCTTGTAGCACAGATGGCCCCTCTATGTAGAGCCCAAAAAAAAAGGGTAATGTCTTAGGCAAGTTTAATAATTACATCGGGAATGTGATCAATGGACTTGGTTTTACCCTTCACGCCGGGATTAGTCGGGTTGTCATTTGTTTTGTGTTCAACTATGAAGTTTTCATTTATCTTTCTTATCTCTCAGTCACTGTTGCACGTGTTGTCTTCGGGATATCGCAGTTGAAGCGGTTACAGAACCAAATTTTCACCTTAACAATTAGTAAACGATGGTTATCCCTAAAGGTTATGTGGACCAGAAGACATTTTTTCGGTTTGGGGATTAGAGCCCACTCAACAGAACCTGGAGAAGGTTAAACTTCCAACTAGGCCTCAACTTGGCAAGAGAGAAGGTGCGGGATTGGAATGGAATTCTGGAGGTGTTTTAGGGTTGATGGAAGAGGCAAAGGCTTTATCCTGAAATGCGGTTTCCTGACACTGGTTTATTGGACGGAGAGGCGAAAGCGACATTTTTGGTAGGTCAAATAGAAGAGTTGACGGTGGAAATTTTGGTAAGCCCCAAAACCCCTCTTGTTGTTCCTGCCTCTGGTTTTTTAACAGGTGAATTAGAAGATATTGTTAAGAGCAGTGGTAATGGTAGAGATGAGGGTCTCAAAAATTGTTTCTCATAGGTTTTGGGGGCAGAAGAGCCAGGTTTGGGTAAAAAACTAAACATAACACAACCCTGCAAAATCCATGTTTCCCTAAGGGAACTTGAGTTCTCCGATTATTTCCCTTTAGCGAAGCAGGAAGAGGGGCAATGGGAGATCATGTTCAAAGGTTTCCCAGCCTTACAGGAAATTGATGCCCAAAATTACCAAGTAGAGTCAGGAAGGGAAGGGGATGATTTTATCACCACCTCATCTCAGGGCTTAGAGAATGCAGGGTTTTTGGGGTCCGATCCTCTGGGGTCGGGGGGGGAGGATACAATATTTCAATCATGTTTTGTTTGGGCAGTCATCAGACTTTGGTGTGTTCTTGCAAATAAATTGGGTGTCAGAGGAGATTATAGGGAAAACCATTGAGATTGAAAACAATGAAGGTGAAGGGATTCTGGAGCCCTTACTATATGAGAATAGGCAGTCCTCTGGCTCGAAGAGGAAGAAGGGGAAAGTGATTCGGAAAAAAGAAAAAAGAAAAAAAAGGACCTAATTTGATCCTTGGAGTAGACAACTAGATGGAAGAGGCAATGGAAGGCTCAAAGCGAATTCTGGTGGGGAGGACTAAAGGCAGGCAATATTTTGCAAAATATATCCAGGAATGGACATAAAAGGCATGGAGTGAAGGCCCAGATACACAGATTGAAGTAATTTTTTTGACCAGAGGCTAGTTTATGGTTCGGTTATCGGATGGTGAATTTGTGGACTGGGTAATGGATCGTAATTGGGGTTTTGGGAAAGCTCCGATATTTTTAAAAAAATGGACCCCTCTCTTTGATGCTCAAAGAGAGAGACTTGAAGAAATTACTGTGTGGGTGTGTCTTCCGGCTTTATCTCCACAATTCTAATCGGTGGATGTATTCATAAACTGGGAACCTTCCTTGAAGCAGACATATATTTTCTTTCGACAAAGGAAAGGAATGTTGCTCGCATTTTGGTCAGATTGGATACGAGAGAGGGCCTAGTGTTACACACCATTTTGTCACTGTCCCTGCAATCCCCATTTCGCCCATTGGAGGGTCATTTATGTGATCAATAAGCAGTGTCATGCCTTGCAAATACCATCATTGCATCCCTTGCCATGAGGACAACGTTCCTTCTGTTGACCATTTCTTGAGCAGACCACTAAAAACACCTGTTTTTGCCTTAGCGCAAGTAGCCAGTTACACGCCCGCGCCGAGCTGGAAAATTAACACTGAGCCTGCGCCAGTTGGTGCTTTGTCCCATTTAAGCACCCACGCCAAGCTGTTTATGGAATGTTTTAAAAAAATATAGGCCGAGGTTCTATTCCAACCACCTCGAGGATGAGTCATTGGGAGTGGTTGAACTGAAACAACCACAGACTCCCTCCTTTAGTTAGTAGTTTCCACCTCCCTTGGAACTCTCCTAAAGGATAGGACTCTCTCCCACCTTTGTAGGGATCCCAACCTCCTCTTCTCCTCTATAAATATAGCCATCTTCCATTGATGTGCTAGTTGAACAAATAGTTGAAAAAGTTAGCATAGGAGGAGAATAAATCATAGCTCCGGGAGAATAGTGCAGAGTGTGATTGTTTGTGTGTGTTGAGAACATAATGAGATCTTGGACCTTTGTTCATGAGGGTGTGACAAACGTGCTTGGATACAGACCTGCCGAAGGAGAGCCTCAACATCAAGGCTTGGTTGTAAACTCCCCTTGTCTTTATCATAATAAAATGCATATGATGTTTATCTTCCACTCTTGTTTACATTTATAATGAGATTTCTAGCATTCATTGATCAACTAGATAGGTTATAATTGTTTTATGTTTGTCATGGTTTTATGCTTGTTGTGGTGTCTTGAATGTCTGTACAGGTAATCGAATGTTGGTAGCAGCGTGTATCGAGTTTGAGAAGAGCGACGGATCAAGAAGCTTTTACAGAAGACGACAACATAACATCAGAACAGGGTAGGCCATCTTCTTTGCTCTGAATTTCATTTACAATCTAGGAAGGTAGATGTTAGTATGTTACCGTAGTTGCTAGACCCACCCTAGGGCTAGAGGGATCGTCTCTATCCGCAAAGGGGATTTACCTGGACAACAAATTGGCGACTCCACTGGGGAGTTTCCTTTGAGTTTGTCACTCTTTGAGGTCTTAGTCATTTGACAGATTTAGTTGAACGACCATTTCCCTGTTTGTTCCTATGTTTTTCATCAATTACGATCTTTTAGTTTTTACTTGAAGTGGTGAGTCTGGTCTTGGTTGTGAGAAATTCTTTGTTTTTTCTTGTTCAGGCATTGGCGCCTTTATTTTTCTGACAGTAGTGTCAATTGACGCTAGTTGTCAGTTAGCAACCTGCGCCAATTTGCCATTGGCGCTAGTTGTCAGTGAGCAAGTTGCGCCTGTTTCACCCACAAAATTCGTGCCAATTTCAGGGTGTGTTAAAATTTGAGGTTTTTTCCCTAAATCCTTCACCAGTGTGTCTTGCCCTTCCCGTTTTTTTCTCTGTATGATTTACACGTTCTCCCCTTTGCTTGTTCACTTGTGAGCATAGATTACATTGCTCATTGTTCAGCTGAAAAATCTTCTTTCTATGATTTCTTGATGTAAAATGGAATGAATGCCTTGTTTTGAGCTCCTGCTTTGGAAGTCCGTTTTGTGCTTGACTTAATATGTCTTGTAGCCTTTTGAGGAATTTCGTTACAAAGTGTTTAAAACAACGATTGCATTCTTAGTGTTTGTTTGCATCTCTTTTTCATTCATCCTTCATTAAGAAAATTTGTGTTCATTTAGTTTTCTTCTTAGAGTTTGCTTTTCGTTAAAATTCATTAGACCACATTTCATTGAAAAGTCTTTTTTGAGATCCATCATTGAACTTAGATTACATTGTTTAATGATTGAAAGCTAAAAATCGCATTGAGTGCATTCTCTTTCATTAAAAGCATGCATTAAGTAGATTTTCATTTCATCGAAAAATGGGTTGATTGCATTCTCGTTCTTTCAAATGAAAAAGGAAATTATGCATAGATTACAATTGCATAGTTTTCAAAAAAGAGGATTTTGCATAGATTACATTGCATAATTCGCATCATTGAATGTCTTAGATTACTTTTGGATAGTGAAAGTCATCTAGTTTGGAAAAATTTCGTTTGCAGTGTTGTTGTTTGTTGCATCATTGTTTGAAACTCTTCCCTTAACTAGATATCATTCATCGAATTGAAAGATTTCTTTTCTCATAGAGCTGCATATAGGAGATTTTCATATGACATGCGGTAGGGCCTTGAAACCGAGACATAATCCAAGATCAACGTTAAAATATTTTTCAATTAACCTAAGGCAACATTGAAACCTAACGAAATATTCTAGTGGTCTAAGTTAGAGACGTGTTTTGGCGTCTTAAAACCTATTAGCTGTCGTTTTCCATCTGGCTCCAGACAGTGCTAGTACGGACTTGTGCTCCTCGTATCGTCAAGTATATAAAGGGAGACCCCTCTAGGTTGCAATCCTTTTATCCATAGGAAGCCAAATCTGCCGCCCTGTAACCGTGATACACCGAACACAACATTCGGGGAGATTACCTGCACGTACATTAAGTCCTTGGTCATTTCTCTTTCATTTGATCACCAAGGTGTATATGGCAGTTCACGGAAACCTGGCTTACCCTCTTGCTTAGATTACCTGAGCAGTGATTTTTGATCTTTATTGACTCATTAAATTTGAAAAGATCATCGAGCTCTTGTCCTTTCATGCTCGTTTCAACCTGAAAGTGATAGAGTCACCTTTTGCCTATTTCTCGACTCTTAAAATATGAAACGACATAGTTTTGTTTCAATGTCTTAAAATATTAACTGCCCACGAAATATTCCTGGTTAAAGCTATATTCCTTAGTGTTTTTTTTTACGGTTGCTTCCAATGGAAACTTTTCCGGAGTTTTCCAACCAAGGAATCCCCTCCAAAGGGAATACTGGTCCTTTTCATACTTTTGGAAATGTTGGTGCTCCTTATATGGCAACATTATCCCTTCCTGGGTTAATTGTTGGTTTGCCTGTTTGGTTATTCTCGACCTTTGTGGTCTCGAGTGTTCCGTCCACTATACAACCATCTCCTCCACCTGAACAACATCATTTTGATTCTAAAGTGGACCTCTCCCCTTCTTCGCTTGTTTCTTCATCCTCCTCTTCTAATTCACCTGGTGAAAGTTTGGATTCTAGTAACCAGGTGGCTAAGAAGAAGAAGAAGAAGATGAAGAAGAAGAAGTCAGATAAAGGAGAGGCTAGCTCTGCGGCTATTGCGCCTAAGAAACCATCCATCGATAAACCATCCAACCTTCCACGGAAAGTAAAATTCCCTTGCATGTTGTGAAAAGGTGACCACCTTCTTCGAGACTGCCCTGGCATTCCCAAGGTACTTGAATTATGGTCCGACGGTCGTCCGCCGTTGCCTTTGGCTTTCGGAAGTCATATTGGTAGCACATCTTCGACTAGTGCTGATAAGACTCATAAGAAATAGGGTAAGATTACCAATCCCCGTAAGTTGTGTGAAGGGCATCATCCCATTCATATTTGTCCATACATGGAGGAAGCCACGAGAGTGCTGGATGACTCTACTTTTTCTACACCTTGCCTTCCGGTTGGTTACCAGAAGTTTTCTTTGAGTCCTCCGCTAGTTGATTCAATGATTGGTCAAGAGTCATCTTTGGTTGATCCCGTTCCCTCGGAAATTCAAATTCATGAATCCATTCCCGACCAACCATTGGTCGTGGAATAGGTTGATCTGGTCCTGCCCCTGGTTTATCAAGTCTTTTCCTTCGAGAGTGAATCTCATCCTCCTCAAGTTCTTCTTGTTTCTTCAGATTCCTCGGACTTGGAGAACTATTCTCCCATCCCTATAGTTCACGAAGTTGCTCCTCCTACTCCCATGATGGAGGTCTAGGAGGATGCTCCTCTTGCTCTGGTAACACTAGGGGAAAACCATCTCAGTTCGATGGTACCTCCTCCAAGTAGTTTGGTTGCTTCCTTCGATTGGAGTCGATTTGCAGGATACCGCCTTCCTTCTTATGTGCTTTTTGAGATCCCAGTACAGACCTTTGATGTGGTTGTACCTAGCACCATTATATATGAAGGCACGTCTATTAGTATTCTGTGTTCCACTACTTGGCAAGCTTTTGGTTCTCCACTGCTTATGCCTGTTACTCAGAATCTATTGGCTTTTAACAGAATAACTAGTCAACCATTAGGAATCCTTCCGAAGTTGCCTGTTACTTTGGGAGGAAAAACAGTCTATATAGACGTGATGGTTGTAACTCCAGGCCCCTTGGATTTTAATTTACTCTTGAGTCGCGACTATACTTATGTCATGGGCGCGGTTGTCTCTTTCCTCTTTTGTGTGATTTATTTCCCACACAAAGTTCGGATCATGACCATTGATTAGCTTTCATTCTTTGGTCCTGACATGACATCTGTTCCACCACCATCCCTTCCGGGTATTTATCCACCGGTTGTATCTTCTCTGCCATAGGTTAATTATGTGGCTACCTATCCCATGCCCGCATTCAGTGATAGTGCCATTATGCATCGTGTGCTGGGGGCATTGGGTCCTAATTTTCAAGATGTTGTTCTCCCATCAGATGCGAACCTCTTGGAATCTCTGACTTCTTATTCGACATGATGAGTTGTCTTCGAAGCAGAGTTCATTTTCTTGTGTCAAGCTCCTTAAAAATGAAACAAGGACATTAGAGCAGAGTTCATTTTCTTGTGTCAAGCTCCTTAAAAAATGAAACAAGATCCTTGGAGCAGAATTCGTTTTCTTGTGTCAAGCTCCTTAAAAATGAAACAAGATCGTCGGAGCATAGTTCGTTTTCTTGTGTCAAGCTCGTTAAAAAATGAAACAAGGTGTTATAAGGATGGTTTGTCTTCTATGCCAACTTCGTTAAAAAATGAATTAGGTCATGAGGATAGTTATTTTAATGTGTCAACCTCATTAAAATTATGAAACACGTTCCCGTTCAATTCGAGTCTTTGATTAGATCTCGTAAAATCCCAGTTGAGTCTTTCTCTTGGTCTCATAATTGAACCTTCATTCCATCCATCTATCAGTAACTATCAGTCTACTCTGGTGAATGCACTGAAGCTTGGGGGCCATGTACCTCGAATTGAGTTATCATGCTGGGGGCATGCAAATATTTTTTCAAGCATAGTTTATCTTTGTTTCGAGCTTGCGTAAAAATGAAACCAACTTGAAGCATAATTTATCTTTGTTTCAAGATTGTATAAAAATGAAACCATTACCTCTCGTGATTGCCATTTTATCATCCCGTTTTGCTAGATGAACCTTGGTTTTCTCATTTCATCGTCCCCATCTGCTTGGCCGATCATGCGCCTTCACTTGATTGTTTTACCCATTCTTGAGGAACCGCTGCAATGAGTGGTCTTGTTAGCCAACCTCTTGACCTTTATCTTGTTCTGAGCAGTTCCACCATCATCAGAACCAGTTGCTACCCTTTATACCACTCGTTCCTCTAGGAGGAGTCAACTTTCAGCTCTTTTCTGACTCTCAAAAATTGAAAAGATTGCCGAGACTCTTGTCATTTTGAACTCGTTAAATGGCTGCGAAATGATATCTACCCAGTATACGTTTACCCCTTTTTCGGGCTGGGATAGATTATTTACGAAAAAGGAATACCTTAGCCTATCGCGACTAAGAGTTTCTTTCATATATTGTTTTCTACCTTTTCGGATCTGAGGGACTATTTATGAAAAGCGACCTGCTGGAGTTTTATTTTTCACTTCTTTTCAAACTCTCTAAACATGAAAAGACGCTGAGTTCTTCCTTTGTCAGACTCGTTAAACCCTGATGACATTGGAAATCGTCACCATGACGTTAACCGAGTTCCTCCTTCCTAGGGCTCGTAAAATGTACTAGGTTGGATTTGTCCGAAGGACAAACTTATATGACAAGCATATGCTATCCTCTTCAAGCTTGTGTAAAAATAAAGAGGTACTCGCCAAAAATGGTGGGGGAAAATGGAAGTTATTCGTCAGTTGTGTCAGCAATATGTCACTCTTGAACATGACACTTGTCTGCAGTTCGTGTTGGGTTGGGATATATTCACTCTGTCACTTTGCCTCCACGGGTTTGGGAAATCCGTTTGCCTCTCGTTCGATTACAAATCTTGTCAACATGACCTTTGATCCTATTTGAGTCAAATGCTGCCAAATTCCAGAGTCGTGTCACCGATATGTTCAAGAGTAAATCCTTTTGCAGTTTGTACATTCCCTGATCCTCTGTTTCAGTCTTGATTCACACCCATATTACCTTCTCTATTTCGTGTCGATGATGTGGGATTCATTATGACCCTCCTTCGACGGATCGCTTCCTGTCGACTTCAGCTCATTATCTGGGAAGTTGATCTAGAGACTCCTTTCTGGTACCTTAGAGCTTGCATGCCCTAATGACAAGTTCTTTGCATTCGATGACAGGTTCACATCATCGGACTTCGATCGGGTGATTTCACGGGTGTTCAACTTCAGCTCATTGTTCACATTTCGTGGATTGTACTAGTTGTACCTTGAGAGCCATTATAATTATTGGTGGTTTCTCTTGCACTTGTTAACGGTTCACATCATTGACTGGTAATCAAGTGATTTTTCTAGCATGTTCGACTTCAACATGTCTATTCACATGTTGGAATTTGTACTTTGATTGGGTGGTGTTGGAGTGTAAGACCCTGGGCTTCGATTACAAAAGTCTAGGTTGTGAGGTGTGATGAGTCATTCATGATTATATACATGATTCTTTAGATGGATGGTTGCACCCATACCATGGATCTATTTCATATGATCCCTTCATTCGGATGGCTGCGTCCATGCCAAGGATCCATTCACATGATCATTTTTCTTGATGGATAGTTGCGCCTATACCATGGATTCATGTATTTTTCATCAGAGATTTTAGTTATGTATATGTATCTATGCTTGATTTGCAGGTCTCCCAACAACAACGTTTGGTTCCTTGCACTTACTTTTAAAGCATTTCACCCCTCACTCATGTTCGGACTTCATACTTTAGGGGGCATCCGTTACACAACATTTTGTCACTATCCCTGCAATCCCCATCTCGCCCATTAGAGGGTCATTTTTGTGATCAATAAGTAGTGTCATGCCTTGAAAATACCATCATTTCATCCCTTTCCATGAGGATAAAATTCCTTCTATTGACCATTTCCTGAGCAGAACACTAAAAACACCTGTTTTTGCCTTGGCGTGAGTAGCCAGTTACATGCTCGCGCCGAGATGGAAAGTTAACACCAAGCCCACCCTAGTTGGCGCTCTGTCCCAATTAAGCACTCGCGCCAAGCTGTTTATGGAATTTAAAAAAAAAATAGAGGCGGAGGTTCTATTCCAACCACCTCGAGGATGAGTCATTGGGAGTGGTTGAACTGAAACAACCACAGACTCCCTCCTTTAGTTAGTAGTTTCCACCTCCCTTGGAACTATCCTAAAGGATAGGACTCTCTCCCACCTTTTTAGGGATCCCAACCTCCTCCTATCCTTCATAAATATAGCCATATTCCATTGATGTGCTAATTGAACAGATAGCTGAAAAAGTTAGCATAGGAGGAGAAGAAATCATAGCTCTGAGAGAATAGTGCAGAGTGTGATTATTTGTGTGTGTTGAGAACATAGTGAGATCTTGGACCTTTGTTCATGAGGGTGTGACAAATGTGCTTGGAGACAGACCTGCCGAAGGAGAGCCTCAACATCAAGGCTTGATTTTAAACTCCCCTTGTCTTTATCATAACAAAATGCATCTGATGTTTATCTTCCACTCTTGTTTACATTTATAATGAGATTTATAGCATTACTTGATCTGATAGATAGGTTGTAACTGTTTTATGTTTGTCATGGTTTTACGCTTGTCGTGGTGTCTTGACTGTCTGTAAAGGTAATCGAACATTTGTAGCAGCGTGTATCGAGTTTGAGAAGAGAGACGGATCAAGAAGCTTCGACGGAAGATGACAACATAGCATCAGAACAGGGTAGGCCATCTTCTTTGCTTTGAATTTCATTTACAATCTAGGAAGGTAGATGTTAGTATGTTCCCGTAGTTGCTAGACCCACCCTAGGGCTAGAGGGATCGTCTCTGTCCGCAGAGGAGATTTACCTAGACAACACCTAGCCAACATCATGTAGATTCAGGTTTAGGCGTTGACATTTTTTTAAATAATTGACTACGAAAAACTACCGTTCAGGTGCCACCGTCATCATAAGCATGTTCACCTTTCAAGGGACTGTCCGTTGGGGTTTAGAAGGCAGATAAAAAAAATGGGAAAAGATGTTTATGGGGAACAGGCTCAGGAAGAAGTGGAAGGGATGGAGCAGCTAGAGGATGAAGGGGCGAAACAAGTAGAGCTACCGGTTCAGAATGGAGGTTCAAAGTTACTAGTTCATATGGAGGTCCAGAATTTTTCAACAAGCACCACTCTCTCTGCATTTTGAGCTATATTTTGGGAGATCGAAGTTCTAAAATTTTTATTGCAATAGTTGTTGCATGAGGTGTTGCCAAGAGAAGAGCAAGTCAAAGTTTGTTTTGCTGAATTTTGTTGCTTGGAGAAATTGTATTAGGCCTAAATCGAAGTATTTCAAGCTAGATCGAATTCTCTACCTCAGGATTGAAGTATCAAGAAGAAAGGTCAAAGATTTAGGTCAAAGAAACTACATCATAGTGTTGCTATTGCTGCCATATTTAGGAAGGATCACAAGGAAGGCTGACTTGGTGTAGAGGAAGTTTGGTTCAAGGTCTAGAGTCGCAAGAATCACTATTGAAGGAAAAACTACTAACTGGGTTTTGACCAAGAGTGGGGTTTTCCCCTGGCTACTGGCCTACATCTGGTGTCCTTGATCTATGTGTATGTGATTTGATATTTTCTTGATGAACTAATAAGAAGAATATAATAAGAACTAAAGAATTTCATAAGTAAATAATCAAGAACAAGAGGATCTTTCTGCCTTTCCGATTATATAACATGAACAATTATGGACATTGTAATTGAAAATTTTGAAAGTCAATAAAAATGGGGGGAAGAGAATGTTGGCCTCTAATGTTACAGTGTTAACAACTAATTCCAGGGGACCAGAAGACTTACCAGACAAATTCTATGAGGAAGTAGCATTATCACCTGATAAAGGTTGTGAAAAGGCTCGGAGAAGCAATTCTCGCTCACCTCCTATCCTTGTAAGCTTGAAGATTGAAATATTTGTGTGAGATTTCTTGATGTCTTCCACTATTTTATAATCCAATATTTCATATGCAACATACATTGCCAAATTGTCTAGAGGAGTGACTTTGTTTGACACTTCGGGCATAGTAGACTTGCTTTTTCGATTGGCAGAAGTGTTTTTCGTTGTAGCATCATTTCCAAACTTCCTATGAATGTTATGAGTGGGGTCGACATACAATATGATTTTTCTTAACAGTTGTTCCTTCAATTTATGCCTCATTGTTGAACCTCAGAATTATCCTTTCTCTGACATCCTTTCTCCCCTTTTTCCCTTACTTTCTCATAAGTTCATATACTCCAATCAATGATAAATGTCATTTTTTGTCTCAAGGAATGCATTTAAATGATTTCCATGTTATATTATGATGTTCTTTCTATTCAAATGGATTTTTGTAATTTGGCTATAGAACGCAGCCTATTCTGCAGCTAATCGTTGGTTTCGCAGCTACTTTCATGGTCTAACAGGTTCCAAGGATCAAATGGAGAAATGATCCACATGGGCATTTCCAGAATAATCTACACATGGATTTCGTCCTATCTACTTGACCGAGATCGATAGAAAAGGATGCCTAAGATCATGGTCAAAGTCTGGTCAAAGGACGTAAGCCCAGAACAAAAGGACTCTTGATTTGCTTTATCGTAGCAAATCAAGAGTTAAACAGTCAAACTCCAATTCTATAATTCAGTTAAGATTAGCCACTTATAGGAAAAATGAGCTCATAACAGTTATGTTTGTTTTATTTAAATATCGGTTGTATAGAACCGAGATTAAAGAATTTTTTGCTGAAAAGTTGTGTATTGTTTTAAAACTTTGTTCTATTATAATACAAGGATCGTGTTCATGGTACCAGTGATTGCTTAGTGCGAATATAACCAACTAGGATCTCAACCAAATATGTTGTAGAGGGCCCCTGTACAAGAGGAGGTTTTTCGTTCATTGTTTTAGTTTAAATTCCTTACTCTGTTTTGTCAATTCTGTTTTCTGAGTAGATTAATATTACATTACAGTTTTGACCAGTAGCATAGAATTAAATCATGAATGTCTTCTTAGCATCAATAGAATAACTGTGTAATCATTGTTCTTCAAAATACATTTTGTGAGAATAAATATATCTATTTTCAAATTGGATTAAGTTTGAAGCAATAGAGCTCACAATTATCTAGTTTCCTTTATTGTTCTGTTATTTACTTTCTTAGATTAAAAATATCAATTAATTGTATCATTGGATGTTCTTAAAATTCATTTCAAGAAGATGATTTTATCATATTTCTAAACCGAATGATTGAATATCTAATTCATGCAATTATTGAGTTTTCCTCTGCACACTTTATTTGTTTTTCTAGGACATTAGAAACTAAGGTATAATTGGTTACTTACACATCATTTCAAGAGGATGATACTTCATATTGAATGCTGGAGTAATCAAACATACATTAGTTGTTTACAATCAATTGAGATTTAACTTTGTATGCTTTCACATTTGCTTTTAGATTCTCATTTAATTGTATCATTGGATGTTCTTAAAAGGTCATTTCAAGAAGATGATTTTATCATATTTCTAAACTGAATGATTGAATATTTAATTCATGCAATTATTGAGTTTTCCTTTGCACACTTTACTTGCTTTAATATAAAATTCGAAACTAAAGTATAATTGGTTGCTTACACATCATTTCAAGAAGGTAACACTTCATATTGAATGTTGGAGTAACTAAACATACATTAGTTGTTTTCTTTTGAATCTGATTTCACTTAGAGTAACATTGCAATTTCAATTTCAGTTATAAGATTTATATCCATGGAATAGGACTAATGTTAAATTAGAATTCATTAGAATAGATACTCCTTTTTCAGGTCATATTTTAACCAGTCAATAATCTTTGATTCATTTTTATGCAAATTAGTTTGACTTAGGAACACTTCATTTTCTTCCTTCTTAAAATTCACTAGGATTCATTTGATTTCTTTCATATTTTTAGATTAACACTCTTAGATATAAAGAAAAAAAACCCCAAAACAACATAAAAATACATACAACGAAGTAAGAAGAAGGTTAACTAAGCACATATAGTACACCACACTTCATCAGTTTACAAAACTCAGTTGATAATTTATGTAAGCAATTTAAGACATTAAATTGACTAAACATTTTGGCGTCGTTGCCGGGGAAGTGTAATTAGATAACCTCATTTATTACATCTAAAAAAAAATGATATGCGTAGAGAAATAGATTCTAGGGGTAGATTCATAGCTAGAGGAAGGAGTTTAATTCCTACAACACCACTCACTCCACCAAGACGAATGAGTGATACACCTCCATCTCAAACTCATATTCCATACTTCACTAGACTTAGACTTCCTGAAGTCCTAAGGTCAGAAATCCAATTGGGAGGATCTCCTACTTCATCCACTGAGGCAGTCTTAGACGAAGAAGATCCTAGATCTCCAATAGAAGGAATAACATTTTTCAACTCTATAGGGAAACATATTTTAGCTGAAGAATTATAAGTTCCTTGTCGAGAGGAAGAGGAAAAACCTTTCTTCAACATACCATTGATAGAAGAACTAGAGGAAGAGCAGTTAACCTTGCACATTGAATCTTGTAATAGCTCTGAATAATCTATAATGGAAGGAATAGGAGAAGGAGGAGAAGGAGAAGCATAAATTCTAAATGGAGAAAATGTAATGTTTGGAGGAGGCAGAATAAATAAGGAAATTGATTGTTAATTTGGATTCCCTATAGTTGATGGAGAGACAAATTCCACAATTAAAAATATCTCACCTTCTGTCCTCCCAAATTTTCATGGATTAAAAAGTGAAGATCCTGAAACCTTTTTGTTTGAATTTGAAGTCTTGTGCAGAACTCATGATTATTTACAAGACTCTAAAAAACTTAATTTGTTTCCTTCAACATTGAAAGGAGAAAATTTAAAATGGTTCATGGTTTTAATCACTCAGTCTATCAGAACATGGAATGACATGAAGAAAGAATTTTTGGAAATGTATTTGGATTATTGCATACCCATCAATCACAAGGATGAAGTATTTAAAATGATGCAAAAAGAGGATGAAAATTTGGAGGATTTAATTGAAAGATTCAATTATAACATAAAAAGAGAAAAAATGGATTCAAGATACTTTAAAAGCTCTTTTATTAAAAGCCATTAGAGATGAGTGGATAGACATCCTCAACATGATGGGGAAGGGGGATATCTCTCAACTCCCATTACCTGACATTGTTGAATTATGTATTCATCTCTCAAGAGGAAAAGAAAAAATTGGGAAAAGTCCAAGAGATCCTTCTCTTGCTAGAGTAAATAAATCTGCAACTGGAACAGTAAGTAGGGAAAAATTTAAAACAGATATTTTAGGGAGTCTTAGTGAACAGATAGACACCCTTAAATTACAAAACAAGCAGAAAGTCAAGACTGATGCTTTAGCTATTTTCTGTCCTAAACGCAGAAAGAAGCATGCTTTAAGAGAATTTCCTCTTGATGCAAAAGTTATAGAGACTTGTATGATTTGTTCAGAAAGTCATGAAACTAAGAATTGCCCTTCAATTCTAGGTCTTAAGGCTATTTTTCAAGAATAAAAAAATTCAAATCCAACAGAATCTCTTTGCTTTTTCTGTAGAAGACCATGGCAGGGGCCACAAACACAAGGCTTTAAAAATAAGATGTATACTCATCCCCCACCAAATAATTGGAATTCTTGGCAACAACCTTGGCCTCAATCTCAATCTCAATCTCAATCTTGGGCATAAGGAATGAAAAATACCTATGGAAGATTCACTCAATACTATCAATATCCTCCATCATATCCAAACTATCCTCCCCAACAAATTCCTCAACAAAATCAACAACCCCAACTCCAAAACCAAAATCCACAACTTTCATTACCATTCCTACAAAGACCAAATCAACTACCTGCCCAATCATTACCAAACCCCAATAATAAAAATCCTCAAAATACTTATATGATAGAATGACAAAAATTTCCAACCTACATGATTACTCCTCTAGATCTCAATGATGTCCAACTTAGATCTGGTAGGATACTAGAAAAGAAAAATCCTTCTGTAGTTATTCAAGAACAAGATAATTTTGAGGAAGATTCTTTACATCCAAATAAATTTTTTGAGGAAGGAACATCTCTTCAAAACCAAAATTCTGAAAATGAAAAACAAAAAGAACCAGTAAACTCAACTCCTATCATAGAGAAACCATAAGTACTTACTTCTAAACCCCCTTTTCTTGAAATATTACAAGTTGATAAAGGGGTAGAAAAGAATATTATGTTGCCCAATTATGATTTTCTAGATGAATTGAAAATGTCTGCATCAAAAGCCCTTTGTTACAGGCCATTAAAGAGATTCAAATTCTAGCCAAAATAATAAAAGAGTTGAGCATGAAGAAACCAGGAAGAAAAACAAAAGAAATAAAAAGAATTCAGCTAGTAGGAAAAATTGCAGGCATAATGATGGGAAAAATTCCCATACAAAAATATTTAGATCCAGGAAGTCCAGTTGTAAAAACACATATCAATGGTGTTGAAATTCCAAATACATTGATTGACTTACGAGCAACAATAAACATCATGAGAAAACAAACCATGGAACAAATCAAACTTCCTAATTTTTTGTATACACCTACATTACTGCAGTTAGCAGAAAGATTTGTAATCAATCCAGATGGTGTATTAGAAGATATTTCAGTATCTCTAGACTCTTGGGAGTATCCTATTGATTTTATGATCTTAACTCCTAAGAACAATCTAGGAGGACATCCACTTATATTAGGAAGACCTTGGTTGGCTACAACTGATGCTTTCATTAGCTGTATATCTGGTGACATGTATATCTCTGATGGTAACTCAACAAAGAAATTCACTCTATATCGTCTAGCAAAAACAATCACAGAGTTAGATGACAAAGAATGGATTGATGATGACAATGATATACAACCTCTCTTTACTATTTCAACCATTAGTGAAGATAGTCAAATCTTAAATTCAGTAGAAAACTTTGAATCATCCTCAGAATATGAACATGATCAATTTCAAGAAAAATTAAATATTGAATATTTTTCATCCATGCAGATGTCTCTTCATTCTATGGAAGAATTTGGTAGCTGTACAGCTGAAATCTTTCCAGGAAAAACTTTGAACATAAACAAAAACTTGGAGAGATTACAACAGGAAAAGTTAATCAAAACATTATAACAACATTATTTTTCATATGCATGGGAATACACTGACATGAAAGGAATTAGTCCTAATACTTGTATACATCACATCTATATTGAGGAAAATTGTAAACCTATTAGACAACCTCAAAGAAGGATGAATCCAAATCTTAGGGAAATTGTGAAAGAAGAGTTGCAAAAATTGTTGAATATAAACTTCATTTACCCAATTTCAGACAGTCAATGGGTTTCCCCTTTAGTGATTGTACAAAAAAAAAATGGTAAATGGAGGGTATGCATTGATTATCAAGAATTGAATAAAGCTACCCTAAAAGATAATTTTCCTTTACCCTTTATAGATCAAGTATTGGATACATTAGCAGGTAATAAGTATTTCTCATTCTTGGATGGTTTTAGTGGTTACAATCAAATTCAGGTAGCACCTGAAGACCAAGATAAGACCACATTCACCTATCCATGGGGGAATTATGCCTACCGAGTACTTCCTTTTGGATTGTGCAATGCATCTGCAACATTCCAAAGGGAAGTACTAGGAATTTTTTCTGATCTAATACATGATTGTGTAGAGGTGTACATGGATGACTTTACAGTTTATGGGAATTCATTTGAAGAAGCCTTAGAAAATTTGGAAAATGTTCTTAAAATATGTAAGGAAGCAAACCTTTCACTAAGTCATGAAAAATGTTTTATGATATTTACATAAGGGATTGTTTTAGGACATCACATTTCAGGAGATGGAATTAAAGTTGATACATCTAAAGTTGAAGTCATCTCCAAACTATCAATTCCAAGTTTTCAAAAGGATGTTAGAAGTTTTCTAGGATTCATAGGATATTATAGGAGATTTATAGAAAAATTTCACTAAAATAGCATCTCCACTCTTCAAGTTACTTACCAAATATTATGAATTCAAATGGAATCCTCATTGTCAATTGGCATTTGAAACTTAAAAAAAAAAAATTTCTGAAGCACCCATCTTAAGAGTTCCAAATTGGAAACTACCTTTTCACATTTCAACAGATGCTTTAGATATAGATCTAGGAGTTGTATTAGGACAAAAGGATTTGATCCCCTATGCCATCTATTACACAAGCAAAAATTTGACTCCCACTGAGTTAAATTACACTATAACTAAAAAGGAATTCTTAGTTGTTTTTCATGCTATCAACAAATTTAGACATTATATTATAGGCTATGAAACCTTTGTTCATACATATCACTCTGCAATTAGATACTTAATGAATAAATCTATTACTAATGGCAGAGTTACAAGATGATTATTACTCCTGCAAGAATTCAACATCACTATTCTAGACCGACCTGGAAAACAAAATATAGTTGTTTATTTCTTGTCTACAATTCAAAATATCAAAAATGACACTCCAGTTAAGGATACATTTACTAATGAATATATTTTTTCAATAACTACTAAAACTCCTTGGTTTGCAGATATTGCTAATTACTTAGTCACTGGAAAATTACCTTCACATTTGTTTCCTACGGAGAAAAGAAAAATTATTCAAATAAGTGCAAAGTACTCATGGATTACTAATCAACTGTATAAAACAGGTCCATATCTCATTATCAGAAGATGTGTTCGAGAAGATGAAATGCCTAAAATTCTTAAAGCATGTCATGATGAACATTTTGGTGGACACTTTGCTGACAAGAGAACAACCTATAAAATCCTTCATTTAGGATATTATTGGCCATATATCTTTAGAGATACCAAAGAATATTTAAAAAGGTGTGACAACTGCCAAAGAATAGGAAAACCTGCTCCATCAGATGAAATATCATTGCAACCTCAAGTACTCAAATAACCATTTTAAAAATGGGCCTTGGATTTTGTTGGACCAATCAATCCACCATCTAAACAAAAGAAATATATTTTAGTATGTACTGATTATGTCACTAAATGGGTAGAGGCTAAAGCACTACCTTTTGCTAATGAACATTATGTAGTTAAATTTCTTTTTGAGGATATCTTCACTCGTTTTGGTGTTCCAAGAGAAATTGTGACAGATCAGGAATCCCATTTTACATCCAAATTGGTGAAAGAACTTGTGGAATATTACAAGATCAAGCACAAAAATTCTACTCCTTATCATCCACAAGTAAATGGTCAAGTAGAATCTACCAATAAAGTGATTGAAGGAATTCTCATTAAGACTATACATCTACACAGAAGAGATTGGGCATAAAGGCTTCCTGAAGCCTTATAGGCCTACAGAACTACATGGAGGAATACAACAGGACATATTCCCTATGAACTTGTTTATGGAAAACAAGTCATGTTCCCTATAGAATTTTAGATTCAAACCTTCAAGATGGCAGTCCAATTGAGACTTTATTTATCAAAAGCACAAAAATATAGATTGGAGCAACTCAATGAGCTTGATGAAATCAAGTAAGATGCAGTTCAAAGAACCAGTATAGTCCAGCAGCAAAGGGCTAAATGGCACGATAGATATATTAAGGAGAAGAAGTTTTAAGCAGGGGCTTGGGAAATTTTGTTCAATTTAAAATTCAAAGATTTTCAAGGAAAGTTTCAGACTCATTGACTTGGGCCATATGAGATTGAAAAAGTTTTTGACAATGGAGCAGTCAAGATAAGGAAAATTGATGAAGAAAAGGTACATCTTCTTGTGAATGGTCATCGGTTGAAAGTATATCATAAGCCAATTTCAAGAGAGGAGTTTATCAAGATTTTCCAAGATAATACTGATATGAAGTTAGTGAAGAAGATTTCTTCTTCTTCACTAACTTAGCTTTTATTTTTCCTATAAAAAAAATAAAAATAAGAGTAAATAAATAAATAAATAAAATAAAAATAATAAAAAAGTGTATAAGTATGAAAACCAGTCAATGATTGGCATCCTTATACATAAAATACAGGGTGAAAATCAGAGATTTATGACATCCTATATTTACCATTTCTTTTCTGGAATAAGCAGTAATACAAAGCTACACTCATATTCCATTTTTTTGCAGCTCATAATCTGCAGTTTCATTCCATTCCACAGTCATATTCCATTTTACAGTTACATTACATTCCACAGTCATATTCCATTTCATGGTTACATTCCATTCCACAGTCATATTCCATTTTATAGTTTCATTCCATTCCAAAGACATATTACATTTTGCAACTGATTCCATTCTGCAAGCTGACTCCATTCTGCAAGATGATTCCACACTCTACAGCTGATTCCATTCTGCGGCTGATTCCATTTTGCAAGCTAATTTTACATTATGTAGTTGATTCCAAAGTCTGCATGGACATTCCAATTCATTCTGATGCTTTGAAACATATGTACAACCTACTAAAAATGATGAATACAGGAAATTGAAGGACTACATTTGAAGACCAACATGCTAAAAGGTACCTTAAGAATCAACACCAAAGAAACAACAACGAAAATGTTAGTTCTAAAGGTCACATTGCAAAAATTTATTTTAATAGCAAGGTCAAAACATTAGCATGCATAATATGGATGATCATATGCTACCTTGACATATCATCATTTGATTTGATTGAGATTTACATCATATCATAGATTGGCCACATCATCTGCATTATGTTTCATAACAATCCACAATAGACTCCCCCATTTATGATTAATAGTTATGACCTGTTGACGTGAGATATCCGTCTACGTTTCTTCAAAACCCCAATCCATATCACTTATTTATTCCTTCAAACCCTCGATGCCTTTCATCAAATCCATAATCCAATTCATTTTATAATAGAGATGGATAATTCTGAAGGTTAGACTCTTCATAATAGAAGGCATGGGACTGATAGTCAGAACAAAACTGGTGGGAACAAAATATATGGAAGGATATCCTCAGATCAAGGAAATGTTGCAGAAATCTATATGGCTCAAATTCATAGAGAAATTCGATGGTTTTCAAAAAGAGATCACAAAGTCTTTTGCTAGGTCTTTTGATGGCACATAAGTGGAAATTAGAGACATCAAGTTCACAGTTATTGAGACATTCATATCCAAAGCCAGGGTTGGCGAAAGGTGGTTCAAAAATAGGGAATTTCACAATGAATCATGGAAATTTATCCTCAAAAACCCAGGTATGGATATCCCCAGCTCAACACTTAAAAATAAATGGAGGAACATGCTCTTGGTTTTACAGAAATTTATCACCTGTGAAGGAAGGTTTGGCTGCATGTTTGTATATCATATTCGATTGCTGATGAATTTCTTAGAGAATTGTGAAATAAATCTTCCCTTCTTTTACCGAATAGCTTAAAAATAATGTCTACAAATGTGCATAAGAGAATACAGTTTATAGATAAAATTATGCACCATCATGGGTTGATAAAAATACTTGTTGAGTTTCATTGAAAAAGTATAGGAGATTCCTGGGAGATTTTTTTATCAGAAACCATTTCCAAGAAGTACCCGAGCAACCTAAAGAAGACAATGTTAGATAGAGAAGAAGGAAGAAGATTGATACAAACATTGAAGACATACATGTATCTTCATTTCAGAAAAATGATGAAAAACTCATCTCTGTAGAGCTAACAAAGAACAAAAAGCAAAGTAAAGTCAAGACAAGAGGTAAGATAGAAAGGAGGATCAAGGTTACAAGTGAGGAAAATGTAAATCCTCTACAGCTCAAAAGGAGCTCTAGACTCCGAGGTTCGATGAAGAAAACACTACCAAAAGAGACAGAGTTTATAAGTTCAGATGAAGAAACTCCAATACCATGTACTGTCGATATTTCTCCTCCACATAGTCCTAAAAATTATCCTATTCATAATTTTGAAGGTAGTCCCAGCAGAAAATTTCCAGGCATAGACCCAATACAACAAGAAATATATCATTACATAGAGTCACTAGAGAAGAGAAATGAAACAGTGAATCTAGAACCTCCTATCAATCCACAAGAACCTCTAGTTGATACTCTCAAATAGGAAATTTATGAACTAGAGATATTGAATAGGCATATTAAACAGGAGAATGAAGCCTTGAAGTAGCATAACAAGTTGGAAAAGGTAATTAGTGACAATACCATTCTACATTTAGGACTGTGGTACAAAAAGAACAGGAAGTTAAAAAGAAAGAACAATTCACTAAACAAGGCAGTCATTAATCTCAAATACAAGCTCCTTATGAGAAATCCCAGGATGACAATCACTTCAAAGAAAAGCAAAAGAAGGAAATTGGATGTGTTAGCATAATTGTCTGAACAAATGCATTAAGAGAGGAAAATTCACATTTTTGGTAAATTGCACGAGGACATGCAATGAATTCTTAGTGGGGTTATGTTGAACCTCAGAATTATCCTCTCTCTGACATTCTTTCTCACCTTTTTCCCTTACTTTCTCATAATTTCATATACTCCAATCAATGATAAATGTCATGTTTTGTCTCAAGGAATGCATTTAAATGATTTCCATGTTATATTTTGATGTTCTCGCTATTCGAATGGATTTTTGTAATTTGGCTACAAAACGTAGCCTATTCTGCAACTAATCATTGGTTTTCTAGCTACTTTCATGGTCTAACATGTTCCAAGGATCAAATGGAGAAATGAGCCACATGGGCATTTCTAGAATAATCTACACATGGATTTCATCCTATCTACTTGATCAAGATCGATAGAAAAGGATGCCTGAGACCGTTGTAAAATTCTGGTGAAAGGACGTAAGCCGAGAACATAAGGACTCTTGATTTGCTCTATCGTAGTAAATCAAGAGTTAAACAGTGAAACTCCAATTCTATAATTCGGTTAATATTAGCCACCTATAGGAAAAATTAGCTCATAACAGTTATGTTTGTTTTATTTAAATACCGGTCGTATAGAACCGAGATTAAAGAATTTTTTGTTGAAACACTGTGTATTGTTTTAAAACTCTGTTCTATTATAATATAAGGATTGTGTTCATGGTACCAGTGATTGCTTAGTGCGAATATAACGAGCTAGGATCTCAACCAAATCTGTTGCAGATGGCCCCGGCATAAGAGGAGGTTTTTCGTTCACTGTTTTAGTTTAAATTCCTTGCTCTGTTTTGTCAATTCTGTTTTCTAAGTAGATTAATATTACATTATAGTTTTGATCAATAGCATAGAATTAAATCATTAATGTCTTCCTAGCATCAATGGAATAAGTGTGTAATCATTGTTCTTCTAAAAACATTTTGTAAGAATAGATCTATCTATTTTTAAATTGGATTAAGTTTGAAGCAATAGAGATCACAGTTATCTAGTTTCCTTTACTGTTCTGTTATTTACTTTCTTAGATTAAAACGATCAATTAATTGTATCATTGGATGTTCTTAAAAGTCATTTCAATGAGATGATTTTATCATATTTCTAAACCGAATGATTGAATATCTAATTCATGCAATTATTGAGTTTTCCTCTGCACACTTTACTTGTTTTTCTAGGACATTAGAAACTCAGGTATAATTGGTTGCTTACACATCATTTCAAGAGGATGATACTTCATATTGAATGCTGGAATAATCAAACATACATTAGTTGTTTACAATCAATTGAGCTTTAACTTTTTATGATTTCACATTTGCTTTTAGATCCTCATTTAATTGTATCATTGGATGTTCTTAAAAGGTCATTTCAAGAAGATGATTTTATCATATTTCTAAACTGAATGATTGAATATTTAATTCATGCAATTATTGAGTTTTCCTCTACACACTTTACTTGCTTTTATAGAACATTAGAAACTAAAGTATAATTGGTTGCTTACACATCATTTCAAGAAAGTAACGCTTCATATTGAATGCTGGAGTAACTAAACATACATTAGTTGTTTTCTTTTGAATCTGATTTCACTTAGAGTAGCATTGCAATTTCAATTTCAGTTATAAGATTTATATCCATGGAATAGGACTAATGTTAAATTAGAATTCATTAGAATAGATACTCTGTTTTCAGGTCAGATTCTAACCAGTCAATAATCTTTGATTCATTTTTATGCAAATTAGTTTAACTTAGGAACACTTCCCTTTCTTCCTTCTTAAAATTCACTAGGATTCATTTGATTTATTTCATAGTTTTAGATTAACACTCTTAGATATAAAGAACAAAACTCCCAAAACAAGATAAAAATACATACAACGAAGTAAGAAGAAGGTTAACTAAGCACATATAGTGCACCACACTTCATCAGTTTACAAACCTCGGTTGATAATTTATGTAAGCAATTTAAGACATTAAATTGACTAAACACTCATTAGATCGTGTTAAAAAACCTGACCGTGTATTCTCAACTTATATCAGCTATTTTGATTCTAATTTGGGGCCTCATTCAGTGGTGGTTCTTAAAATTTTTTCTTTTCAGAAGTGAATACACAAGTAAAAGTATTCACTGCATGTCCAATACCCGTAGTCTCTTCAGCCGCAGTGGATACTTCCTTTTCTTCCGTTTTCTTAATCTACTCATTTGAAGGTATTATGTCAATAATGTTTGCAGCCAGAGCATTCATGTTGTGGTTCCATTGTGGGCATGACTTTTCTGAATGATATTCTTGATGAAAAGAACAATATTGGTCCATGCCCATGCTTTCAAAATTCAACACAACAATCAAGTTATGTGCAGACTTAGCTGGATGATTATTGTTTTTGTTGTTATTCCTTCTCATGAATTTGAACTTGAGAGGCTTGCTACTGATAGTGGTATCACTTGTCGTTTGTTTTAAATCTTCCAACTCATTAGACAGATACTTGAGGGTCCTATTCAAGCTTTCAATGTCAATAACTTCTTTCTCCTTGGCCTTGGTTGAAGAGGCCTGAGACCTTTTACCAACTTTTCATGGAGTCTTTAGATGATTTTTAATCAACAATGACTCCAATAGCACACAATACCTTTCCAACTATGATGGTTTCTTCAAAATTTTGCGCCAAAGTTTCTTTCACAACTCTCTTCACAAAATGTGAAATGATTATTGGTAAGGCAGAAGTGTAGTAATCAATAGTGATTGAGTCATGAGGATTCATATCCAGGGAAAAATTGTTCAATATTCAATTGAAACTCTAATTGAAATCCTTAAATTTCTCCTTTCCCCCCATCTTTAATTCCATGACCCCTTTAATAACATGGTTGGGGTTTTATTGTCAGCAAAATTTTCAAGGATAAAAATTTTAAATTCCCTCCAATTATGAATTAAATCTACGGGAATAATATGATACCAAAAAATTCTCTCCTATCTAAGGTATTTTTGATGCCTTATAAATCGCTGCATAACATCGGGGATAACCACCCGGTCAGGGACTTGAAAATCGTCCCTTTTCCGTTTGGAATAGTGGCTCTGACTGGAGATGATGGGAAAAATTTACCAATAAATATAATTGGATGGATGGTGGTGTTTATAACTAATTGTGACTTGATGAATGGTAGTGACAACAAGCTGAAAGAATATATATACCTATCTCTATCCCGAGATTAATTATGTTTTTTATATGCGACCTTGAAAGATGATCTTAAGTGTATGAGAATGAAGATTATCAAACACTTAAAGAAATGAAAAACAATTAAAATTAATTAATTTGATTAAATAGCTAATCAAATTAATTTATTAAGCTTATATCACATCAAATAACTGTATGTCTTGTATAAATAGCGAAAAATGGCAATCTATGCATGTTCAATAGTGAATTAATGCAATATTGTATTAAAAAGATACATATAACAAAACATTAAAAACAAATTTAACTATCAATCACATAAAATAGAAAAGCAATACAAAGATAGAAGTACCATGTATATCTTGACTCTACTCATGGAAAAATAGTCCTTGGTCCAGTATTTTCTATTAAGATAACTTCAAGAGTACAAAAGTGCAACTTATCAAAAGCCTTCTTTACAAAATTTCAGGACCCTTTCTTAATTGACGTGAAAGGGTTTATATTGTAATACTAGAAATATAAAAATAGAAAATACATAAATTACTGAGAAGGTTTAAACAAATCTCCTTAAAATGAGTGAAAATAAGACAGAAATAGAGTTTGTTGGATGACTCGCTCAGGAGTGCGATGTTGTGTCCTTTCCCATTCGTTGTTCAAGTTGCTGAATATCCAACATTGGTTGTACTTCAGGAGGATGCACTCGCGTGATGCACAACTTTCCAATGTAAATCACATCTAATAGAGGTGGCAACATATGGGATGAGGTGTCAGTTAAGCAGCGCAACATCAACCACTAATTGTGTGGCTTCACCAAGTATTTCCAATATTTTTCCCATCCAAGCTTTGATAACTTCCTGATGTTTTCATCATTTTCCTTTAACATTTATTGCCATTGTTTCATCAAATATTTAACATTAGGGAGAGAACCAGGTGGATAAACTTGGATTAGATTGCCACCAAACAAATTATTGCTGACAGTTTCAATAATGTTGTTGGCCACATCCCCTGCTTTGTATACTTCCCTCTCTACCTGTTTTAGTTGTAAGTCCCAATCAGTAAATAGGATTTCCTTTTTGGAATCCTTAATTCTGGGAAGATTTTCCTTTCGACCCTCTGCATTGTCTTGCCAAGTGATGTATTTAGTATTTTTTTCATCAATGTCATCGAAGTTCATCCTCAGGTTGGCCGATTTATTCATCAGTGAATCACTTTTATCACATGGATAATTTATGGTCGTTAGATTTTGACAAAATACTACCTGTTGTTGAGCCAAAAATGTATTGATTTCCAAAGCTTCCTTCTTGAAATCATCTATCTTTGGGTTATTCTTCAATTGTTCCACTGTGAAATAGAGTTGATGAATTTGAGCATATTTGACATTGATGTTAGATTGATGTTGTAACTTCAATTGGTATAAGCTTTGTTGAAGTTGTGAAATTGATGCTCGACACTTTGTTTCTCTGTTAGGAATTCGTGTTCTAACTAGAGAACTATTTCATCCTTTTCTTTAATCAGTTGTCGAACTTATGTTGCTTTATCAATTGTTATAGATGCATAATCACCTGCAAAATGTGTCAACCTTGTTAGATCCTCAGATGGATCAGCTTATGGATCTTTCCATACTACTTCCATGGGTACATCGCTCGAGACCAAAACATGTGATAAATCAACTCTCCTCCTCTTTCTTTGTTTTCTCATCACGACCCGATGTTTGAGATTGTAAAAGATATCTAGAGGAGGGATTTCTTCTATTTTTAATAAAATTTCAGATGAAGGGAAGGCCGGGATGAATTCAATTCCTTCTGTAATGAAATCCTTATTAGTAGTCCCAACAGTGAGCGGGCTATGATTTTTGTCCTTAGGCTGGTTGACTGTCTCTTGAGGATGAATGATTATTTCCTCTTGTTGATCTTTAAGCTACTGGTCAAATTGATCCAAGACTTTGTCTAAATTACTGTTGAATGCTAGGTTACTAGACTTCTCATTTGTGGATTTAACTTCTTTTTTTCCCGATAGGACTTAAATATCCTTGGGAGACTGTTCTAAATTCTACTCTTTCTATGAAATAGGTTGAGATACCGTTAAGGTATCAAGAGGAATTATCTCCAACCTTTTGTTCCAGTATTCTTTAAACTGAGAAAGTTGTTGAGGATTAAGATGAATTTTTGCTAATTTTTCAACCCGTGAAGAGGTCTCAGTAGATTCAAACAAATCATCATAATCATTATTTTCATGGAAGAATTTCCTGATATTTACTTGAGAAGTGAAGTTTAGAGCCACTTGACTTGGTTCAAACTGTCTGTCGAGAACTATAAATAACTTTAAACATTGAATTTTATTGATTTCCAATCCAGTATGCTTATAGTTATCCAGTGCATAAACACCACAATGAATAGGGAAAAAAGGCCATGAAGATTTCTTGGCCTCTTTAAAGGATTTAGTCAATCCACGTTCTACTGTTTGATAAGAAATTTCCCTTTCCAGGAGCTTGTCTAGTACATATAGTGGGAGTACATGGGGCTTAACAAGGCTTCCATAAAATCTGACATAAGTACAAAATTATTCCCCATACTATTTTCCTACGGCCGTGAAGTCATCTCGGGCTTCTTTTTACGGTCTTGGCGATTTCTCATCAAAAATAGCTTGATGGAGTGGTAAAATGACTCCATGACAAATTTTGTAGAAATGTGATTCATATTTGGTTTCGTAGAGGATATTCTGGTAGACATGAATAGGAGTAGGGTCCTGGATGGTCCATTTACATCCCATGGTTGGGAAATTAGAAGTAAAACACACTCTATCCATGATATAAGAACTCATGAAAAATGGGGGAACTATCTTGGAGGTAAAAGAGCAGTTCTTTCTATATTGAAGGATTTGTGAGGCAATATTGTTTGACATGATGGTGCTCCAATCCATAATGTATGATTCTGATGTAGCCTCCATGAGAGGGACCTAATCAATTGGGAATTTATTTTTATTAGGGGAACCAAAAATCCTACACATCATAGCAGCAACGTAGTAGTAGGGACCAACCAGAGAAGAAACATAATACATACCCTTATCATCATGTTTGTGCTTGTTAGGGTTGTGCCTCCATTGCCTTATCGGGTATGATTGCAACTTGTTCTCCTTTGCGAATTTCTCGAGGAAGCTCTTTTCATATACCTTATGTGGGTTAGGTATATGATACATTTTCCTTAAATCATCTACCTTAAAATACCCTATTACTGTGTCTCTTGGGGTTAGGAATGTCCTGTCGCCGATATTGAGATTATCAATTATCCATTTTACCATATCAGTATATGGAATAATTTTTGGTTGAGTGGAAATTATGTGAGGAAAGGAGTTAGCGACCTCACTGATAGTGGCTTCACAGCTTGAAGGGGCATCGACTGTGGCTACTCTTTTTATTATCATGGGTTTCTCATCTTCGAACAACCTGTACATGGATTCCCATGAGGAGGAACCAATTTCTAGAGCACATGTTGTGTCAGAGAACAATGGTGACATCTCTGTTACTTATGAAGTGGGAGGGGTTGGGTTTGGAGGAGCCATGGGTTTCTTTGCCTTCTTTGGAGCCTTTGACATCTTAGAAGAATGTTGCTTTTCTTGACTAGCCTGTATTAAGAAAAATAGGGAATGAAGAACAATACAAACAATGTGGGAGTTATTCTTTAGCAATAAGACTTGAGTTGTAAGTGGGCATAGTAAATGGTACAAAAAGGGAATTGTGATTTTCGATTTGCGATGGATAACGTGGCATTGAGTGGGTCCTACCAACGAATCTTATGAAATAACAGTTTTCGGGGAGATTTTTCCTTTGTTATTTCTTTTCTTTTAAGTTTGAAAGCTTTTGCACCTTTTATACCTTGGCTACATCGCATCGCAACTTTGCATGGGAATGATTTAAGTGCTACTTGTTGGATTTGCGATATGCGATATGCGATGAAGGAGTTTGTATGGAATTCCCGCCTATGTCTTTTAGTCAATGGGACATGAATAAATACTTCAAATACCATATTCCTATCTTATAAGCAATAAAGTGTTTTATTGTTTCAAAAATTTTAAAGGGTCCCCATTATTTTCTAAGGAAATCTAAACATAAATAATGGGGGTTTTTGAATAACACAACAGTTGGCGATTTACTGGAAGAACCAGTTATCTCTGATTTAGAAAAAAAATAATGAAAATTTTGGAACTTTTAATAAGTAAGAATGATTAAGGAAATGAAAACTATTTTCAAAATATTCGGATAAGTAAAATTACTCTGGATAATAAAAACTCATCTTATTGTAATCTTTTAAAAACCTTTTATAGATGAAAATCTTTAATTATCTTTTATCAATCAATAATAAGTTATAAGGATAAAGTAGGGGGCTTTTGAAACTTAGCCTTTTGATGTACTCATTTTGTCATAGGTAGAGCCACTATTGCTTGCAAGCATTCATAGCCTCGATAGGGTTACCTTTTAACCACCAATGATCCAGTATCCCATCCATTTAGTATTGAAATCCTTAGAGATAAATTCAAAAATATATATTTTGTTTTATTTTTATTATTTATTATTTTTTATTCTTAAAAAGCCATTGTCCTGGTTTGGTGGCCAGAAAGTGAAAATTCCATTCACTGGTTGTAATTGAGCTAAACAAGTTGGCTCATGATGAGACCCCTTGTCTTATGGTTTAAAATAACAATAAGCCATTACCCTAGTTTGATATTCAGTAGCGGTAATGTTAGCCTATTAATTCCCTATGATCATGGTAAGAAAGCTCATGATGAGACCTCTTATGTTTTAAGTTTAATATATTTTTGAATTACACTCTAAAAATATTATATTAATGGATGGGGAGAATCATTGAATCCTCAAGAATTTTGGATGACAATTTAGAGTTAAAGATTCTTTAGCTACAAATTTGTCTATACTTTGTTAAAGAAAACCTTCCTTGACTGATAATAAGATCAAAAGACTTTATAAAGTTTGAGTTTTAAGAGAAATTACAACTTCAGTGGAAAGGGATTTCAGAGTTTGATGATATTTATCCAATTTTTCAATTTTGTAATCTGTTCTTTGAAAATTCCTACTTTCAAAGTGAAAAATCATACAATGATTAGAGATGTTTTCCAAAAATCTAGAAGTATGTTATTTAACATTATTTTCTACAAATATAAATATGTAAATGGAAATAACTATATATTTACAATAAAATATTTTATTATTATTATTATTATTATATTATTTTAAATATACCCATTAATAGGAAGAGATTCTCTCTTTCCTTGTAGATCTTGTACTATAAAATTTCATGGGCCTACTTGTTTAGCAATTTGAAATGGTCCAAGCCACATTCTCTGGAATTTGGTATGCTTACCTTTTTCCTCATGTGCCTTGTCCCATTTTAGGACAGGATCTCCAACTTGTAAATATTTTTGGGAAATCGAACTTGCATTAAAAGAAGTTTTGACTATCTGTTGATGGTGAGCATGTGTTAGCTCGGATTTTTCCCTTTCTTCTTCTAACTTATGTATTTCAGAAATTCTTATTTGCAAAGAAGAGGAAGGTGTTTCTTCAATGAATTGAACTAGGGCTAGCGAAGGAATGACTAGATTTGATGGAAGGATAGCCTCTTTCCCATATACCATATTGAAAGGAGAAGTTCTTATGGAGGCATTCTGGGTTATTCAGTTAGCTGATAGAGCGAAGGTTAAAGATTTGTGATAATTCCTTTGGCTCTGATAAAAAATTCTTTTAATAATTATTATGAGGTTTTTATTGGTTGATTTTTCCAAATCATTCCCTTGGGGATAGTAGTTAGTGTTATCACTCAGTAATTTCTCTAGGTTCAAGAGGGAACTCACCAAGGTAACCACAAACCTACTTCAAACTCTAGGATCTAGCCTTCCTAAGGTTTAGAGAGGGCTCTCTCTTTAAAGTTTAACTTTGTTTTGATTTATAATATTAGGCTAGTTATGAAAGGACAATTTGGTTTTGGTTTAAAAGGGTTTGGTGGGAAAAAATCACTTGGAGGTAAAATAGAGAGAAATCTACTTGTCCATTGGGCTATGGAGTCTAAATCAAGTTAGTAGCACTAGAAATCAAGGCCAAAAAGGTACAAATATATTCAGGGCAAGATAGATAACCCTCAGAGATTTTGGAAAGTGGTTTTTTGTGAGGTGGTATGATCAAGATATCCTTTTATGCGGAAAATGGAAGTAGAAGGCAGAGGTCAAACGGGAGAAGGAGCAATTAAGGGTTCCTTGCACCGGAAATCAAAAGAAAACATTAAAATGGCAACTAGCTAAAGATAGGGAGCACTTGACTAATCCTGTAGTAATACTCCTAGTTACACATTCAGACAGAACAAACATAAAATGAATGCATAAAACTTAGAAAAGGAAATAGTGACAAGTAGGAAGTACTTCACTCATCAGATTATCACAAGGATCCTGAATTATGATGCCAGTCATCTTGCCCAGTATGCTACTTCAAATTAAAACACACAATAGCCTCCAATGTTAAAAAAAAATGTCTATAATAAGTCCAGCAATTTTATTCCACACTGACATACTTCAAAGAGTGAAGTATTTATACAAATTCTAAACTAGAATATCTTGAAAAAATATCAAAATTGGTTTACAAATATCTCCAAATGTTTTACATAAATAGAAATTAAGCAAAGGACACTCAAAACTAATGCATATATTTGGCACTATTTTTTATGGATAAGTGATGAAAAAGAGGAGAATTCGAATTTGATCTCAACTCTTAGTTGATGATGTGGCATTCAAATCACTAACTGTTTCCTTTCTTTGTGCATTATGCTCCAGCAATTCTGCAAAGTTGGGGTTCAATGATACCTTTGTATTTCTTAATCTAAAATCGATATGTAAAAAGTGAAAGAGGTTATTGTAGATGAATATGTTGGTGAGATAAAAGTCTCTAAATTTCCTAAATTTATGCTCCAACTGTTCACAATAGGCTCTGGAAAAAGATGTGTAAAACAGAGTTTTACAGAGTCTGAAAAATAGGCTATAAAGATGCACATGCATCTTTCATTATGTAATACCTGTGCACAAAGTGAGATAGGTTTTTGTAGAAGGATCTCTTAGGAACAAAAACCTCCTTTAGTTTTTGTAATATGTATTTCTTATTGGCCACAATATTCTCTGCAAAATGACGACTTAACAGGAATTTTCTGCAAAACGTGCTTTCCAATATTGTTTAATATTTCCCAACCCATAATGGTTGTTATAAAAGTGAGAGAGGTTTTTGTAGTTGGACATATTAGGAACATAAAACTCGTTCATTTTTGAAAAATTCATCTTTTATTGGTTGCAATAGTTTCTGCAAAACAATGACTTAAACAGGAAATTTTTGCAAAAATGTTCCTTCTTGTTATGTCTTCATCTTTTAACCTTTTTGTTCTTTTAACCGTTTTTACTTTCACTTTGGATAAACTTAATTGTTGTTGATGAAAGTATTTTCATCTCTATTAACCATTACTGATTTTTTTTTTACTTTTACTGTTTCACCTTGACTGCTTTGTAACTTTGTTTTAACTTTCACTCTGACTTTTACCTGATACACTTTAACTCTGATGCTCTTTGACTATTATGTTTCACTGTCATTGTGAATTTTGATTTCACTTTTACCATTCACTGTGCACATTTCATCATTCTGATTTCTCTCCGACTTAATTTTATTCTTTCTTTGTATACAAATTGTTTGTTGAATGAAGCTTTTGAATTAAAATCTGAGAATTTGGAGCCAACAATTTTTTTAACTAGTATTGAAACTGTTGGCCCATTTTTTTATTCTAATAATAACTTGCAAAAATCAAACAATTTGTTAATGAAACAGAGGTCTGCAAGGAGGTGATTGAAGGCTTTTGAAAGACCTGTGGAATGAAATATGTCTGTGGAGGTTTAACTCTGTTTTTTAGGAATTCTGGCTTCTTCTGTAAGATTAAATGGTTTACATAAGTATTTTCACTTTAACAGAGGATTGACTGAGCAAATTTGGCCAAGGATAGTCTCTTTTTGGGTTTTTTGCTCAATTAGGTTATCAAAGAAGTTCTGAGGTTTTGAAAAATGCTATAAAACAGAAAAGAGGGGTTTTCTGAATTTCTTGTCAAATTGATGGTTTAAACAGCTTTTTTGGAGCGGCGCACAGCTCCTCAATCAGTCTTTAGGCGTTTATTTTGGTAACTGCAAAGGTTTTGGGCGAAAAATGACAATCAGGGCTTTAAAAGGATTTATATAGAGCTTTTTAACAGTCGAGAGTCAGTGCAGAAGGGTTAAAATGTGCAATAATGAAATAAAATGAATGTTTTCAAAGGTTTTAACATACATTTTGGTCGCATTTACTTAGCATTGAATTCACATTACATCAGGCGGGAGGCGGTTTTGGATTTAAATGCAAAACAAAACAATGGTTATCGCGCAAGGTTCAAGTGGTAAGCTGTTTGGAACAAAACGCACGCGATCGAATGAACGAAGGCCACGTGGAAGGGAATGGTCCGAGCGAAACCGTCCATTTCGCATGCATTTGGAGCTCGGGCGGTCAGTCACTTTTTCTACGCGATATCGTGTATCAGCTGTTGGATTTGGTAGATCAAAGCGAAGGGTCAAGATTAAATGGGAAGCTGCGATGAAGGAAGAGGTGGGATCGGGGCTTTCATATGTGCGCGCATATGGGTAAAACATAGGTTTAAACCTTTATGAAATATCTACGGGTAAAAGGTTTGATTATATAAAGCGCATATTATAGGTGGCATGGGTCAATTATATAAAGCGAAAAGGCTTATATAATATGGAGGGGATAGGCATATGGGTGAGGGTTTAATTTATTTAAAACAAACCTTAGTTTATTTCAAAGAAAACCTTGAGTTATAAAGTATGCGGGGGGTAGTATAATGTATAGTGTTTTTAAAACATTTGTGAACTGTTTTAATAAAACAAAATACGGGTGCGGTATATTATTATATAGTTTTTAAATTTCTTGAATAGTTTAAAGACCATAGAGGCGGGATATTTGATTTAATGATAAGTTTTAGACCAAAGGGTGTATAATTGGGGTTTTTTTTTATTTAGCACATGGATAATAAACTTTGGTATAAAACATTATAATAATGGGTTTTTGGGGTATTTAGATATAGGGAATTAATAAGTAGGATAGGGTATTTTGTTAGGGATTTAATAAAATAGGTTAAAAGTTAATATGAAAGGGAAATGGAATGTAACACAAAATACATAAAATCACTAATTAAATTGTAAAAGCTAAAGCATTGCTTATCTTTATATTATTTCACCAATACTTAGGATAAATGTAGTTTTTAGGGTTTTATGAATATTTCTAAAGGGATGAAGTTAATTATATGGGATTTTAATCTTCAATAAGTAAGAATGTGTCTTTACTTAGGAAAAGGGGTTATAATGTATGAATGAAGGATGAATGATAATAAATGTGGATTTAACATAAGAATTCAATATTTTCAACTAACCAGTCATCGAGCCCTGGGTTCGGTCCCAAAAAAAGTCAGAGAAATGCTCTAAGCCCATTTGACTGGTGTTAGTGTCAGTTTTGTCATACTGCCATCAGTGATAAAATTTACTCTTTTTTATTTGCATATTAGGAGTCCCATACTATAAATTTTCATCATTCCATTAGGTCATGGATTCATTGATGGTAGTGGTCATTTCATCATTTTTCACTCATGTGAAAACTTGATGATTCTCCTCTCTATGGTCTTTAGTCATGATTCACTTTCACTTCGCAATTCATGTTATTAGGTCATAGGGTTGGTCTCATTAGGTTCTAGGGTCTCACCATGGTCAAATTAATGAGGAAAGTGTCAATAAAAGCAGCAAGGACATGAGGATGCCTAATAAGCTCAAAAGCATGGTATCTGGAAAAATCAAAGAAGTTGTTCTTTTAGATGGATGTAATTGCCACCTTAAAACATGTTTTGAGGTGAAAACAGGGTACTTTGTTTTGATTATCGTATTTTATGTAATTTTATGTCTCCATATGTAATAAGTTGAATTGCAGAAGCTGCTATCTCCATAAAGCCAAAGGGGATTTTTCTCTTCCTGATTTCCAAAGATGTTCTCTGCAGGATTTTCAGTGTAAAATCATGTTCTAAGTATGTTCATCAAAAGGAGCCCGGAAATAGCTTTCCAATGATATATTATACTCCCTAAACAAATTTCTGGATTGGAAGATATGCCTAAGGGAATAAAAGCCCCCAAAAGCCTAACCCCGCCCTTCTTTTCCACTTGGTCCCTTTAAACCCTATAAAATTTACCTTTTTTTATATAGTTTTTGGCCTTTACCGAAAAATTCCTTGTTCCTTTGAAGAGGATCCATCTGCTATGCCCTTTTCAGCTCCTCACTAGTCTTAAACACTCCATCATCATTTAAACAAAGTTGTTAAAATCCCTGCCTACCTTGCCCCATAGAATACCCTGTATCTCTGATTTAATTCCCCAGATTCAAACTGCCCAACCCCATCTGATCCATACAACCCAGAAAATTGATAAAACATTTCGAGCTACTATACCTAGCCTAAATCAATTTGCAGTTATATTTCATTGAACATTTTTCACGGAGAGAGCCCTCTCCTGACCTTGTAGGGCTAGCTACAAGGCTGAGCGTGGTTTGAGGTTACCCTGATTTGCCTTCCTTAAGCCTGAGGTTCAAATTAGGTGCTAACATTCCTGGCGACCATACTGGGGTCAAAAAAAAATATCATACCTTCCCTGGGAAAGAACGACAAAGTTTAGATCTGATTGTTGATGGTGGACAACAATCGGATGCATATGAAGGCTGAATCATTCACCTGATGACTCCATTCACTGAAAGATCCAAAAAATCAACACTTCATGGTGACTCCACTGCAGGAAGATCAGTAGCTTTAAGATTTTTAAGATGGCAAGTGTTACAAGAAGATATGCTCCCATGAGCCGAGATCACATTCCAGGTTTCCCAAATAAAATGCCTAAGGTAGATTGGCAAAGGAATTTTCCTATGTTCAAAAATTTGAAAGGTAATAATGCTTCTCTTCATTTGGTGAGATTTCACATGCATGTGCGTAAATTAAAAATTGATTTCCTTGAAGATTGCTTGATGAAGATGTTCATGGCTACTCTGGAAGATGAAGCTCGATCTTGGTATGAAAGTCTGCCACCTGCTTGTATTTATTGTTTGAAAGATTTTCATACCATATTATTGGAAAGGTATAAAGAATCTTGTCCATCCTTAATATTAGTTCATAATTGTTGCAAACATGTTAATAGTTTCATTGAAAATCTTGAGAATTTTTATGGAGATGATGAATTCATGGACGAAGAAATCATGGAAGCACTATATGAAAATCCATTTCAGTAGCATACAGAAATCTTAGAGGATACTTATCAAGATCAGCAGGCTGAAGATCTTTGTACAACTGAAAATGATGGAAGACAAGGTCTTATTTCAGATCTGATTGGAATAAAAGATGATATGCAGGAAAAAGAGGTTCCAACCTCAGATTGTGATGAAGCCAAATTGGCTAATCCAGATCTAGATTCAAAATGTGATGAGGAAGAATATGTTGTTCCAGATCCCATAAAGAAGAGCTCTATTGTTGAGGTCACCTCAAATGAAGAAAATAGAGTTATAGACCTAAGTGTTCTCATCCCATCAGAAAAAAGTCTTCACGAGGAGGTAATCCATTCCCTTTATGAAAAACAAGAAGAGATATTTGTTCGAGTAAGTGAAAAAGTTTCTTTGGATGAATCTTTGGTAGATGATAGAAATGTCAGTTTTGCATTTCAAGAACCATCTGAAGTATTTTATGTTATGACTGATGAATGTGATAAGAAACATGACAATCTGGTCGCCATGTCATATGAAGATGATCAACAATATATTTAGACTACAGAAGACCAGAGCATTCAGAACTTCCATTTAGATTCTTCTTCCTATGTCTCATGCTTTGAAATGTTTTTTCAAGAGGAAATCTGCTCACCTACTTGTTCAGAATTTTTTGAAGACCAGGAACACACTCTTACTGAGGTACATTATGAAGAGAGATCACAATCAAGAGAAAAAGACACCTTGTGTCTTCTATATCAGCAGGAGGTAAATCTTCATGTTTTTCAGGATCCAGTGGAAAATCTATTGCAGTCAGCAGTGAAGGTAATTATTGCAGTATTTAGTGATGAAGGAGATCATGGTCAACTATGTTTTTGGATGCCCAATTGCAAGTATCTATTGTTGTCCAGAGGATCTGATCAGGAGAATCAATCAAGGAGGCATTTGCTTGATTGGTTACACTAGCATTTTGATATCGCGTGATGGTACATTTGCTTTCAAGAAACATAGGTGGTTTTCATCAGGATTTGAAACCCTCAAGTCTTGGTCATGTACTGCCATCAAGCTTAAAATTTTAAGTTTTGTCTTAGTTAGCTTTGAGTCACTTTTGAGTTAGTTTGTCGAGTCAAGTTTCTTTCAGTATTCAGTTTGGTTTTCAGATATTGACTCCATCGCCCAATGGATAAGGCTACTTGGTCTACGGTGTTCTTGGCACCTCCAAGGAGCTACCATCCCCATTGGAGCCAATTTTAGTGTCAGTTTTTTCATACTGCCATCAGTGATCAAATTTACTCTTTTGCATTTGCATAGTAGGAGTCCCATACTATAAATTTTCATCATTCCATTAGGTCATGGATTCATTTATGGTAGTGGTCATTTCATCAGTTTTCCCTCATGTGAAAACTTGCTGATTCTCCTCTCTATGGTCTTCAGTCATGATTCACTTTCACTCTGCAATTCATGTTATTAGGTCATAGGGTTGGTCTCATTAGGTTCTAGGGTCTCACCATGGTCAAATTAATGAAGAAAGTGTCAATAAAAGCAGCAAGGACATGAGGATGCCTAATAAGCTCAAAAGCATGGTATCTGGAAAAATCAAAGAATTTGTTCTTTCAGATGGATGTAATTGCCACCTCAAAACATGTTTTGAGGTGAAAACAGGGTACTTTGTTTTGATTATCGTCTTTTATGTAATTTTATGTCTCCATATGTAATAAGTTAAACTGCAGAAGCTGCTATCTCCATAAAGCCAAAGGGGATTTTTCTCTACCTGATTTCCAAAGATGTTCTCCGCAGGATTTTCAGTGTAAAATCATGTTCTAAGTATTTTCATCAGAAGGATCTCGGAAAGAGATTTCCAACGATATATTATACTCCCTAAACAAACTTCTAGATTGGAAGATATGCCTAAGGGAATAAAAGCCCCCAAAATCCTAACCCCGCCCTTCTTTTCCATTTGGTCCCTTTAAACCCTATAACCTTTACCCTTTTTTATATAATTTTTGGCCTTTACCAAAAAATTCCTTGTTCCTTTGTAATTGCCGCATCCTACAAAATTCCGATGCAATTGACCCACCCCCGATTGCATGCGGACCGTCGATCTTCCCAACGATCCGACGGCCCACACTCCATCGCATCGCAGGTCCAATCGCTCATCGCAACCCCCTTGCTTTGACCACACCATTGCATCGCAAGTCTTTCATAACATCACTCCATTATGACATACGCTCGCCCCTTCCGCTGCGATTTGCGATTGCGATTTATCCCTGTCCCACCATAAATATTTTCCACCCATTCAAAATAAAAAGGGTTTTTCCATTTGTAAAAAGTGATATTTCGATTATTATAGTTTTGAAAAGATTTCTTAAATCCCTCATCACATCGGCATTTTTCCCACTGTTTCCATCGCTCTATCTCCTCCATCGCCCATCGCAATCGGCAATTCCCAAAATGTTTAACTTCAAACTCGCTCCCCTTCCGCTGCGATTTGCGATTGTGATTTCCCCCGGTCCCACCAAAGCTTTCCGCCCATCGCACCATCGGCCTCCCATCGCATCGCAAGTTTTTATCGCATCGCTCCATTACGATGTGCTCCCTCCCCCCTTCTGATGCCAATTTACGATTGCGATTTGGGCCCACCAACCTTTCCTTTCGCTCTTTTTCAATGAAAAAGGGGCTTTTCTTCATTAAAATGAAAAATTTGATTTTCATTGGTTTCAAAGACATTTTTTTCTTCGGCAAAGGGTTTTTCTTCAAAGAAGTAAAGACAAAGATATTTATTAAGGCCGTGAGCTAAATATAAACACTGAAACCATTCCGGCATCGACATCAACGATAAATGAAGGGATCGTTTCCATATTTTTCTTTCTTCTCCTCTATTGAGTAACTGTAACAGCAAATCCTCCAGATGGTCAAAATGTATTGTTTCTCCTTTTTTTTAGAGGCATTATGTTGGTCTCTTTCCTATATTCAGATTTTAGTTTCTGGGCATGTGAAATAGCTCCTCCTTCTACGGATTCGCCCCCCTTGAAATTGATCTATTTAATGTAGTTTTTCATCATTTTTAAAAGGGGGGAAAAAGGTGGAAAAAGTTGGAATTATTGAGGATGCTCTGCGCTCCATTTTTGTAACAGTTTGGCAGGGAATTAATAAAGAAATGCATCACTGATTTATGGGATCCCTGTGGTATGGATTTTAGCACTGTTATTTCCTTTGTGATAATTTGTTAATTGTTATGTTTTCCATTCATTCATTCATATTATTGTTTGGATGTTTTTCAAGACAGATAGGTAGAATCCATTGTATAATGCTCTGCCTTAGGAAAATCATTCAATACTTTATGTTTTCTGCTGTTTGAAGAGGATCCATCTGCTATGCCCTTTTCAACTCCTCACCAGTCTTAAACACTCCATCATCATTTAAACAAAGTTGTTAAAATCCCTGCCTACCTTGCCCCATAGAATACCTTGTATCTCTGATTTAATTCCCCAGATTCAAACTGCCCAACCCCATCTGATCCATACAACCCAAAAAATTGATAAAACATTTCGAGCTACTATACCTAGCCTAAAATCAATTTGCAGTTATATTTCATTGAAAATTTTTCATGGAGAGAGCCCTCTCCTGACCTTGTAGGGCTAGCTACAAGGCTGAGCGTGGTTTGAGGTTACCCTGATTTGCCTTCGTTCAGCCTGAGGTTCAAATTAGGTGCTAACAAATGGTAGTTTAGAATACTGAATACTTATGGGGGATGGGAAATTAGTGAGTTTTCCCGATGATCATTATTACATGCTTTCTCCACTTATTTCTACCTACACAACCTTATTCTAACATTTTTTCTTCATTTTGTAGGTGCATTTAGGCTTGCAACCTTGAAACATTATTCTTTTTAAGCATAAAATATCTAAATATACCTTATTTCATCCGAGGGCTCGGATTAAACTGTTGAGCTCCTCATTATTCTCTACCTATCTACTGATTTGTCAGGATTAAACTGTCTGACAAATCTTTATTCACTATCTAAAACTTGAAATTGACAACATGACAAGTTAAGATTAAACAATTTTTTTTTTTAAACTTTAACAGGTATGTGTTTTTTATTTATAAGAAAAAGAGAGGGCAGGGCTTTGCCTTAACGTCCCTGATTACATCATAGAATTTCAGCAGCAGCTGTTTTTAGGACTTGACTTTAACAAGGCATTTCAACAGTTCTTTCCTCGTTTATAAAGAGCAGCCCTTTCTGCGTTGCGCTCCCCTTGTTGGCCATCAAATCGGCTTCACTGTTTGAGCTTCTGAGGATGTGATAAAATTTATAAGAAGTAAAGGCTGAGAGGACCCTTTTCAGTCATTCCAATATTCTGTTAAGGCCTGCATTTCTGAATTTCTCTTCAGTGTTCAGGTTTTTGATGAGGATCTCCGAGTCGCCAAATACCTGTATATCTTTGATCCCTTTTTCTCTAGCAATTTGACAGGCTTTGAGGAGGCTTAGAAGCTCTGCTTGATTATTGGATTTCAGACCAAGACCCCAGTAGAAAGAGTCACGGGAAACGCCATTTGGGGTGTAAATGATCCCACCGGCACCAGAAGGACCGGGGTTCCCTTTGGATGCCCCGTCAAAGAAGATAGAGTGTGTCTTTTGAGCTCTCCACCATTGCTGAAATGATGCATCAAGGTCTCTCTTTCTCCAAGAAGGGGGCGCTGTTTGGGGAGAGAGTAGGTACTTTCTGCGATGAGGTTCAAGAGACCCGAGCCACCTCTTCTCAACCGGCTGAAGCGTAGTGTCCTCTTTGTAATACTGCTGTTGGGCCGCTTCCAAGAGGAATGTTCTGGATTTTGCAGCAACTTGCATCGGAGTGTGAGTCAGATCATTAAAAATCATCTGATTACGCGCCAACCATATCTGCCAGCAAAAAAACTTGGGAAGGGCATTCCAGACTTTGCGCCAGAAAGACTTGTGAGGGATACTATATGGGTATAGGTGACTCCATTCAGCAAATAGCTCCGAAACAGAGGTCTGAGAGGGAGAGTTCATGTGGAATTCCTGTAGCATGAGATCCCATACTTCCTTGGCAAAATGACAGTTAATGAATAGATGTTGAGAAGTTTCATTGTTGCACCTGCAAAGAGCGCACCTGTATGGGCCAGCAAATTTCCTTTTTGCCAAGTTGTCACCTGTTAAAATCTTATTTTGAACCAACGTCCAGAAAAAAAAAAATTACTTTTGGGAGTGCCAAAGGCTCCCATACGTTTTTCCAGAACGCTGCATTATGCTTGTTGTTCCTAGAAGTCTGAAAGGAACTGTATCCAACTGCTGTTGAGTACTCTCCAGATTGAACCCAACCCCATCGATCCTTCGTAGAGCAATGTATCGGTGCTGCGTCTTCCAACATTTCGAGAAGTCTGTTTAGTTGTGGTTGCAGCCAGGAAGGGGTGTCGTGGATTACCTAACCGGCCCAATCTCCGCGATGGTCCCATGACGAGATGTCAAAAACTTTGTGCTTGCCTGCAGATACGAGCCAGTCTCTCAGATCTGCGATCTCCTCATTGTCGATTAGAGGATCTCTCCCCATTATTCGATCATGCCAGAGATTTATATATTTTCCGTTCCCTAGAATCCTGTACACGAAACGTTTGAAGACTTTGCTGCTCTTGAAACAGAGTTTCCACAGCAGCGTGCTATTTGCAGTGTACCCCAGCTGAAGGTTTCTGAATGCTGCCTTGTTTGTGTATTTTGCTCTCAACAATGCGCTGACAGGATGCGTTGGCTCTTTGAGCATCTTCCACAGAATTTTTCTTCCGAGTGCAAGGTTGACCAGTGAGGGGTCACGAATTTGCAGGCCACCCTCATCTATTGGTTTTTTGACAAGCTCCCAGTTGACCAAGTGTTGTTTCTTTTCATTACCCCTCCCTCCTTGCCGAAGGAAATCTCTGAGGAGAGTGGAGATCTGATCCATTACGTTTCTAGGGGCGAGCAAGAACGCAACTTGGTAGATTGATAAGGCAGACAATTGAGACTTTATCAAGATGACCTTTCCTCCTTTTGTTAGCCAGTATCCTCCCCATGAAGAAATTTGGGAAGCCCGAGGTATTTGATCCTGTCCCATTGGGAGTGCCCTTTGAATCCAAGAAGATTAGCTATATTGTTGAGCTCCTGTTGGTCAGTGTTCCAGCTAAAAACTTCGCTTTTCCTTTCATTTACCAAAGCTCCCGAGACTTTGCAGTAATTTCTGATGACTGAATCGAAGGCCTTAGCTATTCTGGTTGAGGCTCCTCCCAATAGAATCGAGTCATCTGCAAAGAGAGCATGATTCAGGGGGTTAACTCTGCTGGTGGGTTTGAGCCCCGGAAGGGATCCTGTCCTTCTTTCTGCTTCAATTTTTCTATTTAGAGTTTCAGCCATTAAGATATATAAAAAGGGGGAGAGCGGGCATCCCTGCCTGATGCCTCTCCTAGCTTGAAAGAAATTAGTTGGCCTGCCATTAATGAGAGGGGCTATCCATGGATTGTCCGTGTAGGCTTTTATGAGATTAACAAACTGGGGAGAAAAGCCAAAGGAAAGCAAAACTTTGCTGAGGTATGTTCTGTTGACTCTGTCAAAAGCATTCGCCATGTCTAACTTTATGAGCATACCTTTCTCTTTTCTTTGCTTGCTTGAGTGTATGGTCTCCTGCACTTGAATGACGTTGTCCAATATGTGCCTGCCTTCCACGAAACCTCCTTGGGAACTAGAGATCAGCCGTGGGAGTAAGGGCTTTAATCTGTTAGCCAACAGTTTTGCCAAGATCTTGTAGGAGGCATTACATAACGAGATTGGTCTGAATCTTGCGAAGGTTTCCGGATTGGTGTCTTTGGGGATCAGAGCTAAATAGGTTGAATTGGTGCTGCCCCCTACTTTCGCTTTTTTCAAGAATCCCCAAATCATCTTTTGAAGATCATGTTTGATTATGTCCCAGCATGCTTTGTAGAAATGAATTGTGAATCCGTCAGGTCCGAGGGCCTTATCTGAATCCATGGACCAGATAAATTTGATTATTTCTTCTTCAGTTACCGATTTGCAAAGATCAGAATTGACCTCCGGAGTGATGAGGGGCGGAATATGAGTGAGAAATTCTGCTTCTTCTACTTCTTCACCTTGGGTGTCCAAACTGAAAATATTTTTAAAATGTATTTATGCTGCTTCTTTGACTTGTTGAAAACCCTTACAGATATGGCCCTCCGCAGTCTTTATTTCTGCTATATGGTTCCTTGACAATCTAGCTCGATACTGTCTGTGAAAGAAAGAGGTATTGCGATCCCCAGCTTTTAACCATAAGCTTCTGGACTTTAATCTCCAATACTCTTCCTCTTTTCTAAAGGATTGAAAGGCAGATCTCTGGGCTTTAGTTTCCATTTCCAGCAGCTCTTCATTGATGTTTTTGCTTTCCATATCATTTTGAAGGGTGTGCAGAGCCAGAACTGCTTCAGCTCTTTGGGTGGAAGGGTTGGGAGCTGGTTTTTTGATCCATTCCTTCAACGCTTTTTTGGTGGACTTTAGCTTTTGCTCCCAAACGTAGCTGGGAGAACCTGTGAAGGAGGTGGCCCATGCAACATTCACCGTCTCAGAGAAGCCCTCTCTCTCAATCCATAGAGGAGAAAAGCGAAATGGGATGGGGCCCAAATCCTCTTCGTCTTCTAGACAGAGCAGAATTGGCTTGTGGTCTGAGGTGAGTTTGGGCAGAATTTTTGTTGTTATGATCTTCTTATTCATGAGGAGAGGGGTTTGTACTAGAAAACGGTCCAACCGGGCAGAAATGTGCTCTGCCCCAGTTCGATTATTTGACCAGGTGAAGAGTCCTTGAATTGGGTTAAGATCTAACAGATCCCATTGCTGGGCGAGCTCTTCTACTATGGCAACCATGGGATCTTTGGAATTGGATCCACCTCTTTTCTCTTTGGCTTTCAAAACGATGTTGAGATCCCCAACAAGGATGATATTGTTGGGGGATTCTTGTTCTAAAAATGCTGCCAGAGAGTTCCAGCAGTCTCTTTTTTCTGAATAAATGACAGGGACATAAAGATTGACAAGAGAGATAGTCAACTTACTTGCAAGATGGATTATTTCCGTGTATATCCAGTGTTGGGTCTCGTGAGTTTTGATCAGCTGGTGTTTGTCTTCGGACCAAAGAGTTTCCAGACCTCCCGAAGAGCCCCTCGCACTGACCGCTTTGCCTGAGCTTTTTTTCCATTTTGACTTGCTGATTTCTAGCAGTGCTTGCCCTGCTATCTTTGTCTCTTCGAGCAAGAGGATATCTGCAGGTTCCGATTTCAATAGGTCCTTTACTGCTTCTATTTTTGCGTGGTTCCCCAGACCTCTGCAATTCCAAGAGACTAGCTTCATTATTTACCTGATAGCGGGGTGGTACCACCCTTGAGTGACCTGGACCTGCTATTTCTTCCGATCGACATTTCTATCGTGGACTCGCTTCCTTGTGTTTTGAGCCTTTCAGCTTCTTCTTCTCTCTTTTCCTTGCGGGATTTCCTTCCAGCTCTTTTCGATGGGCGCTCATAGATTTCTTCTTCTGAGGATTCTGAGCTTTCAGCTACCTTTTTCTTTGTGACTTCTGCATAGGTAGGGTTGGGGGGGCTGCCTTGGGGTGCTTCAGTTTGTATGGCAGCCCCACCCTCATTGCTTGAAGGAGAGGCTTCTATTTGGTCCTCATTTTCTTGAGAATTGTTCGATGGGTCAATCTGTACTCCCTCAGTTCCTTTTAAGATTTCTTTCGTTTCCTGAGTGGGAATGGGGATGTTGTTAGCTCCTGTTGCGACGCTTTTTCCTGCATCTTTTTTTGCATGGGCTGTTCTCTGGACTAGAGTCCATTGGTCCCCGTTGTGTTTGTCAGATTGCTCCTCTGCTCGCTTCTTACAGTGCTTTGCGAAGTGTCCATGTCCGTGGCAATGTCTACATTTAAAGGGAAGCTGTTCATAGTCAAGCTCTTGGACATGCGTCCATCCTGCTACCGTGAGCTTGATCGCTTTAGGAAATCCTTCTTCGAGGTCAACTTCTACACAGATTCGGGCGCATGAGTACTGGTCTGTTCTTACTGCTTGATCTATGTATTTGCCAAGCGCGTTCCCGATGATCTGTAGCGATTTTTGATTCCAGCAGTGAAGAGGCAGATGAGGGAGTCTCACCCACACCGGCACAGCAGATGGGACATCTTGTGTGGGATCGAAATCTGGAGTCCATTTGTTTAAATACAAGCCTTGCCGCCCCATGAAGTAGGGGCCATTTTTGAATATTAAGCTTCTGTCTTCCGGATTTTCAAACACAAAAACGAAGAACCCTTTGCCCACGAAATAGCTCTTGACGCCGTCTTTTATCAGTGGTTTCCAGTTTCTTTGTGTCCATTCCTCCACGGATTTGGGGGACGGCCATAGGCCCGTAAACTGGCCTATGAGGCCTCTTTCTGCCAGGTTCAGAGCCGCTTTACAAGTATCCTCCTCAGGCAGAGCAACTGCAGGGATCGAGTCCATTTTTTTTATGAATTTCTGCTGAAATGCGGATGGAAGGCGTTTCGTCCCGGCTGCTATCAGAGATCGAAAGGCAGTCACTTCGGGCGGATCTGCAGGGGGGGCGGAGCCCCCGGGAGACCCCATCGAACTGCAGAGGATTGGAACGGGGCTGTGCGCAGGGGTGCAGCAGCCAGGGCGGCGCAGAAAGGCTCCAAGAACCCTAGCTAGCAGAGCACAGGGGGGAGCAGCGCGCACGAATAGTCTCTATAAGATTAAACAATTTAACTCATCATGGATTATGGCATTTATTGACACACTGCCATAATCATTTATTTAACAGAAAAAGTAAAAAGTAGTGGCATTTGGACTTGCACACTTTCATGTTTTATTTTCATCTTTTTCTTTTGGGGTCTATATTTTTTAAGTCTTTTGATCTTTCTTTTAGGACTTTTTACGCTCTTTTTTTGTTTTTGATTTTTATTTTATTTCAAAATATGGGAAAACAACTTGTAGAAAGCAAGGTATGTACATATTTAGAAGACTATCAAAATTCAATTCAAAATTATGAATCCTATTTTTATAGGACCCTAACAATTAATATAGTGTTTAAGTTTAAATCCCCCTTTAAGAGCAAATTCAGTCATGTTATTTACTGAAAAATAAGATGCATTGTCGAACATAAGTGTAGTTGGTAAGCCAAACCAAGTAATAATGTACTGACCATTGAATTCGATAATGGCATCGGACTTGGATACCTTTAGTGGAATTGCTTCCACCCACTTGGTGAAGCAGTTTGTTGCAGTAAGGATATACTTATGCTGTTTGGAAGAGTGAGGAACAATCTCACCAATGATGTCCAGTCCCCATTATTCAAAAGGTTGTTCAATGTTGACCGGTTGAATAGGTAAGGCTGGTATTTTTTGTCTTCCTGCAACAGTCTGACAAGTCTTTCTTTTCCTTACATATGCATGGGCATCTTTGAACAAATTTGGCCAATAGTACCCAACATGGAGTATTTTATGTGCAGTGGTATCTCCTCTGAAGTTTCCACCACCCGGTCCATCGTGGATTTCTTACAAACCCTTTTGCGCTTCAGACTTTTCAAGGCATCTTAATAATATAGAGTCATAGTTTTTTCTAAATAACACATCATTAATGATTTCATATCAAATAGCTTTTAGGCTTAAAGCTCTTTTGCTTTTATAATTGAGTTCAGGGGGAGCGTATCCATTCTTTAAGTCAAAGATGAGATCAACATATTGGGACATAGTGTCAATTAGGCTTACCTCATATATGTGTACATTACTACCCGAGTCCTCATCAGCTGGTATGTTGGAAGCTCCAGTCAACAATATGCAAAAAACTTGTCCTCTGAAAATTTTAGCTGGTTTAATATCAATATCATATTCATGCAGAGTTCTAACCCAATTTTCCCTTTTTTCTCCTAGTTCCTTTTGGACAAGCAACTGTCTCACTGCTGGGAATGGGACTATTACTTTAGTGTGTGTTTTTAGAAGAAAAGGCACGTTTTTAGAAGAAAAGGCCTGAAGTGCTTTATGGATTTAAAAACAACAAAATCTTGTTTCTCCACCTCAGAGTAATTTAGTTCAACACCTTGAAAATTTGAACTAAAGAATGAGATGGGTGCCTTAATTTTTTGATCATTAAGTTGTGTTAAAACAACAACATATGAAGTTTGAGAAGCGAAAGTATATAAAATAAAATTATCAAAGAAATTTCGGGTAGTTAAAGAGGGAGGATTTATAATGACTTGTTTGATTGAATCAAAAGCTTCTCTTTCATTGTGGCCCCACTTAAATACTAAAATTTTCTTGATCATGGCTTGTAATGGAAGAACAATTTGGGAAAAGTCAGGAAGAAATCTCTTGACAAAATTTATCTGTCCTAGAAAGGACTAGATGCATTTCTTGTTATGAGGTAAAAAAATTTCAGAGACTGCTTTAATCCTTTCAAGATCAATACAAATTCCTTCTTTGGATACAATGAATCCTAAAAAATTTCCTTCACTAAGAGTGAAATAAGACTTTTTTGCATTTAATGAAATCCCATACTTTTAACATCGTTCAAAGATCTGCTTCAGGTCATGGAAATGGCTACTTCTTTTCTTAGAGTAGATTTTTATATCATCAAAGTAAACAACAACTATCTTATTTATCAAACCTCTAAAAGCTATGTCCATAGCTATTTTGAAGGTTGCTCCTGCGTTTATTTGACCAAAAGGCATTTTTAGATAAGCGAAAGTCCCCCATTTGGATCTGAACATAGTCTTTAATCTATCATCTAGATGAACTAAGATCTGATTGTATTCTAAAAAACCATCAAGGAAATACAAAGCTAGAATTTGCAACCGGTTGTAAAAAAATTTCCATGGGTGGTAATGGGAAATTATCCTTTTGAAAAGCTTTATTGGGACTTCTAAAACTTATAAAAATGTGTATGTCACCATTTTTCTTCCTGAATTTGATACCCATTTGGAGTTTCTAACCGGAAAAATGTTTTTAGCTTTAAGGGCTTTATTCAGCTCAGATTTTATTTGACTTTCAAGGTTGGGGTGAATTTTCCTTAATTTCTGTTGTTCAGGTTTGTCATCAGATATCATTGGGATAGTGTGTTGGATAATGGAGGTGTCATATGTTCTAAGATCTTCATAGTTCCAAGTGAAAATGTTCTTGTATCTTTTTAATGAATGAATGAAGGCCAATCTCTCATCTAGTGAGAGACCTAGACCTAGATTGATGTTTTTGGGTTTGAGATCAGTTCCAAGGTTTACTAGCTCAAACCTCAAAGTTGAACTTTGAAGTTTGGAGTTAGTAACCTTATTAAATATGTCTTTCAAATCATAGAGATCTTTAAGCTTGACTACAAATTTAGGTAAAGCATGTTCTTTAGTTTTTTCTTTTAACTATGACTCATGTTCATCCTCATCAACTCTTTGATCATCATATGATCCTTTAGATGTTAAAAAGGTCAAAATGTCTTCATCATCATTGAACACACACCAATTGGTGACACTGTCTTGGATGGATGGTCGAAAAATTAATTCAATGGAAAATCTATCTGGACTATAATCTTTAGATGGTATAAGTCTAGATGCTACACTGTCCATAAGATCAACGCTGTCGTGTTGAAGTCTTGGGATATGAGAGATGTTAAATGCTAAGAAATGAGAATTCAGGGTTTGGACTAGAGATTGATAGTTTTTTAAATGGGAAAAAACACAATGAATGGCGTTTCTTACCTACTTTACAATAATTTCAGAGTATTCGAATACTTGCAGATATTTTACATTTAAATCTATTGCTTTATATAATCCTTGGACCAGTGCCTCATATTCAACAATATTGTTTGTGCATTGGAACTCTAATCTTCAGGCTAGCATCATTTTTTCTCCTCATGGACTGATTAATATACAACCTTCTCCTACACCTTCATTAGATCTAGATCCATCAAAATACAGAGTCCAAAATAAAGATTTAACAAAAGGTTTTTCTACAATATTTACACATTTAGAAGAATATGATTGTGAAAAGTTTTTCGATTTGAGAAGTAATTGATTTGATTAGAAATGGAGATTTATGTGCATTGAAATTCGATTTGAGAAGTAACTGAATTGATTAGAAATGGAGATTTATGTGCATTGAAATTACCCAAGAATGATTCAACAAAGTAGTTCCCAAGGATGTTATTGGTAAAGGCCATTGGTTCATTCTCATCCTCAAAATCAGTTACTGAGTATTTCATGTTTTTTTCATAGTCGAATCAAGTTTGATTTGGCTTACCATTTTAAGGAAGCCACATATGAGACCTGTTGAAAATGCAACAAGATGATGGAGCTTAGTGAAATGAAGTCGCCTTCACTAAGTGGGCCCGCAGGCTATTTTTGGCGCAAAGTCTATTTTTAGACTATGTCTATTTTTAGACATATGGATCATGGTCTATGAGTTGCAGGATGATATTTATGGATGATTGGTCGAGTTGGTAAAAATAGATGGACCTCTATTTTTAGACATTGGGCGGTTTCTATTTTTAGACTGTCGAGCTAAAAATAGAACAGTCAAATATTATTAACCCTTGATAATATTTAGACTATTAAAAATTATTCATCCCTGATACCCGCCTGATGCCTGATGCGGCGGTTAAACCCTGATGGTTAAACGCTTTCCGGGATGCGTCAGTTGAGCCTGTCTTACGGTTGACCCGCCAGAACTGCATGCGCATTCAGGAGCTGGAGAGACAATGGGTGAGTCAGGTTCTGGCTAACTTAGCCAGCCATTTTACATCGAATTAATCAGCGGTATCAACGCGATGATGCGACCACGACACCGACCGTTCAACACGACCCATAAATCAACGAAACACACTTCGCTGAATCAACGCATGATGCTTCGTTAGACATCATGATGTTGTAGTAGCGGTGATGCGGTTACCGCCTGCGAACGGTCAAATAGATTTGCACACATCGTATGAATATTCTCCAAATGAGCAGGATTGCGTACTTGAGCTAGTGACCGAACTTTAATCATCAGCCATCAGTGTTCATCGCCAGGAATAAAAAGCGTACTTGTGGAGGAGAATTTAAACCTTTATCGTCCATTTCTTCGCTATCATTTTGCGGCTTTGAGATGAGCGTTTGGTTTCGTGAGAGCTTTGGAAGCACATTGTTACATGTTCTCTACGCTTTAACAGGATGAGCGGATGGCCTCACTACGCCTTCCTGAACAGCATACCGCGTTTGCGCGCACGCCAACGTTTTCATTTCCGCAATATTACGACTGACCAGAAAAGAGTGCCGCGGTTTGCGCAGAAGTCAGAAGAAAATTTGACCGCAGCAATAATTCATGAATTATTCACCAGCTGGCGACCTGATGCGCAGCATCAGACCACCGGACGACAATACGGCGATTACACCGAGCTGTAGATGGTCCACCGGTCAGTAGCTCGGGATCCATCCTTTGCTGGTGCCAGGCCATCCAGCCCCTACGTTTCACCCGTTGCGCCACCTGCTCTTGCCACCCAGAATACGAGCTGAGCTGTGGACTCAATCAGCAGTAACTTCAAATCAGACCTTGCGCGGCTTTCGCCAGCTGGCGCTGGCAAACGTTTTTTCACCAGGATCAACAAGACCGACAGCCCTGATGCGGTTTCAACCAGCGGCGGAAGGACCTATTACGCTGGAGAACAGCGAGGCGACCGTTGAATAGTCTTAGATGTCGATCCTGTGGTTCACCGGTTACCAACAGGCCTGCGCAGACGGAAAGCAACGGCGAACTTCAGGAGAAGAAGGACTGCTACCGCATTCAAAGATAAGACAGCTTCTCCATACTTGATGGTGAAAGCCTCACATACTTATTCCAAAAGCCAAAGTGACACCGTAGGAAGCCTGTGCTCAATATTAACCTGTATACGAGCCAAAAATATTAAGATGAGCACACACAAAAGATGCTCAAAGGATTTTTAAAGTTCATCTAATGTAGGGATGAGTCAGAAGGGAAAGATCAAGATGAGAAATTCAACATGCCTACTTTAGCCTCCCAAGAGCTGCTATTTATCGTGATTTTGTCAGTCGTGTCCAGACACCTCAAGCGTGATGGATACGCCTGCCTTGACCTTGAAAGTGCGATGACAGTGCGAGCCACCATGATCAACCGGCACCGAGGCTAACAGTGTCCAGCTTGTCACCAAAAAAGAAAGAAAGAAAGAGCCCCGTCCCAAAAGAAGAAGCAACACATGTCCAAGCGTGGCGTTTCCCACCGTGTCACCACCGCTATTACTATGCTGCTGTGCACGTCCCGCAATAAAAGAGCGGTCATTGGACCCACACGCAGGCGCCCGCAGTTCCCGTTCAAGAGCCGGGACCTTTCGTCGACTCGTTTGGTCTCACGTGATGAATCAAAGATGGCCCCTTTACATGGTGCGCCTTCTGCGATCGAAGATCGAGATCCGTTTTGCGAACCGTACGTAGAGAAAGATTCTGGAGGGCAGACCGTACGAATAATACGGGCGCGCGCGTACCGGGCTCCCGCACGTCCCCGAGAGTGAGTCTCTGGTGTCCTTCGTATCATGATGGGGACGTGCATGTTCATCGTTAAAATGACCACACCCTCTCGACAGCAGCAAGACAAAGGGCGCCGAGGCGTCGTCTTGTACGAAGGAAAGGTTTTCTTCTTGCACGTACAGGTTCCAGACAAACCCGGAAGACAGGGTTTGAGTCAAGAACCCTTATCAATCGTATGTAGATGGCGGCAGCGACCCAGCCGCGGTGCCCAGGCGATGTGAGGCGCACGAGCAACAATGGTGATTGCACACCTCCGTCCACGTGGTTTTGAAGATATCGCATCGTATTTCCATCATTCTTATAACACCAGCAACAGATCATGTATGTATTTTAAAATCAGACAGAACACTCCTTCACTTATGAAGGATAGTTCCACGACGATTTCGAGAGAATCCACACGCACGCGGGACTTTCTCGCAGGCTTGCACGAAAGGCCAAACACCAGTGATCTGTCGAATGATTTTCCATGCCCACCTTCCGCGCGGTTAGCACACACATCGTTCCCGGAGTCCGGCGGGCGCCCGTGCTGAAGGGGACCCGGAACGCGCGTTCGAGACGGGCCACAGAGTCCATCTTCCGCGAAACGAAGACGCGCGTGGACAGACCGAAGAGAGTTCATCGCACCCCCACACCGCGCGCGAGACCGTGGCCCCGCTGAACACGCGGTGTTGCACGGCGATGGGCAGAAGATCGTGGCCCCACCCTTTCACCGTAAAATAAGAGGGACACACCATGGATGCGGCCAGAACTCGCTTTCCAGAAGATATTTTATCTCATGCACCTTGTCTAATTCGTCTACCCGTATGCGACGAAGGATGCCGTAGCGTTCGGATCCCACCAAAGCGTACAAGGTTGAACATCGCAGGGGCGCTGACCACACGCCTGGCACCATTCAGCACGAAGCACGGACAGCCGGCAAAGACCCGCTAAAGCTGAATGGACAGGCCAAATTTGTGGAGGAGAAAGCTTGGTGCAAGGTTCAGCGATGATGGTCACACCCCAGGCGGCTGAGGAGCCACACCCCAAGGATATTCCTGCTATCAAACTGCCAGAGGCTCATGGGGATGAAGAATGACCACGTGAACGCCACCGACCAGCAGGCCACGGGGCATCAGCAGCCTGACAGACCTGCCCAAGACAACAGAGAAGCCAAGAGAATGCCACCCAGCCAACACAACAGAAGAAGGCTCACCCACCTGAATTAATGTTGCTGCCCCAGAGCAAAAATGTGTTGTGGACAGAGCCATCCTCTTCAATGGGAGCTGACACCCCACGGCATATGCCAGAAAGAAAGAGTATGATTGAACAAGCGCTGGAAGCAGAATACATGGGAGCTGTCCACACCGAGGGGCAGTCCAGAGCAGGCACCAGGGATGGATCATAAAAATAATGGCAGGCACTGTTTGATGGTGGTGTGCCTGTGTGTGCATTCTGCTGTCATTTTTATGTGAGAATTAATAAGAGGAGATTTTTTTGCACCGCCAGCCACTTCTTCATACGACGATTCCTGCCTTCAGTCATAGACAAAAGCATCCATCACGTCACGGATAAGGACCCTGCCTAAATTAAGCCGCTGAGACAGAGAGGTGTATATAGAGCAGCCCGCAAGGTTTTGATTCTTCTGGCGACGCAGGCGCGTACTCAAGAGAACGAGGTTGGGGGGCCAGCGACCTCTCAAGCTGCACATGATATGAAGAGCCACCTGACTGATTTCCAAGAGCGAGAAAGATCTGACCAGGCACTAATGCGTGAAAGGAAGTCAAATTGTATCATATAAGCATCCGATTTTTTGATGGCGATGAGCTGATATTCGCGGCTACGACAGACCCGCAAGAGACGGCGATGGGCGACCTGGTGGCTCCTTCACTTCCAAGAGAGCCACCCGGCGCTGGCTGATGGTCGTTGCTTCTTGCAAAGTATGCCCGAGAAAGGCCGCGGGCGCCCGCCGCCGCCGTGCTCACATACCCTTCCCCGGAGGCTGGGAGGAAGGAGGATGCGCACGAGCGAGTAGCGGATGCCACCCGCCACCAGGCTGGTGGCCGCCGGCGTATTCTGCTCATCACACCTTGAGAACAGCAGCGACCCCTGCTGCAGTTGCATGGTTATTGTTGCCTTCAGGCAGCGCGGCTACGGCGATCTTAGAGGCACCAGGCGGTCAGGAAAGACAGAGGAGCAGCCCAGGGCTGCTGATGCGACGGCAAAGGGGATCCCAACGGAGCGTAAAGAGCATCTGGATGATCTTCATGATTGGCCCACGAAGGCGACGCCTTTGGCAGAGAAGCGCAGATCCACAGCCCTACCATAGAGGCCAAGCAGACAGCGGCAAGAAGCGCCACAAAGCAGGCCAGAAAGACGATACATCCCCGGTCATTGTTTATCCGGCAATTTTAGCTCACCTGATTACCAGGATAATTTGTTGTAATGTTCTCCGCTAATATCCGGAAGATCGGTACAGGATTCAAACACGACCGGTATTCGCAAACATTGCCATCATATTCGCGAAAAGAATCGCAAGGTCAGCAGGTTTCACCGGCATCCAGATGACATCTTCGGCGCGCTTTTCTCACCCAGGAGAAAATTTTAATACCACAGAGGCAGGATAGGGGTTGCAGATAATCCATATCTTGTTGAGAGGGAGTGTTGAAAATGCAACAAGATGATGGCGCTTAGTGAAATGAAGTCGCCTTCACTAAGTGGGCCCGCAGGCTATTTTTGGCGCAAAGTCTATTTTTAGACTATGTCCATTTTTAGACATATGGATCATGGTCTATGAGTTGCAGGATGCTATTTATGGATGATTGGTAAAGTTGGTAAAAATATATGGACATCTATTTTTAGACATTGGGCAGTTTCTATTTTTAGACTGCCGGGCTAAAAATAGAACAGTCAAATATTATTAACCCTTAATAATATTTAGACTATAAACATTATCTTATCCTCTTGGAGCACTTCAGTTTGATGCTTGGATGTGGCACGTGCAGCTGACAGAAGGAAATACGCTTTTCCTAAGGGTTAGTTGAGCTATTGCATGGTTGACTTCAGTTAGAACTCATGTGGCAGAGTTTGGTGGAGTTGATGAGACAGTTGGTGGAGTTGTGTTCGGTTTAACTTAGTTGAACTAGTTGTATTTAGTCTAACTGAAAAATACACTAGTAATGAGTGGTGTGAATTAATTATTAATTAATTCACTAATTATTAACTCATAAATCAACTAAAGAACACATAAGTTAACTGCAATGCATGGATAGTTCAGTGGAGACCAGTGTTAGAGGTGGGTGAAAGGGTGAGTGTGGCTATCAGTTGTGACTATGGCTGTGCATGAGATTTGCACACACATTGATGGAGATTGCCAATGAGGATTGCGCAGTTGGAGCTAGTGGGATTCGAACTTGGATCTCATCATTAATCAACTTGGATTGCGTAGTAGAGGCAGGCAGACTTGTGGAGGGGATTTGAACCTGTGACTAGTTCACTTTCCATACTAGTTTTGTGTGTAGCTTTGAGATAGTGCTGAGAGCTGTGAGAGATTTGTGCTATGTATTGTTACATGTTATCTATCATTATAATATACAGATAGTTGGGGGTTTTTAGCTGTATGCTTTCCCCATTACATACTGTGTTTATGTGCGCATGCGACTGTTTCTATTTCCGCATATTGATGATCAATTGTAGAAGAGGTTATGTATTATGCATGAAGCTTAAATAGTGTGTAATCAGGATAATCTCAGTGAATAATTCAGCAAATTATTCAAATTTCTACAAGACCAGTCTGTGGAAAAATACCCATGAAGCTTTTCAGACCAATCTATACTAAGAATCAAACCATAAAAGTCAGGTATATCAGCAACTAGAATGTCAATTACTTGATGGACTTTTGATTAGAAGAAAGTCTAATGAGGACAGAATTCATTTCTCCTAAAACCTTGGCTTGGGTGAGATGTTTAACTTCAAAAAAATAGAATATGGCATTATATTTGAAGAAGCCCCATAGTCTATTAGGGAATTGTGCACATTTTTATTGAAAATATCAAAATTCAGAAGGAAAGGAGGAGTATGTGAATTGGATCTATCTCCAATTAAAATTGCATCTGAGGAATTAATCTTTTCATATGTATCATTATGAGGTTTTCCTATTCCTTTAGAGGCTTTAGATGTAACAGGAGTAGGTAGAGGAGAAGAGGGGGCTGCATTTAATTCTTTTAATAGAAATTTTTGTTGTTGTTTCAATTTAGCTACCTCATGTAGAGATATGTTTGATTTTATTTTCTTCGTATATTCGACTATATTGTATTTAATGGTGTCTGAGACTACCAAGGTCTTTGATGTAGAGGGAGAATATGGGACTAATTGAGATGATGTGGAAGGATATTTTTAATGAAAACTTTAACTTTAGAAGTAGGGGATGAGGGTTTCTGTTTCTAGATTGGCTGTGATGAATCAATAGGACCTTTACTTCTGTTGCTAACAGGTAAGGCTTAATTCTCATCTTCATTATCAGAAGTAGGGATTATGAAATCCCATAATCCATGTACCTCGACAAGTTCCTCATCTTGTGCTTCTTTAGTAGATAAGAATATTTCATCTTCGTCCTCGTCTTGATTAGATTCAACATTGGATATAATATTAGGTGGTTGAGGATAAGATGATTGAGCTTTCTTAAAAGATCTAAAAGGTTTCTTAGAAGAAGACTCAGCTACCCGCTTCTTAATTTCTACCATCTCATTTGACATAGATTTAAGGACCGTTTGTAATCCTTCAAGATCAAAAGGATCTTTAGGAGTTTTATTTTTTGGATCATCCTTAAATGTGACCTTATTTGGTTTCCTTTCTTCTTGAGCGGTTTTCTTCTCTAATGCAATTATTCTCTTTTCAACTAGAAATGCTTGTTTCGTGTTCTCAACTAAAGTTTCTTTGTTAGTCCTATCTACAAAAATTGAAATATTAGACGGAAGAGAGGAAAAGTACCATTCGATCCGTACATAAATACCAGGCTTTGATGTAGTTGGGATTTTTTTAAACAATTTATTTAACCTATTATTAAAGTCTTTGATCTTTTCTCCCGAATTAGCTTTGAGATTAGAAAGATCATTTATAAGAGTAGCAATAGTATGATCATCACCAAATTTGGTTAAAAACTGTTCTTAAAAAACGTCCCAACTATTTATAGTGCCTAATGGAAGCAAAAAGTACCATGATCCTGTTTATCCTTGGAAAGTATAAGGGAATAAGTATCTTCTTCAGATACTGCATTGAGATGCATGGCAAGCATGAAATTATGTAGGTCCTCCTCAGCAGGAAGTACATCATCAGGATTATACTTATGCAACCATTTTTCTGGGTACTGAGGTAAATCATGAAGAGGTCCAGCCAATTGAACAACTCCTGGATTAATCCATGGCCTATTTTTCATTGTATTACCTGTAGGATTGGAAGATGTTGTAGTGGTTCCAAATGTTGAGGTAGTGGTAAAAGAAACAATCGTTGAAATAGTACTTCTTGAGGCAACACTAGTTGATTTCCATGAAGAGATATGAATAGATGAGGAAATTGGTTGGGAAGAAGGGAATGAAGGAGGAATGGATGATGGGGTTTGTGGAGGAGAAGATGATATAATCTCACTATCAGATGTTTGAGTCTCTGATGTAGGAGTCTTTCTTCAGTGAGAATGAAGTGGAAACTCGAATAGAGTTATTCCAAGTTTTTCACTTTGAGAATGAGTCAATACACCAGTTCCTTTAAAAATTGAAGTAACAATTCCTTTAGAAGTTTTAGATTGTACAGGATTTTCTCCTGAAATAGAAATATCTTATAATTTTTTAATCAAGGTATGAACTTCAGGTGATTCTAGAATGTAATCTAGTGGAATCACCTCAAGGATTGTATTAGGAGACCTAGGAGATATTTGAACAACTTCAGACCTTAATGGAGCAGATTTTGAATGTGACCTTGAAGCTGTAGGAGATTTGGAGGGAGATTGAATCTTTTGATGGCCTTTGGATTTAGGGCTGTACCTTAATTCCACTCATAGTCTATTGGCCCTCCTTCTAGCTCCAAAAATTTTGATGCCTCAAAAATCGTTGCATAACATCGGTGATAAGCACCCGGTCGGGGACTTGAAAACCATCCATTTTCCGTTTGGAATAGTGGCTCCGACTGGAGATGATGGGACTAGTTTCCCAATAAATATAATTGGATGGATGGTGGTGTTTATAACTAACTGTGACTTTATTAATGGTAGTGACAACAAGCTTAAAGAATATATATATACCTATCTCTATCCCGATATTAATTATGTTTTTTATATGCGATCTTGAAAGATGATCTTAAGTGTATGAGAATTAAGATTATCAAACACTTAAAGAAATGAAAAACAATTCAAGTTAATTAATTTGATTAAATAGTTAATCAAATTAATTTATTAAGCTTATATCACATCTAATAATTGTATGTCTTGTATATATAGCGAAAAATGGCAATCTATGCATGTTCAGTAGTGAATTAATGCAAGGTTGTATTAAAAAGATACATATAACAAAATAGTAAAAATAAATTTAAATATGAATCACATACAACATAACAACAATATAAAGATAGAATTACCATGTATATCTTGACTCTGCTCATGGAAAACTAGTCCTTGGTCCAGTATTTTATATTAAGATAACTTCAAGAGTACAAAAGTGCAACTTCTCAAAATCCTTCTTTACAAAATTTTAGGATCCTTTCTTAATTAACACGAAAGGGTTTATATAGTAGTACTGGAAATATAAAAATAGAAATACATAAACTACTGAGGAGGTTTAAACAAATCTCCTTAAAAAGAGTGAAAATAAGACAGAAATAGAGTTTGTTGGATGACTTGCTTAGGAGTGTGATGTTGTGTCCTTTCTCATTTGTTGTTTGAGTTAATGAATATCCAACATTGGTTGTCCTTCAGAAGGCTGATCTGGCCTGATGCGCAACTGTCCAGTGTAAACCACATCTGATAGATGTGGAAACATATGGGATGAGGTGTCAGTTAAGCAGCACAACATTAACCACTGACTGTGTTATCCTTCAATTGTTCCACTGTGAACTGGAGTTGATGAATTTGAGCATCTTAGACAGTGATGTCAGATTGATGTTGTAACTTCAATTGGTCTAATATTTGCCGAAGTTGTGACACTTGTGTCTACAATTGATGCTCAACACTTTGTTTCTCTATTATCAATTCGTATTCTAATTAGAGGATTCTTTCATCCTTTTATTTAATAAGTTGTTGAACTTGTGTTGCTTTATCAATTATTGTAGATGCATAATCAACTGCAAACTGTGTCAACCTTGTTAAATCCTCAGATGGATCAGCCTATGGATCTTTCCATACTACTTCCATGGGTACATCGCTTGGGACCAAAACCTGTGATTGATCAACTCTCCTCCTCTTTCTCTGTTTTCTCATCACAGCCCGATGTTTGGGAAAGATATCTAGAGGAGGGATTTATTCTATTTTTAATACAATTTCAGATGAAGGGAAGGCCGAGATGAATTCAATTCCTTCTGTAATGACAACCTTATCAGTAGTCCCAAGAGCGAGCGGGCTCTAATTTTTATCTTTAGGCGTGTTGACTGCCTCTTGAGGATCAATGCTCATTTCCTCTTGCTGATCTTTAAGCTGTTGGTTAAATTGATCCCAGACTTTGTCTAAATCACTACTGAATGTTGGGTTACTAGACTGCTCATTTATGGATTTAACTTTTTTTTTCCCAATAGTACTTCAGTATCCTTGGGAGATTGTTCTAACTTATTCTCTTTCTGTGAAATAGGTTGAGATACCATTAAGGTATCGAGAGGAATTCTCTCCAACCTTTTGTTCCTGTATTATTTAAACTGGGAAAGTTGTTGAGGATTAAGACGGATTACTGCTAATTTTTCAACCTGTAAATAGGTCTCATAAGATTCAAACAAATCATCATAATCATCATTTTCATAGAAGAATTGCTTGATCTTTACTTGAGCAGTGAAGTTTAGAGACACTTGACTTGGATCAACCTGTCTGCCGAGAACTATAAATAACTTTAAACATTGAATTTGATTGATTTCCAATCCAACATGCTTATAGTTATCTAGTGCATAAACACCACAATGAATAGGGAAAGAAGTCCAGGAAATTTTTTTAGTCTCTTTCAAGGCTTTAGTCAATCCACATCCTACTGTTTGATAAGTAATTTCGCTTGGCATGAGCTTGTCTGGTACATATAGTGGGAGTACATGGGGCTCAACAATGCTTCCATAAACTCTGACATAAGTAAAAAATTCTTCCCCAAACCATTTTCCTATGGTTGTGAAGTCATATTGGGATTATTTTCACAATCATGGGGCTTTCTCATAAAAAATAGCTTGATGGAGTGGTAAGATGACTCCATTACAAATTATGTAGAAATGAGATTCATATTGGGATTCCCAGAGGATATTATGGTAGACATGAATAGGAGTAGGGTCCTGGATGGTCCATTTCCATCCCATGGTTTGGAAATCATAACTAAAACACACTGCATCCATGATATAAGAAATCATGAAAAATGGGGGAACTATCTTGGAGGTAAAAGTGTGGTTCTTTCTATATTTAAGGATTTGTGAGGCAATAATAAGTGATAGAATGGTGCCCCAATCCATAATGTATGATTCTGATGAAATCTCCATGAGAGGGACCCATTCAATTGAGAATTTATTTGTATTAGGGGAACCAAAAAGCATACACATCATAGCAGCAACGTAGTAGTAGGGACTAGCCAAAGAAGAAACAAAATACATACCCTTATCATCATGTTTGTGCTTGTTAGGTTTGTGTCTCCATTTCCTTATCGAGTCTGATTGCAGCTTGTTCTCCTTTGCAAATTTCTCGAGGAATCTCTTGTCATATACCTTATGTGGGTCAGGTATATGATACATTTTCTTTAAATCCTCTAACTTAAAAGACCCTATTACTGTGTCTCTTGGGGTTAGGAATTTCCTATTGTCATTATTGATATTATCAATTATCCATTTTACAATATCAATATATGGAAGAATTTTTGGGCAAGTGGAAATTCTGTCAAGAAAGGAGTTAGCGACCTCATTGATAGTGGCTTCATAGGTTGAAGGGGCATCGACTGTGGCTACTATTTTGATTATCCCAAGTTTCTTGTCTTCAAACAACCTGTACATGGATTACCATGAGGAGGAACCACTTTCTAGAGCACATGTTGTGTTGGAGAACAATGGCAACATCTTTGTTACTTCTGAAGTGGGAGGTGCTGGGTTTGAAAGAGCCATGGGTTTCTTTGCCTTCTTTGCAGCCTTTGACATCTCAAAAGAATGTTTCTTTTCTTGAATAGCCTTTATTAAGAAAAACATGGAATGAATACAAACAATGCGGGAGCGATTCTTTAGGAATATGACTTGAAATGAAGGTGAATTTAGTTTTGAATGCGAAAAAATCTAAAACATAAATTAACAGACCATCAAATCACTTTTAGGAGCTCAATACTGTCATACTATTATGGCTGAGTAATTATGATAAACGTGGGTTCATGACTTTAAAACATGTGATGCGTTTCATTTCGTCGATATGCGATCAATGACTTACCTTCTAAATAATCCTTTAAATACTTTATTGAAGTACAAAGCTTATCTAAATGTTGGAGAGGTGAAAGCGGAGTGATGGGAGTTTTGTGATGCGATATCCATATCACAATAGCAAAATCAGTGATTGTGGATGTATTTCTGGATAGCGGGCATGCGATGTAGTTTGGCGAAATTGTGATGTGATATATCACATCGGGAGTTTTGCAAGCGGGCATGGTAAATGGTACAAGAAAGGGAATTGCGATTTGCGATTTTCGATGGATGACGTGGTGTTGAGAAGGTCCTGCCAACGACTCTTATGAAATAACACTTGTCGGGGAGATTTTTCCTTTGTTATTGGTTTTCTTTTAAGTTTGAAAGCTTTTGTGCCTTTTATACCTTGGCTACATCACATCACAACTTTGCATGGGAATTCTTGAAGTGCTGCTTGTTGGATTTGCGATATGCGATATGTGATGAAGCAATTTGTATGGATTTCCCGCTTAAGTATTTTAGTTAATGGGACATGAATAAATCCTTCAAATACCATATTCCTATCTTATAATCAATAAAGTGTTTGATTGTTTCAAAAATTTTAAAGGGTCCCCATTATTTTCGAAGGCAACCTAAACGTAAATAATGGGGGTTGTTGAATAACACAACAGATACATGGTAAGAGTCTACATGAAACATCGTCATACATACATAGAGCATCCAAGTGGTCTTCTGCTTTGATCGACTTGTTAGAGTCATATTTCGTTAATATCTTTTCCAGGTGTCTTAGCATCTTATGTAAAATACCTAGAAGAGCGAGTGGGCACTGAGTCATCCAATCCAGATCTTGGTCCACCATGTTAGTCTTTGTGTTCCTCCTCCTCTTCGAAATATGAGGAATTGACCATCTATCCCATGGAAAATTTCATCCGAAAGCACAATGTTATCCTCGTACCCTTTGTTGAAAAGTGGACGTTTATTTATATGTTCTGTATCGTTTGCGGATTCTGCTAACTCTTCAAGAGTGGAAAAAACTAGATCTTACACTGTAGAAACCATTATACTGGTACGAGTTTTTTATTTTCTCTTTGGAAAATGTGGAAGATTCAGTGATATAGGAATTAGTTTGATAACCTTCGAGAACTGAAAGGTTATAGGTCGAATTGCTTGGATTTGCTTGTATGTAACTTTGCAGGTTGGTTCTGAGCTAGGTTGAGAAGATACTCCTATTTTAGGAATATGATTCGGGGAGGTGCTAGGAATGTTGTTTCCTTATCTATAAGAAGATTGATGTGGGTGTGTGGAGTTATCAACCATAAAAAAATTGGCTACCCTCATTCTAGCGCCATAAATGTTGGTAGTGCTATACCTACTAACATTCAAATGGGTCTCCCCTATATGAGGTCCCAAATAGACCTAAATACGTTTGGTGTAGGAGCCCCATTTGAAATACTTCCCGAATGATGTTTAATTAAATATTTTCCTTGGATTTAGCTGTTATGAAGAGAGAGAAGCGCGCGGGTGCCTTTGGAAAAAAGCAGGCAAGTGTGCTTAGTGAATGTTTGGTTGCAGGTGTATCAAGGCTCTTCTAATGCGGAGGGAGAGAAAAGTAAGCCTCTAAGAGAGAGTTAATAGTACCACCCTATAAAATATGCACACAAACATGAAATATTCATCTAACATCCTACAGAATATTCCACACAAATGAAATGATCATTACAACCACTACAACACATTCTCAATATGATAAACACTAAAATAACCAAAATAGTTCAACTAATTTAGTAAAGGTGAAAGCAAACATGAATCATAAACATTTACAAAACAATCTTACAAATATTCATAATTCATGCATGAAAAAACATGTTTTCCATCAAGCTTCAAGTATTAAGTAAAAGTCCCAAGATACATGAATACAACGAACATCACTAACTCCAATAGTGGAGCATTGGAGCCACTACTTTCCCCCCAAAAGTACTAACTTTTTCCCTCTGATACCTTATGGGAGAATCCAAGGTGAAAACTACTCTACTTGTACAATGATGGTGTATATATAACAAATGGGGTGATCCTTCACCTCCCTTGTGACTCTTGGACTACCCTCATGACAATTTTACTTCCCTGTGACTTTTCAGCTCTTACATGACTCTTCACATTTTGTACATGTCCCTTGGAATTCCACTTTACAAAACATTTTCAAATAAGAATTTACATAGCCCACAAAATTTTGTGGCACATGATGACTCATGAAATGACATGACATGACACTAATGACATGGACTACATCATGAAATAACAATGTCAAACAATCCCTTGTTGCTACTTTATTTTTTTCTCCTTGAGGAGAGAACATGATCTCTTCTTCCACCTCCATATGGCTTAGAGATGAGAGTCTTCAGTGTTATCTGGATCTTAAGTTGTTTTCACAATCTGATGTCCCTTTGCTTCCTCTTGATTGATCAACTGATACTTGCAGTTACAGAGGTGTCTTCTAGCATGGTCTCCTTCTCCATATCCTTCATCATCATCTTGTCATGGCATGATAGAATACTTGCAACTTAAATCCACTCATGACAAGATGACATTAGTCTGATAAACCCCTAGTCTAAGATGTTGCGTGATGATACATTAACTTAGATGGAACTGGGTGGTCGGTTTAGAGAGAGGCTCAATGACTAGGAAGTTGCATATCTCAAGAAATAAAGGGTTAGTACTGAGGCTTGAGACTGTGCAATGCATAGGCTAGATTGGGTTCAACAACTGCACAGTTGAGGGGTTCAAGGGGAAAGACTAAGGGCTTGAGAAATTAGTTTTCCCACTGCGCAATATTGGAAGGACATGAGGCCAGGTGATTTCACAGTTCAAGAGCTCAAGCATGAGGTTTTAGGACTAAGGCTATGCAATGTGTAGTTCAGGCTAGGCTGGAGACAAAGATTAAACAGTTTTGGGGCTCAAGGGTTGAGCTTGAGCACTGAGATTGCACAATATGTAGTTCTGGTAGACAAAGACTATGCATTACATAGTTCCAAGAGGAAACGTTGCTGCTTGAGGAATGAGACTGCACAATTCGTAGTCTAAAAGGGATGAATGAGGCTGAGTGGCTTGGCCGGGGAGTTTTCCCAATTTTTACTAAGTGTTGGATCAGTGAGATGAAGTTGAACCAAAGTAAGTCTTGAAAATGATCACACAATTTCATCACTTTATGACGCAACATGAAACACTCAAAACACATAAACAATCATAATTTCCTCACTGCGATGGCTCACTCCAAGTGCGACACTTCAAATACACTTGATGACGACAATGACAACATATGTGAAAGATTGCTTGAAACTTTGGAAATGAGTAAGATAATTCTTGCATGATAAGAGAAACTCATTTACACAAAATTTACCCCCTGAAACAAACCAAAACTAGATTTTGTGCAATGTGTGACACTTAACATGCTAGAAGACGACACTTTAATTTTCTTGTAAACGAGACAAGAGGACTTAGAGAAAACACATGTGATAAATATTAATACTTGTGACAATAACTTACATAGTCAAAGTAGGCTCCAAAATTTGGATGTAGGCCAAAATTTTGGAGGGTATTGTAGCAGCGACAACATGTCCATTAACACAATGAAATATGGCCATCCAGCCTACACAACACAAAATAGATGCCTTCAATGAGCTAGTTGTCCCTCATTTATTTTCATTTTCTGAGCTACTTACATGCCTCAATTAGAGAAATTATGTAAAATTTTTACTATGTACTTGTTACTTGGGTTGAAGGATTCCTCACCAATTCCTTGTTTAGTTCAATCAAGATTTTAGTTCCACACCTAATATGGTTGTGACTCAAAAGGCTTCTAGTCCCCTTCTGTACAAAGTGATGCTTTTAATGCACACATGTGGATTAGTTTTAGTTCGCATAATTCATAGGTTCACTAACAATAATTATTTGGTCCTCTCACACTTTTCTCGGTATGTTATTCACTCTTTATCTCTCTCTTTGTTTCTCTCATCTTGCCTTACACATTTATTCTCTACTCTCACTTCTCCCCCACATGCTTTTCTTGAACATACGAGTTTGAGGCCTTCCTTAAGGTGTGGGGTCATTGAAAAGAGCCTCAAAAATGGTATGTATCCCATGGGTCAAAGCATTTTAGTACCCTCTTCTCCATTCTCTCGTAACTGTTGGTTGTTTTGGTAGTTCAACAACCACATTAATGATATTGTCAAGGTAATTTAAGTAGATGGGAAGTTTCCAAATCCCCCTTACAACCTTCCCCTTAATTAAGGTTCCCTTCTTGGTGTTTATTTTAGGGTTAGCAGAATATTTATGAAATTATGACAATTTCTCTTGATGTAGTTATTATTTTAACTTATTCCAATATATCATTCAACAATTATAATTCAACCATAAAAAGCAGTGGAACAATATATATCAGAACACACAAAAGGACGATAGGATTTACCCTAGGAAAACCCATAAAGGGGAAAATCCCAACAACCTTTTTCAATAAAGAGATTCTTCTTGTTCAATTAGAGACACACCTAGACCTATGGTCAAACTTGGTATTCTCCTCCAAGTCAAGTCACCCAATATGATCTTGTAATTTTCTCTGCCTTTTTGACCCATAATTTCGTCACTCCTACAATAACCAGTTGCCCCAGAAATTTCGGCCCTGCAACATTTGCCCCAATAACCCAGAAATTCATCCCACTACAAAAGTTTCCCTATAAAAATGAAAACCATAGAAAAATAAAAAAATCCACACGTGCGGTTTACTAGAGAGAGAGAAGAGAGATATTTCTTCCTTCTTTTTGTCCTATTTCGTCCTTCTTATCCTTCGCTAGATTCCTAGAAACTATCTTGTGTGAGTAAGATCGAATGCCCCAAATGGAGGAGTTTGATCTTCCTTTATATAGTAGTATGTCTTGGGTGAATGGGTGTGTCTCTTGGCCAGGGCCGAATTGACTTGAAGGGAAGTCAACTTGTCACTTTTGGATCCAAAATTTATATTTCAAAAATTCAAATTTTCATTTTTAAAAAGTGGCCATGGGACTTTGACTCAAAATAAATTTTCCTTTGACTCAAGCATTTATAAATATGATTTATAATGATAAATACAATTACATAAAGTGACGAAGTGTACATTATGAATACCAACAATAGTTACAAATTAAACACTCCCTCTTAACTAGGTAGGTATTCATAATCACTGTCATAGGTTTTCTCAAATTGAACAAATTTCTCTATAGAAAAAGGTTATCCATCATTACCGACATCATCATCCGCTAGTGGCCATATCTGGGGTGGTACCAAACCCATGGAAATTTCATTCGTATATGAGGACTCACTCCTCCAAATTGATCATTCCTTGAATCCCATGGCCTCTACCTAAGCCAAAATGTTGAGACCCTCAATTAACAAGCACTAACTCACCCTTCTTGGTGAGCACTATGGGCCAAGACCTCACTCAACCCCTTCCAGGTCGGTAATCAGGCCTAGATACTGAAATAAATTCACTACACCCTACTGGGTGTGTGATAAGGGTCGAGTACCTCACTCCACCTTTCCCAGTGTGTCATCAGGGTCTATATGTTGAAGGAAATCACTCCACCATGCCTGGTCAGTAATCAGAGTCTAAGACCTCACTCTACCATTCTTGGTGTGTGATCAAGGTCCTCCTCCAAGAGACACTCACTCAACATTGTTTGTTGAGTCCTCTCTGTATCTTGGACCCATTCTCCCTTTTGGGAGAATGCCCATCCATGTTGCATACATATCAATAATCCCTCTTAAAGAGAGGGGTAATCTCCATGAGCCCCAACTTGTCTATGAAGTACACGAACTTGTATCTCGTCAACAACTTCGTCAGAAAATTAGTGTCTACTCAATGGTGGAGATGCACTCGAGCCTTATTTCTCTCCTCTACACCATGTCATGGATGTAGGGTACTTGATATCAATATGCTTCGACCTATAATGGAACATTGGATTCTCTGAAAGATTCACAGAACTTTTATTATGGCAATGTATCATCGTCGATTCCAACTCTTGGCTGAACAATCCTGCAAACAAATTCCAGAGCCATACTGCTTTGGTACAAGCCTCATTGGTTTCAATGTACTTTTATTCAGTAATTTTGAGTGTAATCAACCTTTTATTCCTTCTTATCCATGATATCGTAGGATATCCCAAATTGAAGAATAATCCCGATGTACTCTTCCTATCCTTAACACTTCCTAGCCAATCAACATCCATATATACTTGAATTTGTACGTCCTTGTTTGCAACAAATTTCAAGCCATAATTTACTACCGCACAAATATTTCAAAATGTGATTTGTTGCAATCCAATGCTCATGTCTCGGTTCAACCTGGAACTGACTCAATGTGTTCAGAGAAAATTGTATGTCTGGCTTGGTGTTAACCAAATACATCAACAAACCAATCAGTAATTGGTACATAGATGGATCTACTAATATGGATTTTGAGCCTCTTATCTTATTTAAGTTGGTCACCATGGGAGTCACCATGGATTTGCAATCCATGATATCAAATATATGAAGGATATCTAACACATAATTTCCTTGACCAATGAATAATTCACCAGGTTTATACAATTCTTCTAATCCCAAGTATTAGTGCATCAACCCAAGATCCTTCATATCAAACTCAAAAGCCAACTCCTTGTTCCACTGAATGATAAAAGGCTCGACACGTGTCAGAAACAAGTCATCAACATATAACAGTAAGATCACAGGTGAATTCTTCACAACCTTAAAGTAAAGGTTTGGATCGACTTCACTCTTGGTAATCCTAGTCTTGTTAGATAACTGTCTATATGAGCATACCAAGTTATTGGATCTTTCTTGAGTCCATACAAGGTATTCTTCAACCTGAAAACATGGGATTCCTTTCCAAATACCTCAAAGCCTTGAGGTTTCTCTATGTACACCTCTTCCTCAATCACACCATTGAAGAAAGTAGTCTTCACATCCATCTGGTGAAATTTCCATCCCAGCAAAGCAACAAGAGAAATGATGGATATAATAGAGATGTACCTGAAAATTAGATCAAAGGTCTCATTATAATATTCTCCCTATTTTTGGGAGAACCCTTAAGCCATGAACCATGCCTTGTATTTGTCAATAATACCATATGAAACATGTTTGATCTTGTATATCCATTTGGAAGTCACCACTGACTTCCCTTCAGGACTTGGAACAATATCTCAGACATCATTCTTCATAGTCTATTTGTACCCTTCATTCATTGCTTCCTTCCATACCTGCTAGCTAGTTGCTTCTTCATATGTGTAAGGTTCTTCATCAATGAGTTTTTTCACGAGAGTTGCATAACTAGATAACCTCTTGGGTTTATTAACTTCTCTAGATGTGCCACCAAGAGTTGCATTTCCTTCTGCCTCTTCTAATGTAGATCTAAGCCATGCTAGTATCTTCTTGATCTCTTGAAATATGATAGGTTTTGTTGGATCTCGAGGCCCTTTGGCCTTCTCGTACATTTTATAGAACTCAAATGCTCCTCCCTTGATGCCTTCTTATTCACTTCATCCAAGAAATCTACCAAGAATTCCTTAGACTTCCAATATGCCACTTTCTCATCAAAGGTGACATCTTGACTAACCTCAATATGCCACTAATATGGAATATATATTACATAATCCTTCGATGATTCGATGTATACAACAAATATGACTTTATTTCCTGAAGGCTCAAGCTTGTTCCTCTTATCCTTAGGAACATGAATATATACAAGACAACCAAATATCCTCATGTGACTAGTCTTTGGATTCCTTTTAGAGAATGCTTCTTCAAGAGTCAGACATTCTACAAATTTATGAGTGACTTCTATTTTGAATGTACACAGTTTCCTGCGATGCTTCCCCCATAAGAACAATGAAAAATCTAAATCATGCATCATGGCCTTGAAATATTCTTAAATGGACCTATTATTTCATATTTATACACCATTTTGTTTTTTATTATAGGGGACAATCAACTCCCTCTTAATCCAATCTCGCTTGCAGAAACCAACAATGGCCTTTGGGGTGTATTCTCCTCAATTTTTAGATCTTAATATCTTGATATTTCTGCCTGTGAAAATTTTCACTTCAACTTTTAATTCTTGTAAATTGTCGAATAATTCATCCTTTTCATCAAGAGACATATCCATGTATTATGGGAGAAATCATCAATAAATGTCACATATTACAACGAGCCACCAAGAAATTTCACAAGCATTGAAACACATGCATCAGAATGAATCAAATCCAAATCTTCTTCCTTAGATTTTTTATCACTATTTGGAAATGGTTTCTCAACGTTATTCCAAAGAGCATAAATATTGCATACACCATCATTTTTTATCTGTAGTTCAGGAAATCCAGACACTATTTGACTCAACTCAGGTAATGCTCTAAAATGAAGATGTCGATACCTTATGTGCCATAATTTACTTGGATTTATTTTTTCCATTACTAGTGCTTAATCTGGTTGACTTACAAGTCTATACAATCTTCAATCACAAATCCCAATAACCTTAGCATCATCTATAATAGAGCCCTTGGACCAAATGAGTACTTTGCCATCCACAAAAGAAAATCTATCTCCTTTATCTTCTAAACGAGAAAAAAGACAAAATTATTTTTCAAACTTGGTACATAAAGAACATTGTTGATATGTACATTGTTACCAGATTCCAACTCTATGGATGCCTTTCCAGTTCCTTTGACTACATAGTTTTTATTGTCTCCTAGTTAAACCCTTTGAGGCAATTTATTTTCGGTTATGCTTGAAATATTCCCACACTCTCAAGTCATGTGTCTTGATGCTCCAGTAACTACCAGCCACATGCCATCATCATATGCAAGGGAACCAGTCAAAGCAGAATATTAGAAGAATTCTTGAGCACCTTTGACCTTCTTTAGTTTTTCATCTTCAACATCTATTGCAAAAGCATGTTGTTTCCCTTTTCTCTTCTACTTATTAGCCATGTTAGGATAATCTCTCTTGAAATGTACATATTCTCGATAGTCATAACATTGGATATTTGACAAGTATTTTCTCTTCTTAAAAGGGAGAAGCTCCTTTTCCTGACTTCTTGTGTTGAGGTCCAAACTTCTTCTTTCCCTTGTTCTTGAAACGAGTTGCAAGGGCTTGAACTTCTCATATTAACTATCTTTAGTAATAGATATTGTTGCTTCTTTAGAACATGATGTCCATATTTTTCCAAATCCAGGAACTTACTTCTAACTATTTATGACAATTGCAAAAGCATCCCATGATCTAAGAAGACCATTGAGTGTTGTAATAACTAGTTATTTATCATGTTTGGATTCACCAATTGCTTCAATTTGGTCTCCTATTTGAGAAATCCTTACAAAGTAAGAACCCATGATGTTATCATTTGTCATCCTTGTATTTCAAAGTTCATTCTTCAATCTCATTGATTGACCAACATTCTTGATAGTGTATATATTAATTAGGGCATCAGACATCTTGTTTGAAGTATCAAGTTTTGCAATGTAAGGAACCAAATAGTCCCTAATGATGTCATCTTCCTTGAAATTTTCTTTCCCTGCTTCATCAATTGGTTTAGTTACCTTTCCTATAACGATATCCAAAACCTTATTCTTGGCAAGAATAATATCTATTTTAACTTACCAAGCTCTGAAGTTTGATGATCCCTCTAGCTTGTTTTTAGATTTCATAGAGGAAGTTGTAGAAACCAATATGCAAGAAGGATTTGAATAAAATTCTCTCTATGATTTTTTTCATGTTGATCATAATGTTCCTTCCTTCCTTCACCAAATCTCTGATTCCATGTTGATTGTTTTAGTGTAATTAGGGTTAGCACAATATTTCGAAAATTCTGGTAATTAATTTTGATGTAGATCTTATTTTAAATTGTTCCAATATATCATTCAACAAATATACTTCAGAAATTCAACCATAAAGAACATTGGAACAATAGATATCACATTACACAAAAATAAGACAATATTTACCTTGGAAAAACCCACAAAGGGGAAAACTCAACAACCTTTTCAATACCAAAATTCTTCTTGTTCAATGAGAGACACACCTAGACCTATGGTCAAACTTGGTATACTCCTCCAATTCAAGTCACCCAATCAGATCCTGCAATTTTCTTTGCTTATCTAACCCATACTTTTGGCCCTACTATAATATCCATTTTCCCTAGAAATTTTGGCCCTATAATAGTTGCCCCAATAACCCAAAAATTTCGCCCCCCTGCAACAGTTTCCCTAGAAAAATCGAACCACAGAGATATCAACCAATCCACATCTACGAGTTTCTAAAGAGAGATAAGAGATAGATTTTGTCCTTTTCGTCTTATTTCGTCCTTCTTATCATTCGCTAACTGTCCAAAAACTATCCTGTGTGAGTGAGATCGAATACCCAAAATGGAGGAGGTAGGGCTTCCTTTATAAAGTAGTCTATCTTGGGTGAATGGATGTGTCTCTTGACCAAGGTCAACTTGAATTTGAGGGAATATGACTTGTCACTTTTGGAGCCAAATTTCACATTCCAAAAATTCAAATTTTCATCAATGGGACTTTGAGTCAAAATAAAATTTCCTTTGACTCAAGCATATATAAATATGCTTTACAATGATAAATACAACATCAAGTATACATTATGAAGACTGACCATAGTTACAAATTCAACACTAGGCATCAACATATGTATTGGTTGCCCTCTCCTTCACTTTTAGCAATATCAATATATATATATATATATATATATATATATATATATATATAAAAGGATATTTGCATCAAATATAGTCTATCAAAAATATCCATGTTAGCCATCCAACATTACTGGTCTTAATTACATTTTGCAAAATATGGGGGTTAAAATGGAAATTTTTAATTCTTTCCCCCTTAAAGGAACATCACACTCAACATTCTATTATTCGTATAACTAATTCTTACAGGAAAAAAAATGGGTATGCCCTTTTGGGGCATAATCCAGTTCCCATGTTGCCTCATATCCTCTAAAGTGCTTCCCTTTCACCTTGACTTGCACGATGGTTCATTTACAGAACATGCTCTCCCTCCAGTTGAGTATGCACCAAGGTTATGGATAAAAATCTCCTTTGGTTCCACCTACATCACAACCCAATCAATAATATGATTAACATCATGTATGTATTTCTTATGCAAGGATACATGGAATACACCACATGATTTTATGGTAGGAGGTAGGGAAATCTTGTCTAATATTGGCCCTGCTCTCTCCAAGATCTTAAAGGGTCCACAATATCGTGGTTTCAACTTGGAATATGAACCCACTTTCAATTAAATTCTCTTAGATATCATCTAGAGATAAACATGCTCTCCTACTCAAAACTTCTAACAAGTTCTACTTTAGTCTGCATATGTATTATGTCAACCTTGAGCCACTTTCAAGTTCTATCTAGTCTGCGTCACTTCTTGTTCCATTTATTTCAACACATATGGCCCAAGTATTATTTTTCCCTCTAGATTATGATATTCGATTGGAATATTACATTTTATGGAATATACTTGTTGAAAAACGCAACAAAAAAATCTCAGTTTGACTTTTCCTTGGTCAAACTAGAGATAATTGGAATTTTCACATCAACAAAAATATTGGAGGTAGTTAACTGAGGTGACATGGCACTTGTCGCTCAGTTAATTCATTTAATTCAAGTTGGAGGGCTTGAGTTCAGTTAAGCATGGGTGATTGATAACTTGTAGCAATCTAATTCAGTTATATTAAGTTGTGTTTAGTTAAACTAGTTCTAATTGTTGGAGGAACCAGTGGAAGGTTAGTTGAGTAGTGTGACTTCAGTCTCACTCAGTGATCATCCATATCACTAATCAATCAACACAAAATGGCTAATGCATGCAGAGAATTCAAGTTACCCCATTGAGGTGGAGATTACAAGGAAGTTTAACATCATTTGTAAACTATTATGGTGTGTATAGGTGTTGCATGCAGTCAAATGATCAACATTGGGAATTGCGCAATCCTTTTTGGATAAATTACCAAATAATAGGGGCCTAATTTCTCAAGGAATTGCGCAAGGAAATAGGGGCTCAAGCAGAGACAAAAATTGACTAAGTCTGGGTAAAAGCTTATGAGTGAGCAAGGAGATAGGTTATTCACTTGCAGGTTGTGCTCATTTGAGAAAATCAAGTGTAATACATCTCTATTCATTAGATTAATGTAAGAAGGCATTAGGATTTTTAGAAGATTTCTTTCCCCTGGAAAAATATTGTGTGCATGTGTGTTTTTTCTCATTGCATGTTTGTGATTGATGTTCTAAATTGTGAATTTCTTTCTGCGGAGTAGTAGAGTAGGTTTGTGTCTTGTGATTTTGATTAAATATTCATGACAATTTGCAAATATATATCATAATTTCTACAATACTACTTCGAAGTGATTCATATTTAGTGACTCTTGATAGCCATTGTTGTTAAACTCCCCTAAAGGTAAATTGTCTTCCTCCTTCCTCGGTTGATGCATAACATATATTCTTAACATTCCCTCCAACACTTGGTTTATGCTTTTTGTTAGTCCATTTGTTTGAGGATGGTAGGATGTACTAAATTCCAAGTGGGTCCCAAAACCTTCAAATAAATACTTCCAAAAATTTGAGGTAAATTTGACATCCTTATCATATATGATCTTCTTAGCCATGTGGCTCAAAAATTTCCTTCATGAAAATATAGGTAATATAAAATGCTTTATGGGTAGAGATTCCTTTCTCAACTTATTCACTACCACCATGATTGCATCATGTTGATTTCGGGTCCTTTGAAATTAGTGATGAAGTCCATATATATGAATTCCCACTTCCATTTAGCAATTTGTATTGGATACAACAACCTTGTTGGATGCTTATGTTACACGTTAACCTACTCACATTTTAAACATATAGCAATATATTTAGCAATTTATCTCTTCATGTTGGGCCAATAATACAAATTTTTGGTAGTTGTTTTCATCTTTTAGTATACTAGATGACCAAAATAAGGTATGGAGTTCATCCATTATGAGCCTCTTCAAATCAGTTGCATCTAGTATGTATATTGTATTCTTGTACAATGATACACCATCTTATGTTAAATAGTACTCTCCTCCAATTGGCCCCTTTGGTTTTTTTCCATATGTGTTCAACCCCCTTTAGTGCTTCTTTGATTCTTTCTTTTATGTTTAATTTATAGACATTGATTGTTGCCATATGTATCATTTACATATTTCTTCTGAGTGCATATTCTACTCAGTTTCTTTGCCTTTGACATGAATTATCTCATAATCAAACTCACTAATAAGAGCCATCCACCTATATTTCCTAGCATTAAGTCAAGGTTGAACAAATAGGTACTTCAATCGATTGTGATATGTCATTAGTGTGAATTTCTCTTGTAGTGTCTCCACATTTTTAAAGCATGCACAATGGTTGCAAGTTGTAAATCACGCATAACATAAACCTCTCACACTCATTTAAATTCTTGTATTCATAGCTTATCACGTGTTATTATCGCATGAGAACTCCATCAAATCCTTGAAAGTATCTGTATAGAACAATAAATTCTTATCCATATCTGCAATCTTCAGAACAGGGGACTTTGTTAAAAGGTGTTTTTTTTGTTCAAAACTTGTTGCACACTTTTATGTCTGATCAAACTTTACCCCTTTCTTTTTGAATCAAACGATTAGGTGTCAAATCCTTGAAAAACCTCGAATAAGACTTTTTTAATATGTCGTTAGTCCCATAAAGGATCTTACTTCTACTACATTTTGAGGAACAAGCCATTCCATGATTTCCTTGATTCTCAGGATCTATCGCCATTTGTTCATTCAAAATTACATGACCTAAATAATGAATTCATGATTGGACTAAATCACATTTACTAATCTTGTCATAAATTTGGTGCTTCTTTAACAGTTGCAATATTATCTTGAGGTGCTCTTCATGCTCCTCCGTTTTTGTAAATTTTTGTAGATGTTCTATGCTTGTTGCAACTTTACTTTTTATCCCAATATCAGTCAGCAATCACATAAACAATAAAGTAAAATGATGATAGAACATACCAGTAAATTGACAGAAGACAAGCCAAAATATATAAGTGTGTTGGTGCGTTATGACGGTCAGTAGGATGCTTCAACCAGCAAAGTCCCAATACGGTCAGCCAACCAGAAGTGTCACACAACCCTCTAGGACAGCCAGATCAGTCAACCCAAAAGTCAACGTTGTCAATCAACGGTCAACGCAAACAGTAGCAACAACAAGGTCAACGTAGCCAAGTCAAAGTCAACGTCTAGACTCAAGAATTGTGCCAAAAAATGCGGATTGAGGAAATCAAAATTTTCACCAAGTTTCAGGTCAGTTTGACCAAGCGTTTACCAAAGTCAACGCTGGTCAAATCTGCACTGAAAAACCCTAGATCAGAAAACAGAAATTTTTTTGCTCCGTTCCCCACGTGTGGATGAAGAAGAGCCTCCAAGGTGATCGAACTAATCAGATGAGGAGAGAGAATGTGATGTGATGGATGAGTGAAAATTTCCTCCAACATTGACCAATTTATATCCATCAAAGAGGGTGTGTGACACAACTACTGGGGCTTCAAACCTTTAGGCCGACCTGCACATATTTTGAATAAATTCAAAATAAATGTTCTGCTCATTGGATCAAGATGATCTTTAGATCGATCTTGCACCTCTCCGAAAGAGGAGTCCAATAAAAATATTGGCATCTTCATCTTAGAATCACAACATGGAGTCTTGACCTAGTTGTCCAAAATTAACACTCCCTCTCAACTAGGGAGAACTCCATCCACTTGTGCAATCCAAACATCATGCGTCATCCCACTGTAACTTGCTTTGCTGGCTTCTTTATTTCAAAAAAAATGTGGGTCAGTCACAAAGACATCATCCCCGGTTGACAGATTCATCCCAGAGGTCTGAAACCTCTATAGGACTCAAAAAGAGTCACATACCAACCCGAAGTTGGTTTATTTGACTCGAAGTCAGTAGGAGGTATGAAACATCACTATACTTGATCCCAGATCAAGTGGTTTGACCGTGCCATCCTAGATAGAGAGTACATCTCAGATGCATCCATCAATCTTTGCTACTAGTCTCTAGCTTTTCCCACCTCACTGGCCAAATGAGAGGTACTTCCCATGGTTCCAAGGCTCAAATGGGTAGGATGCATATGGGGCACAGATCATGAAAGGTGAACAACCTCAATCATCATAACAGTGGGGAAAAATCACACCAAAAAGGTTCAGCAAGCCTAGCCCTATGGTTTCTTATAGCTCCAAGAAGCTATCCCCAAAGCCTCCTAGAGCTCCAAGAGCTCATCGTCCAACAGGACCCTCATAATAGGGTCGTTCCACAATACCAAGATTCTCACGGAAGGTTAGGAACATGACCTTCCCCAAGGGCATTGTGAGAATATCCGCGACCTTCTCATCGGTTCCTATATGATCGAGCCTTACGATGCCTCATTGTACCATATCCCGGATAAAGTGGTATTAGCCATCAACATGCTTGGATCGATCATGGAACACGAGATTCTTTGAAAAACGAATCCCCCTTTGGTTATCACAAAGGATAATGGTGGCATCTAGCACATGCTCGAACAACTCACTGAAGAGCTTTCACAACCAAGTGACTTCACAACAGGCCATACATGTTGCATTGTATTCAGCCTCAAAAGTGCTCAAGGCTACCGACTTCTGCTTCCTGCTCGAAGCAGATCTACATGTCAAGAAACATCCATATGTGCTCTTGCGATCCACCACACTGCCAGCCCAAATGGCATCAGTATATCCATGGAGTGTCATGCTCCTGGAAGTGTATCTCAGCCCATGGTCTATCATGCCCCATAGATATCTCAAGAGTTTCTTGGCACCAACCCAATGAATTTGATGAGGCTCAACCATATGTTGACTCAAAGTGTTCACTGCAAAACATACATCCAGACGGGTGTTCACTAAGAACATCAGGGCCCCTACGAGTTGAAGATACTCAGTAGGATTTTCTAGCAAAGCCCAGGAGCGTTGCCACTCAAATTCTTAAATTTGAGCTTCATCGGTGTCGACACGGGCTTACAATCTGTTAGCCACCTGTAAATTTTGATTATATCAAAGGTGGCTAAATCTATTTTAAAGCCTTCAAGGAACAATTTTCATTACAAAAGTTGTTGACTCTTGAAGGCCTCATGCCTCTGTCCAGACCCTATATCGATTGTTTACATCCCAAAAAACTCTGAAATCCTGCTGATTTCCTAAGCCAAATATAGCTGCAAACACCATTTTCTCTTTTTCCTTTCTTCCCAGATTAACCTCATCTTTCTATGCCCTTATTTACCACAAAAATCCCTCATTTTCACATTTCTACCTTTTCCCCTCATCAAAATCCCCTTTATAAGGTTTAAGACTTACTCATGGCCTTATCGGAACCCTCTAACCTTTCAAAATCATGAGAAAAACCCTTAAAAACCCATTTTGTTATATATATTGGGCTTAAGCCCCCTTGGGCTAAGTCCCTAGCCTTTCCGCCCATACACCCTGGCGCCGTGACCGCGCGCTGAGACTAGTCGGGCGCTTATCCGGTTAAATAAATATTTCTTTGCAAACCATTAAAAAACCTTTGATATTTATTTAAACCGTCGAAATTCATTTTATTTAATTTTTCTGTCCGTGCAAATTGTGGAGCGATCTCGATTGTCGATTCAATCCATAGATCCGACGATGCGGAGCGCGCCTCCCTGTGGACCCCCCAGTCGTGCGCCGTTTTCCCAAAACCGCGTGGTTTTTATCGTACCACTCTTCGGCGGAGGGCGGTTTTTGCCCGATGGCCAGCGATTCCATACATCGCTTGACACGCGTCCCTTATACTTTTTGCGAAACCACCGTCCATCACGCATTAACGTTCGGACCGAGACGGCCAGCGATATCGCTGTGGACTGTCGGATCTGGGCCCACTGATCCAACGGTGATCGCTCGCCTAAGTTGCTCGATGGTTAACGAAGGTGCCCACGCGATAACCAGGCTACGACGCGTCATCCAAGCAATCTCCGCCGTCGATATGATCTGCAGATCAACGGTCCACATTTCATCGCCCATTTTCTCTCCGTTTGACTTTCAACTTCCGTTCCCGGCCGTCGATCTTTGCACGATCGACGACTCAGATTCAATCTCTTTTCCATCCGGTCCACGATCTCCTTTGATCAATCTTGACCGTTAGATGATGCCATCCAACGGCCCTGCTCCCCCCACACGCCTTCCGATGTAGTTGACCTAATATGCAGGATTTTATAACATGTTGTTTGTATTTTGCAGGGTTTTATGATCTTTTCGCTATGTTCGAAGAAAATTCAAAAGAGAGGGTGACGACCCTCTTGCTTTCAATTTATCAGAGGAAATCACTTGCAAGTTGTAAATTTCACGTCTCAAATGATCCATGAGGCATTGGTTTCATATCATCCCTGCGTAACCCTGCACTTTAGCGGAACACCATGAATTGAGCATAATTAAAGAGTATCAGTGTCGAAGACCAGAATATATCAGAACAGAGGAATAAAGACAGTTTTACGGGGATTACGGCTAAGATTGTTATCAAAAGCTTAATCCCTGATTTAAAACACAGTTAAAGAAGAAAGTACAAAGGATTATCAGACAAGAAACCTCCACCGCCACATATGAGGTTAACCAATTTCTCCCAGCTACCACAGACCCACCTGTTGCCTCAAACCATTCAAACAGAGGCCGAAGTTATTGAAGAAGATCAGATTTTGCCTCAACGTAGCCAGGGAGTTACTTCTGCAAGGAAATCAATGCAGAAATATATGCAGAGTTACTCCAAACATTACACAGAGCCTCAAAGTCAATAAAAGCTCTCACCGAGCTTTGATATTTATTGTAAAAAAAGTTAATACAGTAGTCCACCTGTAAACTTCTCCATTGAGCCCCCCAAAGGCCCAGAAACCATTTAAGTCTGTATTAATTGTAATTGAGATCTTTTATCAGATCTCACCTCCTCATCCTTCTATATATACTTCTTCAGAAGATGAGTGAGGGGTTGGTTGTTGTTTGATCACAAGCTGTAATATTGAAACTCTCTGAAATCAATACATAGTCCTTTGAAGTTGAAGAACAAATTGAAGTCTTGGAGGTCTTGATGATGTTGTCACATGTTTGTTCCTGAGAAGGCTCTATCATTGGATTCATGAGCTTGGCTGTTGGTGAAGTATTCTGAGTTGTTTCATGTTTTTTCCCTGTTTTCATTATGTTCCATAATTTCTCACTATAGTAGGATAGAAAATATTAGGCTAAGAAATGACTCCTGGAAGCACCTTAGACCTGTTCATCCTTCACTGTTTTATGTTTTCTTCTGCTGAAGTATTTTAGAGGCTTTAATCTTTCTCTTTAATCTTCATGCTTGTTTATTTCCTTAATAGTTTGAACAGTTGGTTTCAGCATGATTTATGATTATCCCTGCTTGTCTGTTGCCACTTAAAAACTGTTATTGAAGTCTCCCTGAAGTTCTTTGCTTATAGTGAATCAAAGAGGTCTGTTTTGATCTTGCCCTTTGTCCTCACTTAAACAGTTGGCTTAAAGGTCGTTATAATTATGATCATAGATGTTTTTAGGTGTTCCCTCTTCTATGACTGTGATTATCAGTAAATCTTATATGTTTTCTAAAGTCCTTTAGAATAAAATCTTTGAGGAAACAGGGTGTTCCCCGAATCTTAGATTTTACTTTGAAAGTTGTTTTGAAATTATTGTTTGCTTAAAGGTGTGATTTGTAGAATTTATGGTTAGCCCTGTCTATCAAAGAACTCTTTATTGTTTCAAATTATGCTTTCAAATTCCCTTTGTTGAGAATTAAAACTCTCTTTCCAAATCATTAATGTTCATTCCATTCCAAAAACAAAAGGATCCTGTGGCCAAGTTAGATTTGCCCTTTGATATCCCATATCCTTTGATAAGTGTGTTATGACCTCTTTTTGACTCCATTGCCCAATGAAACATATATTTTATTGTCCTATATATCTTTCCTATACCTTTTATGTTTTTCTGTATCAATTCAATCCAAACAAACAAACAAATACCTGCACTTAATAACTAGTCTAAAACCAATACTAAAAGCACACAAGATAAACCTTTGCAAACAAACTTTGAGAGATCCCTCTCTGAGAGCAGGAGGACTAGATCCTGTAACTCTAAAGATTGGTTCTGATGTTTCCTTGTCTTTTGATTTGCCAAACTATCAAAACACAGGACACCAACACAATCCACCATTCAAAATCTTTCCAGAATCTTCAATATATTTTCCTTGAGAAAGGAAAATATCACAAGGTCTCTGCCAAACCTTCAGGCCTAGGAAGTAATGCATCAGTCCTAGGTCTTTCATCTCGAACTCAACAACGAGCTCCCTCTTGCACTGAGAGGGTCAACACCTGTCAGGAAGAGATCATTAACATACAACACCAGAATGAGAGGCTTTTCTCTAACCACCTTGAATTAAAGGTTCAGATCAACACTACTACGAGTGAAGCCACTAGTAAATTTGGTCAAAATTAAGACACTTTAGTTCCGACACTTTTGACGTATTGTCGGAAATTTACCCAAATTTTCTCATTTTTAAAATCCTGCCACCAAAGGTCGCTATAGCGACATATAGGGAAAGCATCGGTATTGCGATGTTTAGGTACATTGTTGGAACACCAACGTTTTGGGACATGAGGTCATAACTGCGACGTTTATATGACACGAGTTAGGATTGCGACATTTGGAGAACCGTCGCTATTGCGACGTTTAGAGATAATTTTCGGTCTTGCAAAATTTTTATGACAACCGTCGGTATTGCGACGATTTTCGAAAACCATTGGTATTGCATTTCATTTAAATTGATTTTATTCATATTTACATATTTAAAAGTTTTATTTTTATTTTTTCAAAATAAAGAAAATTTAATATTAAATATTTAAAATATTCATGCTATTTAATTTTTTAATTAAATACATCATTTATATTATAGCATAATGAAATCAAATTATTCATCATTTGATTAATATATTATAAAATGTTTAGGCATAAGTGCATTGAACTAGTTTTGATATCACAACTTATGTGCTTTCAAATTCAAATAACACCTAATAATAATATTATAAGTATATTTTCACTAAATAATATTTATATTAATTTTATACATTTTTTAATCAAATTTTTTATTGTGATTGACTAGTGTAAAGAAAGATAATAAGTTTATAAGAAATAATAAAAATGATGTTATGGTTTCAATCTAAATCAATTTCACTCATGCTTTTCCAATACATTTAAAGGCTTTATTTTTTGAACTTTTTGGAAATAAAAGTGAGAAAGGATGATATTAACCATTTAATATTCAAAACATTATCTCTTTATTTTTTATGAAATATGTCATTTTATATCACAATGCTTCTCAATCAGATAGTCTATGAAGGAAAGAAATTAAGTTCTAGTATGATTTCATGCTATGAAAAGATATAGGGTTATATTAGAAGTTTTTTTTCCTCACCAAAACTTGTACATTGTATAAGTTTAGTGGAGATTATATGAGCTTGAGGTTGTGGCCTTTCACGCTTATCACAAGGATTCATGGGTTTAATTAAATGAACATCCATTCACATGTAGCTATCATTCTAGAAATTACACAAGGAGAGATTGACCGAGGAGTTTAAAAAACAGTTCCTCCCAAGGACCCATGGAATAGTATACCAAAGCCAATACACAAGGTAATGAAATCCCCCCTAAACTCATGTTGATATTCAAGATATCAAGTTGATATTCATGTTGATAATAGAAAAAACAACAATGTTAGGGAATGTTATGGTATTTGGTGTATCATATCCCACTAAATTTTGTGCCAAATCCTAGGCCATAGAGACCTTAAGACCCCATGAATTGAGTTGCATAGCTATTCATTGCCTAACTACATTTTTTTTTTCATTTACATTTTTGGATTGAAAATAATTATCATGAAGTATATCTAATAGCCTATGCATGTCTCAAAACACTATGGTTGTTTTTTTGCAAAAAGGTCGAATGAATGGTTTTAAACTTAAGAAGGTTCTAAAATTTATTTAATGAGCTAAGTGGAATTCCCTTACGCTTTTGACCATTTATAGAATGATTTGTTCCATAGTGGGAAACTTAAATATATGTAATGAATCAGTTCATATATTTAACCCGTTCCCTCAAAAATAGAATGCATCAAGGTTGATATTTTAATGGATCAAAAATATTTGTTGTACATTTGGGGGCTTAGGCTTAGTTGACATCAAGCTGTGTCATACATCAATCTCCCCAACACTTACTTTGAGTACCAACGTCTCCCCCGTAGGATAAATTATTCTCCCTACTTTGCACTCGTATCCCTTGCAACATCAAGTTAGGACCAATAGGCCTTGGTTGTTGCATGAAAACAATAATATGTGGACTAGATTTGTTAGAAATGGGAATTTTATATAGACATGAAAAAATTAATTTACCCACATTAAGAAAATTACATCTCCCTCGTCCTCTCCAAGCCTAACTCAAAACAATATTAGCAATTATATGGCAATCGGAGAGCCACCAAGAATCTCTGAATATGTTATTATGTAAGAAGTGGGGTCCTATAGAACCACTCTTGACCCCGACAACCAAATTATTACCCATCGATTGGAGGGGATTGTTTAGTCAATTTAGTGTCCTAAATTGCTTACATAAACTTATCAACCAGGTCTTGTAAACTGATGAAGTGTGGTGCAATATATGTGCCTATGTGACCTATTCCTTACTTTGTTGTTTGTATTTTTCTTAATGTTTTTGGGAGGTTTTTTTTTTTTTTAGTTCTTAATGTGCTATCATAGACTATTAAGGGAGTTAAAATGAATCTAATTAATTTACAAAAAGGAAGAAAAAGAATTATTATAAAACTAAGTTTAAAGAAACCAAAGTTTATAGGCTAGTTCTAAGACCTAGATCAAAAAGGTAAGGCATGCAATTGTTTTAGTGATTAATCCTAATCCATGGATCTATGACTAAACTAAGATTGGAAGACAGAGTGAAAGCGAGAAAATGTATCAGCTATTGTACTTTAGGTTGTCTCAATATTCAATTATTAGGTGAGACCCTATTGAGATGAAATCAACTATTTGTACTTTAGCTGCTAAAGTCCTAAGACAAAAAACAGAGAATTATTTTGAAAATTACCTAGAATGTGTTTAACTACTCCATTTACCCAATATGTAGAGAGTGACCCCTTTGTGGTAATGTTTTTAAGCAACCATTACATCTGTTCTAAGCTAAAGAACTACAATAACTCTATAAAATGAAATAACTCAAGCACTGCATCATATCTAATCATTTAACCATCCTTGCTTAGTATGTTCAGGTTACTTTCATTTAGAATTATCTTTAAGAAGATTGTTTGTTGCAATGAAATGAGGATATTCTAACTAAAACCAACTAAATGAATAAATGACTTATCAGTCTCATCCAACTAAGAATTTTTTGACCTCTTGAAATGGCTTCAGACAAATCAACTACACCTTTAGTTCTTAGCAAGCAAATAACAAGAAACAAAATGTATTCAACCACTACACTTATAAGACATTTAACCATTCAATGTAAGATTTGATAGATGAAAAATGGATTCCATAAATGCTTAGTTAGACACAATAATTAACAACTATCTTCTAACAAATTTGAAAAGGCAAGACAGTAAACTAAACAACCATGTTTCTCAGCACTTCAATCTTTATTCCAATACTGAAGACAGAGTTTCTATCCCCTTGAAACGTTTCGGAAGGCAAATCTTCACAATTGCATTTAAACTATTGAAAACTAGAATTTAAGCATGAACATAAATTGCTAATTAGAATTGAAGAAATCTAACTAGAAATCATAATAAAAACCTCCTTTAGCAACAGGGGCCCTCTACTGCTAAGTTGGTTGACTCCTTAGCTTTTCAAAAGTGTAATCAAACCAGCATCTGATAACTGAACTTCTTTATTAAAAACAGAGTCTTGGAAAAACAAATTATTTCACTTGTAAGTTTGAACTGTACTCCAAACTTAACTTGTTCTCGGTTCTATGGAACCTCTATTTAAAGGTAATTTGCATAACTAACTACGAAGAAAAGTAGGTATAGGTGTCTCCTTGAATTATAATCATAATAGAACTATAGGACTCATGATTTTCCTCGAAGAGAAAATCAGGAATCCTTATTTCTGTAGGTAACGGTCTTTGACTTGTAGCTTTGACCATAGGTTTAGGCACCTCCATATGTTGATTTGGATCAGATGAATAGGATAGAATCCATGTTGGAAGAATTCTAGAAACACTCATGTGGCTTGCTTCCTTATCTGACACCTGGAACCTAGTGAACCATAAGAGTAGCTGTAGAACACACTTTTAGCTGCAGAACACACTGCTTTTTGTAGATAATTTGCAAAAACTTATCAAAATAGAAAAATCATGAAAATACAATATGACAATAATTTAAATGTATCCTTGAGACAAAACCTTAGAATTCTTCACTGATTAGGGTTTATGAACTGATGGAAAAGAGATGAAATGAGATGAGAATATTGTAAAGGAGAGGGTAATCTTGGGGTTCAACATACCCCCACTGCAAAATCATTGCATGTCCTCATGCAATTTGCCAAAATTTTAAGTTCTTCTCCTTTACTGCATGTGCTCTGATACTTCAGCTAAGACATTCAGCCTTATTCTTTTGTTTCTTTTGGAAGTCAATTTCATCCTTGGTCTTTTCATGAGAAGTTTGAATCTGAGGTTTATGAGTGCTCTGTTCAACCTCTTATTCTTCTTCTTCAATTTCCTGTTTTCCTTGTATAATATCTCTAGCTGTAGAGTAGTATTATCATGCTTTGATTTTTTCAACTTGATTTTCTCTTTCAAAATCTCATTTTCATTCTTTATGTTCCTGTTCAATGTCTCTAATTCATAATTATCTTGCTTAAGAGTTTCAATCAGAGGTTCTTGTGGATTGACAGGTATTTATTGGTTCTTTGAGGCATTTCTTTCTAATGACTCCACATAGTCATAAATTTGTTGTTGAACTGGGTCTATGTCGGGAGATCTTCTATTGGGGCCTTCTTCAAAATGATATACAGGAGAGTTTTGAGGACTGTACATAGGAGAATTATTAACAGGTGATGGAACTAGGGTTTCTTCATCTATATTTATGAGTTTTGTCTTCTTGGTCACTGTCTTCTTCATAATTCCTTGGAGTCTAGAGCTCCTTCTCAGTTTTGGAGGCCTTTCATCCTCTTCATCAATACCCTCACTTGCTTTCTTTTTCTTTCCTCTAGCCTTAATTTGTTTCCTAATTTCTGTTAGCTCTTCATAAATTAATTTTTCATTCTCTTCTTGTGGTGAAGTTTCAAGTCTATTTTTGACCACCATATCAGTTTTCTTTCTTCTACTTCTCTTGGCATTTTCTTCCTTAGGTGGTGATTCTGACTGTTCTTGAAAATGATTCCTCACAAGGAAATCTTACCAATTGTCTCCTATGCCCCTTAAGTGAAATTCAATCATTATTTTCACTAAACCATGATGATGCATAGTGGTCTCTATAAATTGGATTCTATTTTGGATATTTGAGGCCATTCTCCTTAGACTATTCAACAGAAAGAAAGGTAGGTTGATCTCTCCGTTTTATAGAAAATTCATTAATAATTGGATATGATAGACATACATGGTTCCATACCTTCCCTCACAAGTTATAATTTTTTGCAAAATCAGCAGCATATTTCTCCATTTACTTTTCATAGCAGTACTTGGAATTCCTTTTCTAAAGACTGAAACATACATACCTGGATTTTTAAGTATCTCTTTCCATGACTCATTATGAAATTCTTTGTTCTTGAACCACCGCTCTCCTTGCCTCGGAAGTTTCGTTGCTTCAGCCAACAATGAATCTGTTATTGTGAATTTTATGTCTCCAATCTCCACCTTAGTCCCATCAAAAGATCTGGCAAATAATTTGGTAACTTCCTTATGAAAGCCATCAAATTTTTTTATAAACCTCAACCATCCAGCTTGTTGTAGTAGCTCCTTAACCTGTGGATATCCATCCATATATTTGACCCCTATTGGATCTGTTCTGACAATTAAACCCATCTTCCTTCTTTGCAGAGTGTCTTCAACTTTCAAGATTACCTCTCGGTGGTGTGGAAATGAATTGGCTGAAGACTTGATGAGGATGAATGAGATGTGGTATTGGTAGAAATGAAATGAGCTATGGATCTGATGGAGGGTTTATGGTGAGTGATAGGGAATAAGTAAGTGATACGATCCTGAGGAGACGTGGTCAAGCGGGTTACGTCATGATTATGACCGTTAGTCATTAATCAGGGGTTTTAATGATGGACCGTTGTGGAACGTTATATGAGGGATATGGTCGAGATATATCATGATGAGGATTTAATCAATTCGAATGAGAGGTTACCAAGGAACATATGAATTTGTAATTTGCAATTTGTGTTTTGCAAAATGAATTTAACGAAATGAAAATGAATTTGCAATTTGTGTTTTGCAAATACTTATTTACAGAAAAGAAAAATGAAAGTATAGGATGTCAGAGAATTTTGATTTTCACCCTGTACTTTCTGCATAAGTATGCCAATCATTGATTGGTTTTCATATTTATACTTCATTATTATTATTATTATATATATTTATAGAAAAATAAAAGCTAAGTTTGTGACGAAGAAGAATTCTTCTTCAGTAACTCCATATCAATATTATCCTAAAATTTTCTGACAAACTCCTTTTTTGAAAGTGTTTTATGATATACTTTCAGCCTATGACTATTTACAAGAAGAGATACCTTTTCTTCATCTATTGTTCTGATCTTCACTTCTCCATTTTCAAAGACTTTCTCAATCTCATATGGCCCAAGCCAACGAGTCTGAAATTTCCCTTGAAAATCTTTAAATTTTGAGTCAAACAAGAGTGCCCAATCCCCTTCTTGAAACTTTTTCTCTTTGATATACTTGTCATGCCATTTAGTCCTTTGCTGCTGGACTATGCTGGTTCTTTGGACTGCATCTTGTCTGATTTCATCTAGTTCATTAATTTGTTCCAGTCTATGCTTCTGTCAAATCAAGTCCCAGTTGGACTGCCATCTTGAAGGTTTTGATCTGAAACTCTATAGGGAACATGACTTGCTTCCCATAAACAAGTTCATAAGGGGTATGTCTTGTTGTGTTTCTCCATGTAGTTCTATAGGCCCATAAGGCTTCAGGAAGCCTTTTTTCCCAATCTCTTCTGTGTAGATGAACAGTCTTAGTGAGAATTCCTTCAATCACCTTATTGGTAGATTCAACCTGACCATTTTCTTGTGGATGGTAAGGAGTAGAATTATTGTTCTTGATTTTGTATTTTTCTACCATCTTTTGCACCATCTTTGATGTAAATTGAGCCCCCTGATCTGTTACAATTTCTCTTGGAACACCAAAATGAGTAAAGATATCCTCAAAAATAAAATTAACTACAAATATTTCATTAGCAAAAGGTAATGCTTTAGCCTCAACCCATTTAGTGACATAATCAGTGCATACCATAATATACTTCTTTTGTTTATACGGATGATTGATAGGTCTGAAAAAATCCAAGGCCCATTTTTCAAAAGGTTTAATGAGTACCTGAGGTTGTAATGGCTTTTCATTTGAAGGAGAAGGTTTCCCTACCCTTTGAAAACTGTCACACCTTTTGACATATTATTTTTCATTGTTGAAGATGGATGGCTAATGATATCCTAAATGAAGGATTTTATAGGATGTCCTTTTGTCAGCAAAATTTCCACCACAAGGTTCATCATGACATGCCTTAAGAATTTCAGGCATTTCATCTTCTCGAACACATCTTCTGATAATAAGATCTAGACTTGTCTTATACAATTCATTAGTAATCCATGAACATTTTTCACTTATTTGAATGATTCTTATTTTCTCTCTAGAATGCATATTTGAAGGTAATTTTACTGTAACTAAGTAATTGACAATATCTGCAAACCAAGGAGTTTCAGTAGTTATTGCAAAGAGATAGTCATTAGGAAATTTATCCTCAACTGGAGTGTTGTCTTTGATATTTTGAATTCTAGACAGGAAATCAATAACTGTATTTTTTTTTCCAGGCCTGTCTAAAATATTAATGTTAAATTCTTGTAGGAGCAATAACCATCTTGTAACTCTACTATTAGTAACAGATTTATTCATTACATACCTAATTGCAGAGTGATCTGTGAGAACAAAGGTTTCATAGTCTGTTATGTAATGTCTGAATTTATTAATAGCATGAACAACAGCTAAGAATTCCTTTTCATTTACAGTATAATTCAACTCCGGGGGAGTCAAATTCTTACTTGTATAATAGATGGCATAAGGGATCAAATATTTTTGTCCTAACACAGCTCCTAGAGATGTGTCTGAAGCATCTGTTGATATATGAAAAGGTATTTTCCAGTTAGGCCCTCTTAAGATGGGTGCTTCAGAAATTTTTGCTTTTAGGGTTTCAAATTCTAACCGGAAGTTAGGATTCCATTTGAATTCACAATCCTTGGTAAGTAATTTGAAGAGTGGAGATGCTATTTTGGTAAAATTTTCTATAAATATTCTATAGTACCCTGTGAATCCTAGAAAACTTATAACATCCTTTTGGCAACTTGGAAATGATAGTCTGGAGATGACCTCAACTTTTGATTCATCAACTTGAATTCCATCTCCTGAAATGTGATGTCCTAAAACAATCCCTTTAGTAAACATCATGAAAAAAATTTCATGGCTTAGTGAAAGGTTTGATTCTTTACACATTTTTAGAATTTTTTCCAAGTTTTCTAAAGCTTCTTCAAATGAATTACCATAGACTGTAAAGTCATCCATGTATACTTCTACACAATCATGTATTAGATCAGAAAAAATTCCTAGTACTGCATTTTGGAATGTTGCAGGTGCATTGCATGATAGCACTCGGTAGGCATAAGTCCCCCATGGACATGTGAATGTGGTTTTATCTTGATCCTTGGGTGCAACCTGAATTTGATTGTAACCACTGAAACCATCCAGAAATGAGAAATTCTTTTTTCCTGCTAATGTATCTAACACTTGATCTATAAAAGGTAAAGGAAAATGATCTTTAAGAGTAGCTTTATTCAATTCTCGATAATCAATGCATACCCTCCATTTACCATTATTATTGGGTACAATCACTAATGGGGAAAGCCACTGACTGTCTAAAATTGGATAGACAAAGTTGACATTCAACAATTTTTGCAACTCATCCTTCACAATTTCCCTAAGATTGGGATTCATCCTTCTTTGAGGTTGTTTAATAGGTTTAAAATTTTCCTCTATGTAGATATGATGAGTGCAAGTCTTAGGACTATTCCCTTTCATGTCAGTGTATTCCCATGCATATGCAGATGAATGTTGTTGTAATGTTTTGATTAGCTTTTCTTGTTGTAAATTTTCCAGGTTTTTGTTTATGTTCAAGGTTTTTCCTGGAAATATTTCAACTGTAGAGCTGCCAAATTCTTCCATAGGGTAAAGAGACATCCACCTAGATGACAAATATTCAATATTAGATCTTTCTTGAAATTGATCATGTCCATATTCTGGAGATGATTCATAATTTTCTAAAGTATTCAAGATTTGACTATCTTCACTAATGTTTGAAATAGTAAAGAGAGGCTGTATATCTTCTTCATCATCAATCCATTGTCTATCATCTATCTTTGTGATTGTTCTTGCTGGAGGATATAAAGTGAATTTCTTAGTTGAATTACCATCAGAGATGTACATATCACTAGATCTACAGCTGATGAAAGCATCAACTGTAGCCAACCAAGGTCTTCCTAGTATAAGAGGATGTCCTAGATTTTTTTTAGGATTTAAAATCATAAAATCAACAGGATACTCCCAAGAATCTAAGGACACTGAAATATCTTCTAACACACCATTTGGTTTGATTACAGACCTATCTGCTAACTGTAGTAATGTAGGTGTATAAAGAAGATTAGGAAGCTTAAGTTGTTCCATGGTTTGCTTGCTCATGATGTTTATCACTGCTCCTAAAGCAATTAATGTGTTTGGAATTTCAATTCCATTATATGTGCTTTTACAACTGGACTTCTGGGATCTAAATATTTTTGAATGGCAATATTTCCCATCATTATGTTTGCTATTTTTCCTACCAGTTGAATTTCTTTTATTTCTTTTATTTTTCTTCCTATTTTCTTCATACTCAACTCCTTTATTGTTTTAGCTAAGATTGGAATTTCCTTGATGGCTTGTAACAATGAAATTTTATGCAAACATTTCTCAGTTCATCTAGGAAATCATAATTAGGCAACATAATATGTTTCTCTACACCTCTATCAATTTGTAATCTTTCAGGAAAAGGAGATGTAGAAGTAGATGTTGATGGTTGCTCTAACATAGGAGTTGAGTTTATTGGTTCTTTCTGTTTTTCATTTCAATGTTTTTGTTTTGAAGAGATGTTTTCTCTTCAAAACTTTTATTAACTTGTAGAGAATACTCCTCAGAATTTTCTTGTTCTTGAATTACTACAGAAGGCTTCTTTTTTTCAAGTATCTTTCCAGATCTAGGTTGGCCATCATTAAGATCTAGAGGAGTGATCAAATAAGTTGGAATTTTTTGACCTTCTATCATATAGGTATTCTGAGGATTTTTAATGTTGGGGTTTGGTACTGGCTGGGCATGTAACTGATTTGGTCTCTGAGGGAATGGTAGTGAGAGATGTGGATTTTGATTTTGAGGTTGGGGTTGTGGATTTTGTTGAAGATTTTGTTGGGGAGGATAATTTGGATAAGCTGGATAGGATAGGTAAGATGGAGGATACTGATAGTATTGAGAGAATATTCCATAGGGATTCTACATCCCTTGAGTCCAAGGTTGAGATTGAGGCCAAGGTTGCTGCCAAGAATTCCAATTTGGTGGGGGCTGATTATACATTTGGTTATTAAACCCTTGAGTTTGAGGCCCCTGCCAAGGTCTTCTAGAGACAAAACAAAGAGATTCTGTAGGATTTGTAGTTGTTTCTTCTTGAAAGAAAACCTTAAGACCCGGAATTGAAGGACAACTCTTGTTCTCATGGTTCTCTGAACAAATCACACAAGTTTCTATTACTTTTGCATCAAGAGGACATTATGTCAAAGCATGCTTCTTTCTGCACTTGGGATAGAAGATTGCTAAGGCATCAGTCTCAGCTTTCCGCTTGCTTAGGGTGTCTATTTACTCACTAAGACTCCCTAGAATGTCAGTTTTGAATTCATCAAGCATGTTTCCAATTTCTGCCCTACTTATTGTTCCAGCTGCAGATTTGTTTACCCTAGCAAGAGCAAGATCTCTTGGTCCTTTTAAAACTTTTTATTTTCCTCTTGAGAGATTAATACATAGTTCCCCAATATCAGCTAATGGAAGTTGAAATATGTCTCCCTTCACCATCATGTTAAGTATATCTATCCATTCATCTCTAATTGTTTTCAACAAAAGAGATTTTAGAGTGTCTTGTTCTAGATTTTCCATTTTTTCTCTCTTAATGTTATAGTTGAATCTTTCAAGTAAATCTTCCAAATTTTCATCCTCCTTTTGCATCATTTTAAACACTTCCTCTTTATGGTTAACAGGTATACAATAGTCTAAATACCTTTCTATAAATGCTCTCTTCATATCATTCCATGACCCAATAGACCTAGTGATTAGACTCATGAACCATTTTAGGGTTGCTCCTTTCAATGTTGAAGGAAACAATTTGAGTTTTTGAGAATCTTGTAGATAGTCATAAGTTCTGCACAAGACTTCAAATTCAAATAAAAATGTTTCAGGGTCCTCACTTTTTAACCCATGAAAGTTTGGAAGAACAGAAGGTGAGATATTTTTCATGGTAGCATTTGTCTCTTCATCTACTATAGGTAATCCAAAGGAACTTTCAATTCCCCTTCTACCCCTACCTCCTTCTGCATTTCCTCTACCTCTTCTTCTACCTCTTCCTCTATCTCCTCCTCTACCTATACCTCCTCCTAATAGCAAGTTTTCTCCATTAAATATTTCTCCTTCTCCTTCCCCTCCTTCTTCTCCTCTTCCTGCCATGATAGATTCTTCAGAGCTGATATAAGGTTCAGTCTGGACGGTTAACTGCTCTTCTGGTTCTTCTATCAATGGTATGTTGAAGAAAGGTTTTTCCTCTTCCTCTTCACTAGGGATTTTTAATTCCTCAGCTAGAATATATTCCCTTGTAGAAGTGAAAAAGGTTATTCCCTCTGTTGGAGTCCTAGGATCTTCTTCCTCTAAGATTTCTTCAGTGGATGAAGTGGGAGATCCTCCTAATTGGATATATGATCTCAAAACTTCTAGAAGTCTATGACCAGTATAGTATGGGATATTTGTTTGAGATGGAGGTGTACTACTTCTTGGCCTAGGTGGAGTGAATGGTGTTGTAGGGATTAAGCTTCTTCCTCTTACAAATATGCCTCTAGAGTCTCTTTCTCTACACATATCATTTTTTTTGGGATGTAATAAATAAGGCTACCTAGTTACACTTCCCTGGAAACGGCGCCAAAATGTTTAGTCAATTTAGTGTCCTAAATTTCTTACATAAATTTATCAACCAAGGCTTGTAAACTGATGAAGTGTGGTGCACTATATGTGCCTATGTGACCTATTCCTTACTTCGTTGTTTTTATTTTTCTTATTGTTTTTGGGAGGTTTTGTTTTTTTAGTTCTTAATGTGCTATCCTAGACTATTAAGGGAGTTAAAATGAATCTAATTAATTTACAAAAAGGAAGAAAAAGAAATATTATAAAACTAAGTTTAAAGAAACCAAAGTTTATAGGCTAGTTCTAAGACCTAGTTCAAAAAGGTAAGGCATGCAATTGTTTTAGTGATTAATCCTAATCCATGGATCTATGACTAAACTAAGATTGGAAGACAGAGTGAAAGCAATAAAATGTATCAACTATTGTACTTTAGGTTGTCTCAATATTCAATTATTAGGTCAGACCCTATTGAGATGAAATCAATTGTTTGTACTTTAGTTTCATAAGTCCTAAGACAGAAAACAGAGAATGCTTTTGAAAATTACCTAGAATGTGTTTAGTTACTCCATTTACCCAATATGTAGAGAGTGACCCCTTTGTGGTAATATGTTTAAGCAACCATTACATCTGTTCTAAGCTAAAGAACTACAATAACTCTGTAAAATGAAATAACTCAAGCACTGCATCATATCTAATCATTTAACCATCCTTTCTTAGTATGTTCAGGTTAATTTCATTCAGAATTATCTTTAAGAAGATTTTTGTTGCAATGAAGTGAGGATCTTCTAACTAAAACCAACTAAATGAATAAATGACTTATCAGTCTAATCCAACCGTGAAGTTTTTGACCTCTTGAAATGACTTCAGACAAATCAATTACACCTTTAGTTATTAGCAAGAAAATAACAAGAAACAAAATTTATTCAGTCGCTGCACTTATAAGACATTTAACCATTCAATGTAAGATTTGATAGATGAAAAATGGATTCCATAAATGCTTAGTTAGACACATCAATTGACAACTATCTTCTAACGAATTTGAAAAGGAAAGACAATAAAATAAGCAACCATGTTTCTTAGCACTTCAATCTTTATTCCAATACTGAAGGAAAAGTTTCTATTTGTTGAGATTCAACAAGATGATGAGCTTAGTGAAAAGAGTCGCCTTCATTAAGTGGGTCTGCATGCTATTTTTGGCGCAAGTCTATTTTTAGACATGGTGATCATATTTCAGAAGTTGCAGGATGCTATTTGTGGATGGTTGGTCAAGTTGAAAAAATAGATGAAATTTTATTTTTAAAATATTGGGTGAAGTCCAATTATAGATCGTCAATCTAAAAATAGAAGTTTCGATTATTATTAGCTCTTAATAATAATCCGACAATAAACAACAACTTATTCTCTTGGAGCACTTAGTTTCAGTGCACATATTTGGAAAATCAGTGGGTTGAAGGAATTACACAATTCCAAGGTTTTATTGGTGGTTCATGCATGGAGGACTCAGTTAGAACTGAAGTGGAAAAGTTATGACAGATTTGGAAGAGTAGTTCATGGAGTTGTATTCAGTTTAACTTAGTTAGACTCAGTTGAGATAGTTGTATCTAGTCTAACTGAATGATACACTAGTGAGAGTGGAGTGAATTAATTATTTAATTAATTCACAAATAATAACTCATTAATAAAGTGAACAAATACAACAATTAATTACAGTGCATGGCAGTTCCAGTGGAGACCCAATGGAGAGATAGGTGAAAGGGCAAGATGGACTATCTGTTGTGACTATAGTGATTCATTGATTGCACCACACACATATTGGAGTTGCCAATGAGGATTGCGTAGTCAAGGCAAGGGTAATTCAAATTCATTCAGAGCTATTCTTTAGTAGGTATTGCGCAGTGGAGGCAGGCTAGCAGGAGGGCAGAGATCGGTGCATGGATTTGCAGATTTCTTCTATGTTAGTGTGTGACGATTGATTGTACTGAGAGCTTAATGTACTAAGATTTGTATGAGATTGTTACATGATATCCATGATACATAATATATTATAGTTTGGGTTTTCAGATTCAGGCTTTCCCGTTAAACAACTGTGTTATGTGCGATTGTTTTTATTTATGCTTCACATGTGTTTGCAATTAATTTTCCACAAAAGATTAACAGTGGAATGATTCTGTATTTTGAAAGAAGTTAAATATTGTGAGATCAAGGGAATCTGTATGTATGCATGCTTATTGTATACTAATTTCTACATGGTATCGGGGCAGTGTTAATTCTTTAATATTGCAATTGTGAAAAATTCTTGAGTTTGTGTTGGTGGAAAATTCGAATTTTCTACAGAAAATTCTTGGTGTAGAAGTTGAGTATACATTGAAATGTCTTTCAATGGGTTGCGATTGGAGTATGACCTTGATGGGAGCTCGAATTACATAGCCTGGAAGGATAGGATAGAGGTGGTGCTGGAGGATCATGGACTGAAGGAGTTCATCGATAGTGATGTTCCTAAGCAGGATCTAGTGATGATGCATTACTTGACGCATGGAAAAAGAAGATAGCAAAGACAAGAAGAATTTTGTTGGAAGGTGTAAAGGACCATATTATGTCTAGCCTTCATGAGAAAGCCACTCCATTCTTAATGTGGAAGGATTTGACAGATTTGTTCCAAAGAAGAAGCGACCAGAGGAAGTTGGTGCTTAAAGACAAGCTCAGAAAAATAAAAATAGAGAAGGGCGACAATATTCCAAAATATCTCACAAATTTTTTCCACTACAAGGATGAAATGGGAAGTGTGGGGGTTACTGTTGATGATGAAGACTTGGTGAGCTTGGCTCTCCTTGGGATTTTGAATATTTGGCATAGCTACGAAGACTCTGTCAATGGACGGGAGAAACCATCGGGATGGGAGCGACTTTGGTGGGATCTTGTGCATGAGGAGATAAGGTGGGGTACCAGGGATGGCTCTTCATCGAAGAATGAAGATGAAGAGAATTGTGCTTTGGCTGCCAAAGCAAGGAAAGGGAAGGGGAAGAAATTTCCTTCAAAATCCGAAGCTAAAGGCAAGAAGCAGGATTTGTCCAAGGTGAAGTGTTTTCACTGTCATGAACATGGGCATTTCGCCACTAACAACTCACAGAAGAAGAAGAACAAGAAGGGTGTTGGAGCTGAAGCTGGAGAGGCTTTAACAATTTGAACTTGATTTCTCTTTGATCGCATGCTTGGTTTCAAGCTATATGGGATCGGTGTGGTATCTTGATAGTGGTGTGTCTTTCCATATGACGAGAGACAAGGAGTTGTTTAGTGACTTAGAGGAGAAGGACCTCCAGATGCATATAGAGATGGGCGACGATGGTCAATACAATACGACCGGCATTGGGACCATTACCTTTAAGAGGGAGTCTGGTAATCCATTCTTGTTGAAGGATGTTATGCATGTTCCAGGTCTGAAGAATAACTTGGTCTCGGTCACAATGTTGGAACACAAAGGTTATGATGTTGTTTTCAGTGAGGGAAAAGCCTTCCTTAGACATAAAAAAACGGGTGAAACCAAGAAGATATGGATTCGAGTTAATAATTTCTACAAGCTAGAGGTAGATGGCTGCGCTGCAATGGTGGGAAAAGCAGAAGAAGTGGTGAGCCGGGGTGTGGGCGAATTATGGCACAGGAGATTGGGCCATCTTCACCATGGCGCTTTAAAGATTTTGCAGCACATTTCTACTGGACTTCCCAAGGGTACTATTGCACAGTCAAATCAGTGCAAGGGATGTACTATGGGTAATTTTGTGAAGACCACCTTTCATGAGAAGGAGAACCGTGCTTCGATGATCCTTGAGAGAATTTACACAGACGTGTCTGGACCTTTCTCGGTTACTTCAATAGAAAAACACAGGTATTATGTTATTTTTGTTGATGAATATTATCGTAGATGATGGATCTTCTTCATGTAGAAGAAGAGTGAAACATTCTCAAAGTTATGTGAGTTTAAAGCATTGGTGGAGAAGGAGTCGGGGAAGTAAGTGAAAGCTCTACGGAGCGATAATGGTGGTGAATACATCTCGGGCGAATTCAAATACTTCTGTAGAAAAGAAGTAATTCAAAGAGAACTCATAGCACCTCATAACCCACAGCAGAATGGGGTTGCGGAGAGGAAGAAAAGAACGATCGTGGGTGCTGCACGAGCTATGCTTAAGAGGGAGCTAGACTTGCATGCATTAGAGGAACTGCTTGTTCCGAAAGATGAGCCTCCAGATGTGGATCAACCACAAGAGGAGATTCATGGAGTGGAGGAGTCCACTCATGCATTACCAAACATCAGACAAGGTAGAAAGAGTACCACAAAAGCTGAGAGACTGAAGCTTGATGCGGCACAGAATGTAGGAGTCCCTACATCACAACGCAGATAGAGACAGTCACCTGACCGATTTACTGGATACATGGCTCTTATGAGAAAGTGTATCATGAAAGAGCCATCTTATTTTGAAGAAGCAGTGCAGGAGCCCACATGGGTAGATGCCATGGTGGAGGATCATGACTCCATTGTCAGAAATAGTTCTTGGGAGATTGTTCCAAGGCTAGTGGGAAAATCAGTTGTAGGATCAAGATGGATCTACAAGGTAAATCAAGCTACTTATGGGAGCGTCGAGAAGTATAAGTTAAGATTTGTTTCGCGGGGCTTCTCACAGATCGAGGGGATTTATTATGAAGAAACCTTTGCACCTGTCGCACAATATTATTCCATAACGACCATCCTTGCTCTCTCAGCGCAGATGGGTTGGCACATTCATCATATGGATGTGAAGACTACATTCCTTAATAGGATCATTGAGGAAGAGGTGTACATTGAGCAGCTTGAAGGATTTGAGATCTTCAGCAGTGAGTCGCATGTGTGCAGGCTCAAAAGAGTGTTGTATGGGCTGAAACAAGCACCTCATGCTTGGTACACTTGGATCGAAAGCTATTTCACTGGACTTGGCTTCACCAAGAGTGAGGCGGATGCAAACCTTTGCCAAATTTGGGTGGAGGGTAAGCTTTTAATCATTGTTCTTCATGTTGATGATTTAATACTAACTGGAGATGAGCAATTGATACACTCATGCAAGGTAGATCTTGCAAAGGAGTTTGAGATGAAGGATTTGGGCCTCCTTCATTATTTCCTTGGATTGGAAATATGGCAGCGGGAAGATGAACTATTTGTGTCTCAAGGCAAGTATGCCCGAGAGATACTGGAGAAGTTTCACATGCAAGGCTGCAAGCCTATCGACACTCCTCTTCCAGGAAATTGCAGGAAAGAGGATGCTACATCGGCAGAGGTAGTGGATGCCATGATTTATCGACAGTTGGTGAGTTCGCTCATGTATTTAGTTAATACAAGACCGGACATATGCTATGCGGTGAACTAGCTTTCACAAGAAATGGTTAAGCCTACCAAGCTCTTTTGGAAGGCAAGAAAACATGTCCAGAGATATTTTAGGGGCACATCTGAGTATGGTTTATGGTACAGAAAAATGGATGAGGTGAAGTTGCATGGATTCACGGATGCAGATTGGGCAGGTAGCCCAACAGACAGAAAGAGCACATCAGGAGGGATTTTCAGTATCGGATCTATGGCAGTTTCTTGGTACAGCAGGAAACAAAGATCTGTGGCACTCAGTTCAGCGGAAGTAGACTACATGGCAGCAAGTCAAGCTGCATGTGAGGCTATCTGGATGGGGAAGATCCTGGTTGGTTTTTTTGGTTCACATTTAGATCCTACAGTGATACATTGTGATAATCAGAGTTGCATTAAACTCTCAGTTAATCCTGTGTTTCATGATAGATCTAAACATATTGATATCTGGTATCATCATATCAGAGATTGTGTGCAGCGGAAGATCATGTTGCTTCAGTACATTCCTACGGAGGATCAAGGTGCAGATATTCTGATGAAGGCGCTCACCAGGAGCAAATTCGAATACCATAGAGGCAGGATCAGGGTGAAAGATAATCCCTATCTTGTTGAGAGGTAGTGTTGAGATTCAACAAGATGATGAGCTTAGTGAAAAGAGTCGCCTTCACTAAGTGGGCCTTTCTTTGTCTGTTTATGGTTTCCTGCACTATTTCAGAAATTTGGCTTCCATGTACATCCATCCTTGATCTTTTGATATGAGAAGGTTCAACAGAGGCCAAAGTCCGGTAGTAATGACTTTGACTATGATTCTGTAAACATAGTTTCACAACTAGATTGGTTAGAAAGATAAAAAGTTACTGAGATGATCTTTTTTAGAATGAGAATGAGGAGAGTAGCCTTTAAAGATCTTATCAGACTACCTTGATTTTTTTATCTCATAATTTTTTTTTTTTATGTTGCCGTATTTTTTGGAAGAGAACCACTGGAAAACCATCCTGTTTTTGTGTGTTGTTCCTTTTATGGAGAATGAAACTTCATTTAGCTCTTCTCATGAGGCTAAATTTCCAAGGCCTCTCCCAATATTTGTTGCATGCCTCTTTGCTTCTTCTTTTTTTGCATCTCTATATCACGATTTCAGATGACTTATTGGGACGAACAACTAGATCGTTGTCAAAAAGTGCAGCCACATAGTATACTGCCATTAGCTGCTACGCACCACAGCCATGGGTTGTAGCCTCTATTTTTCTTGTTATACCCATCAAAACCCATTCTAAATGCCTTCAAATGGTTCAATGTTGGTTCTAGACGGCTGCATGGCACTCCCAAGACACCCAAGCACTTGAATAAAATATCCTAAGATAAAGAACTTTAAGAAAATAATAAATGTTAGTTGATTGAATATTTTGCTAGCTGAAAATCACAAGTTATACAACACCAATTAATGGTTTGGCTGGAAATATTTTTCCAACTGAAAATAAGAACGACACCAATTAATGGTTTGGCGAGACAATCTAAAGCTCGTAAGTTATACTTCCCAATCCTTTTCCATATTTGCCTAGGTTCATCCACCAACAACGATGCAGATTTTAGGGGACTTATAATAGGCATGTAAGTGGTGTTATCAAAAGGATTAAACTTTAAAGATACATGTTTTTTTGTAGACTCCTCATTGGTCATATACATTCAGTAGGAAAGGAGATCCAAAGAAATCAAAAATTCATATTTTGGTGATAGAATCCATGACTTCCTCCTTTTAGTCAAAAGTTTTCAAGTTGTCACATCAAGAGGAGGAGAAATAAGAAGGCTGCTAAACTTAAAAAATTGGAATCCTCATTGGAAAAAAGGCACTACTTATTGAAAGAATACCTGTCCTAACTTTAACATGCAAATAAAATGGAATGAATACCTTCCTTTAGACAATATTAAAGGCTATTGAAGCAAATAACTCTACTTGCATGCAAACCATTGAATTTTAAATCTCTGTTTTCATGTTCACTTCCCATATTCAATACTACACTATTGAAAAGTGAGGCCTAAGTAAATATAAAAAACTCAATTCTTATAAGAGAACACCTATAGGCTATTTATATATATGTATATTTCCCTTTTTGAAGCAGAAATTCATGGAATGTAAAGTTGATACGTAAAGGAAAAAAAGGCCCTGCAAAGCCAAATGTCAATGCATTTGCAAGGGAACTAAGAAAACATAAAACAACTTGGGTAGAAAAATTAAGGATACGTAGACATTGATAGTAATGAAAAATTATATTTCTTTGAGGGAAAAGTTGGTAGGGTCCAAGTATCTTGGAGAATTTCCATGGACAGCCTACATTGGTTCTAAATCCATTTTTAGAAAACCTTATAGAAAAAACCAGAATAAATATTGAGGATCCCAAATCAACAATGAACCCTACATAAGTGTTTACAATCAAAATAAAAACAAAGGAAAAACTCATGAAAAACGGTATTGTGAATAAAAATGTTAATACACTACCAAACAATTAAGTGTTGGATGCCTGATTTTGACACTGATGGGAAATAAGGCACTTAAAATATGTGAGTCTATGTTGTCTCCCTTTGTAATCAGTTAGAGTTCTAAAATATCTAGAGCCTAAGAAATATGCTACTTTATTTTTAGTTAGAGTAATATGTAATAACATGTTGTATCTCAAGTATATACATTTAGACAACAGATTCAAATCAGGCAGTGTGTCATCAACTAGAGACCTTGAAGCAACAAACATTTCATTCGCAAATTTTAATAGGGTCAACCTTCGCATACAAAAATGCATTCTGAATCAGATTGGTTATATGATTGACCTGGAGAGTAAGATACCTTTATGATTATACGTAACACAATTGAAACAAAAGGTGCAACATAGGTATCCACTTACTCAACAACCATTTGGAGAGATAAATATTTCAAAGGAATCCTCTTCAAAGATTCTTGAATTCTTGCAACTTTCTCCTCAAAGTGTGTCTCATCAACACAAAAACTTTTCATGTGAAGAATTACTTGTCAATAATTTGGTTGTAAGGTAGAATTATATCTACTCATTAGCATTTCTTGTTGTCATTGGCTTCAAATTCATCCCTCCCACCTTACAAAATGAAATCATATTGAAATAAAACATTTATGAAAAAAAAAAGTAAGATGATCTCAACTACCTTAAGGATGTCCCAAGGGGATTTTGTTTTAAAGGAATAAAAAAGTGCTTTGTAAGTCAAGTTTGCAATTAATGTAGAAGCCAAAGTCCCTACGTGTTCTCCTGGAGATGAATGACCCAAGATACTCCTAGACTCCCTCTTGTTTGAGGAATTACATGCTACTAAAGACTTTATTTTCCCATATTCAAAATGAATGAGAAATTTTCCACGAACATCTCTCACCATCCTATCATAATAGATCGTTAGATCAAGTAGAAAGGCCATTAGATTCTTAAATGGTGTTCTTGGTTCTTTCATTCTCATCTTCTGACAGAAAAGACATTCTCTAGAAGAGATATAATGAATAAATGGCCCTCCATCATGCAGTTTAGTGACTGCTGGTTTAGGCAAGGTTCGATAAGTCCACATTGATATCTGATTCAGTGTGGTTTTATCCAGCATAGATTTCATGGATAAAATATTGGCATACAACAATGTATCAAGTATCAACACTTAGTGCTATTCTTGCCTCTCCAAAATGGGAACTAAACATTTGTTGATCCGCACTTAGAAGCTGAGAAAGCACAGCTTGAGATCCTAAATATTGGTGATAAAAAACATGAATGGATTCCCCATCAAAATCTATACCAAGTGGCCACCATATTAGAGGGTTAATAATAATTGTAGAGCCCAGATGTACGCATGATTATAATCCATGTAATGAATGTTTGTGGACACTTGGAGGATCATTAATCAAAACAAAATCCTTATCATGCAAATCTATTTAAGCTAATCTCTAGGAAAAGTTTTCCTCCCTTGAAACATTTGAAGCCCTAAGAAGGCAAGCTGTTGAACCACTTTCTTAGCAGATCTTGCATTTCTACTATCATTTCCTAGCTCATTCATAAATATATTTCTTTAAGAATCACAATGAGCAAGAACCAAATCATTCAAACCTGCACTAAAAGCATCTAAGGATAAAAATTCAATCAAAAAAATTTCAACTGAATTCAAACACTTCACTACCGCTCTTGAACCTTTGCACTTAACAATTGCATTACAAATTTGAGTAAGAAAACTCAACAATTGTGTTTTATCACCATTGAATAATATAATTTCACTATTTCTTATGAGAAGCCCATTCTCCTCACAGTTCAAATCAAGAGGTAAGTCCATCTGAAGAAGTTTCCTAGCTGTCCAAAATGGCCCTCCATCATGCACTTTAGTGACTGCTGGTTAATTCAAGTTTCCATAAGTCCACATTGATAGTTGATTCAGTGTAGTTTTATCCAACATAGATTTGATATATTATGATGTAATAAAATTTTGGTGGCCCAGGTGTAACCATAGGTTTAAAAACGCACAAACCAATATCACCTTGAGCCGACTATTGACTGGGAAAGTTAATCATCCCACAAGTAATGCGACCACTCATTATAAGGATCTGGCAAGGGCACCATAGATAATAAAGTGTTGTCTTCATATATAGTTCATAGCCCTTGTCTGCCATTTGATCATGCAACTTCAAAGACTCTAAGATCTTGTTCTCTTTTATTAGCCCATAAATTATGGTATTGTATGTAAGTATGTCAGGCATGCATTCATTCTCATTCATTTCTTCGAGGAGAAGGAAATGTTCATCCAATTTCCCTCCCTTGCAATATCCATTGACCAATGCATTATAGGTCACTATAGTTAGCTTTATTCCGCTCATTAAAGCTTCACTGAAAATCTCTTTAGCCTCAGCTAATCTACCTACTTTGCATAAATTGTCTACTAGCAAGGTGTAAGTATAAATATTTGGCTTACAGCCCTTACTTTTAATTATACTCAACCACTCTAGGGTCTCTTTAATGCACAAAGTTTATGTATTAGAAAGGTAAATTTAGAAGTTATTTCAGTTTTCATTTTGTGTTTTCAAGTTAGATATTCTTTTCAAGTTTTCACATTTCTAATTTTATTGCAATGTGGCAGACTGATCGTGGCAGTACAAGAACAACCCCAGGATAGGTAAACAAATAACAATTTCAGTTTCATATTGGTTTCTTTATCTTTAACAAAATTTAATGGATATATTTCATGATTCTTATTATTTTATAATGTGGCAAGATGATTGCGGAAAGGGGCCAGCCGAAGAACATGTAAAGTGCCAGCCTTGCTCTATCTTCAGGTATTTTAGTTCTTTACATAATTGAAATAATGTTAATTTTGTTCAAATATGCAGACGCCTGGCCATGGTGTGCCTGATGATTCCCTCAACGAGGAATATTTTTCTTCATCCCCATGTCCATTGGTGTTGCTGCAAAAAAAAGGCGTGAAAGCAACCATGGAACTTGAGCGTTTGGTAGACGTTGTGCCTCAAACACCTGAATTAGAAAAAAAGATAAGAAAACTTATGACCCAGCTAGAAACATATACGATAATAACAAAAATCAAAAGAATATTTTTTTTGTTCTGCATGAGATCAATTGTGATAGGTTGATTTTTATTTTTTACATTAACTAAAGTAACAAAAAAATTCTTTTGTATGTAGCATTTTCTGAGACCTAATGCCCCCGGTGTTGGTGGTAGTGGGACACAAAGGCAAGATATTGCTGATGAACCCTATCGTACACCTTCTACACCTTTAGGTGGCAGCCAAGAAATGCATCGTGCCCAAGAAGACACACAACCAACCACTGAACATGTTGGCAGTGATGAGGCTAGTATGGCCAACTTTATTATTGAATTTCTTGGAGCAACACGTGTCACCTCCACAGGAACCATTCCAGGCACGTTTTTGGTGAACAAGGAAGATGTTCCTATAAAGTAAGTACAAATCCCAGGTAAGTTTTAATATTTTAACTGTTTCATGTACTCTATCTAAAACATATTTTATCGTGATTATTATTTTTAAATTAATGATAATATATTTTTTCTGTGTAGGAAAAAATGATTTCTATAGGGCCTTGGAGAGAAAGGTGTTGGTAATTTTTGGCCCAACCATACGCACAAGGCGGAATTCCCAGAATTCAAACCTGAAAAAACAACTTCTATATTATCTAGAAGGCATTTTTGGGGTGGGCACATTTGATAGAACAGCGGTCGCTCGGGCAGTTGGAAAATATCTGAAATATACCAGGGACACCTATAAAATGCACTGGAAAATTAACTCTAAATACGAACGTCCTCTCACAGTTCCAGAGAGGGAGTGGAAAGCACTCATTGATGACGAAAAAGATAAAAAGGCCAAGAAAGAAGGAAAAATGCTAACTGGACTCGCAAGGTAAATTACAACTTTAATTCAATAGCTTTAATTTTCTCTATGTCTAAAATAAAAGTGTGCTACATAACTGACTTTAAGCTTTTGATGATAGGTTTCCTGACACCTCGAAGGCAACCAAAGCTAGGATTGAAAAAAAAGGCCATCACAAGCTAGGCCAGGGCAGCTACTTGAAATTAGTCGCAAGAATTGTAAGTAGCTAAACATCTTATAATTAATTGTATCATCTTCCAACATTTTTGTAATCCCATCAAATAACATTAAAAATACACAATCATATGTAATATAGGGTGACGACGTTGGAACGGAAACCACAGAGGAAGATAGAGAGATCGCTTTCCGTTCCGGCTATCAAGTCGTAGTTGAAAATCGTAGAAGCTTGGGACAGGTCCCAAGATCCAGAAAGCCTAATAAGGTAAAACGTTAACCTTTCAATATGTTTGTTTTCGTCCATAAATTTGATGTCTAACAACTTTTTTTAAATCAGGGGAGCAACACTTTCAACGAGCTAAATAACCCAGTTGTAGAGCAGTGCGTTAAGAATGAAATATTTCCAGAAGTACATGGTCCTCATGTGCAACCTGATCATTCTAGTGGGGACCAGGCCGAAAATGCTACTATGAGTGAGGGCCATGACGGTAATTAATTTCCACTTATAATTTTTTATAATTATACCTTGAGGGTTGTGTCCTTATAACGTTTTTTGTTTAAATGATAGAGAATGTTGTACTTGAGCATCCTACCACCAGAGAAGAACATAGGGCAATGGTTCCAATGGTGAAAACTAGTGCACTAGGTAAATAATCTCATTGCAATTTTTTTTTGTTAATATTACTGAACTAGTTCAATGATATTTAAAAACTGACAATTAAAATTTTATATTATTTTTTTTGTAGGCGATGCCCCATCACTGCATGAGACCAGACATTGTGAGTACGCGACTAGGTCAGCTATGCGAGAAAGGCACAAAACAGAAGTAGAGCACAATGATGTTGATGATGTAGTTAGGAGCTTTAGAAGTAAGAATAAGAAAAAGAAATTTTGATAATGTAAAATATTGTATTATTATAAGACAAATGTTACCATACTTGGAACCTTTTTTGCATTATATAAAACTCATTTATCATACTATTTTTATGTCAAACACTTTCAATGTTTTCTTGTGTACATTTTATTGCATTTCTTTTTTTATTATTTATTGAATTTTGTTTTTCTGCTCATGAAAGTAAAAAATGAAATATAGATTGGGTAATGGGGAATTAAGAGTGATGTGAGGGGGAGGGGGAGGGGCCATAAGAGCTTCCAACTTCACGTGGTTGGCCCTGTTTAGTAGAGAATAATTTATTGGAGCGATTTAATCTTGGAGCAAACCTCCCTCGATCCAACGTAGCAACAAAAAAGTCACTGTTGACTTGGTTGCTACTCTTTCAGATCGTGGGAAGCTTGTTCCAAGTTCAGGCGACTCCAATAAATTGTACTTGAAATGAAGAGGAGCTTATTCAGGTATGTTTTGACATTGTCAACATATTTTCTAGCATTATCATAAGAATGCATCTTAGAGTAAAAAATACTACATCAATTACTTGTATTTATTGTATACATAATTATGGATTTTGAATGACCTGGCAGTGCAGGTACAAATCCTCTTGCATCATGAGCTATACAACTTGTCAACCAGTGTCATGTCCAGGATCTTTTTGCTTGTGCTCTTAACCAGGTTCGTAGTGTCACATTTTGTAAGTTCTTTTACAGTTCATAATTCAGGATGAAGCTTGTTCATGATTATTATTTGGTTTTTTGTATGTGTTTTTTCCTCTATTTGATTGTAAGTTTGAACATGCTTTTAAACATTGAAACATTTTTTGTTTTTTATACTATTTTTATACTTACTTTTTTAGTTATGGTGATATAACCACCATTTTATCGTATCCATCTTATTGAATTCCCTTGGGTTGTATTTAGGTACAAAGGAACTCCAACCAGTTCCAATTCCCTCACATTCCAGTTACAAGGACCATTGGAATAATTGGCACATACCACGTTGGCTCAATTTATTTTGGAAGGCCTATATCGAGTCAAAATAGCCATTCTTCACCGCATTTATTTTTGAAGGCCTTCCTCTTGCCCAACAACATAAATTTAATATATGTGGGTTCCCCTGCCCAATGACCCCTTTTGTAGTAGAATGAGCGCCCCTGTTCTGGTAATTATATATCTGCTATATTAACCTAGGAGTGGACCTAGAGTATTTGCAACCAATTTCTCCCTACCACCATTTTCTGGAAGTCTAGCCTGTTAGGTCATAAACAACCTTGGTTCATTTAGTTCCAAAAAACATGCCAATTATTTGGAGTTGAAATCTTATATCTCATATGGAAAAAAGAAAGAAAGATTAAATACAAGTTTATTTAAAAATGCTTAAAATTGCAGCAAATTTACTTGGTATGGTGGTGTTATAATATGTGTCAAGTTTCCAACCTTCATTTTTAGGTCCAGGTGCAGGTTAGAAAGTTGGACCTAGATCTAACAAATTACATTGATTCCTTGAGTTTTTTCTAGGGGTTACTCCATGTACGTAAAATGATTTCCACCCAGGATTCAAATCTCCCCACTCAACCTAGTCTTGCAAGGTTGAATGGTTCACCCAACACAAGGTTTATCGTACTAAGTGAACACAATGAAATCTACAGATAACCTCCTCCTCATTCAGATGATGATAAATTTTCTTGAAGATCACAATCTCAATTTTAGATAGGTTGACCTAGTTTTGTGGTCACTTAGACACTAATAAAATTATCTTTTTGCATCTTATATTATCTCCTCATGCCCATCATCCTAGAAGGGGATAAGATATCGACCAATAGAATGATGGATAGGACACTTGTCACCCCCAACTAGGGGGGCTGACAATGAAGGCTAGGGGACAAACCCCAAAAATAAGGATGGGTTTATGATGGAAAATTGGCCTGGATTTTTCCTACAAACATCAATATATCATCACTAAATATTTATTCTATGCAAGGTATCTAAAGTCTCTCTACCGATTCATTTTAATGCCAAGAATTCACTACACGAAACAAAATCATTGTTATTTTTTTTCGAGTTAGGATACAGTTTATAACGTTAAAAAGTTGGTATTGGTTATAGGTCCATAGTGTTGCATATTTTCTATTTGAATTACATAAATATTTATAATAATTACGTTTATGTCTATGTGTGTATGTGTGTTGGCTCACACACAGACACAATGTTGAGACGTCAAATATGAATCTCAAAGGTGTTTTTCAAAATATAAGTGCACATGGGCATTATTGAGCCAACAATGCCTCGTATTTCCTTCTCATGAACAAGTCTCAATGTGGAAAATCCATGAAATATAATTATGTCAACTTTTTCACGTAATTCTTCCACATTTTCCCAAAAAAACACATTGCCACGTGCTCTTGTTTTCTCATTTTTCTAAAGGAAATGGGAGCATGTTATGCTATTGATGGTGAAGGTTGTTGTGTATTCCTGTAGGTGCCTTCCTATGGGTCAATACCTACTACTTCTGTCTTGTCACCAAAAAACCTCAGAGATAGGTCACTGAAAATCTCAGAGAAGATGTCCGAAAATCTCTGTTTGTAGACTGTTTGAAGATCACAATCTCAATTTGCAGTGAAGAACAAATATATTCATTGGTATGTGGAACACCCACATGGAAGATAACATGTCATTTTTATTTGGTTCATGATGTTGTGGCATTGAAGTAGAATGATGTGGCACACCTATGTGGTAGATGGTGTATCATCATGACATGGCTCATTGGTGATGTGGTGATGACATGGTGAAAACATTGCACTAACGTGGCACTGACATGGAGAGCAAGTAGAAGGTGAGGTGGAGCGCATGTTGAGGAATGATTCCGAGAAATTTGGAATCCAGTATTTGGCCTATCTCCCAATACTAATAGAACCTAAACTTTTCCAGTTATATTAATTGTAGCTACAAATCCAAAAGAAACCTATGACAGTATGAAATACTTGTAGCTTCCTAATTATGTAGCCATCGTGTGATATTGTTATGCATTACGTTGTTAGAAGCATTTATACAAACTGATAATAAATGAAAATAGGCTATCCCAATTGGGCATGATGTCAAGTATTAGTCAAAATTTAACATTAAACACGGTGTATTTTTTAGTGGACATAATATTATAAATAATAGACACGTATTATTTCTAGAGGTATCCTTTATGGATATACTTGATATTCTTATTTACCTTAGTAAATGGTACAAGGTGATGTTATCAGCTATTTTTAGTCATGTTTTATTGTTGGGAAGTTTGTCTTGCTACAATAGAAAGCAAATGGAGTCGTGTTTCAATGACTGGGCAGTTTGCCTTGCTACAACAGCAAAGAAATGGGGTTATGTTTTAATTATTGGGCAGTGTGTCTTGCTACAGTAGCAAGGAAATGGAGCCATGTTTTAATTACTGGGAAGTATATCTTGCTACAGTAACAAGGAAATGGCCATCACTAAACTTCACATCTAGTGGCTCAACACTATTACAATCACTAACTTATTTCCCATTGACTGCCAAACTAGTGGACTTATCCAAATTTGATGTTTGTGTTAACCAACTGAAATTAGTTGTGCATTTTTCCTTTAAAATTTTGCAAAATATAGTTGATTCATGGAGTCTTTTACACTGTAATGGTAGCATAAGACTAATTGGTATAATTTGTGTGATTTTCATATCTAGTTGGTCTTTATATGAGATATTTCCATCACTTGAGTGTGTAACCATGCTAAGCACTAGTACAAAGACATTCCGTTCTTGATATGGTAAGATTCTTGGACATGTTAATTCCTTTGTGACTTGGCATTTCCATGGTGCTTTTGATGTTTATTTCACAAGGAAAGCTTCATGGATGGTAGATCATAATAGGAATGTCAATTATGTGTACACTCAGATATGAGATTAAGATTGTCATGTTATTGGTTTTGTTCTATCATAATACCTCTCTTGTATGTACTACAAGAGTAATCGCCATATTTAATGGTTTATGATTGGGTATACACTTGATGACCCTTCCCACATGCACCATGTATTAAATGAATGCAGGTATAGCAACGTATAGAGGCCTCCTTTTGAGGCAAAAAATAGGACTTCTTTAGAGGTAGCAGTATGAAATGATAGTTGTATGTTTCATTTCCCTCTTTACAATCCTCTTGTGTTGACTCCCTTGGAGGAATTTCAAGCATAGCCTTCCAGTCTTGTAAATGCAACCAACGGGTTTCAAACCTATAGAACACATCTAATAGAACAATGATGTGTTCCTTTTCATTCGGTTGAAAAATAAGTATAAGGACTCATCTTATTCATGCATGCATAATTCCTAGATCCTTATGTTATCGCTGAGTAGGGTGCCATTGTAGGTAGATCAAACTTGAGGTGATAAAATAAGTTCTTTGACATACGAAAAAGTATCTAGCACCCATCAAGCACAACTGAATATCACAACCATCAAGTACTACCAAGTGACATATCATTGATGTCTGATACTCTATTGAGTATCAGTTATTACCCTGGAGAAATTCCACATCGGACTAAAGAAGGATTGCATTTATCCAACATTATTTAGTCCAATATCCTTTCCATAACCATCTATCAGATTTGCAAAGTATTCTTTAGCACTATGATCTATATCAATAGAGAAAGGTACATCGCATTACTATGATTTAACTTATAGGCTCAACCTAACTGGTAAATAATTTCTTTGGCATACCAAAAAGTATCAAGTACCCATCAAGCACAACTGAGTATCACTGATCATTGAGTACTACCAAGTTATATACCACCAGCTACTACTAAGTACCACAGAATAAAATATCTCACCAACTTTGTTGACTATCAATTATTACCCTGCAACAATGTACACCAAAATATAGAGGGTTTGCATCTGAGAAAGACAAGCATGCAATTAGGACTAAGGAGCCAAAAACAACCCCATAGCAACCAACTACATTAAATGTTTCCTTTTAACAACTAATGTCTCCTTGGAGCCCCTTCTATCCAAGAGAAAGACTATAAAGTGGCAGTGACCCACTTCCTAAGACAAGCACTTGAACGAATACTCTTGATTCTCTGAAATTACTACTCTTAGCCTTGTGGTGGAATATTAAATCAAACAAGAGATATTTTAGAATTATTTACATCTGTTTTGGCTCGTTAATCTTTCTTTCGTTAATATTTCTTCTATCCAAAACACTCCTCAACCTCTTTGGTGAATGATATTCCTTTATTCGCAAATTGTGTGGCAAGGTATGCCACCTTCTTTGGCATGCTTTCAGACTCTCATCTCCCAACAATCTAAATGTATCTTCAAAATGAAGTTTTTCCTACTAGTATTTTTTTTTTTTGTAGACAGTTGTCATCGGTCGAACTTCTACTATAATCATTTGGTTAATAGTGATAATGCGAGGGCCTTGTAGTTATTCCATGATCCACAAAGGTTATTATATCTCTTTTTCCGTGATTCTTTTGATTTATTCTGCCATGGTCTCTTCACGGGTCATCCAGGAGGCTAAAGAAATAAATTTCACATCACCTAGATGAGAGTTGGGGTCCCACACATTCATAGCAAACAGTATTAAATTATCCATATAAAATTATGTCATCTGATCCCTATCTTGAGTGTTACACCTAAGGAAAAAATCAATGAATGTTTTGATGTTTTGGAAAGGAGGGGATCCTTGTTGGGCTAATACTCTAGTCGAAAATTGGCACCATTAGTATTTTACGAATAGAGAGTATGTTTTTAATGGATGTCTAGTGTGTGTCTACTAATTTTTCCAACCTTGCTTTTGATCATCCAAATACATTTCTTGAAAATTTGCTAGCCGCCTTATTGATGCCTGTGAAGCTGCCCCCAACAAGCCAATTTGTGAAGAAGGTAATGATCCCATCTCTGTTGATCTAGACCTCGAAAACTTGATGGAACATGTCCATCCTCACAGGATGAGCATTGATATGTAAATTCACTGGGTTGTGTCATAGTCCGATTGTAGTAGATATATGGATCTCAGATTGTTGGGCTCCAAATATGTAGGGACAACTCTCTGTTTTTTTACTTTGAAGAGGTGTTTTTTGCTTTCTTCTTCATGTCTAAAGAAGATTAGGATTTAATCTTTTGCTCAGGTCCTTATTTTATAGGATTCCAGGCACTGATGCACTGTATCTAAATCCTTGGTCTCTAAACTTCAATCCAATGGAGGAATTCTCTTCGTTTTACTATGGGTTTGCATCCCCTTTTTTTTATCTTTTGGGACAAGGCTATTCTAAAGGATATCGATGGTGCCTTTGGGAAGTTAATTGAAGTGGCAGTTAACAAGGGATGCCAATTTTTGTGTCTTGTATTTGTGTTGAAGTCGAGTTGGATAAAGGTCTCGTGGAGGCCATTCCTCTATAGCTGGATGAGAGGATCTTCCTCCAAGAATTGTATTACTATCAACTACCTTTCAAGTGTAATATTTGCCACAGATTTGGGCATTTTTTTAGGAATTTCTAGCAGGATGCTAATTCTGATCCTAATCAATCTTAGGGGAACAAGGAACAAAGAAATGAAGAGGATCAATATCAATTTAGGCTAGTGATGATTAAGAAGAAAATACAATTTGTACAATCAAAGAATCAAAAGCTCCCATGATTGATACGTCTAGGTCCAATTGATTTCATGTTGTAGGAGTCTCAAAGATTTAAGAAGAAAACCAATTTGTTCAATCAAAGAATCAAAAAGCTCCTAAGATTGATCCATCTAGCTACACTTGATTTCATGCTCAAGGATTCTCAAAGACGTAAGAAGAAAAACAATTTGTACAATCAAAAAATAAAAAAGATCCCAAGATTGACCTATCTACCTCCAGCTGATTTCATGCTCTAGGATTCCAAAGGTGTTCAGGACGGCTAAGGAAGGAGGGGATTCATTTCCTCAAATGGGCACACCCCAAGCAAAAAGGCACATTGATTCCAAATGTAATGTCAACCTCCAAGCAGGGTCCCCTATAACAGAGGTGGAAAAATGTTATTTCAGTCACCTGATGACATCAAGATATTTAGATTACCCAAGTCAAACAATAATCTGAACAACACCTCATTCATACGGTCACAGAAGAAGAGAGAAGAATGGAAAGAAAACGAGAAAGGGTTAGTCCTAAAATTTATACTGAAAATAGTGCTCCTTATAGTGCACTATACTGAAAATAGTGTGTTTTCCTTGTAGAATGGTACTTTGGAGCAGGTTAAAAAACTTTTTAGTACTCTCAATGAAGCAGAAGTGCCATCTGAAGATGTTGTGGGTAAGTATGCAGTAGATAACACTCCCTGGAATCTGGACTGTAAATTCATGCTCAGAATTAGGTTGAAAAAATGGTTGGTACTTCCATTTGAAAATATTTTTTGTCAAATAACATGAGCCATAATTGTAGAATGCTATAATTTGTGTCTATGTGACAATGATGAACCTATGCCAAGGAAAAATATTTCTGAAGATGTAGTACCTATGTTATAATTGTAGTACCTTCTTATTTCTGAAGATGTAAACCCTTCTCTATCCATGACAACTGACAGTGATGGACATACAAATACACTGAATTTAGTGGGATCATAAGTTTGTGCTTTAGCAATCTTCAAACCTTCAATTTCAATATTGTATTCCTCAGATAAAGGTTTCTGGAAATTATCAGAGTTTTTATCAGAATTGTAGCACAAGCATAAGCTTCATAACTTTACAAGGACACTATTTAGGCCACCACTATACAAAAAATATGTCCTACATGAGGGCTGTAGACATACCCTTCAGATCCATTGTCAAATGTCAAACTTGCATAAGTTATACCAGATCTTACTTCTGCAACATGATTTACCTCAGTTTGTAGACAAGATTCTCAAGGACAAACTTCAATCACAATGCAGATTCACCATTAGTTGCTCTGTCGGAAATGTCCAAATTATACCCTAAGATTGGTACTTTGTATCAGGTTGTGCCCTTGGATCAGCCCAACGGACAATCTTAGTAATAATGAGATGTGCCTCAAATGGTTGTGCCTTACAACCCTATGTCACTGAATTTTTTTTCCAAGATGACTGAGAAGATGTATGCAATGCTTTGTTTGAACAAGGTTCCCAAATCAATTCCTCCATAATTTCTCTCTGAAATAAAAAAAAATGGTTCTGAGATGGAGGGTTGAATTAACTGTGAGCTTTATTGCAAACAATCAAGGGCTTGGATCATAGTTTGGAGTGCCAAAAAAATTTACAGGATCATTTATGGCTCACACAAGTCAAAACAAAAGGTGAAATCAAGCTAGAATAGGGCCGAAATAGGCTAGATGTCTGAGGCCGATTTAAGAATTTAGCCGATTACGCTTCCCTCTCGTCTTTAATTGTTTATTCTTACTCAAAATCGAGCTCTGGCTTGATACCTCTAATAACATATTCAGGGTGTTGATCCATTCAGTTTCTATCCAATATCCCCTTAATGTTATCTACCTCTTTGTTATCAACAATCTGGAAACTACTTGCAATGGAAAACGATTGATTTCCCCTAGGGTTAAAACCCATAAATTTATTTCGGCAATAAAATATACTTTATAATAGTTGAAAAATGTCTATTTTTACCCCAGAAAACTGATGATAAATATTCCTGAATATGCTTATAAAATATCACGAGTAATTGTTGCCATGAGTTTTCCTATTATAAATGCCAAAAATGTTTCTGTTTCTACATATTCAGATTATTGCAACTTTAGTTGCAATATTATTGTTTATTCTTTTCTACTCTTGTGCATATTACTGTGTGTGTAATATAGACAAAATTTTATTAAAAATAAACGTGGCATAAATTTGTCTTGATCTTGGCATGCAGACACATCAAGATGCAGGCAATCCAGTCCTAGAAGTTTAATGCAATGGTGTGACCTTCAAAATACCCAAGGATAGTAGAGTCTCAAAAAAATTGAAAGCTGCTGAGGTGTGATATTTTCCATTATTGCAGTTAATATGAGGTCTGAAAATTCACTGAATTTGTAGATAAGTGAATGTAGCATTGGTAACAATGTTACCGATGAAACGGGAACTCTAGCCCAAAAAGACTCAAAAAACATGAAAAAACGCCCCAAAAACAAAAAGTGTGTATTCCAGAACGCATTTGTTTTTTTCTCAAGGTCAAATTTCACCTTTTTAGAAAATTATGCTAAAAACGAAATTGTTTCTTGAAAAAATGATTGAAAAAACACTCTCAAAACAAAACGAGTTGATGTTGGAATAACAAAAAAAACATTGTGTCACACTTTTGACACATTGTAACAATGGAATTAAAGACAACATATTAGGACATTGAAAAATCGTAAAATTCTAAATTTTTTGATAAATGATGTTAAATATAAACAAAATCATGTCTGAAGGGCTTATCATTTCGAACATTTTTTATCCATGTTGTTAAACATAAAAAATCTTGACTCTAAGCAACCCTAAAATTGTAATTATTTTCAACCATAACATTAAAGATAAAATTTCGCAGCGCATGAAAACCTTAATGACAAGTTGTAAATCTCAAGTTTTTAAATCTTAAGTTTTTAAGATACTTGAACCATGAAATTATGAAGAAATTATATGACTTAAACAATTTTTAAAAATGAACAAGTAACTGAAAAATTTATTATTCATATATTTGTTTGTTTATATATAAAAACATATTTTTTAAGTTATAATTGTTTTAGTTTTAAGAAAATAAAAATTAAAAGTCAAAATCTTCTTATATATGTTTGCTTATATTTTAAAACATATTTTAATTTTTTTTTAATTTTTTTTTAATTTTTAAATAATAATTGTTTTAATTTAAAAAAAAATTAAAATTAAAATTAAAAAATAATTTTAAATTTTTTTTTATATTTGTTTGTTTATTTTTTAAAACATATTTTTTAATTTGTTTTTATTGTTTTTTATATTTTAAAGTTTTAATTGAATAGTTTTTAGTTTTTTGTATTTTTTTTTTCTTTTCTTTTTTTTACAATACATTTTTTTTTATTATAATAGTTTTTGTTAAAAATAAAAAATTAAATAGTTTGTGTTTGAAAAATAAAAATAAAAAATAAAATAAAATAATTTTCCGCCCGCCGGGGGCTGGAGGTAGGCTAGGCAGCCCTCGACGGTGTCGCTCGGCTGGCCTTTGGCCCCCAGTTGGGCGGAGGGCGATTCTAAGAATCATCCCTGGTTGGGTGGAGAGTGATTCTCGGAATCGCCCTCCGCCCAATCACGGGTGAATCTCGGAATCGCCCTCCACCCAGCGGGGGGTGATTCTCGGAATCACCCTCCGCCTAGCTGGGGGTAATTCTCGGAATCGCCCTCCGCCCAACCGGGGGTGATTCTCGGAATCGCCCTCCGCCCAGCTGGGGATGATTCTCGGAATCGCCCTCTGCCCAGTCGGGGGCCGGAGGCAGGCCGGGCGGCGTCGTCGAGGGTTTCCCAACCTACCTCTGACCACCAGCTGGGCAAAGGCAGGCTGGGCAGCCCTCGATGGCGCCACCCGGCTGGCCTCCAGCCCCCGGCTAAGCGGAGGGAGATTCTCGAAATCACCCTCCACCCGGCTGAGGGCCGGAGGCTAGCCAAGCGGCACTGTCGAGGGCTACCCAGTCTGCCTCTGGCCCCCGGCTGGGCGGAGGGAAATTTCGAGAATCGCCCTCCACCCAGCCGCAGGCCGGAGGCAGGCTGGGCAGCCCTCGACAGTGCCGATGGGCCTGCCTCCGGCCCCCAGCTGGGTGGAGGGCAATTTCGAGAATCACCACCGGGTGGGCGGAGGGCGATTCCGAGAATCACCCCCGACTGGGCAAAGGGCGATTCCGAGAATCACCCCCGGCTGGGCAGAGGGCGATTCCAAGAAGCACCCCCGGCTGGGTAGAAAGCGATTTCAAGAATCACCCCCAGCTGGGCGGAGGGTGATTTCGAGAATCACCCCCGGTTGGGTGGAGGGTGATTCCAAGAATCACCCCCGACTGGGCATAGGGCGATTCCGAGAATCACCCACGGTTGGGCGGAGGGCGATTCCGAAAATCGCCCTCCACCCAGCCGCGGATCAGAGGCAGGTTGGACAGCCCTCGACGGTGCCACTCAGCCTGCCTCCGACCCCCGTCTGGGCGGAGGGTGATTCCAAGAATCACCCTTGGTTGGGCGGAGGGCGATTCCGAGAATCACCCCCCGGTTGGGCGAAGGGTGATTTTGAGAATCACCCCCGGTTGGGCGGAGCGCGATTCCGAGAATCACCCCCAGCTGGGCGGAGGGTGATTCCGAGAATCACCCTCGGCTGGGCGGAGGGAAATTCCGAAATCAACCCAGCTGGACGAAGGGCGATTCCGAGAATCACCCCCGGTTGGGCGGAGGGCGATTAATCACCCCTAGTTGGGTGGAGAGCAATTTCGAGAATCACCCCCGGCTGGGCTGAGGGCGATTCTGAGAATCATCCCCGGCTGGGCGGAGAGTGATTCTCGGAATCGCCCTCCGCTAAGCCAGGGGTGATTCTCGGAATCGCCCTCCCCCCAGCCGGGGGTGATTCTCGGAATCGCCCACTGCCCAACCGGGGGTGATTCTCGGAATCGCCCTCCGCCCAAGAGGGATTATTTTCAAAATCGCCCTTCACCCAACCGGGGCTGATTCTCGGAATCGCCCTCCACCCAGCCAAGGGTGATTCTCGGAATCGCCCTCCACCCAGCTGGGGGTGATTCTTGGGATCCCCCTCTGCCCAACCAGGGGTGATTCTCGGAATCGCCCTCTACCCAACCGAGGGTGATTCTCTGAAGCACCCTCTGCCCAGCCGGGGGTCGGAGGCAGGCCGGGAGGCGTCGTCCAGGGCTGCCCAGCCTGCCTCCGGCCCCTAGTGGAGGCAGGCTAGGCAACCCTCAATGGTGCCACCTGGCTGGCCTCCGGCCCCCGACTGGGTGGAGAGAGATTCTCGGAATCACCCTCTTCCCGGCCGGGGGCCGGAGGAGGCCAGGCGGCACCGTCGAGGGCTGTCCAGCCTGCCTTCAGCCCCCGGCTGGGTGGAGGGCGATTCCGAGAATCACCGTCCACCCAACCATGGGTCGAAGGAAGGCTGGGCAGCCCTCGACGGTGTCGCTCAACCTGCCTATCGCCTGAGGCTGGGTGGAGGGCGATTCTGAGAATCACCCTCGGCTGGCCGGAGGGTGAATCCGAGAATCACCCCCGGCTCGGCGGAGCACGATTCTGAGAATCACCCCCGGCTAGGCAGAGGGAAATTTCAAGAATCACCCCCCGCTGGGTGAAGGTCGATTTCGAGAATCACCCTCAGCTGGGCAGAGGTCGATTCCGAGAATCACCCCTGGCTGGGCAGAGGGTGATTCTCAGAACTGCCGTCCACCTAGCCGGGGGTGATTCTCGAAATCTCCCTCCGCCCAGCTGGGGGTGATTCTCGGAATCGCCCTTTGCCCAGCCGGGGGTGATTCTCGGAATCACCCTCTGCCCAGCCGGGGGTGATTCTCAAAATCGCCCTCCGCCCAACCGGGGGTGATTCTCAGAAACGCCCTCCACCCAGCTGGGGGTGATTCTCGGAATCACCCTCCACCCAGCTGGGGGTGATTCTCGGAATCACCCTCCACCCAGCTGGGGGCCAAAGGTGGGCTGGGTGGCGCTGTCAAGGGCTGCCCAGCTTGCCATCGACCCATGGCTGGGTGGAGGGTGATTCTCAGAATCACCCTCCACCCAGCCAGGGACCAGAGGCAAGCTAGGCAGTCCTCGACGGTGCCGCCCGGCCTGCCTCTGGCCCCGAGCAGGGCGAAGGGTGATTCCGAGAATCTCCTTCCGCTTAGCTGGGGGCCAGAGGCCTGCCAAGTGGCACCATCGAAGGCTGCCCAGCTTGCCTTTGCCCAGCTGGGGGCCGGAGGCAGGCTGGGCAGCCCTCGACGGCACTGCCTGACCTACCTCCAATCCCCGACTGGGCGGAGGGTGATTCCAAGAATCACCCTCGGCTGGGCGGAGGGCAATTTTTAGAATCACTCCCGGCTAGGCGCAGGGCAATTCCAAGAATCACCCCCGGCTAGGCAGAGGGCGATTTTGAGAATCGCCCCTGGCTGGGCGGAGGCCAGCCGAGTAGCGTCGTCGAGTGCTACCCAACCTGCCTTCGACCCCCGGCTGGGCGGAGGGCGATTCTTGGAATTTCCCTCTGCCCAACCGAGGGTAGGAAGCAGGCCGGACGACGCCGCGAAAATAAGGAGATTGGGTTTTGGATCTATTTTCAGGTTCAGGTAAGTTTTATTATACAAATTTAAATTTAAATATTTTATTTTTTACTTTTTATGTCTTTATACTAATTTTTTTACTTATTTCTTTTGTACTTGATGATTAGGTACAACACTAGCATGTTGCCTACCAAAAGGAAGAAATTGCATTGCCATTGAGAAAGACCCAGTGCAATGCAAATTTATTCAACAAAGAATTAACGCTCTTGAATTCCTTCCAGATGTGAAGCAAGAAGTTGGTTTGAGGAAAGGGGATTTTACTGAATCACGTGTGGCAAAAAAAGCAAAGGAACCTCAACCACCATTATATGGAATGATTGGAAATGGACACTTTGGAAGATTTGCAGACATGAAAGATCCCTTAGAAGATGAAAATGACCAAAATGAAGTAGAAAATGTTGCGGAAGAAGCCATCAATGATGTTCTAGATGATGTTGAACATGTATTAGTTGATATTGTTGAGGATCTTTAAGTTATGCTTGCAAACAAAACTCAGTTTTTAGATCCATTAATCAATTTTACTTGTAATGTTTAGACTTTGATATTTTATGAGAAGAATCCTTATTTTTTGCAAAAAACATGTGATTACTATTTTTTTTTGACATAAAATTCAATAAAAATGCTATTTTATTAAGGTTTTTTTGTTAAGATTTTCCCAAAAATTAGTTTATTTAACTTGTTTTTTTTAACAAAAAGTCTCTAAAAGTGTATTTTTTGCATTCTATTTGTATTGAAAATTTGTCATATCGTTCAAAATATTGGTTTTTTAGCGACAATTATTTGATGTGCATTGAAAAATTAATTAGCAATACATAAACTTGTAGAAAATATAAACTTTATAATATTGACCCTTTTTTCATTTTTTATCTATGTGAAAAAGTGAAGATATCATTACAAAATTTTATTTTAAAAAATTTTATTTTTTTCTTTTTAAAGCACAAGTACATAAATGCACTTAAAAATAAACATCTCACAGAAGAAGAAGAAGACATTATAAAATGTATAGTGTCAAAATCAATCCTCTAAAAAAACGTTGGTGATGATACGCCACCACTATTCAAAATCGACATAAAAAGCATTAAAAAAAAAATGATTCTACATCACCACTTTTCGAAATCGGGTGTTTTTATTGCTACATCAAAAAGTAGGTACCAGTGCAGTTACCTATTTCATCAGTAACAGTGTTTGTTCTCAATTTTCGACCTTGAAAGCTGCAAGATTCTTGCAATTTTGTGAGTCCAGAGTTCTCTTTCGGTGGTAATAACAAAGATTTCCAGAAACAGAAGCAGATTAAAGTTACAAATAATCCAAAGGTGAAGGTCAGTTACATGTTCCAGTGATGGAGACATCGTTTATGTATGTTTGTTTGTTGAGCAAGTATTGAAACATATATTAACATGTACTCAGTACGATGGACAAATTTGATCAAATCCTTCTCAACAATGGCAGGGACCTTCACATGCAGCTAGTCCCTTCCCATCATTAGCAGATAAGTATGAGACTTTTGACAAAAAAAGCAAGGGTGAAACTTCAAAATTATCGAAGACTGCCAAGGTAACATACACTTCCGAGTAAATATGTTCAACAATGAATATGCATACAAATATTTTGGTTGTAATACTCATTTATCTGCTATGTTGTGGATTCATTTGGAGAAGATATTGATCAAATAATTAGAAACAAGTATTCATGTGATATCATCCTAAGCTACAAATCAATGTATGTTTTTTGATTGATTAATAGTTGAATCTGTACTGGGACATATTTTTGAAGTAGCTGAATTAACATTATGTGCAAACATACCATTTTTCTTTAGACATGACTTCTTTAAGGCTATTAAAACTAGGTTCTTTGAATGAGCTATGATGCTTGCATATGATTCCTGTAGTTTTTTCAGGCTACCCATTAATTAGCCACATGGTCACCTTAGAGGAAGCCAAGCTGAGCCATATGAGTTGTCCCTAAATCTGATAGTTAGTTAAGTGTCTTTTTTATTAGAAGAATTCAGTTAGTTGTCTTGTTTATTAGAAGAATTCAGTTAGTTAACTGTGTTTCCAAGGTGACACTTGTTTGGATTATGTAGAAGTCTAACATGAACAGTATCCTTGGTTGTCTTGTTTATTAGAAGAATTTAGTGATATTTAGCAGTAGGATGCATTTAACAACGGTCTTCTCATTGTGTCTTTGCTTATTGAGTAAACGTTGAAGCATATATTGATATACAGAAGTATGATGGGAAAATTTGACTTAATTATTCTAAACAATAGCAGGAGTATGCAAGTTTTCCTAGTTCCATTCCATCAATGGTTGGTTATGTGGCTTTTGACAAAGAAAGCAGGGGTGAAACTTCAAAGAAAACAAAGACTAGAAAGGTGATTACATTTAAATTAATTCAATTGTATGCTATGGCATCGATTCATCTGGAAAATATATTAGTTAGTTAATTACAAACTCCAAATAGTTATATAGTCATCACAGAGTACATATTGCCATCTGATTTTTTATTAATTCATAGTTGAATTGGTAGTGTGCTTTAAGAGAGGATGTTTTCAAATTTACCTAAACTAACATTGAGTGCAAACTTGCCATTTTTTATTTGGACATCACTTCTATAATGCTTGTTAAAATCATGTAGTGATAAGTGGTTTTTGCATGCAAAGTCTATTGTTTTCTTGGGTTACCCATGAATTATTTTATAGCCCTGACTACCCTAGAGGAAGCCAAGATGAGCCTTCTATGTCTTTAAATGGTTCTCTGATCTATCTGAGTTTTATCTACACCTAGTTAAAGGTGTGTCCAACATGACTCTTGTTTGGCTTATGTAGATTTCTTACATGAACAGTCATTAAGTTGCTCATTAGAAGTGTACAGAGATACTTAGCAGTAGATATATTTAAGAGTGTTCTTCTGAGCGTCTCATTGTTTTTTCATTAAATATTGAAGCATATAATGACTGCAGAAGTATGATTGGAAAATTTGACTTAATTGTTCTCAACAATAGCAGGAACCTGCAGCTTTTGACAAACAAAGCAGGGGTGAAAATTCAGTGAATACAAACACTGCCAAGATGACAATGACTACAAAGAAGGCCAAGGTGATTTTCATTTCCAAGTAAATCCAGTCAACATTGGGTTGGATACACATTACATTCAAATTCATTCAATTGTATTTGGGGATTCATATGGAGATGATATGGGTCAGCTAATTACAAACTATATATTCGTCCCAAAGTACACATCATTTTCTATGTTTTGATTCATTGGTAGTTGAATTAGTACTGGGATTTAATAGAAGGCATTATGAGATTTACTTGAAGTAATGAGATCTCTCACTGCAGATATTTTTTAGAAGCCAAATTTGTGAACATCTATGTTGTACTGGCTTTTGATACGAGAACAGTGGGGATGGGGGGATGTGTGAGAAGGATGGCTAGAACACACCTGCAACTTTAGAAATCATCATCAATATATATATATATATATATATATATATATATATATATATATATATATATATATATATATATGTATATATATATACTAGGACGGCTTTCACTTGCTAGTTCTTATTATAATTTTAGACCTGTTTACCAAGATTCATGAACAATAATATTGATACAAAAGAAAATTCTTAAATAAGGTGTATATATATATATATATATATTAGGATGGCTTTCACTTGCCAGTTATGATTATAATTTTAGACCTGTTTACCAAGATTCATGAACAATAATATTGATAGAAAAAAAATATCTTAAATAAGGTGTCTTACTCGGTATAATAGCCCATCTCTCAATGCGGGCATTTTTCATTAGCCAAATTTGTGAACATCTATGTTGTACTGGTTTTTGAGACAAGAACAGTGGGGATGGGGACGTGCGCAAGATGGCTAGAACACACCTGCAAATTTAGAAATCACCATCAATATATATATATATATATATATCTATATCTATATATATATATATATATATATATATATATATATATATATATATATTAGGACAAATTTCACTTGCCAATTCTGAAAAAGCTTGGGCAACTTAGGAAAGTGTCGAATGATGTTCCATTATTGGACCCTAGACACGAGCAGAATGTAGTTTAGGTCTAGGAAATCGAAGTGTAACTATTTTCAGGAGACAAGAACTATATCTATGACAAAATTTCTTCCTGATGCTTCTTGTTAATGATATTATCTTGAAAGTTAGAAGGCATTCCCTTCTCAATAGGTTCTACAGACTCTTTCGTATTTGTAGAGAGATTAGATTCATAATTCAGATTGAGAGGGTGATTGAATAGAAATTTATTTGAACATTTAGTGCCCACTACGAGTAACTACTATTTGATTGGGTTCACAATGCTCGAGGTTGGGATGGTGGAAGAACTCGACTTGAATGACTTCTGGAAAACTATGTACAATATGTAAAATATAAGATGACCCCAGCTAAGAGAAGAACAAGAGAAATAAGTTATAACAACAAGGGTATGAATTTCTTTGCCATTGTAATGGAATTTAGTATGTTTGGTTTTCTCAGACAAGATGAGATTCTTTGCCATGGTAAGGACTCCTTGGTTATCACAAAAAGGTATTATGGGCTCATCCTATTGAACCTACAAACATGCAAGCTTTCTTCAAAGTTATCACAAAAAGTTATTGTGGGCTCACCTTGTTGAACCTTAGAAACATGCAAGATTTATTCTAAGCTATCATAAAAAGGTATTATGGGCTCACCTTTTTGAACCTACAAACATGCAAGATTTCTTCTAAGCTATCACAAAAAGGTATTGTGGGCTCAAAATTATGAACTTACAAATCTCCAAGCATTCTTCTAAGCTATCACAAAAAGGTAGTGTGGGATCATCCTATTCTATCACAAAAAGGTAGTGTGGGATCATGCTGATGAAATTACAAATCTGCAACCATTCTTCTATGCTAATCTACTTCACATGTCCCTTTGACTATTGTTTTGTATTTTTATTCTGTAGAGAAAGGTGAAACTATATGTTGTTTTTTTTGGTCCAAAGAACTACCCCTATGCTAAGACTGAAGACATGGCTTGTTGTAGACTTCCTGTCATCCATGGATCTTGCTCAATCTAAGTTTGAATGGCCACACAAATGAGTTTCTTTGCTTTTCCCAAATAGAAGGCCAAAATCCAATGTTCCCTTTACATGTTGGAACACCCTGTTTGCGGTTGTTCAGTGTTATGTTTTTTAGTTTACAGGAATATATATCTCGATTGTTCAGTGTTATGTTTTTTAGTCTGCAGGGATATATAGCTAATTGCATAGTCTGGTGGAAGTAAGATAGATAAATTTCCCACTAGTTTCTTGCAGACTAACTCATTAACTTCCTTTGAATCAATCTTGGTTGAAAGTTTTTGTGTGTTAGACTTACATGTAGATGAAATTTTACAATCTGCCATCATGAAGATGCCTAACAAACCTTGGGCATGTTTTGTTTGTAAAACAAAGATATGATTGTTTTTCAAATTTTACACCTAAGCAACAATGTAGGATACTTAAATTTGTCATGTTTAAATCTAAACATAATTTGGAGAGATCATTCTCATTTCTCACATTGGGCACACATGAGAATTGATTTGGGTTGGTTCTGGTGGTGAAAAAAATCCACCTTGGTTGATCAGGAGGAAAAAACACACAAATTTTTTATAGGTATTCACCATTGAAGCAAAGATTCCATATCCGTACCAATTCATGGAAGCATTTTGCAATTAGTGTGGATAAAAAAGGAAGGTCCTACTATTAATTTCAGGCCATGGAGATAAGGAAGGAAGGTCATATCAATAATTTCAGATCATGGAGGTTAGTAAGGAAGGCCAAAAAATATTACTATAAGCAATCGGGTTCCCAGAGACTAATTTTTTGTACCTAAAAGGGGTTGCCTTGAATATTAATAAATCAGATTTAACGGGTTGAGTTTTTATTGTAAAAGTTGTATTTTTGGTTGTGTTATTATTGTTATTTTTCTTGTGTCTAATTTTGTAAAGGTTTCATACAATTTTTCTATGATATTTTTTATAAATACCTCATATTACTTTGCATGCAAAATGTTTGACAAATTGGTCTGCAACATTTTTTTTTACATCAATGTTCGTTTTTGTCGGTATTCCGACATTTTGGTCTGCAACATTTTTTTTACATCAATGTTAGTTTATGTCGGTATTCTGCCGTTTTGGTCTGCAACGTATTTTTTACATCTATGTCCCTTTCCGTCGGTCTTCCGACGTTTCATTACCGTCGTTCTTCCAACGTTTTACACCCGTTGGTCTTCCAACGTGTCACTACATTTCACCCCATCGGTCTTTCGATGTTTCACTACATTTCACCCCATCGGTATTCTGATGTTTCATTACGCTTCACTACCATCGGTATTCCGATGGTTTGGTACTGTCAGTCTTGCGACAGCTATTTCCCATTTTATGATGTCGAAAGAGGGACGTTGTGGTTCGTCGGAAGACCGACACTCATTTGGTAGCGTCAGAATAGCGACGTATAGTCGGTAACGTCGAAAGAGCGACGATCGTTTGGAAACGTCAGAAAAAGTGTCGGTATTCTGACGGTTAACTCAAGTGTCAGAATTGTGACATTAAGAGAAACCCTATTTTTCCCCGCCTGAAAGTGTCGCTCTAGCGACACCTATGTGTTGCAAGAGCAACATTTTGGCCATCGGAAATTGGGCCAAATGTGCTATCTATGTGAAATTGAGCTTCATCAGGTAGCTATCTATCCTCTCGTACCAAGCTCTAGGTGCTTGCTTCAACCCATAGAGAGCTTCCTTCAACCTGCATACATGGGTGTCCCGATCCTGGACTTCGAACCCCAGAGGTTGCTCCACATACACCTCTTCCTTTATCGCACCATGCAGAAATGTGGTCTTGACATCCATCTGATGAAGATTCCATATTGTGTAGCAGCAAGGGCTATGATAGATCGAATGGTGGTATATCGGGCCACAGGTGCAAATATATCATCATAGTCTACGCCTTCCTTTTGACAGAAGCCATGGGACGAATATTTCCTTGAACTTTTCAGCACTACCATCAGATCCATGCTTGATCTTATAGAGCCATTTCGAGGTGACAAATACTTTGTCCTCTGGTCTTGGAACCACATTCCAGACATCATTCTTCATTATGGACTCATATTCTTCATGCATAGCATCCTTCCAGACTTGATGCTTTATGGATTCCTCAAAATATCTAGGCTCAGATTGTACGATAATACTCATGGCTGCTAGATACCCTTGGTATCTATTCGGCTTCTTGCTTTCACGAAATGTCCCCCTTGGGGCCATATGTCCCTCGGCATCCTCGAGAGTGTCCCTAAGCCATGATGGTCTCTTCATCATTGAAGGAGGTGGATCAATAGGGTCCATCGGTCGTTCAACATCGAGCATTGTATCATCCTTCGGTTCTTCTTTATTTCCAGGCCTTGCTTCTTGATCTTCCTCAGATCTCAGAAGATTCATTACTTTCCTCAAGGAAGCATCTTCATCAAAGGTAACATTGTGGAATATATCCACTTCCCTTTGACCAGGCACACAGAATCTATAGCCCTTCAAGTTTCATTGTAGCCCACAAACATTGTGGTCTCCCTCTTGATGCCATCTTCTCTGCAAAAGTTCTTGAACTCGTTCGTCTCATATTTGATGCCATTATCACTCCTCAATATCTTGATCTTCTTCCCTGTTGAATTTTCCACCAAGGCTTTGAAGGTACAGAACCAAATGAAAGCCTCATCCTTATTTTTCAAGAAATATATCCAGGTTTTGTGATAGAATTCATCTATGAACATCATATAATGATCAGAAGATCATGAATTTTGCTCAAAATTTAAAGTGCTCAAAACTGTACTGAACCTAAGTGACCAGGTAGAACTCATTGTTCCGATTCCAGTGCCGTGAACAGTTCGAAAAATCGATGTCATATGAGGGATATATCGCGTTCTGATTAATTTCCCAAACAACTAAAATTTTGTGACATGGGTGATTAGGATGCCTAGTTAGCATGCAGGTACAGTCAGAAAAAAAAAAAATATTCCATTCTCCAGACCAATGAAATTTTGACACGTGGCATTTTTTGGGACGTTGATTTGGTTGTACGAGTGGTTTTGTGGCTCATTGGATGGGTGACACGTGGCCAGCTCGGAGGCTACCACGTGTCCCCTGGACTGTAGTGTAAAATTATGGATTAGGGTCGGAGGGGTTCAACCCTGTGACCTCCAGGAACCCGCAAGACTTCGAAAAAATATGTTTTCATGTGATTCTTACCATATGAGTATGTCGGTTTAATTTAAAGTTGGTTACGTTGCAAGTTGGAGGGGGGGACCGCCGGCAGTCCCAACCTGCCAACGACCCCAACGTATGGTCACATGTATTAACAATTAAATACTGCGACATCAAATGTTTCAACCAGCAGCTACGTGACCATATCTCCGGTGGACTAAGCTCCAAGGTTATCACATGCGTGTGTTTTCCATTGAATGTGCCGATGTTTTAAGGAACTCCACCTCCAGCGTGGTTCCGCTATGACTATTTTGTGCGGAGTTTAAATAGACCATGGGGTTTAAGGGGGGTCAACATGTGGCCACCCCCTCCCCTAACCTTAAAATTTATTGCAACGGTTAGTAACTAGCGGAAATTTAAGAGTGCCCCTAAAATTTCGGGTTTTTCCAAAATTAGCTACGGATAACTGCGGTTCTCCACAATTAGTGGAGGTTTTTTAGCTGTCATTGGGAAAATTGCTAGGGAGATCAATTTTCGACCAATTTGGGGTGAAACAAGAGTATATCTAGACTAATTGGAGCATTTTGGAGCCATTGGTGAAGAGAAAACAACCATTGGAGGCTTGTAAACACATGTATTTGCAATTTTTGAGCATAATGACAAAGAGGGACATGCCATTGGGAGCTGGACTAGCAGATGTAGCCTAGAAGGGGTCAACTAATTCATCATGTCTGTTGTGTAAATCTTATGTGTGATGTTATTTCTATGTTATACACTGTTGTTCAGTGTTATTTAGGCTTATTTACATGCTTGAAATCAAAAATTCATCTATGTTTCATGGTTAAATTACTCATTCCTTAAGAAAACAAATGAAGACAAATTTGTACATGTTTTATAACTGAAAAGACACTTAGCACAGCAAACTAATATAGTCCTTTCAGATCAGGTTGGTATCAGATCTAGAATTTTTTCTCTGGTGTTTTTGTGTACAAAGATTTGTTTAACTGCTTGCAAGTGTTCACATGCTTACTACGCTCAAGTTTAAGAGAGGATAAGGAAAATTGGTGGAAGCAAGAGGGTCTCAAATTGAGACATGGCAAAGGAGGGAAAGATTGCCACATTCTCCACCACCTATTTCACCTCCCAAAGAAGCAAAAGTAGAATTAAGCATGCCTTCAGAAGAAGAATAAATCCATGAAGAAGTGGATCCCAAAGAGGAAGAAAGAGTGTACAGAAAAGAATTTCTTGACTTGACTGAGATGGTTAGAGTCCTTTATCAACAAAGGAATGAGAATCTAGAAGAAGAAAGGTCCAAACTTCACAAGGAAGGACATGGATCATTAGGAGGTCACAATGATGAAGATAAGTCAAAGAAGGGAAATGGAGGAAATGGAGACATTGGAAAGTCACCATATTCACCCTTATCATCATCATCATCATCCTCTACTTCATCTTCAGTACATCAGCCACACAAGTCAAAGAATACTGGAAAATTTCCTTTTCTAAAACTTGATGTTAAGTTTGAGTTGCCAATGTTTGATGGTGAAGTCAATGCAGAAAAGCTAGATAATTGGATTAGGAAATTGGAGGTCTATTTGAGAATCCAAAACTTTCATGATGATGATACCAAAATCCAACTAGCTTCATTGAGAATGGAAGGTGCAACACTTGTTTGGTGCGAAGCCAAGACAAAGGAGGAGATCAAAAAGCATGGTAAGATTATCCTATCATGGACTGATTTCATTTATGCAATAAAACAGCAGTTTTATTCATTAGCTCACATGTAGAAAGCCATAATGGACTGGAAAATTTTTTAACAATTGAAAGGAAAAAATGTACAAGTTTACACACAAGAATTTAGGAGAAGAGCTCTCTTATTAGGGGTAGATTTTCAAAGCCAAGATACTTTTCTCAAGTATATAGGAGGCTTACATAGCTACCTAAGACATACTATCCTCATGTTTAACCCTACAAGTGTAGATGAAGTTTGTGTACAAGCCACACACTTGGAGGCAAGGGGAAAACAAAACATATATGAGAATGAGGAAAATGAGTTTAAACGTAAATGGAAGAAAAAGAGGAATGTAAATATCAAGAAAGAGAAGGGAAAATTCTTTTGCAAAAATGTTCAAAACTAGCCATGATGAAGACCACTGTTGGAAAATTCATCCAAAATTGAAACCAAATAGCTTGAAAGCCAAAGAGAAAGGAAAAATTGTTGCTATAGCTGAACAAGACTTAGGGTCATATTTAGGAGATGCAACAAAAATTATAGCCATGGGACTAAAGAACATGAAGGGGAAAGAGAATGAAACTAAACTCAGTTCTAGTACATCAAATTGTCACATACAAGCTCCAAATGAAGAAGAGAGAATTGAACTGTTTCATGTGAGGGTCATATCCAAACAGACCAAGATTGATACATTGTTTGACAGTGGGTCACAAGAAAATTTAATCTCTGAATATTTGGTCAAGAAACTTAATCTTGAGACCATTCCACATCCAAAACCATATCCACTTGGTTGGATTTGTAAGGATGCAAATTTACAGGTTTAAAAGAAGTGCATATTGCAGTTTGCAATAACTGCACATTTCATTGATACATTTGAATTAGATGTGGTTCTGCTTGACATAAAGGGTATGGTGTTGGGAATTCCTTACTTGTACGTGAGGAAATAAATCTTCCATTGCCATGAGAACAAATACCATTTATTCAAAAATGGCAAGGAGTATATTGTGAGAGCTAATCGTTTGAAACTAGATACTTCTTTAGTTAATGCAGGGCAAATGAAGAGGCTAGTCAATGCAAGACAAAACTTGACATTGACGATGATAAAACAAAGAGATGTTTTACATCATACTTTTCAAATAAATTTTGATATATGTAATGAGTTGCTTCAGATTGAAAATAGGTTGTCTTTGAAAGAAGGTGACAAGTAGTTGCAAGAGTCAACATTGGTGTTGAACGGTGTTGAAAAAAAGGTGTCAGTGCAAGAGGTTTCAAAGGTCAAAGAGAGGAAAAAGAAACTTGGAAAAGAAGACACAAGTTTCACAAATGTTCATTTCTGGTTTCTGAAAGGCATAGTACAATGGTGAAGAAACTTGGTTAAGAGTCGACATAAGTTCAAGGCAAAAGTAGCTAAAAATCGCCATAACGACAAAGTGCAAGGTGAGAAAGATTCCAAGTTTCCTATGATTATTGACCAATGTAGAAACAAGATGTTTACTACAAAAATATATTTTTATTCTGCAAATTCACAAAATGTGCAGCATGATGGTGTCAAAGACAACAATAGATGGTCGACGGAATCAAGGAAAATTTTTTCTTTTCATGAAAAGCTCCAATTAATGAAATTAGGAAAATTTTAGTGGATAAATATTGGAAGAGTGAGGACACAGTCTCTGCATATTCATATTCAGTAATCCAGAGAGATTTTGGGGTCCAAAAGCTTCCCAATGGGGAGGTGTGATCAGGAGATCATGAAGTTTTCTCAAAATTGAAAGTTCTTGAAACTGTACCGAACCTAAGCGACTGGGTAGATCTCGTCATTCTGATTCTAGTGCCATGATCGGTTCGAAAAACCGATGTCGTTGTTGATCAGTGGTTGTCATTGATGTCTACCCAAGCAGCACCAAGGGCTAACCCAAAATTGAATGGGAAGTTTGACCTACCAAATTAATATATTTTGGGTCAATAATGCTTTTGATGGTTTCTACTTGTCGAGATGTTTCCATTTATATATGGCACGCCATGTAATTCTTCACGGTTTGAGAGATATTCATGTTTGAAGTTTGTACCCCAATTAGTGGGCTAAAACCCCATGGGGTTGGGGCATGGGTCATTGAAAAGTCATAATTAATAATTTTTATGCTCCTAAAATCCCTCCCACGTTCACTTGTTGAAGCCCCTCTCAACTTAAGCATTCATATATATTGTGATCTTCATTTCCTCCTTAGGTAAGGGATTCGGCCATCTGAAACAGGTCATTGTGGAATTTTCGCGCTAACTTTTTTTCTACGAAGGCTCAGAAGCTGAAATTTTTATGAGGCTAAGCCGAAATCCTAAGGAAGCTGCAGTAAAAATTTCAGATCAAGTTGCGCATGAAAAACTACTTTGAACTTCATGAAATAGATGAATCTAATGTTCAGATGAGACTTTTTGCTCAAAATTTAGCTGGTGATGTAAAGAAGTGGTTTAAAGGTTTACCTACTGGTAATATTGTTGATTTAGCTGCTTTCCATAAGATGTTTCTTAATATATGGGAGAAAAATAAAAATCCATTACAAATTCTGTCTGAATTTGAAACCATAAAAATAGCACCTAATGAAATAGTTCAGGACTATTGTACAAGATATAAAAATATTTAAAATGCAATCCCTGCCAATATTAAACCTCCTCCAGACTCTGCCCTGATCAAATTCCTTGATGGATTTGACACAGATATGGCTTACCAACTAAGAGCGAGAAACCTAGAAACCTTAGAGCAGATGCAAAGTAATGTTGTAAGTGTAGAAGAAAACTTGTTGGCCAAGAAAGCTAGATTAAGAAATGAAAGAAGAGTGAAAATAAAGGAGGAAACATCTACATCAGATAGAAAAATAGATAGCTTAGAAAAAACCTTAGAAATAATGATGGATAGATTAGACAATCTAGAAAGGAAGCCACAGTGGGATAATCAACAGCAAGGTCCTCAAATAAGATCCCAATTTTAGGAAGAACACCAACACCGGTAAATCTAGAGAATCAACACCTGATCAAACAATAAGACCACCTTTCCAAGGGAACTATGCTGAAAATTCTCACCAAAAAAAAGATAATGAAGACACTCAAATCAATCTAATTGGAATTAATGATGATAATACCATTTTTCTTACACAATAAGAACAGGAATTATATGAATTACAACAGTTACGATTAGAATCTGGTGAGTCTTTTTATTGCAAGCAAGGTTATGAGTTTTCCATTAATGAATTTCATAAGTAATATAACCTTAGGAGCAAGAAAAATGTATAAGCGCCTACTAAGAAATCTGCCCAAACTCAAACAAAGAAAACAGTAGAAGCTCCTACAAACAAAGTACTGCAAATCCTCCCTAGAGAAAACCAGCAAAAATCTAGTTCAAATCAGAAAAATTCAAATCCTAATCAGAAAATTTCTAGTCCTAAAATTGTTAACATTACAGATATTGATGTTCAAACATCAGCTGATCCTCAAAAATCTGTTGCTGCTAAGACAAAAAATTATGTTAAAACAACAATTTTAGATCCAAAAACATCTGTTGCTGATCCAAAATCAACTGATCCTAAAACAGTTGCTTCCAAAACAGTTGTTGAAACTTCCAAAACTGCTAAAGTTACCACTGCTACACAAATTGTCCCTGAAAAGAAGATAAAAGCAGTAAAATAGTGGAAACACAAATAGAAAATGAAAAACCAATTGTAGAAAAAGAAGATAAACACACTCAAACTACAGTTACAAAAGAAGAAATAATTCAGTTAGGAAAAACACAAGCACCATTCAACATCCAAAATGAAATTGCCACACTTAAGATACCAATTCCTTTAACAGAATCGGTAAAGCATGATTTATACAAATCACAGATCACTGACACATTAAACATAAATGAAGGAGAAAACTCTATTAATTTGAGTGATGACCAACTAGAACTAATATTTGGTCATGAGGTAAATGGAAAACACCAAGAAGGAGGAGTTCCTCCTTTCTACATTAGCTTGATTGTTCATGATCAAATATCACATAATGCTATGCTAGACTCAAGAACTTCACATAATTTAATTTCAAAAGCCATTATGGAAATTTTGAAATTAGACATCACTAGACCTTATAAAGATATTTTCTCATTTGATTCCAGTAAGTTGAAATGTCTAGGCTTAATAAAAGATTTATGTGTCACTCTAGTCCAATACCCTGGAAAAAGTATAGTCATGGATATTGTAGTAGCTGATATCCCTCCTAAATATGGAATGATGTTATCTCGCTCATGGGGAGAAAAACTACAAGGATCTCTACAATTAGACATGTCTTATGCCACTATTTTAGTATTTGGTCAACCCAAGAAACTTTATAGAGAGACCCTAATGAAGTACATGGTTAGTAGTGTATAAAGACCTCGAAATTATCTTATTTATATGGACTCTTTCATTTTATGTAATTCTGAAACTAGTATAGAGAACAGCACAAAATTAAAACAAAAAAAGAAACACCTAGACAGTGAGAACATATTTCATGATTCAATGTGGCACCTAGACTTTGATGGTTCAGTGAACAAATTAGGAGCAAGAGCAGAAGTTTGGATTCAAAACATGGAAAACAACCATTCTGAAGGTCATGCCTTTAGATTAAATTTCAAGTGTACAAACAACATGGCAGAGTATGAAGCTCTGATTTTAGGATTGCAGATTGTTAGAAATTTAGGAGGCAAAAGAGTTTCTATCATGGGAGACTCTCATTTAATTGTAAAAAAAATTAGAGGAGAACATTTTGTATATAATCATAGATTAAGCTAATATAGAGAAACATTTTTAGATCTGATCAAAGAATTGCTTGAATGTGACTTTTTTGTAATTCCTAGAAAACAAAACATACAAGCACATAGTTTAGAATCTTTTGCTAGTACCTGTAATCTGCCTTTTCAACCAAATCACCAATATACAGCAGAGGTAAAACACAGGCCTACTATACTAGATAATCTAAAATATTGGCAGATATTTTCACAGGATGTACAAATCTATCATTTCATGAATGCTTAGGGAGAATTTCATAGTTGTAACATAAACACAGACTGTACAGTAGATGATAAAATAGATAGTGAGATAGATGTAAATAATTTAGATTTTACTAAACCCACTAAATTCACTCAATTATAAATAGATAAATTAGAAAAGGTAGAGATAGAAGACTTAGTAGATGATGATTCTGACATTTTAAACCTTAAAAACAAATTTTTACCTAAGGGATTATCCCCATTAGAAGATCTTCTTTATTCAAATGACGTTGCAAGAAAACCAAATATGGAACCATTAAGATCAGATATAGAAGAATGCAATATAGGAACAGAACAAAGACCTAAACTCATCAAAATTTCAAAAGCCCTACCTCAAGAAGAAAAATTGAAATATATAGCTCTGTTTAAGAAATTTCAAGATGTATTTGCATGGAGTTATGAAGACTTAAAATATTATGACACTAGCATAATACAACATAAAATACCCATAAAAAAAGATCAAAAACATTTCAAACAGAAGCTTAGAAGAATCAATCTATTCTTAATGTCTTTAATTGAAAATGAGGTAAAGAGAATGTATGAAGCCCAAATAATTGCACCTATCAGATATTCTAATTGGGTTTCAAACCTAGTTCCCACTAGGAAAGAGACAGGGGAAATCAAAATTTGTGTTTATTTCCGGAATTTAAATAAGGCGTCCCTAAAAGTTAACTACACTCTCCCTAAAATGGACCATATTCTACAGAGGGTCGTTGGTTCATCCAGGATTTCATTGCTTGATGGATTCTCTTGGTACAACCAGATTTTAGTTCAGCCAGAAGACCAACCAAAGACAACATTTACTACTCCTTGGGGTACTTTCATGTATTTGAAAATTCCTTTTGGATTAATGAATGCATGAGCCACTTTCCAGAGAGCTATGGATATAGCTTCTGCTATAGAAATTCATGATTTTCTTGTGATTTATCTAGATGATATAAATATATTTTCAAAAACTGATAATGAACATCTAGATCATCTGAGACAAGTGTTTATCAAATGCAGGAAATTTGGCATTTCTTTAAATCCCAAAAAGACTCTCTTTGGACTTAAAGAAGGCAAACTATTAGGGCATATAATATCAAAACAGGGAATTAGGATAAACCCAGCCATAATAGAGGCCATTTTGAACATAAGCAATCCTATGAGTATTAAATAACTACAGGCTTTCTTAGGTAAAATCAATTTTCTCAGAAGATTCATTTCAAACTTAACAGAAATAATTAGAGAACATAATAACATGTTGAAAAAAGACTCGGTACTTAAATGGATTGTAGAGGCTAAACAATCATTTGAATCATTCAAAAAATCCCTTACAAGAACACCAGTCCTAACAAGTCTTGATTTCAAAAATGATTTCATTATTTTTTCTTTTGCTTTAGAACGTACTATTGTTGCAGTTTTACTGCAAAAGAATTATCAGGGCTATGAACAGCCCATTACTTTTTTCAGCATATCACTTAGAGATGCACTAGCTTTAGTGAAGACTATCAAAGACTTTAGAGTGTACATCTTTTATTCAAACAACGTAACTTATGTTCCAAATTCAGTGGTGAAGGACATTCTGACTCAGAATGGGCCTGATGGTAAAAGAGGCAAATGGATTGCCACCATTTTGGAATATGACATGGAAATTAAGCCCACCAAACTCATTAAAGGTCAAGTTTTAACAAAACTCATGGCTGAATCAAATTTTCATGCTTTAGATATAAGTTTTATTGCCCCATTAGATGATCAGGAAGAGATGGCAACTCCACAGATCAGTGAAGCCTTTTGAGATTCACCATGGTATGCAGATATCATATTTTTATTACTAAATTTACAAGCTCCTCCTATATTTTCAAGAACTAAAGCTAGATTTTTAAAGTTAAAGGCAATGAAATTTTGTATCATAGATGATGCATTATTTTGGAAAGATCGTGGTGGAATTTTATTGAATTGTTTTCTTAAATATGAAACTAATAAATTTATGGAAGAGTTTCATGCAAGTGACTGTGGAGGACACCTTTACTGGAAGTCAACTGCAGATAAAATCTTGAGAGTTGGTTTTTACTGGCCTACACTTTTGCAAATGTGAAAAATTATGTGACCTCCTGTCACAAATGCAAAATCTTTGAAGGGAAAAAAAATCTACTACCTTTACCCCTTAAACCCATCTCCACGGAAATTACCTTTCAGCAATGGGGTTTAGACTTCATTGGTGAAATTCACCCAACATCCTCAGCCCAATACAAATGGATTTTGACAGTCACAGACTATTTCACTAAGTGGATAGAAGCCATTCCTTCTAGGCAAGCCACTGATATTGTCATAATCTCATTTTTAGAAAGCAATATACTGTCTAGATTTGGATGCCCCCAAAATATCATTACTGATAATGCAGCTACTTTCAAGTCTAAAAATATGATTGACTTTTATAATAAATACCACATTACCCTTGGCCATTCCACTTCCTATTACCCTCAAGGTAATGGTCTTGCAGAATCCTCCAATAAAAGCCTTGTTAATATCATCAAGAAACTACTAGAAGACAATAAGAAGACCTGGAAAAAATGGTTAGTTAATGCCTTATGGGAAGACAGACTCACCACAAATAAGTCCATTGGTACATCCCCTTATCAGCTTGTATATGGGATGGATGTTGTTTTTCCAGCCTCTTTAGGAGTGCCAGTGATGAAGATGATCCAAGAACTGCAGGTAGAAACCAATGATATCCAAACAAGGATAAATCAAACCATACATTTGCAGCAAAACAGGGAGGAAGTCTATCTCAAGTCACAAGTTGTTCAAGATAAGATTAAAAAAATATCTGACAAGAAGACTCTGGAAGATGATTTTTACATAGGTGACAAAGTTCTTAAGTGGGATTCCAGGAGAGAAGAGAAAGGTAAACATTGTAAATTTAATTTCCTATGGAAAGGTCCCTATGTTATTTATGGTTACAGAGGTAACAATGCATTCTTTTTGAAGGAGTTGGATGGATCCGATCTGCCAGGTGGACCTATCAATGGTAGAATGTTGAAACATTACTATTCCAAAGAATAACAATAGCTCATTTTGTTTACCTTTCTCATTGTACATAACATTGCAAAGTTTAGATTAGATTGGATGTTTTTCTTATAAAGTTGAAGCCCGAAGAGAAGGCCTAAGCTTTGAAAGACAAAATATCATAAGTATGAATAATACAGAGCTTAGAAAACCGTTCCAAGGCAAAAGCACAGTCAAAATTCAAGGCTACTGATCTTAAAGTTCTTGAAATTTCACCAGGAAATTCCATCCCCATGTGGAGCCACTGTTAGGGTCCTATAATAATAGGATTCATAATTTTGAATTAACTTTGGTTAGTCTTGTAATATGTACATACTTTGCTTTCTGCAAAATTGTTTTCCCATATTAAAAATAAATAAATATAAAGAGGGTAAAAGTCCTAAAAGAAAAAGCAAAGCACTTGAAAGAAAAAGATCAAAAAGAACATAAAAAATGAACCCAAAAAAAATAAAGAGATAAAATAGATCATGAAAGTGATGCAAATTCAAATGCCACTATTTTTTATTTCACTTTGCAAAATAATATTGTGTGCAAATTGTACAAAATGCCACAATCCATGAAAGTCAAACTGCTTAATCTTGACATTTCATGATTTAAATTTCATGTTGATAGATAGAGAATAAAGATCTAGCCAAACTATTTAATCTTGGCAGATCAGTAGTTAGCTAGAGAATTATAAGGAGCTCAACAATTTAATTTGAGCCCTTGGAAGAAATAAATATAGAATTAGATAGTGTGTTGTTAAAAGAAAAATGAATAAGGGTCTACAAGTTTAAATGCACCCATGTAAATGAAGAAAATTTGTTAGGGTAGTTGATGGGTGGGCAGAAGTAGTTTTCACAAAGCATGGATAGCAGAAAATTGGACATTGCATTTACTAACTTCCTTTCAAAATCCATTTCCCTTGTAAAAATAACCCCTCCCCTTCATTTTTATTTTTTCCTCATTAGTCACTCATTTTTCCTTACAAAACCCCTTTTCCTAAGTTTAAAACACATTTTCCTTGGGAAAAGTAAAACCCCTTTACTAGTTTCCCTTTTCTTTAAAAAAAAAAACACCAAAAACCCATAAAAATACTTTTATCCTAAGTCTAAATGATTAAATCTATATGTCGGGCCCCATTACAGATATCCCTCCCCGATATAAGTTTTTACAAGAAAACTTAATGATAAATCCCGCACATATTAACATTTGACTTTATATATATTAAATCCCCTAAAATACCTTTATCCCGTATTTAATTAATTCCCTTATATATATATTTCCCCAACCCATGTTTTATTTATAACATATAGTTTTGTTTCCCCACATGTGATATATTTCCATACCCCACTTGATATAAACCCTGTCTATACATAAGTCCCACTTACCCAAACCCCATTGGTTATATATTAAACTCCGCCTATTACAAACCCCAACCATATATAATAAATACCATAGTTTACATGCACATAACTTCTGCATTGACTTTTCTCGGGCCCCACGCCTATCTAAATCCCCAAAACTCCATCGCATCCTCCCAACCATCGGATCTTAACCGATCAGATCTGATGGCCCTTATCGCCTTTCGCATATCCGATAGCCCGATCCTTAACATACCTTCGAGCTTGCAATATCTGCGGTTTTTGGAACCCTGCTCCCCGCTACGTGGCCAATTTCCATTTGATTGCATCGATCCAAATAATACTGCCAACCACCTTTGGCTAGTGTGAAAACCACTGAACAGTTTCTACTGCCCATTGTGAAACTGCTTTCATTTAAATTGACCCGCGCATTCAATGTTTTAATCACTGTTTACTAAAAAAATCCATATAGCCGCCCATTACACCTTTTTTTACCATTTTTGTTACACTTTTGCGCAGAAGGAGCTTTTCCAACCTAAAGAATTGTTGCCGACCTTATTTTAAACCAAATTTCAAACAAAATTCAATCATTTGCTGCTACAACTGTTGCAGAGCCAGTCTGAAGCAGTATAAAGACCCCTGAAGCCTCAGAGAACCTTCATTGCCTCAGAAACCCTCTACAAGCTTAAAAATCTTCATTTTATCCAGGTATTCTTCAGTGATTAGGCCTATTCCTAAATATAAGAGGAGGTAATTCAAGTAATTGAATCAATTTAGGAGTTTTAGCATACCAAAAGTGCCTATTGCCTTCCCTATCCTTTTCTACAGACCCTGGTCTTCCTTTTACATAAATTCCGAGGTCCTGAGATTTCTTTTTGTCACATAGAGTACAGTTTGATCAATTGGATCAGTTTAAACCTTTGCAGACCTAAAAATAATCCATGTAGTTTTCCAAATCCTTTTTCTGCAGACCTTAGGTGTCCTTTTGTAGAATTCTGAGGTCCAAATTTTTTTTTTTAATCACAAATATTACAAATCAAACAAGTTTAAACCTTTGAAGATTAGAAGATAAACCCCTGTATCATCCTAAATCAATCTGCAAACTGTAATAATATTTCTGAGGTGCTCCCAAAGGCCTGAACCCATTTCTTGAGTCAAAAGATTAATCAATTGAAGAAATTTAACAAAAGAATGGCTTCCAAAAGCATTGTATATGTCAATCCTCTACAACCCTCAGTTGTAGATGTAGAACATACTCCCTTGGCTGACAAAGACTTTAAAATTAATGACATAGTCACTGAATTTAATCTTCTTGAGCTCCACTGTTGAAGCCATGACAAATCCATAGATCAAGCAGATGAGGTTTTCATCTGGGAGTGTAATTTGCCAAAGTATGTTCTCTCACAAACTTTCCAGTGCCCAGAAGTGATTAGACTCTGTCAATCTTGCTATTTCCCTGACCAGAGAGCCATAATAAACCCTGAAAAAAGAAATTATGTTTACTATTACAGCTGAGTCAATCAATCAAATGTTGCAGATCCAATCCAGGCTAGATGAAACCCCTTTGTCCATTGAGGCTCTTACACAGCTATACTTGAATCTAGACTTCCCCAAGAGGTTCCAGATATTCCAAACTTTCATGCCTTCTTCTGTGGAAACTCCCAAGACAAACCCTCCTTACCCATCTGCAATATTTTCTGAGAGAACCAGACATATTATCTCCATGTTGTCTTCCATTTTGGGTTATTTTACAGATGAACATGTTGATGTTGCAGTATTAGGTTTCCTGTCCACTTTCACACTTAGTCATCCTCCTGCTACTATTTTTAATTTTGCCCAGTAACTTGCTGACAATATGCATGAACAACTTGTTAAAATGCCTGAAGAAGGTGTTTTCAAGTATTCATCAGTCATATTCCACATGTTTTTGTATTTTCAGTCTGAGAAATTTACAATCAACCTTCAAAATATTGATGTTGAAGGTAACCCACAGTCAGTCATATTTTGGACTCCAATTATCATAAAATACTCCACACAGTTCACCTACATAGAGTTCATAGATTATTTTATTCATACTATAGTCAATATGTTGAATAGCAGCATGCAGCCAAGAATCAGTGAGGAAATTAAGAAGGTCCTACAATTTTCAAAGCATAATAGGACAGGAGATTTGTACTTGTATCAAAACCATACAAAGATAAGGGTATATGGATCAAATCTTATTCCATATAAACTGCCCAAATACCTCCCAATAAGGTTATTTTCCCTTGAGTATATCAAACAGATTCTAAATTCTGATGCAATCAATTTCTTGGTAGCTAAGAAGAAGACACAGTTCAAAATAAAGAATTAGGTTGGCCCTTTCATTTGTAATAATAGAGATGCGGGTCCAGAGGCTGAAAAGTATTTGCAAGAGTTTAAATTCAGTTAGAGTTTTCTGTGGTATTATGATCCTCTAGGAGTAATAAGTAAATTGAAAGTTAAATTCAAACTAACTCCTTATGTACATGAAAAGAATCCATACATTGAGAAATACTCCAACCAGTATGAATGGTTGGAAAACACTTTGATAGAGGCAAAGAAGCAAGGTGATACTAGTCAAACCTTGCAAACTCCAGCCCAAGAATATAGAAACTCGAAAAGAATCATAGAAGAAGGATCATACACTGTAGAGACTACAACCGAAACCAAATTTAAATTGATATACAGGAAGAAGCCTAAATTAAATCCTGTCAATGAAGAAGTGGAAACAATAGAAGAGATTGATACAGAAACAGTGGTGAAATATAATGTATCACCTGCAGTTGCTAAAGAAACACATCAGGCTTCAACTTCAAACACTCAGATGATTCAGAAACATGACAGTGTTGAAGTATACTCATCCAGCGAACCAGCAGAGAAGGAAATGGACATTATGCAGAAATACAAAGAGATAAAGATGAGAAATGAAGCCTTGAAGACTGATACATAACCATTATTGGAAGCAGTCACCAAGTGACCAAAGCAGATTTTTTTTTTATTTTGATTACAAAACTAGGAAAATGCAGATGACCTTCCTACAGCCTAAAGTAAAGCATCCCAAATCATCAGCTGACTACAAAAAGACATCATATGAATTTCAAGAAGAAGATCTTCATCCAATTGATCAAATAGAATTTCATAAACAAGTTAGGGAAATTCTTTATTCCACAATGACAAATAAAGCCATGAGTGTATAGAAGCTCGAAAACACTCTTGGGAACATCAAATATCAGCTTAAATTTGAAAAGGCATTCTCACAAACTAAGGATAACAGAATGAAATCACTGGAAGATTTCAATATTGAAGTAGAATATGATCAAACAAATGTAAAAGTTGTAGATGAATTGATAAAGAAGAAAAATGCAGACATTGTTACATTAAAGAAGCAACTTAATTTTCCTCCTACTGAACATCCTCAAGCAAAGGAAGTGTTACAGGATGCAAATCAGAAAGATGAGATGATGAATCTCATTCTTCAGTTGACTGCCCAGATAAAAGAAATGGAGAATGAAATGGACAAGTTGGTCCAAGAGAAAAAGGCCAGATAATAAATTCATGTCACTGTAATTCCTGTAGTCACAACAGTTGTGCCTTCTACACTGGCAGAATCATTTCCCCCTACAGTCCCAATGGCTACATCACTTCCTGTCACCTCATCAACAACTTCAGCAACAGAGTCTTCAACAACAGTAGTACAACCTATAGATGAGGCAAGTAAACTAGTAAAAGCTATGCAAGACATGTCTATCTAGAATAATGAAATCATTAGACTCAAAGAACAGCTGAAAATTCTGGAGGATGAGAAGAAGCTAATACAGATTCTGCACAAGAATGAAGAACAAAAATAAAACAGGTTGAATGAGAAATTGAAGAAGTTAGAAAAAGATCTCACATTGAAAGAACCAGTGGCACAAGCCAAACAACAACTTTGGGCCAATGTCATTGAATTTGTCAATGATATTTGGCCATACATACAGGTTATCTATGAACAAAAAGATTTATTCAAAGCAGCAGGAGAAGCCATGCAGAAGATAAAAGAAGAAATTGGCAAGAAACCTGAAGAAACAAATGAAATCATCAAATTTATTAATCCAAAGAATAGACAAGAATTGAAAGAAATTGGTATAGCTGACAGGACAGATACAATTCTTGAAGTCAGGAAGGTGATTTTAAAGAGAAATTTAATGATACAACTAGAAGATAAATGCCAGAATATGGAAGTTTCCATAACTAGATTCATGGTGAATTTTGATCTCTTGAGGCGAAGAGGCCTGCCAAATCCACCGGTCATACATGACAGATTAATGAAGCAACATGATTATGATAAGAAGATGAGAGAAGTGGCTAAGGAGCAAGCTAATAACTTAGCCATGTAAGGTATTCCAATAGGGAAGGTACTTTACAAAATATTTGAGAACCTTTTTTACCTGCAACATGAGGTAAAACACCTATTTGTAAACAAGCCTACATTCTCAAAATACACAGAAGCTTATGAGATATTCAGAAGGATGATGAAGATCAAATTTCCAGAGGCAGAATTTTGGGAAAATTTGACTGATTTACTGTGAAAACAATTTGCAGTAAAAATAGAGCAGTAAAGATAAAACATAGCAGTAACATTCTTGCAATGAAAACAGGACAGTGAATAGTGAATGATAAAAATTAAAACAACAGTCAAAAGGTTAAAGAGTATCAGAGTCAAAGAGTAGCAGTTTAAGGTTAGAGTCAAAACAAATATAAAGCTTCTAGCGTAGAGGACACTTCACCGCCTAACTATAGCCTTCGTTGAGCAACAATCAGTAGCAAAATATCAACAATTAAACAACAAATCAATAAAAGCAGGGACAACTTGCATTAGTTAGATAGATGTCTCTATCTTCTTGCATAAAGATATTTATTTTTCCTTGAATAATTCCTAAGTTGTTTTAGGATATTTTGTAAGAGTTTTTGTATAAATACTTCACATTTTGAAGTATTGAGTGTGGATGAATTGCTGAACATTTCTATAGTTGTATTATTCTGGAACCTGAGGGTGATTGTACCAATTTCAAGTCAACAGAATGGATTAAAGAAATAAAGAGATTATATTACAGGATTCATGTGTTGGGCCACTATAGTGAAGTACTTTCTACTTGTTCAATTGTTTCTTTCTGAAGTTTTCACATGCTCATATATTTGCTTAATCTAAATGATATAACTGGAATGTTATTATAGAATATGTTTAATTACACTCTATCTTGAATTGTTTATCATTTATATGTTTTTATTCTGATATCCAGATTAGGGAATTCTTAATTTCTCCCTTATTTCGATTGACCTCTGTCTTTTCACTCATTATCTAGATTTGAGAACACTTAATTTCTCTCTTACCCCAATTGAAACCATTTTCACAATCAGCCTAAGGATCTGAAGTGACTAAACTATCTTGCCCTGTGAATACTTCCCTTTAGAACTTTGATCTTACTTCTGCTGCTTGACACTTTGACTCCATTAGCCCAATGAAATACAGATCTACATCTATCCATCTGAGTAAGTGATTTCCCATCAAACCAAATCCAAAATCAAAATCCTAAGTAATCCTACATAACTAGCCTAAAATCAACAAAAATAAATCATATAGAGAGAGCCCTCTCTGAGCATTAGGAAGGCTAGATCCTAAGGCTTAAAAGTAGGTTTGTGGTTACCTCTAATATTCTTTAAACCAAAAAAATAAACAACCCTTTGAGAATTATTGGAGTGATAACATCTTGGCGACTCCGCTGGGGAACTAACCAGTCCTCAGTGTTTAAAATTAATCTTAAAGGAAATCTTTTTTCCTATATTTTCACCTTAAGATTGTTTTAAAGGGTTGTTAAGTAAAATTTAAATAAAAAATTGAAATTTTGGCTTCCAGAAGAGTCTATTATACAAGGTCTAATCCAGATCTAGAACCTGCTGTAATAGTAGATAATCCTGACAGAATTTTAAAGAAAAACAAAAAAGTAGAAAGTTTAGGTAATAAAAATTCATTAATCAAAGCAAATTCTCTTCCCAATAAATTATCAAGTTTACAAGACATTGAATTTGATTTAGCTTTTGAGCAATCTTTGTTTAAAACAAAATCAGAAAGTGACATACGTAATAGTGTAATAGATCCTGATTTCATTTCATTTATTGAATGTAAGAAGGAAATTGTTTCACTAGATTCAGATGAAAAATCCCTAGAAGTTTATGATAAACTTGATGCTTTAACTGCAACTTTGATTATGGAAATTGATGAAACTTATTTTCAACATTCACTTGAATTGACTGCTTTATTAACATATACCCCTAATCCTTCTACCAGTCATTTACATACTAGTCATTTAGAATTTGTAGGTCCATCTGTGTTTAGTACCACCTCATCTATTATTTCCACGACACTTCATTCCACAAAATCCTTGATTCCTAAGCTTCCACTACAACCTAGAATTTTATTTCCATCCCCAAATACTGCAAGTTCATCCTCTAGCACTGCTGCTACATTTTCAAGCACTTCAACCACATTTCCAAGCACATATTCTAGTGTACCAACCTCATCTACAAGTACTTCAAGCTCATCACCAAGTACTTCAAACTTACCTTCTATTTTAGCCAGTATCTTAGCTATGGCTTCCAGATATGCCCCATTGGTCCTATAAGCCCCTCTACATGCCATGCCCCAAGACTATCAAAGATAAATATTTCAATTTGATGGTACTATTCATTACACTGCCCATCAACATGTTAACAAAATGACAGACTACTTTGAACTGCATGAAATAGATGAAGTTGATCTTCAGATAAGACTTTTTTCTCAAACTTTAGCTGGTGATGTAAAGAATTGGTTTAAAGGTTTACCTGCTGGTAGTATTGTTGATTTAGATGCTTTCCATAGGATGTTTCTTAATAGATGGGAGAAAAAGAAAAATCCATTACAAATTTTTTCTGAATTTGAAAACATAAAAAAGAGCACCTAATGAAATAGTCTAGGACTACTGTACAAGATATAACAGTATTTACAATGCAATCCCTACCAATATTAAACCTCCTCCAGACTCTGCCCTGAAAAAATTCCCTAATGGATTTGACACAGATATGGCTTACCAACTGAGAGAGAGAAACCCAGAAACCTTAGAGCAGATGCAAAGTAATGTCGTAAGTGTAGAAGCAAACTTGTTAGCCAAGAAAGCTAGATTAAGAAATGAAAGAAGAGTGACAATAGAGGAGGAAACATCTACATCATATAGCAAAATAGATAGCTTAGAAAAAACCTTAGAAAGAATGATAGATAGATTAGACAATATGGAAAGGAAGCCAAGGTGGGATAATCAAAAACAAGGTCCTCAAATAAGAAATCCCAATTTCAGGAAGAACACCAACACTCGCAAATCTAGAGAATCAACACCTCATCAAACAATAAGACCACCTTTCCAAGAGACCTATGATGAAAGTTCTCACCAAAACGAAGATGATGAAGACACTTAGATTAATCTAATGGGAATTAATGATGATAATACCATTTTTCTTACACAAGAAGAACATTTATTATATGAATTACAACGGTTACAATTAGAATCTGCTGAGTCTTTTGATTAGAAACAAGGTTTTGAGTTTTCCATTAATGAAGTTCATAAGCAATATAACCTTAGGAGCAAGAAAAATGTAGAAGCACCTACTAAGAAATCTGCCCAAACTCAGACAAAGAAAATAGTAGAAGCTCCTACAAACAAAGTACTGCAAATCCTCCCTAGAGAAAACCAGCAAAACTCTAATTCAAATCAGAAAAATTCAAATCCTAATCAGAAACTTTCTAGTCCTAAAATTCCACCTAGTCCTAAAATCGTTGACATTACAGATATTGATGTTCAAACATCAGCTGATCTTCAAAAATCTGCTGCTGCTAAGACAATAACTTCTGCTAAAACAACAATTTCAAATCCAAAAACATTTGCTACTGATCCAAAATCAGTTGATCCTAAAACAACTGCTGCCAAAACAGTTGATGAAACTTCCAAAACTGCCAAAGTTACCACTACTACTCAAACTGTCCTTGGAAAGAAGATAAAAAAAAGTAACATAGTGGAAACACAAACAGAAAATGAAAAACCGACTGTAGAAAAATAAGAGAAACACACTCAAACTGCAGTTACAAAAGAATAAATAATTCAGTTAGGAAAAACACAAGCACCATTCAACATCCAAAATGAAATTTCCAAACTGAAGATACCAATTCCTTTAACAGAATTGGTAAAGCATGATTTATACAAATCGTAGATCACTGACACATTGAACATAAATGAAGGAGAATACTCTGTTAATTTGAATGATGACCAACTAGAACTAATATTTGGTCTTGAGGTAAATGGAAAACACCAAGAAGGAGGTGCTCCTCCTTTCTACATTAGCTTGATTGTTCATGATCAAATATTACATAATTCTATGCTAGACTCAGGAGCTTCACATAATTTAATGCTAAAATCCATTATGGAAACATTGAATTTAGACATCACTAGACCTTATAAAGATCTTTTCTCATTTGACTCCAGTAAGGTGAAATGTCTAGGCTTAATCAAATATTTATGTGTCACTCTAGTCCAGTACCCTGGAAAAATTATAGTCATGGATATTGTAGTAGTTGATATCCCTCATATGGAATGGTTTTATCTCGCTCATGGGGAGAAAAACTGTAGGGATCTCTACAATTAGACATGTCTTATGCCACTATTTCAGTATTTGGTCAACCCAAGAAACTTTACAGAGAGACTCTAATGAAGTACATGGTTAGTAGTGTAGAAAGACCTTGAAATTATCCTATTTATTCTACACCTACTCATATGGACTCTTTCATTTTATGTAATTCTGAAACCAGTATAGAGAACAACACATAATTAAAACAGAGAGAAAAAAAAAAAAAAAAAAACCCGGACAGTGAGAACATATTTTATGAATCAATGTGGCACCTAGACTTTGATGGATCAGTGAAAATTAGGAGCAAGAGCAGGATTTTGGATTCAAAACATGGAAAACAACCATTCTGAAAGTCATTCCTTTAGATTAAATTTCATGTGTACAAACAACATGGCAGAGTATGAAGCTCTGATTTTAGGATTGCAGATTGTTAGAAATTTAGGAGGCAAAGAGTTTCTATCATGGGACACTTTGATTTAATTGTAAAACAAATTAGAGGAGAATATTTGTATATGATCCTAGATTAAGCCAATATGGAGAAACAATTTTAGATCTGATCAAAGAATTGCTTGAATGTGACTTTGTTGTAATTCCTAGAAACAAAACATACAAGCACACAGTTTAGCAACTTTTGCTAGTATCTGTAATCTTCCTTTTCAGCCAAATCACCAATATACAGCAGAGGTAAAACACAGGCCTACTATACCAGATAATCTAAAATATTGGCAGATATTTTCACAGGATGAACAAATCTATCATTTCATGAATACTGAGGGAGAATTTCACAGTTGTAACATAGACACAGACTGTACAGTAAATGATAAAATAAATAGTGAGATAGATGTAAATAATTTAGATTTTATTAAACCCACTAAATTCACTCAAGTATAAATAGATAAATTAGAAAAGGTAGAGATAGAAGAATTAGCAGATGATGATTTTGACATTTTAAACCTTAAAAACAACTTTTTACCTAAGGGATTAGCCCCATTAGAAGATCTTTTTGATTCAAATGACGTTGCAAGAAAACCAAAGATGGAACCATTAAGATCAGATATAGAAGAATGCAATATAGGAACAGAACAAAGGCCTAAACTCATCAAACTTTCAAAAGCCCTACCTAAAGAAGAAAAATTGAAATATATAGCTCTGTTTAAGGAATTTCAAGATGTATTTTCATGGAGTTATGAAGACTTAAAATCTTATGACACTAGCATAATACAACACAAAATACCCATAAAAGAAGATCAAAAACCTTTCAAACAGAAGCTTAGAAGAATCAATCCAATCTTAATGCCTTTAATTGAAAAAGAGGTAAAGAGAATGTATGAAGCCCAGATAATTTCACCTATCAGATATTTGGATTGGGTTTCAAACCTAGTTCCCACTAGGAAAAAGACAGGGGAAATTAGACTTAGTGTTGATTTCCGGAATTTAAATAAGGTGTCCCTAAAAGATAACTACCCTCTCCATAAAATGGACCATATTCTACAGAGGGTGGTTGGTTCATCAAGGATTTCGTTGCTTGATGGATTTTCTAGGTATAACCAGATTTTAATTCAGCCAGAAGACCAACCAAAAAAGCATTTACTACTCCTTGGGGTACTTTCATGTATTTGAAAATTCCTTTTGAATTAATGAATGTAGGAGCCAATTTCCAGAGAGCTATGGATATAGCTTTTACTAAAGAAATTCATGATTTTCTTGTGATTTATCTAGATGATATAATTGTATTTTCAAAAACTGATAATGAACATCTAAATCATCTAAGACAAATGTTTACCAAATGCAGAAAATTTGGCATTTCTTTAAATCCCAAAAATAATCCCTTTGGACTTGAAGAAGGAAAACTATTAGGGCATATTATATCAAAAGAGGGAATTAGGATAAACCCAGCTAGAATAGAGGCCATTTTGAACATAAGCCATCCTAGGAATATTAAAGAATTGCAGGATTTCTTAGGTAAAATCAATTTTCTCAGGAGATCCATTTCAAACTTAGCAGAAATAATTGGAGAACTTAATAACATGTTGAAAATAGACTGAGTACTTAAAAGGATTGTAGAGGCTAAAAAATCATTTGAATCAATCAAACAAGCCCTTACAAGAACACCAGTCCTAATAAGTCCTGATTTCAAAAAAGATTTCATTATTTTTTCTTTTGCTTCAGAACATACTATTGTTGTTGTTTTACTGTAGAAGAATGATCAAGGTTATAAATAGCCCATGCTTTTTTCAGCAAATCAATTAGAGATGCCACTTTAAAGTATAACATCATGGAAAAAACATACACTAGCTTTAGTGAAGGCTATCAAAGACTTTAGAGTGTACATCTTGTATTCACACATCGTAGCTTATGTTCCAAATTCATTAGTGAAGGACATTCTAACTCAAAATGGGCCTGATGGTAAAAGAGGCAAATGGATTGCCACCATTTTGGAATATGACATGGAAATTAAGCCCACAAAACTCATTAAAGGTCAAGGTTTAGCCAAACTCATGGCCGAATCAAATTGTCATACTTTAGATATAAATTTTATTGCCCAATTAGATGATCAGGAAGAGATGACGACTCCACAGATCAGTGAAACCTTTTCAGATTCGCCATGGTATGCATATATCATATTTGTATTACTAAATTTACAAGCTCCTCCTGGAGTGTCAAGAACTAAAGCTATATTTTTAAAGTTAAAGGCAATGAAATTTTGAATCATAGATAATGCATTGTTTTGGAAAGATCATGCTGGAATTTTATTGAATTGTTTGCTTAAAGACGAAGTTGATAATAATATGGAAGAGTTTCATGTAGGTGACTGTGGAGGACACCTTTACTGGAAGTCAACTACAGATAAAATCTTGAGAGCTGGTTTTTACTGGCCTACACTTTTTGCAGATGTGAAAAATTATGTGACCTCCTGTCACAAATGCCAAATCTTTGAAGGGAAAAAAATCTACTACCTTTACCCCTTAAACCCATCTCCACAAAAATGTCTTTTTAGTAATGGGGTTTAGACTTCATTGGTGAAATTCACCCAACATCCTCAGCCCAACACAAATGGATTTTGACAGCCACAAAATATTTCACTAAGTGGATAGAATCCATTCCTTCTAGGCAAGCCACTGATACTTTCATAATCTCATTTTTAGAAAGCAATATACTGTCTAGATTTGGATGCCCCCAAAAGCTCATTACTGATAATGCAGTTGCTTTCAAATCTAACAAGATGATTGACTTCTGTAATAAATACCACATTACCCTTGGCCATTCCATTGCCTATTACCCTCAAGGTAATGGTCTTGCATAATCCTCCAATAAAATTACCCTTGTTAATATCATCAAGAAACTACTAGAAGACAATAAGAAGACCTGGAACAAAAGGTTAGTTAATGCCTTATGGGAAGATAGACTAACCACAAAGAAGTCCATTGGTACATCCCCTTATCAGCTTGTATATGGGATGGATGTTGTTTTTCCATCCTCTTTAGGAGTGCCAATGATGAAGATAATCCAAGAACTGCAGGTAGAAACCAATGATATCCAGAGAAGGATAAATCAAACCATACACTTGCAGCAAACTAGGGATGAAGTCTATTTTAAGTCACAATTTGTTCAAAATAAGATTAAAAAAATATTTGACAATAATACTAAGGAAAATGATTTTTACATAGGTGACAAAGTTCTTAAGTGGGATTCTAGGAGAGAAGAGAAAGGTAAACATGGTAAATTTAATTTCCTATGGAAAGGTCTCTATGTTATTTATGGTTACAGAGGTAACAATGCGTTCTTTTTGAAGGAGTTGGATGGATCAGATCTGCTAGGTGGACCTATCAATGGTAGAATGTTGAAGCATTACTATTCCCTAGAATAACAATAGTTCATTTTGTTTACTTTTCTCATTGTACATAACATTGCAAAGTTTAGATTGGATTGGATGTTTTTCTTACAAAGTTGAAGCCCGGAGAGAAGGCCTTCGCTTTGAAAGACAAAATATCATAAGTATGAATAATGTAGAGCCCAGAAAACCATTCCAAGGCAAAAATACAGTCAAAATTCAAGGCCACTGATCTTAAAGTTCTTGACATTTCACTAGGAAATGCCATCCCCATGTGGAGCCATTGTTAGGGTCCTATAATAATAGGATTCATAATTTTGAATTGACTTTGTTTAGTCTTGTAATATGTACATACTTTGCTTTCTACAAAATTGTTTTCCCATATTAAAAATAAATAAATAAATATAAAGAGGGTAAAATTCCTAAAACAAAAATCAAAGGACTTGAATGAAAAAGATCAAAAAGAATATAAAACATGAACCCCAAACAAAAAAAAGAGATAAAATAGGTCATGAAAGTGATGCAAATTCAAATTCCACTACTTTTTATTTCACTTTGAAAAATAATATTTTGTGTAGCTTGTAAAAAATGCCACAATCCATGAAAGTCAAACTGCTTAATCTTGACATTCATGATTTAAATTTCATGTTGATAGATAGAGAATAAAGATTTTGCCAAACTGTTTAACCTTGGCAGATCAGTAGTTAGGTAGAGAATAACAAGGAACTCAACAGTTTAATCTGAGCCCTTGGAAGAAATAAGGATAGAATTAGATAGTTTGTTGTTAAAAGAAAAATGAATAAGGGTCTGCAAGATTAAATACACCCATGTAAATGAAGAAAAAATGTCAGGGTAGTTGATGGGTAGGCAGAAGCAGTTTTCACAAAGCATGGATAGCAGAAAATTGGTTATTTCATTTACTAACTTCCTTTCAAAATCCATTTCCCTTGTAAAAATACTCCCTCCCCTTCATTTTTATTTTTTCCCCATTAGTCACTCATTTTTCCTTATAAAACCCCTTTTCCTAAGTTTAAAACACATTTTCCTTGGGAAAAGTAAAACCCCTTTACTAATTTCCCTTTTCATTTAAAAAATAAAAATAAAAATAAATAAATACCAAAAACCCATAAAAATACTTTTATCCTAAATCTAAATGATTAAATCCATATGTTGGGCCCCACTACAAATATCCCTCCCCGATATAAGTTTTTACATGAAAACTTAATGATAAATCCCGCACATATTAACGTTTGACTTTATGTATATTAAATCCCCTAAAATGCCTTTATCCCATATTTAATTAATTACCTTATATATCTCTATATCTATATCTATATCTATATATATATATATATATATATATATATATATATATTTCCCCAACCCATGTTTTATTTATAACATATAGTTTTATTTCCCCACATGTGATATATTTCAATACCCCACTTTCTATAAACCCCGCCTATACATAAGTCCCACTTACCCAAACCCCATTGGTTATATATTAAACTCCGTCTATTACAAACCCCAACCATATACAATAAAAACCATAGTTTACATGCACATAACTTCTGCATTGACTTTTCCCGGGCCCCACGCCTATCTAAATCCCCAAAACTCCATCGCATCCTCGCATATCCGATAGTCTGATCCTTAACATACCTCCGAACTTGCGATATCCGCGGTTTTCAGAACCCTGCTCCCTGCTACAAGGCCAATTTACATTCAATCGCATTGATCCAAATAATACCGCCAACCACCTTTGGCTAGTGCGAAAACCACTGAACAGTTTCTACTGCCCATTGTGAAACTGCTTTCATTTAAATTGACCCGCGCATTCACTGTTTTAATCACTCTTGATTAAAAAAATCCATATAGCCACCCATTACACTTGTTTTTACCATTTTTGTTACACTTTTGCGCAGAAGCAGCTTTTCCAACCTAAAGAATTGTTGCCGACCTCATTTTAAACCAAATTTTAAACAAAATTCAATCATTCGATGCTACAAGTGTTGCAGAGGCAGTCTGAAGCAGTATAAAGACCCCTGAAGCCTCAGAGAATCTTCGTTGCCTCAGAAACTCTCTGCAAGCTTAAAAATATTCATTTTATCCAGGTATTCTTCAGTGATTAGGCCTATTCCTAAAGATAAGAGGAAGTAATTCAAGTAATTGAATAAATTTAGGAGTTTTAGCAGACCAAAAGCGCCTATTGCCTTCCCTATCATTTTCTACAGACCCTGGTCTTCCTTTTACAGAAATTCTGAGGTCCTGAGATTGCTTTTTGTCACATAGAGTACAGTTTGATCAATTTGAGCAATTTAAACCTTTGCAGACCTAAAAATAATCCCTGTAGCTTTCCAAATCCTTTTTCTACAGACCTTAGGTGTCCTTTTGAAGAATTATGAGGTCTAAAAAATTGTTTTTAATCACAGAGATTGCAAATCGAACAAGTTTAAACCTTTGAAGATCAGAAGATAAACCCTTGTATCATCCTAAATCAGTCTGTAAACTGTAATAATCTTTCTGAGGTGCTCCCAAAGGCCTGAACCCATTTCTTGAGTCAAAAGATTAACCAATTCAATAAATTTAACAAAAGAATGGCTTCCAAAATCATTGTATATGTCAATCCTCTACAACCCCCAATTGTAGATGTAGAACATACTCCCTTGGTTGACAAATATTTTAAAATTAATGACACGGTCACTTAATTTAATCTTCTTGAGCTCCACTACTGGAGCCATGACAAATCCATAGATCAAGCAGATGAGGTTTTCATCTGGGAGTCTAATTTGCCAAAATATGTTCGCCCATAAACTTTCCAGTGCCCATAAGTTATTAGACTCTGTTAATATTGCTATTTCCTGACCAGAGAGCCATAATAAACCCTGAAAAGGAAATCATGTTTACTATTACAGCTGAGTCAATCAACCAAATGCTGCAGATCCAATCCAGGCTAGATGAAACCCCTTTGTCCATTGAGGCTCTTACACAGATATACCTGAATCTGGACTTCCCCAAGAGGTTCCATATGTAGAAATTTGAATAATAGCTGAATTATTCACCGAGATTATCCTGATTACACACTATTTGAGCTTCATGCATAATACATAACCTCTTCTACAATTGATCATCAATTTGCAGAAATAGAAGCAGTCGCATGCGCACATTAAAACATAATCAAGCACACATATAACACAATATGTAATGGGGAAAGCTTACAACTGAAAACCCCCAACTATCTGTATATTATAATGATAGATAACATGTAACAATACATAGCACAAAGCTCCTCACAAGCTCTCAGCACTATCTCACATGCTACACACAAAACAAGCTCAGATCATACATATCACATGCTCCAATCTGCTCCACCTGTCTGCCTGCCTCTACTGCGCAATCCAAGATGAGAATGAATGAGATCCAAGTTCGAATTCCCTTGGCTTGTACTGCGCAATCCTCATTGGAAATCTCAATCAATGTGTGTGAAAATGTCATGCACAACTATAGTCACAACTGATAGTAGACTCACCCTTTCACCCACCTCTAACACTGGTCTCCACTGAACTTTCCATGCATTGCAGTTAACTGATGTATTCTTTAGTTGATTTATGAGTTAGTAATTAGTGAATTAATTAATAATTAATTCACACTACTCATCACTAGTGTATTTATCAATTAGACTAAATACAACTAGTTCAACTAAGTTAAACCGAACACAACTCCACCAACTGTCTCATCAACTCCACCAAACTCTGCCACATGAGTTCTAACTGAAGTCAACCATGCAATAGCTCAACTAACCCTTAGGAAAAGCGTATTTCCTTCTGTCACCTGCATGTGCCACATCCAAGCATCAAACTCAAGTGCTCCAAGAGGATAAGATAATGTTTATAGTCTAAATATTATTAAGGGCTAATAATATTTTACTGATCTATTTTTAGACTGGCAGTCTAAAAATAGACTTCGCCCAATGTCTAAAAATAGAGGTCCATATATTTTTACCAACTTGACCAATCATCCATAAATAGCATCCCGCAACTCATAGACCATGATCCATATGTCTAAAAATAGACATAGTCTAAAAATAGACTTTGCGACAAAAATCACCTGTGTGGCCCCCCACCTAGTTTAGGTGATCACTTTCCAACTAGGATCAGGAAAGATGTTTCAAGATGCCTCCTTCACTGTTTCTTGTTGCAATCTTCAACACTCCCTCTCAACAAGAAAGGACTGTCTTTGCATGCAACATGCAACTCCATGCATTCGCCCTGCAACCTTCACAAGCGCCATGCAACTCCATGCATCTGCTCTGCAACTCCTCTGAAACTAAATAGGCTCCAAACAACTCAATCAGTCTGATGCATCTATCATCAAAGTCTTCGACTTCTGTTGGGCCCAATTGCACATGTCATCAGGAACCACTGCGTTGTTGAACTCTTGCACCCATGCACTCTTGCACTTGCTGTCAACTCTGATTCACGCTCCAGTATCCGACACTGTCACTTTGATCTGCCTGCATCAATCCAACTGATCATGCTACTACTGCGTTGTGGGCACCTCGTAGCCAGGTTCAATTCATGAGATCCACACCATCTCATGAATCCTGCCCAGAAATCTCCTCTTGGGATTAATCATGCATGTCACCCCACCTCTCACCTGGTGGTATAGCTGCATGCACTCTCTCTGCCCATCTAGCACGAAATTTCTCTGCATGAGTGGTTTCTTCCACTCCATGATCCTCATCTTGTGGCTGCTCCACATCCCGAGGTTCACTATTACCTGCATGCAAAACTTGCTCCCTCTCAAGCATCAATTGCATGTCTTTCTTGCACTTCCCAACAGTAGGAAGCTCCGTATACATCCCATCTACTTCAAGTCTGTAGAGATTCTTTGCTCGAATCCCAACCTTCTTGACTTGTCCTGTTGCCTTGTGCCGAAGGAAAAATTTTCCTTCACTGAAGACAACTTCATACCCTTTATCCTCTAACATTGCAACTGAGATCAAATTCTTCTTTAAACCTGGAACATGCACTACATCTTGTAAAAGAATGAGTTTACATGACTCCCTCTGAAAGGTTATGGTACCAATGCCAGTCGCATTGTATCGTCCATTATCGCCCAACTCAACATGCAACTGGAGATCTTTCTCCACCAAGTCACTGAAAAGATTCACATCTCCCGTCATGTGAAAGGAAGCGCCACTATCAAAATACCACCCCGATCCCAATGCACTAGACACCATGCATGCGATAAATGAGAAGTCCAGCTCAAATTGCGAGGCAAGAGCCTCACCAGCTACAGCTCCAGCAGCCTGCTTGTTCTTCTTCTTCTGTGGACAATTCGTGGCGTAATGTCCATGCTCGTGACAGTGAAAACACTTCACTTTGGACATGTCACGCTCTTTACCATCCGCACTGGATTGAGAAGCATTCTTCTTTCCCTTCCCCTTCCTTGCTTTGGCAGCCAAAGCACAATCCTCTTCATCAGATGCCTTTGATGAAGATCCATCCCTGGTACTCCGCCTTATCTCCTCTTGCACAAGATCCGACCAAAGTCGCTCCCATCCTGGAAATTTCTCCCGACCATTGACAGAGTCCTCATAGCTATGCCAACTCTTCGGAAGCCCAAGGAGAGCCAAGCTCACCAAGTCTTCTTCATCCACACTAACTCCTACACTCCCAAGCTCATCCCTGCAGTGGACAAACTTTGTCAAGTATACCGAAATAGTGTCATTCTTCTCCATCTTTATTTTCCTGAGTTTATCCTTGAGCGCCAACTTCCTCTGGTCGCTCTTGCTTTGGAATAAATCTGTCAAGGCTTTCCACATCAAAAATGGAGAAGCCTTACCATGCAGGCTGGATACTATGTGATCCTTCACGCCCTCCAACAAAATCCTTCGACACCTTGCTGTCTTCTTTTGCCAAGCCTCAACCAAGGCAGCATCGCTAGAAGAAGGCTTTGGAACTTTAGCATCTATGAACTCCTTTAGCCCATTATCATCTAACACCGCCTCCATCCTATCTCTCCATGCAATATAATTTGAGCTGCCTTCAAGAGCATACTCCAATCGCAATCCTTGATAAGACATTTTGACTTCGACACCAAGAAAACACTGCTGCAAATTCGAATTCCACCAGCTCAAAACTCAACTGCTTCTGATCTATGAGAACAAAGTATTTCTAGCACAGAGATCGACTGTAGGGGCATTTACTGGATATATCACCTTTCAAAGAAAGGATGGATCCAGAGGCTACCTGGCCCGCTTACAGACTCTGTCTACCGAAATAAATTGTAATCACTGTAATAGATCCGATGATCAATTTCGCTCTGATACCATGTAGAAATTTGAATAATAGTTGAATTATTCACCGAGATTATCCTGATTACACACTATTTGAGCTTCATGCATAATACATAACCTCTTCTACACCTTATCATCAATTTGCGGAAATAGAAGCAGTCGCATGCGCACATTAAAACATAATCAAGCACACATATAACACAGTATGTAATGGGGAAAGCTTACAGCTGAAAACCCCCAACTATCTGCATATTATAATGATAGATAACATGTAACAATACATAGCACAAAGCTCCTCACAGCTCTCAGCACTATCTCACATGCTACACACAAAAACTAGCTCAGATATGAACAAGTCACAAGTTCAAATCTCCTCCACAAGTCTTCCTCTACTGCGCAATCCAAGATGAGAATGAATGAGATCCAAGTTCGAATCCCCTTGGCTTGTACTACGCAATCCTCATTGGGAATCTCAATCAATGTGTGTGCAAATCTCATGCACATCTATAGTCACAACTGATAGTAGACTCACCCTTTCACCCACCTCTAACACTGGTCTCCACTGAACTGTCCATGCACTGCAGTTAACTGATGTATTCTTTAGTTGATTTATGAGTTAATAATTAGTGAATTAATTAATAATTAAGTCACACCACTCATCACTAGTTTATTTATCATTTAGGCTAAATACAACTAGTTCAACTAAGTTAAACCGAACAAAACTCCACCAACTGTCTCATCAACTCCACCAAACTCTGCCACATGAGTTCTAACTGAATTCAACCATGCAATAGCTCAACCAAACCCTAGGAAAAGCGTATTTCCTTCTGTCAGCTGCATGTGCCACATCCAAGCATCAAATTGAAGTGCTCCAAGAGGATAAGATAATGTTTATAGTCCAAATATTATTAAGGGTTAATAATATTCGACTGTTCTATTTTTAGACTGGCAGTCTAAAAATAGATTCCGCCCAATGTCTAAAAATAGAGGTCCATCTATTTTTACCAACTTGACCAATCATCCATAAATAGCATCCTGCAACTCATAGACCATGATCCATATGTCTAAAAATAGACTTTGCGACAAAAATCACCTGTGTGGCCCCCCACCTAGTTTAGGTGATCACTTTCCAACTAGGATCAGGAATGATGTTTCAGGATGCCTCCTTCACTATTTCTTGTTGCAATATTCAACACCATATATTCCAAACTTTCATGCCTTGATCTATGGAAACTCCCAAGACAAACCCTCCTTACCCATCTGCAATCTTTTCTGAGAGAACCAGACATATTATCTCCATGTTGTCTTCCATTTTGGGTTCTTTTACAGATGAACATGTTGATGTTGCAGTATTAGGTTTCCTGTCCACTTTCACACTTGGTCAGCCTCCTGCTACCATTTTTAAGTTTCCCCAGTACCCTGTTGAAAATATGCATGAACAACTTGTTAAAATGTCTGAAGAAGGTGTTTTCAAGTATTCATCAGTCCTATTCCACATGTTTTTGTATTTTCAGTCTGAAAAATTTGCAATCAACATTCAAAAGCTTGATGTTGAAGGTAACCCACAGTCAGTCATATTTTGGACTCCAATTATTATAGAAGACTCCACACAGTCCACCTACACAAAGCTCATAGATTCTTTTATTCATCCTATAGTCAATATGTTGAACACAGCCAAGAATTAGTGAGGAAATTAAGAAGGTCCTACAATTGTCAAAGCATAATAGGACAAGAGATTGGTACTTGTATCAAAACCATACAGAGATAAGGGTATATGGATCAAATCTTAATCCATATAAACTGCCCAAATACCTCCCAATGAGGTTATTTTCCCTTGAGTATATCAGACGGATTCTTAATTCTGATGCATTCAATTTCTTGGCAGCTAAGAAGAAGACACAGTTCAAAATAAGAATCAGGTTGGCCCTTTCATTTGTAATAATAGAGATGCAGGTCCAGAGGCTGAAAAGTATTTGCAGGAGTTTAAATTCAGTAAGAGTTTTCTGTGGTATTATGATCCTCTAGGGGTAATAAGTAAATTGAGAGTTAAATGAAAACTAACTCCTTATGTACATGAAAAGAAACCATGCATTGATAAATACTCCAACCAATTTGAATGGTTGGAAAGCACTTTTATAGAGGCAGAGAAGCAAGGTGATACTAGTCAAATATTGCAAAATCCAGCCCAAGAAGATAGAAACTCAAAAAGAATCAGAGAAGAAGGATCATACATTGTAGAGACTACAACCGAAACCAAATTTAAATTGATGTACAAGAAGAAGCCTAAATTAAATCTTTTCAATGAAGAAGTGGAAAATATAGAAGTGATTGATACAGAAACAGTGGTGAAAGATAATGTACCAACTGCAGTAGCTAAAGAAACACATCAGGCTTCAACTTCAAACATTTATATGATTCAGAAACAGCACAGTGTTGAAGTATCCTCATCCAACAAACCAACAGAGAAGGAAATGGACATTATGCATAAAAACAAAGAGATAAAGATGAGAAATGAAGCCTTGAAGACGGATACATATAACCAATATTGGAAGCGGTCACCTAGTGACCAAAGCAGATTGCTTTCTGCTTTTTATTACAAAACTAGAAAAAATGCAAATGACCTTCCTGCAGCCTAAAGTAACGCATCCCAAATCATCAGTTGACTACAAAAAGACATCATATGAAGTTCAAGCAAAAGATCTTCATCCAATTGATCAGATAGAATTTCACAAACAATTTGGTGAAATGCTTTATTCCATAATGACAAATAAAGCCATGAGTGTATAGAAGCTACAAAACACTCTTGGGAACATCAAAGATCAGCTTAAATTGGAAAAGGCATCCTCACAAGCTAAGGATAACATAATCAAATCACTAGAAGATTTGATTATTGAAGTAGGATATGATCTAACAAATGCAAAAGTTGCAGATGAATTGATAAAGAAAAAAAATGCAAACATTGTTGCATTAAAGAAGAAACTTAAGCTGCCTCCTACTGAACATCTTCAAGCAAAGGAAGTGTTACAGGATGCAAATCAGAAAGATGACATGATGAATCTCATTCTTTAGTTGACTGCCTAGATAAAAGAAATGGAGAACGAAATGGACAAGTTGGTACAAGAGAAAAAGGTCAGAGAAGAAATTCCTGTAGTCACAACACCTGTGCCTTCTACACTAGCAGAATCATTGGCCCCTATAGTCAAAATGGCTACAGAATTTCTTGTCACCTCATCAACAACTTCAGCAACAGAGTCTTCAACAACAATAGTACAGCCTACAAATGAGGCAAGTAAACTAGTAAAAGCTATGAAAGACATGTCTATCCAGAATAATGAAATCAATAGACTCAAAGAATAGTTGAAAATTCTGGAGGATGAGAAGAATCTAATACAGATTATGCACAAGAATGAAGAACAAAAAGCAAACAGGTTGAATGAGAAATTGAAGAAGTTAGAAAAAGATCTAACACCAAAAGAACCAATGGCACAAGCCAAACAGTAGCTTTGGGCCAATATCATTGAATTTTTCAATGATATTTGGCCATACATACATGTTATCAATGAATGAAAAGATTTAGTGAAAGAAGCAGGAGAAGCCATCCAGAAGATAAAAGAAGAACTTGGCAAGAAACCTGAAGAAGAAAATGAAATCATCAAATTTATTAATTCAAAGAATAGACAAGAATTGGAAGAAATTGGTATAGCTGATAGAATAGATACAATTCTTGAAGTCAGGAGGGTGATTTCAAAGAGAAATGCCAGAATATGGAAGTTTCGATAACTAGATTCATGGTGAAATTTGATCTCTTGAGGAAAAAAGGTCTACCAAATCCACTGGTCATACATGACAGATTAATGAAGCAGGATGATTATGATAAGAAGATGAGAGAGGTGGCTAAGGAGGAAGCTAATAACTTAGCCATGCAAGGTATTCCAATAGGGAAGGTACTTTACAAAAGCTTTGAGAACCTTTTTACCTGCAACATGAGGTAAAACACCTATTTATAAGAAAGCCTACATTCTCAAAATACACAAAAGCTGATGAGATATTCAGAAGGATGATGAAGGTCAAATTTCCAGAGGCAAAATTTTTGGAAAAATTGACTGATTTACTATGAAAACAGTTTGCAGTAAAAACATAGCAGTAAAGATAAAACAGAGCAGTAACATTCTTGTAGTGAAAACAGGACAGTGAACAGTGAATGATAAAAAGTAAAATAGCAGTCAAAAGGTTAAAGAGTATCAGAGTCAAAGAGTAGCAGTTTAAGGTCAGAGTCAAAACAAAGATAAAGTTGCCAGCGTAGAGGACACTTCACTGCCTAACTATAGCCTTCGTTGAGTAGCAATTAATAGCAAAATATCAACAATTAAACAACAAATCAATAAAAGCAGGGACAACTTGCATCAGTTAGATAGATGTCTCTATCTTCTTGCATAAAGATATTTCTTTTTCCTTGAATAATTCCTAAGTTGTTTTAGGATATTTTGTAAGAGTTTTTGTATAAATACTTCACATTTTGAAGTATTGAATGTGGATGAATTGTTGAACATTTCTATAGTTGTACTATTCTAGAACCTAAGGGTGATTGTACCAATTTCAAGTCAGTAAACTGGATTAAAGCAATAAAGAGATTATATTACAGGATTCATGTGTTGGGCCACTATAGTGAAGTACTTTCTACTTGTTCAATTGTTTCTTTCAGAAGTTTTCACATGCTCATATGTTTGCTTAATCTAAATGATATAACTAGAATGTTATTATAGAATATGTTTAATTAGACTTTGTCTTGAACTGGTTATCATTTATATGTTTTTCTTCTGATATCTAGATTAGGGAATTCTTAATTTCTCCCTTGTTTCAATTGACCTCTGTCTTTTCACTCATTATCCGGATTTGAGAACCCTTAATTGCTCTCTTACCCTGATTGAAACCATTTTCACCATCAGCCTAAGGATCTGAAGTGACTAAACTATCTTGCCCTGTGAATACTTCCCTTTAGAACTTTGATATTGCTTATGTTGCTTGACATTTTGACTCCATTAGCCCAATGAAATACAGACTTACATCTATCCATCTGAGTAAGTGATTTCCCACCAAACCAAATCCAAAATCAAAATCCCAAGTAATCCTACATAACTAGCCTAAAATCAACAAAAATAAATCATATAGAGAGAGCCCTCTCTGAGCATTAGGAAGGCTAGATCCTTAGGCTTAAAAGTAGGTTTGTGGTTACCTCTAATATTCTTTAAACTAAAAAAATAAACAACCCTTTGAGAATTATTGGAGTGATAACATCTTGGCGACTCCGCTGGGGAACTAACCAGTCCTTAGTGTGTAAAATTAATCTTAAAGGAAATACTTTTTCTTATCTTTTCACCTTAAGATTGTTTTAAAGGGTTGTTAAGTAAAATTTTCATAAAAAACTGAAATTATGGCTTCCAGAAGAGTCTACTAAACCAGGTCTAATCCAGATCCAAAACTTGTTGTAATAGTAGATAATCCTAACAGAATTTTAAATAAAAACAAAAAAGTAGAAAGTTTAGGTAATAAAAATTCATTGATCAAAGCAAATTCTCTTCCCAATAAATTATCAAGTTTACAAGACATTGAATTTGATTTAGCTTTTGAGCAATCTTTGTTTTAAAAAAAATCAGAAAGTGACATACATAATAGTGTAATAGATCTTGATTTCATTTCATTTATTGAAAGTAAGAAGGAAACTGTTTCACTAGATTCAAATGAAAAAGCCTTAGAAGTTTATGATAAACTTGATGCTTTAACTGCAACTTTGATTAAGGAAATTGATGAAACTTATTTTCAACATTTAGTTGAATTGACTGTTTATCTGCCTATTCCCCTAAGCCTTCTACCAGTCATTTAGATACCAGTCACTTAGAATCTATAGGTTCATCCTTGTTTAGTACCACCTCATCTATTATTTCCACCACATTTCATTCCACAGAATCCTTCATTCCTAAGCTTCCACTACAACCTAGAATTTTATTTCCATCCCAAAATACTGCAAGTTCATCCTCTAGCACTGTTGTTTCATTTTCAAGCACTTCAACCACATTTCTAAGCACATCTTCTAGTGTACCAACCTCATCTACAAGTACTTCAAGCTCATAACCAAGTACTTCAAACTTACCTCCTAGTTTAGCCAGTATCTTAGCTATGTCTACCAGATATGCCCCATTGTTCCTACAAGCCCCTCTACATGCCATGCCCCAAGAATATCAAAGAAAAATCTTTCAATTTGATGGTACTAGTCATTACACTGCCCAGCAACATGTTAACAAAATGACATACTGCTTTGAACTGCATGAAATAGATGAAGTTGATGTTCAGATGAGACTTTTTGCTCAAACTTTAGCTGGTGATGTAAAGAATTGGTTTAAAGGTTTACCTGCTGGTAGTATTGTTGATTTACCTACTTTCCATAGGATGTTTCTTAATAGATGGGAGAAAAAGAAAAATCCATTATAATTTTTGTCTGAATTTGAAAACATAAAAAGAGCACCTAATGAAACAGTTCATGACTATTGTACAAGATATAACAGTATTTACAATGCAATCCCTGCCAATTTTAAACCTCCTCCAGATTCTTCCCTGATAAAATTCCCTGATGGATTTGACACAGATATCGCTTACCAACTAAGAGAGAGAAACCAAGAAACCTTAGAGCAGATGCAAAGTAATTCTTTTAAGTGTAGAAGCAAACTTGTTGGCCAAGAAAGCTAGATTAATAAATGAAAGAAGAGTGACAATAAAGGAGGAAACATCTACATCAGATAGAAAAATAGATTGCTTAGCAAAAACCTTAGAAAGAATGATTGATAGATTAGACAATATAGAAAGGAAGACACAGTGGGATAATCAACAAGATCCTAAAATAAGAAATCCCAATTTTAGGAAGAATACCAACACTGGTAAATCTAGAGAATCAGCACCTGATTAAACAATAAGACCACTTTTCCAAGAGAACTATGCTGAAAGTTCTCACCAAAACGAAGACAATGAAGACACTCATATTAATCTAATGGGCATTAATGATGAAAATACCATTTTTCTTACATAAGAAGAACGGGAATTATATGAATTACAACATTTACAATTAGAATCTGGTGAGTCTTTTGATTAGAAGCAAGGTTATGAGTTTGCCATTAATGAATTTCATAAGCAATATAACCTTAGGAGCAACAAAAATGTAGAAGCACCTACTAAGAAATCTGCCCAAACTCAAACAAAGAAAACAATAGAATCTCCTACAAACAAAGTACTGGAAATCCTCCCTAGAGAAAACCAGCAAAACTCTAGTTCAAATCATAAAAATTCAAATCCTAATCAGAAAATTTCTAGTCCTAAAATTGCACCTAGTCCTAAAATTGTTGACATTACAGATATTGATGTTCAAACATCAGTTGATCCTCAAAAATCCATTGCTGCTAAGACAACAAATTCTACTAAAACAACAATTCCAGATCCAAAAACATCTGTTGCTGATCCAAAATCAGTTGATCCTAAAACAGCTGCTACCAAAATAGTTGTTGAAACTTCCAAAACTGCCAAAGTTACCACTGCTACTCAAACTGTCCCTAAAAAGAAGATAAAAAACAGTAAAATAGTGGAAACACAAACAGAAAATGAAAAACCAACTATGGAAAAAGAAGAGAAACACACTCAAACTGTAGTTACAAAAGAATAAATAATTCAGTTAGGAAAAACACAAGCACCATTCAACATCCAAAATGAAATTGCAAAACTGAAGATACCAATTCCTTTAATAGAATTGATAAAGTATGATTTATACAAATCACAGATCACTGGCACATTAAACATAAATGAAGGAGAAGAGTTTTTCAATTAGAGTGATGACCAACCAAAACTAATATTTGGTCCTGAGGTAAATGGAAAACACCAAGAAGGAGGAGTTCCTCCTTTCTAAATTAGCTTGATTTTTCATGATCAAATATTACATAATGCTATGCTAACTCAGGAGCTTCACATAATTTAATGCCAAAATCCATTATGGAAACTCTGAATTTAGACATCACTAGACCTTATAAAGATCTTTTCTCATTTGATTCTAGTAAGGTGAACTGTCTAGGCTTAATCAAAGATTGATGTGTCACTCTAGTCCAATACCCTGGAAAAAGTATAGTCATGAATATTGTAGTAGTTGATATCCCTCATATGAAATGTTGTTATCTCGCTCATGGGGATCAAAACTGCAGGGATATCTACAATTAGACATGTCTTATGCCACTATTTCAATATTTGGTCAATCCAAGAAGCTTTACAGAGAGACTCTAATGAAGTACATGGTTAGTAGTGTAGAAAGACCTCTAAATTATCCTATTTATTCTACACCTACTGATATGGACTCTTCCATTTTATGTAATTCTGAAACAAGTATAGAGAACAACACATAATTAAAACAGAAAAATAAATACCCAGACAGTGAGAACATATTTCATGAATCAATGTGGCACCTAGACTTTGATGGATCAATGAAAAAATTAGGAGCAGGAGAAGGAGTTTGGATTCAAAACATGGAAAAAAACCATTCTAAAGGTCATGCCTTTAGATTAAATTTCAAGTGCACAAACAACATGGCAGAGTATGAAGCTCTGATTTTAGGATTGCAGATTGTTAGAAATTTAGGAGGAAAAAGAGTTTATATCATGGGAGACTCTAATTTAATTGTAAAACAAATTAGAGGAGAATATTTTTTATATAATCCTAGATTAAGCCAATATAGAGAAACAATTTTAGATCTGATCAAAGAATTTCTTGAATGTGACTTTGATGTAATTCCTAGAAAACAAAACATACAAGCACACAATTCAGCAACTTTTGCTAGTACCTGTAATCTGCCTTTTCAACCAAATCACCAATATACAGCATAGGTAAAACACAGGCCTACTGTACCAGATAATCTAAAATATTGGCAGATATTTTCACAAGATGAACAAATCTATCATTTCATGAATGCTGAGGGAGAATTTCACGGTTGTAACATAAACACAGACTGTACAGTAGATGATAAAATAGACAGTGAGATAGACGAAAATAATTTAGATTTTACTAAACCCACTAAATTCACTCAATTAGAAATAGATAAATTAGAAAAGGTAGAGATAGAAGAATTAGCAGATGATGATTCTGACATTTTAAATCTTAAAAACAACTTTTTACCTAAGGGATTAGCCCTATTAGAAGATCTTTTTTATTCAAATGACATTGCAAGAAAACCAAAGATGGAACCATTAAGATCAGATATAGAAGAATGCAATATAGGAACAGAACAAAGGCCTAAACTCATTAAAATTTCAAAAGCCCTACCTCAAGAAGAAAAATTGAAATATATAGCTCTATTTAAGGAATTTCAAGATGTATTTGCATGGAGTTATGAAGACTTAAAATCTTATGACACTAGCATAATACAACACAAAATACCCATAAAAGAAGATCAAAAACCTTTCAAACAGAAGCTTAGAAGAATCAATCCAGTCTTAATGCCTTTAATTGAAAAAAAGGTAAAGAGAATGTATGAAGACTAAATAATTGCACCTACCAGATATTCTGATTGGGTTTCAAACCTAGTTCGCACTAGGAAAAAGACAGGGGGGAACAGACTTTGTGTTGATTTCCGGAATTTAAATAAGGTGTCCCTAAAAGATAACTACCCTCTCCCTCAAAATGGACCATATTCTACAGAGGGTGGTTGGTTCATCCAGGATTTCATTGCTTGATGGATTCTTTGGGTATAACCAAATTTTAGTTCAACCAGAAGACCAACCAAAGAAAGCATTTACTACTTGTTGGGGTACTTTCTTCTATTTGAAAATGCCTTTTGGATTAATGAATGTAGGAGCCACTTTCCATAGAGCTATGGATATATATTTTGCTAAAGAAATTCATGATTTTATTGTGATTTATCTAGATGATATAACTGTATTTTCAAAAACTAATAATGAACATCTAGATCATCTGAGACAAGTGTTTATCAAATGCCGGAAATTTGGCATTTCTTTAAATCCCAAAAGGACTCTCTTTGGACTTGAAGAAGGCAAACTATTAGGGCATATTATATCAAAATATAGAATTAGGATAGACCGAGCCATAATAGAGGCCATTTTGAACATAAGCCATCCTAGGAATATTAAATAATTGCAGGCTTTCTTAGGTAAAATCAATTTTCTTAGAAGATTCATTTCAAACTTAGTAGAAATAATAAGAGAACTTAATAACATGTTGAAAAAAGACTTAGTACTTAAATGGACTATAGAGGCTAAACAATCATTTGAATCAATCAAACAAGCCCTTACAAGAACACCAGTCCTAATAAGTCCTGATTTCAAAAAATATTTCATTAATTTTTATTTTGCTTCAGAACATACTATTGCTGCAGTTTTACTGCAGAAGAATGATTAGGGCTATGAACAGCCCATTTCTTTTTTCATTAAATCACTTAGATATGCCACTTTAAAGTATAACATAATGGAAAAAGTAGGCACTAGCTTTAGTGAAGGCTATCAAAGACTTTAGAGTGTACATCTTGTATTCACACATCGTAGCTTATGTTCCAAATTCATTAGTGAAGGACATTCTGACTCGGAATGGGCCTGATAGTAAAAGAGGAAAATGGATTGCCACCATTTTGGAATATGACATGGAAATTAAGCCCACCAAACTCATTAAAGGTCAAGGTTTAGCCAAACTCATGGCTGAATCAAATTGTAATGCTTTAGATATAAATTTTATTGCCCAATTAGATGATCAGGAAGAGATGGCGACTCCACAGATTAGTGAAGCCTTTTCAGATTCACCATGGTATGCAGATATCATATTTGTGTTACTAAATTTACAAGCTCCTCCTAGATTGTCAAGAACTAAAGCTAGATTTTTAAAGTTAAAGGCAATGAAATTTTGTATCATAGATAATGCATTGTTTTGGAAAGATCATGGTGGCATTTTATTGAATTGTTTACTTAAAGATGAAGTTGATAAAGTTATGGAAGATTTTCATGCAGGTGACTGTGGAGGACACCTTTACTGGAAGTCAACTACAGATAAAATATTGAAAGCTGGTTTTTACTGGCCTACACTTTTTGCAGATGTGAAAAAGTATGTGACCTCTTGTCACAAATTCCAAATCTTTGAAGGGAAAAAAAAACTACTACCTTTACCCCTTAAACCCATCTCCACAGAAATGTCTCTTCAGTAATGGGGTTTAGACTTAATTGGTGAAATTCACCCAACATCCTCAACCCAACAGAAATTGATTTTGACAGCCACATACTATTTCACTAAGTGGATAGAAGCCATTCCTTCTAAGCAAGCCAATGATACTGTCATAATCTCATTTTTAGAAAGAAATATACTATCTAGATTTGGATGCCCCAAAATATCATTACTGATAATTTCGTTTCTTTCAAGTCTCAAAAGATGATTGAATTTTGTAATAAATACCACATTACCCTTGTCCATTCCACTGCCTATTACCCTCAAGGTAATGGTCTTGCAGAATCCTCCAATAAAAGCCTTGTTAATATCATCAAGAAACTACTAGAAGACAATAAGAAGACCTGGAATAAAAGGTTAGTTAATGCCTTATGGGCAGAGAGACTCACCATAAAGAAGTCCATTGGTACATCCCATTATCAGCTTGTATATGGGATGGATGACATTTTTTCATCCTCTTTAGGAGTTCCAGTGATGAAGATGATCCAAGAACTGCAAGTAGAAACCAATGATATCCAGAGAAGGATAAATCAAAACACTTGCAGCAAACCAGGGAGGAAGTCTATCTCAAGTCACAAGTTGTTCAAGATAAGATTAAAAAAATATTTGACAAGAAGACTAAGGAAGATGATTTTTACAAGGTGACAAAGTTCTTAAGTGGGATTCCAGGAGAGAAGAGAAAGGTAAACATGTTAAATTTGATTTCCTATGGAAAGGTCCTTATGTTATTTATGGTTATAGAGGTAACAATGCATTATTTTTTAAGGAGTTTGATGGATCAGATCTTCCAGGTGGACCTATCAATGGTAGAATGTTGAAGCATTACTATTACCCAAAATAACAATAGCTCATTTTGTTTACTTTGCTCATTGTACATAACATTGTAGATTTTAGATTGGATAGGATGTTTTTCTTACAAAGTTGAAGCCCGGAGAGAAGGCCTACGCTTTTAAAGACAAAATATCATAAGCATGAATAATGCAGAGCTTAAAAAAATGTTCCAAGGGAAAAGCACAATCAAAATTCAAGGCTACTGATCTTAAAGTTCTTAACATTTCACCAGGAAATTCCATCTCCATGTGGAGCCACTGTTAGGGTCCTATAATAATATGATTCATAATTTTGAATTGACTTTGATTAGTCTTGTAATATGTACATACTAAAATTGTTTTCCCATATTAAAAAAAGAAATATATATATATATATAAAGAGGGTAAAAGTCCTAAAAGAAAAATCAAAGGACTTGAAAGAAAAAGATAAAAAAGAATATAAAAAATGAACCGCAAAAAATATATATATATATATATAATAGATCATGAAAGTGATGCAAATTCAAATGTCACCACTTTTTATTTCACTTTGCAAAATAATATTGTGTGTAGCTTGTAAAAAATGCCACAATCCATGAAAGTCAAACTGCTTAATCTTGGCAGATCTGTAGTTAGGTAGAGAATAATAAGGAGCTCAACAGTTTAATCTGAGCCCTTGGAAGAAATAAGGATAGAATTAAATAGTTTATTGTTAAAATAAAAATGAATAAGGGTCTGCAAGCTTAAATGCACCCATGTAAATGAAGAAAAAATGTTAGGGTAGTTGATGGGTAGGGAGAAACAGTTTTCACAAAGCATGGATAGCAGAAAATTGGTCATTTCATTTACTAACTTCCTTTCAAAATCCATTTCCCATGTAAAAATACCCCTCCCCTTCATTTTTATCTTTTCCCCATTAGTCACTCATTTTTTCATACAAAACCCATTTTCCTAAGTTCAAAACACATTTTCCTTGGGAAAAATAAAGCCACTTTACTAATTTCCCTTTTCATTTAAAAAAAAAACACCAAAAACCCATAAAAATACTTTTATCCTAAGTCTAAATGATTAAATCTATATGTCGGGCTCCACTACAAATATCCCTTCCCGATATAAGTTTTTACATGAAAACTTAATGATAAATCCTGCACATATTAACATTTGACTTTATACATATTAAATCCCAATACCTGTATCCTCAGATGGATCATCTCTTTATATATATATATATATATATATATATATATATATATATATATATATATATATATATATATATATATTTCCGCAACCCATGTTTTATTTATAGCATATAGTTTTATTTCCCCACATGTGATATATTTCCATACCCCACTTGTTATAAACCTCGCCTATACATAAGTCCCACTTACCCAAACCCCATTGGTTATATATTAAACTCCGTCTATTATAAACCCCGACCATATACAATAAAAACCATAGTTTACATGCACATAACTTCTGCATTGACTTTTCTCGGGCCCCACGCCTATCTAAATCCCCAAAACTCCATCGCATCCTCCCAACCGTCAGATCTTAACCGATCAGATCCGATGGCCCTTATTGCCTTTCACATATCCGATAGCCTGATCTTTAACATACCTTCGAGCTTGCGATATCCGCAGTTTTCGAAACCCCTCTCCCCGCTACGTGCCCAATTTCCATTCGATCGCATCGGTCCAAATAATACTGCCAACCACCTTTGGCCAGTGCGAAAACCATTGAACAATTTCTATTGCACGTTGCGAACTACTTTCGTTTAAATTGACCCGCGCATTCAATGTTTTAATCATTGTTGATTAACAAAATTCATATAGCTGCCCATTACACATTTTTTTACCATTTTTGTTACACTTTTTGCGCAAAAGGAGCTTTTCCAACCTAAAGAATTGTTGTCGACCTCATTTTAAACCAAATTTCAAACATAATTCAATCATTCGCTACTACAAGTGTTGCAGAGCCAGTCCGAAGCAGTATAAGACCCCTGAAGCCTCAGAGAACTTTTGTTGGCTCAGAAACCCTCTACAAGCTTAAAAATGTTCATTTTATCCAGGTATTATTCAGTGATTAGGCCTATTCCTAAAGACAAGAGGAAGTAATTCAAGTAATTGAATCAATTTAGGAGTTTTAGTAGACCAAAAGGGCCTATTGCCTTCCCTATCCTTTTCTACAGACCCTGGTCTTCCTTTTACAGAAATTCTGAGGTCCTGAGATTGCTTTTTGTCACATACAGTACAGTTTGATCAATTTGAGCAGTTTAAACCTTTGTAGACCTAAAAATAATCCCGGTAGCTTTCCAAATCCTTTTTCTGCAGACCTTAAGTGTCCTTTTGCAGAATTTTGAGGTCCAAAAAACTATTTTTAATCACAGAGATTACAAATTGAATAAGTTTGAACCTTTGAAGATCAGAAGATAAACCCATGTATCATCCTAAATCAATCTGCAAACTGTAATAATCTTTCTGAGGTGCTCCCAAAGGCCAGATCCCATTTCTTGAGTCAAAAGATTAATCAATTGAAGTAATTTAACAAAAGAATGGCTTCTAAAAGCATTGTATCTGTCAATCCTCTACAACCCCCAGTTGTAGAAGTAGAACATACTCCCTTGGTTGACAAAGATTTTAAAATTAATGACACAGTCACTGAATTTAATATTCTTGAGCTCCACTGCTGGAGCCATGAAAAATCCATAGATCAAGCAGATGAGGTTTTCATCTGGGAGTCTAATTTGCCAAAGTATGTTCTCCCACAAACTTTCCAGTGTGTAGAGGTGATTAGACTCTGTCAATATTGCTATTTCCTGACCAGAGAGCCATAACAAACCCTAAAAAAAAAAAATTATGTTTACTATTACAGCTGAGTCAATCAACCAAATGTTGCATATCCAATCCAGGCCAGATGAAGCCCCTTTGCCCATTGAGGCTCTTACACAGCTATACCTAAATCTGGACTTCCCCAAGAGGTTCCAGATATTCCAAAATTTCATGCCTTCATCTGTGGAAACTCCCAAGACAAACCCTCCTTACCCATCTGCAATCTTTTATGAGAGAACCAGACATATTATCTCCATGTTTTCTTCCATTTTGGGCTATTTTACAGATGAACATGTTGATGTTGCAGTATTAGGTTTCCTGTCCACTTTCACACTTGGTCAGCCTCCTGCTACCATTTTTAATTTTGCCCAGTACCTTGATGAAAATATGGATTAACAACTTGTTAAAATGCCGGAAGAAGGTGTTTTCGAGTATTCATCAGTCCTATTCCACATGTTTTTGTATTTTCAGTCTGAGAAATTTGCAATCAACCTTCAAAAGCTTGAAATTGAATGTAACCCAGAGTCAGTCATATTTTGGACTCTAATTATCAGAAAAGACTCCACACAGTCGACCTACACAGAGTTCATAGATTATTTTACTCATCCTATAGTCAATATCCTGAACAACAGCATGCAGCCAAGAATCAGTGAGGAAATTAAGAAGGTCCTTCAATTGTCAAAGCATAATAGGACAGGAGATTGGTACTTGTATCAAAACCATACATGGATAAGGGTATATGAATCAAATATTTTTCCATATAAACTACCCAAATACCTCCCAATGATGTTATTTTCCCTTCAGTATATCAAACAGATTCTTAAATCTAATGCAATCAATTTCTTGGCAACTAAGAAGAAGGCACAATTCAAAATAAAGATTTCTAATAATAGAGATGTAGGTCCAGAGGCTGAAAAGTATTTGCAGGAGTTTAAATTCAGTAAGAGTTTTATGTGGTATTATGATCCTCTAGGAGTAATAAGTAAATTGATATTTAAATGCAAACTAACTCTTTATGTACATGAAAAGAAACCAGACATTGAGAAATACTCCAACTAGTCTGAATGCTTGGAAAACACTTTGATAGAGGCAGAGAAGCAAGGTGATACTAGTCAAATATTGCAAAATCTAGCCCAAGAAGATAGAAACTCAAAAAGAATCAGAGAAGAAGGATCATACACTACAGAGACTACAACTGAAACCAAATTTAAATTCATGTATAGGAAGAAGCCTAAATTAAATCCTGTCAATGAAGAAGTGGAAACAATAGAAGTGATTGATACAGAAATAGTGGTGAAAGATAATGTACCACCTGTAGTTGTTAAAGAAACACATCAGGCTTCAACTTCAAACACTCAGATGATTCATAACAACACAGTGTTGAAGTATCCTCATCCAGCAAACTAGCAGAGAAGGAAATGGACATTATGTAGAAATACAAAGAGATAAAGATGAGAAATGATGCCTTGAAGATTGATACATATAACCAGTATTGGAAGTCATCACCCAGTGACCAAAGCAGATTGCTTTCTGCTTTTGATTACAAAACTAGGAAAATGCAGATGACCTTCCTGCAACCTAAAGTAAAGCATCCCAAATCATCATCTGACTACAAAAATACATCATATGAAGTTCAAGCAGAAGATCTTCATTCAATTGATTAGATATAATTTCACAAAAAAGTTGGTTAAATTCTTTATTCCACAATGACAAATAAATCCATGAGTGTAAAAAAGCTCCAAAACACTCTTGGGAACATCAAATATCAGCTTAAATTGGAAAAGGCATCCTCACAAGCTAAGGATAACAAAATAAAATCACTGGAAGATTTGATTATTGAACTAGGATATGATCCAACAAATGTAAAAGTTGCATATGAATTTATAAAGAAGAAAAATGCATACATTGTTGCATTAAAGAAGCAACTTAAGCTGCCTCCTACTGAACATCCTCAAGCAAAGGAAGTGTTACAGGATGCAAATCAGAAAGATGAGATGATGAATCTCATTCTTCAATTGACTGCCCTGATAAAAGAAATGTAGAATGAAATGGACAAGTTGGTCCAAGAGGAAAAGGCCAGAGAAGAAATTCTTGTCACTGTAATTCTTGTAGTCACAACAGTTGTGCCTTCTACACTAGCAGAATCATTGCCCCCTACAGTCCCAATGGCTACATCACTTCCTATCACCTCATCAACAACTTCAGCAACAGAGTCTTCAACAACAGCAGTACAACCTACAGATGAGGCAAGTAAGCTAGTAAAAGCTATGCAATACATGTCTATCTATAATAATGAAATCAACGGACCAAAGAACAGCTGAAAAGTCTGGAGGATGAGAAGAAGCTAATACAGATTATGCACAAGAATGAAGAACAAAAAGAAAACAGGTTGAATGATAAATTGAAGAAGTTAGAAAAAGATCTAACATTGAAAGAACCAATGGAACAAGCCAAACAGCAGCTTTGGGCCAATATCATTGAATCTGTCAATGATATTTGGCCATACATATAGGTTATCTATGAACAAAAATATTTAGTCAAAGCAGTAGGAGAAGCCATCTAGAAGATAAAAGAAGAACTTGGCAAGAAACTTGAAGAAGCAAATGAAATCATAAAATTTATTCATTCAAAGAATAGACAAGAATTGGAAGAAATTGGTATATCTAACAGGAAAGATACAATTCTTGAAGTTAGGAAGGTGATTTCAAAGAGAAATTTAATGATACAGCTAGAAGAGAAATGCCAGAATATGGAAGTTTCCATAGCTAGATTCATGGTGAAGTTTGATCTCTTGAGGAAAAAAGGCCTGCCAAATCCACTGGTCATACATGACAGATTAATGAAGCAGGATGATTATGATAAGAAGATGAGAGAAGTGGCTAAGGATCAAGCTAATGACTCACCCATGCAAGGTATTCCAACAGGGAAGGTACTTTACAAAAGCTTTGAGAACCTTTTTTAACTGCAACATGAGGTAAAACACCTATTTGTAAAGAAGCCTACATTCTCAAAATACACAGAAGCTGATGAGATATTCAGAAGGATGATGAAGATAAAATTTCCAGAGGCAAAATTTTGGGAAAATTTGACTGATTTACTGTGAAAACAGTTTGCAGTAAAAACATAGCAGTAAAGATAAAGCAGAGCAGTAACATTCTTGCAGTGAAAACAGGACAGTGAACAGTGAATGATAAAAAGTAAAACAGTTGTCAAAAGGTTAAAGAGTATCAGTTTAAGGTCAGAGTGAAAGTCAAAACAGAGATAAAGTTGCCAGCTTAGAGGACACTTCACTGCCTAACTGCAGCCTTCGTTGAGCACCAATCAGAGACAAATAAGCAACAATTTATCAACAATTAAACATCAAATCAATAAAAGCAGGGACAACTTGCATTAGTTAGATAGTTGTCTCTATCTTCTTGCATAAATATATTTCTTTTTCCTTGAATAATTCCTAAGTTGTTTTAGGATATTTTGTAAGAGTTTTTGTATAAATACTTCACATTTCGAATTATTGAGTGTGGATGAATTGTTGAACATTTCTATAGTTGTACTATTCTGGAACCTGAGGGTGATTGTACCAATTTCAAGTTAGCGGACTGGATTAAAGCAATAAAAAGAGATTATATTACAGGATTCATGTGTTGGGCCACTACAGTGAAGTACTTTATACTTGTTCAATTTTTTCTTTCTGAAGTTTTCACATGCTCGTATGTTTGCTTACTATAAATGATATAACTTGAATGTTATTACAGAATATGTTTAATTACACTCTGTCTTGAACTGTTTATCATTTATATGTTTTTCTTCTGATATCCAGATTAGGGAATTCTTAATTGCTCCCTTGTTTCGATTGACCTCTGTATTTTCACTCATTATCTGGATTTGAGAACACTTAATTTCTCTCTTACCCCGATTGAAACCATTTTCACCGTCAGCCTAAGGATCTGAAGTGACTAAACCATCTTGCCCTGTGAACACTTCCCTTTAGAACTTTAATCTTGCTTCTGTTGCTTGATACTTTGACTCCATTAGCCCAACGAAATACAGACCTACATCTATCCATCTAAGTAAGTGATTTCCCACCAAACCAAATCCAAAATCAAAATCCCAAGTAATCCTACATAACTAGCCTAAAATCAACTAAAATCAACAAAAATAAATCATATAGAGAGAGCCCTCTCTGAGCATTAGGAAGGCTAGATCCTTGGGCCTAAAAGTGGGTTTGTGGTTACCTCTAATATTCTTTAAACCAAAAAAAGAAACAACCCTTTGAGAATTGTTGGAGTGATAACAAGAGGTATATTCATTCCTTTAAATAACTATGTTTACATTACTAACGTCATTATGTCTGGGACATTTGAATCATAAAGATTCTTATTTGGGTGATTATTCATTAGATTGAATCTACCCTAATTAAAACCATTCATCATTTTGTGGAACCCTAAAAGGTTCTCTATAAAACCCTAAGCTAAGGGCATGTCGATGCTTATGTGAAAACCCTAGTCTACTTAGGGTTATTGATTAAATCTAGAAAATCCTATTATTTTGATGTTTGGGGTTTAGATGGTAATGTCATGTTTGGGGTTTTGGTAGTGCTGTGGAAATCCTAGTCATTTAGGGTTGGATGGTCATGTATTCAAATCCTAGGCCTTCAGAGCTCTTCATAAATTAGGGTTCTAAGCAAAAACCCTTATATAATATCTAGAGTAAGCTCCTAGGAATGAAGCCCTAGGTGTATGTTTTTCTGTCTGATCGAAACCCTAACATGATAAAAATTGTTATATGTCTAACTTTAATGTATTGATATTTTTGTCTTAGGTTTACCTAATATATGTTGTTGTGATATGATTATGCATCATTATGAAATCGTAGATATGTATATGTGCTAACCTAGTTGTTGATGCTCATTGTTCCAAGGTTTGTAACTACACCCTAGTAGAAGTATTATATTCTAGGATATGATTGTGATGATAAAATATAGGGTTTACAAAAGGTTGGTCATATTTTTGAAACCTTAGCTTGTGTTGTGATTGGTTTTAATTGATTAAAGTCTCATAAATGGGATCTTGGGTTTGCATTAAATCCTAGTAGAAGTGTAACGTATGAATTCTAAAGTTGTTTGTTTGAATTGCTTCTAGAGTTTGCAATATGTCATATAAGATTTTTTCATATCTCTAAAAGAAATATTGAGACCCTAGATATAATGAGACTGGTATCTTGATGTGATATGGGGTTTATAACAAAACCCCAGGCAAGAAGTTGAAGAATAGAAGTATAGTCTCTTGATAATTATGAACCTAACTAAGTTTAGGTATTTCATGTCTAAAGTATAATGCTTCCATTATTATGATATAGTTGACTTCACGCTTCTATATATTTTTTTGGTTGTACTTGTTGTTTGATATGTGCAGGTACATAATCTTCAATATGTTGAAGATATTGGTAAGTAAAGTTGACTTGATTGGTAAGCATGATGAATGATGATAGTAAATATGACTCTAATAATAAGGATTGAAGCCATGAAAGATTCTCTGATTCCATAGAAAGTAGTTAATCCACCTAAGTTAGAAGGGATCCTAGATAAAATAAAGGGTATATCTACCAAGTTGAGAGGGAGGGCACATTATAGTCATGATGGATACCTTGAAGAATAAATTGGAGAATGTACATTGAGGTAATTCTGAAAGAAGGGATAGATGATCCGGTTGCAAAATAAGTTGTTGCATGTGAAGTAGGAAAGGAAGTTGTATCGTTAAGTAAACTTCTATCAAATCTATTTGGGAAGCCTAAGTCCTACTATTTTGAAGCAACGTCAAGATGATTGAAGACCCCAAAGAATTGTGTTTACTTATGTATATTTTAAATATTTTTATTGATTGGGTTTGTGTTTGTACAGGTAGAATATCTCAGAGTTTTGGAAGCATGTTTTGCATGCTTGATGTTACCAATCTGTTTGATCGGGAGATATTTGTTAACGATTTGAATAATCGGGAGTTTTGAGGCATTGTGTAATACCCAGGAGAACATCTAATCGACCTGTGTGTTAATGTCTAGTTCCCAAAGTAGGGAGGGTGGCGTTGGTCATAGAGCTATGACCTTGCATTACCCACCTAGTTCTCTAGGTTGATGGTTAACAAGTAAGCCTAATGGTACTTAGAGTGGCTGAAATATTTAGTCCATCTTAGTCCCACTCGAATAGATCACCCTCGTCAGGAATCTATACTGTGGCACCGTGTGTGCCTAAACTCTTCATAGTTCATGTGTTTTGAGATATTCCATGTACTTGTATATATATGTGTGTAATTATGAATACCTCCCTAGTTAAGAGGGAGTGTTGAATAATATAACTAGGTTCGGTCTTCATAATTGTATTTGAGTCATATTGTAATGTATTTATCAAAATAAAGAAAAACAAATTATTATTATGACTTATTAAAGCATGGGTTTTGTTAAACACATATGGAATTTGGACAACCAAATAAGATAAAGCGTGAATGTATTTTATATTAACAATGATACGCATTTATAATACATTGGTATGATTGTTGGATTAATATTCCAATGTCTCTTGGAATCCCTTTGATTGTTCAACTCCCACACCTTAACCCTTAGCGGATTAGGTGTCCAACATTCCCCCCTTTATCCGAAGCGGTATATACGAGTACAAGAAGAGAGCTACAACACAAAATAAAATAATGCATGATAGAAATAAGTGGGATAACTCAAGGTCTCGACAGACGATGGTTGCAACACTGGAACACTTAGTGTAGTTCCTAGAACTCTTCCAAATCTAGTAAGAAGTTGAAGTATTCTGCTAGAGGAAGTGATCATAATGCTTTGAAGAGGGAGACCTTCAACCTGGAAAATGGAGGTCTTCAACCCGCGTAAAAAAAGAAGAACCTCAACTTGAAAAGGGAGGTCTCAACTTGCGGTGGTTTAAATATGACCACCAACTCTGGAATTCTTAATGCAATTCATGGAACTCTTCCAAAACTAGCAAGAATCTGAAGTGTTCTGCTAGAGGAAGTGTCCCTAATTTTTTAAAGAGGGAGAATATCAACTTGAAAAGGGAGGTCTCAACGCCGCATAGATGGTTTAAGGCTAACCACCAACCAAAGGCATGCTGAGGGGAATCTTTGCCTAAGACTACAACTCTCAATCTCGTATGGCAGGTTGTGGCTCAGGCTCGCTTGATGTGGCTTTGAATCTTGTATATGACCATCATTTACCCCCTCTGCCAGATACAAGATGAGATGATGGAGAAAACTCAATTTCAATACTTTTCACTGAGTGTTATCATAGAAAACAAAGTACCCAGTTAATATGTTGTCCAAAACATGTTAGATTTGTTCTTAACTGATAAGTTCATGTTAGCTTTGCAATCCAGGAAAATAAAGGAATATGAAGTCATGTGTAATTTTGATAAGCAAGTTAAAGTCGTGTAGAATCGATTATGAGCCAAGCCAAGTTGTTTCACCTTCCAAGAATTCGAAAAGACATTTTTTTGGGGGGGATGTGAAATTATTTTGCAGTGGCTACAGGATTATTTTACAGTGCTACAAAATTATTTCGCAATGCCTATAATAAGCATTTTTCAGGGATGTGTATGAGGTTTTGAAAGCCTGTTTTAGCCAGCCCATTGCACCATTGGATAAGTTGAATCCGTTAAGTTGGATGAGGTTAGAAAAAGGATTAGAAGGTGAGAGAAAGCCCTCTCATGTAACTTGTGAAGCGAATCCACATTATTTTTTGACTGCATACATTTAATTAATTCCTAAATTTCCAAAATAATGGGTTAAATACAGAGTTGTGGGTGTTTTTGGAGTGTCATGGGTTATTGGCAGTCGGGGAAACCCAGCCTATCGTCATCAAGTGTTATCAGAGCTAAGATATGTTCTTTGTAGAATATTAAAGTCTGTTGAACTCAAGGTTGGACTGAAGCTTAGTTGAAATGCTTGAAGTCCCCATTAAGAATATTGGAATTAAAGTTCAGATGTTGATTGTGCATGAAGGCCTTTTGAATGGGTTGTGGTGAAAGTATTTAATGAAATGGTGAGAAACAAAACTCCTTGAACATAATTTAATTTGAAAAGTTTGATATGATACATTGATGTATCTTGAGGTAAGGTTATGCAGGTTATTAGGAGAAGGCTTGGACAAAAAACATAGTGTTTTGTTCAAGAGGAAATGGAATTTTAACCATTCTTTATATGGAAAGTGGATATAACTTTGGAAGACTAATGAAAAAATGCTTTAGTGGAATAAGCACAAGGGACCTTGGAAGAAGTAATGCATAATTACATGATAGAAATGGCAGATCTTGCAACAGGAGATAAATGGGGCAAAATTCTAGAGGAAGTCTTGTATCAGGGTTTGAATTGTTGGATCAGTTATCTTATTTGAATTGCAGCTTGAGGAAGTGCACTAATGGATGAGAATTTTCAAGGAAGATTGAATTGGTAGAAAATACCATAACAAGTAAGCTATTTCGAAGGAGAAGGAGTGAGAAAAGCTATTAGATGAAGAAATGGTGACAGAACCCAAAAAAAAAACTAAGAAGAGTGAGCAGTTGAAGATGTAGTAGCCAACAACTTTGAAAGTGGAGGAAAAAGAGTGCTCAAGAAGAGGTTATACTGTAGAGAACCTACATAAGAGAAGATACTAGGATGATGACTTGGTATGGGTGAAGAGAAGGGTTTGTTGCAGCTCACTAGTAGACAAGGAGATTTCACAAGAGGAAGATATGAAGATGATTGTTATTGGTAATAATAGGGGTTCAAAGAGGAAATTCACAAACAGGAGAAGAAAAGTGCTAAAGGATTTAGACTCAAAGGAATGAGTGATGAAGGATTTGAGAAGGAGATGCTTGAGTTAGAGAAAAAATAAATCATGTAAAACAATTACTACAAGAAAGTCAAGGTGACCAAATTTATGGTTGGATAATGAGCAGAAAGAATGGAACTTATTTAAAAGGGAGGCATGCAACAAAAAAGGGATGATAATAGTAATAAGAATTATGTAGCAGAAGTTGTGTGTTAAAGTGAAGATTGAACCACAAGGTAATGGTATTTTGTTTTCATTTAATCGTAGATTAATTGTTTATTACAAGTAGCAATGATGAATTTTTTCAATTGAGGATGATGGAAAGGAACCTTGTAGTAGAAAGTGAGGAAGGACAAAAAATTTCACAGAGGAAGAAGACAAGTAAATTGCTTGAAGAAGCCAGAAGAGTAGAGAGTGTTCAGATGAAGATTTCGGAAGGAGAAGTTAGTAGAAATACAAGGAGAAGACTAGACATGGAAGAGCTTATTATGGTATTTACAAACATGTTAATGGAGTCAACTTGTTGCAGTGGCTTGTGTGCAACTCACAATGAGTAGAGATAAATTCATGGAAGGAGGATATTTGTGACTACTAAGATTCATAGTAAAGGTTCAGAGAGAATCCATAGTAGATCAAGTCGAAGAAAACCAGATAGAGAAGTAGCTGAAATCAAATTACGACTAGAGATGATGAGAGGACTACTATAGAAAGATAAAGAAGACCAGGGTTACAGATGAAGTCTCTGGAAGAAATTAAAATGGAATTTGTTGTAGGTGAAGTTGAGACAGCGATAAATGCTTAGTAGAGTAAAAGCTTAAGGGAGTTGAATTGAAGCCATGGACGAACAACCTAAGGGTTATTAACATGTGTGTGATGATGTTGTTATAGTGGATGAAGCAGATGAAGATTTGAGGAGCAGCCTGAAAACAAAAAATTTCAGCCAAAGACTGAATTGGAATATGAAATTTACAAAATGAAAGTAGGACGTTATATTTGGCTATATGAAGAAATAACTTATGATTCTTAGGAAATTTTTGAGCAATGTATTGGAAAGTTTGAATAGTTCAGTAGCAAGTAAAGGTCAAAGTTCACAACAGAAGCATTAGAAGAATGTACAAGTTGATTAAAGATATGGTAATAATTTAAGTTTCACTATGCAGGTGACAATAGAGGAAGATGAGGATATTAGTAGTAACCTAGAGCAAAGATTGCTTGATGTTGATTTTTGAGTAGTGTGGGAGGTACTCCAAGCACTAGGGTTTGGGGTTTGGAGGGCAAAGCGCCACAAAAGTCACTTGTGGGATTGGAACTCAAGTATGGGGTTTTTCACCAAATCGTGTTTTTAGGATTTCTGTGAGCACATTTTTACATGTGATGGATAAGGATAATAACTCTCGATGATACGAATCTAATGCAATGAGAATCGTTCGATTCCGAGTTGTAGAAGTGGAGATATGAATTTTTGAAGATTCGTTGTGGGGTTTACACATGTGTGTCAAGGTCGACATAGTGTAAAAAAGGCATGTGACAATTGTGGAAGCCCTAATGTGACATTGAATAAGCCTTCATTTATGGTATAAATAGAAGGTGATGTGAGGACTATTCCTTATCCAAAAAGTGCAACGTAAGATAAGAGATCAGCTCATTGAGGAGAAGGCTTCACTGTTTGGGCCAAAGTAAAAAAGGAGGACCAGAACAGGAGGTCGAGATCTATTCTAGGGCATTTTAAGGAGGCTAAAGTTCATAAAAGAAGGCAAGGGGCTTGTTCTTGGAGGCCGAGGAAGTATGGATTATTTTATGGGCGGATAAAAGGATGCATACCCTTGAGAAGGGTTGATGCAGTAAGGAGAACGCTTGTTGTAGCAAGTCGCAAGCCCTCGAGCCATCACAGGCCTATTCTAGGCAGGATCAGAGGTTTGTAAGGCCTAATTAAGTTGTTGGTGCACTGAGGATGTAGCGTGGAGTTGGATACTTGCTTGAAAAAAGGCAACTGCAACAAAGGAGGGAAATTCTGGGAGGTTTGAAGGATTGTTAGGGATTGCGTTTAGCTCCCTAACCAGTCTAGAATTCCAGCAGTTAAAGAGACCACAAATAGTGAGTTGGAATATGCACTTTTGGGTGCATCTTGTGTGTGTTGAACCATAGTGGGTGATTGGTTTTGGATTAGATTGTTGGGAAGCCTGTGGGAGCCAATTTGGGGGCTTTATTGGGTGATCGAAAGCCTTCAGCGGTGCAGATCTTGTAGTATGGTATTGGGTATCATTAGTCTGGTGGATGGAAGCATGTTGATAGCCCAAAGTAGCCCTAGACAAGCTATCTTGAAGTGACAAAGAGGAGTTGAAGGTTGGGTGAAGATTGTTTCCGAAGTGTAGTGCCTTGATGTAAAAAGGTGACTGCTAGCCTCGCAAATTGGAGCTCGGAATTAGGCCTACCCAAAGAGTACATTAATCAGCCTATGTACACTCTATAGAAGTGACTTGCAACAGTGTTAGGTGGCATCCCTCCCGGAGTCTCGATGTGTTGTCCTTTGAAGGACTAAGAGGCGACTAGTGAGAAGTACAAAAGAGAAGGACAGACACGATCAGATACGACATAGAAGCTTCAACGAAGTTTATCATTGTATTGTATTATTCAAATTTGGTTTAATATAACGAAGATTGGGGTTGTACATTATTGTACAATTTTGTTAAAATTTGTGTAGATTTGTGCATGTGTGATTTACAGATTTATATTTTCCGTTGTCCAAAGTAGTTTTGGTTGAGATTAGGTTTGGTAGCATCAATGATTCTAAGACTCTAACCTAGACCCAAGATCGTGGAAATTCAAAATGGTATCGAAGCATGTCTGACCTACTTTAGAAGTCAGTGAATTGAAGTTGTGCGCAACAAATTATAGTGTGAGAGGGAGTTGGCCACATTGTAGGTGACAATGTCGAAGTTTCAAGTAGGTATCATGTATGAAGATAGGTTGGAGGGGTTGTCCAAATATAGTCTTTAGAAGGAAAGGATTAGGTTGGTCTTTTAGGTCAACATGATCTGGGATTTTTCCGAGAAATATATTAAGAAGCCAACCGACCATAAGGAGCTGAAAATATGGGAAGACTTGGATACGAAAGCGAGATTGATCATCCTAGATGGTGTGAAGGATGCCCTAATACCTCATTTTTCAGGGAACAACATCTCACATGATATGTGGATGGCTCTTTAGCATTTGTTCCAGAATAAGAATGGGAATCAGGTACTGGTATTGGAGGACAAGTTGAATTCCACCAAGATGATAAAGGGTGAAGGAGTGACTTCGTATCTCACGAGGTTGTCTCAAGTCAAAGATGAGCTTGCTGCCATCACTATGAATATTTAATATTGAGATATGGTAAGGATTGCCTTGAAAGGTTTCACCGAGGAATGAAATTCATTCATCAAAGGAATCATTTCCAGAGAGAAATTTCCAAACTAGAATAGACTGTGGGACGACTTCATTCAGGAAGAGTTGCAAGATGAGGATCTTCATCCATCGAAGAGGGTAGATGAGGACATGGCACTTGCAGCACGAATGAAGGGTAAGCCGATGAAGGACTTGAGTAAATTCAAGTGTTTCAACTGTGGCGAGATGGGTCATTTTTTGTCGAGATGTCCGATGAAGAAGGGAGATGATGAGAAGAGGAAAGGCAAGAAGTTTGTTGGTGTTGCCACTTCAGCTGAGATAGATGATCTCTATAGGAGATTAGAAGAGGAATTTGCTATGATCTCTCATCTCTCACAGGGTACTATCAAGGAGGATGGATGGTACATCGATAGTGGTGTGACGAAGCATATGATAGGGTCACTAGAGGTTTTTAAGACTCTAGTCGAATGGGACTCGAAGTTGCACATGGTGGTGGGTGACAAGAGTCAATTGGAGATCTAAGGATCAGGTGTTGTGCCATTCACGATGGAGACAAGACGATCGATACGGGTCCATGATGTTCTATTTGTACCATGACTCAGATATAACAGGGTTTGAGGTCTTTTTTTAGGATGGGAAGGCAAGACTTAGGCCTAGAGGCTCTAGCTCCATTGGTATCATGCTTGGAGTAAGAGACCATGGTCTATATAGGCTAACGGGCATGCCTATGGATCATGAGAAGTAGGTGGAGCAGGTGCATGTGTAGGCTTCAGAGGATAAGGTACAGGTTCTAGCGAAGAAGGTCCATTTTCCATAGGCTCAGAGGGAGTCGAGTTCTAGTGGGAGCTTGCAGGTTCAGAGGGGTACTTTGCAGCCCAAGAAGAGCACGTGGTTAGTGGGGAACAAGGGTGCTTCTACATATACCAAGAAGGAAACATCGAGAGATTGGAAAGTGATACAGGTGTTAGGGTCCTATAATAATAGGGTTCATAAAATTTTGAATTGACTTTAATAGTCTTGTAAATATGTACATACCTTGCTTTTTGCAAGTTGTTTTCCCATATTTTGAAAAAATTAAAAATAATAAAAAAATTTAAAAAGAGGGTAAAAATTCCTAAAAGAAAGATCAAAGGACTTAGAAAAAATAGACCCCAAAAGAAAAAAGATATAAAATAATACCTGAAAGTGAGCAATTCCAAATGCCACTACTTTTACTTTTGCTGCAAGAATAATGATTATGTGCAGAGTATCAATAAATGCCATAATCCATGATAAGTTAAACTGTTTAAACTTAACTTTTCGTGTTTTCAATTTCATGTTTTAGATAGTGAATAAAGATTCATCAAACAGTTTAAACTTGATAAATCAGTAGATAGGTAGAGAAATAATGAGGAGCTCAACAATTTAATCTGAACCCTCAGATGAAATAAGGTAGACTTAGTTAGTTTTATGCTTTGAAAGAAAAATGTTTTAAGGTTGCAAGCCTAAATGCACCTACAAAATGAAGAAAAAAATGTTAGAAATAAAGTTGGGTAAGTAGAAAACAGTTGAGCAAGCATGTAATAAAGCATCATCGCGCAAAAATCACTAATTTCCATTCCCCTATAAGTATTCAGTATTCTAAGCTATCAGTCAAACATGCTCAGAGCATTTCTCTGACTTTTGTTGGGACCGGACCCAAGGCTCGATGACTGGTTAGTTAAAAATATCGAGTTCTTATGTTAAACCCACATTTATCATCATTCACCCTTCATTCATACATTAAAACCCCTTTTCCTAAGTAAAGACACATTCTTAGTTAGTAAATCTAAACCCCAAATAATTAACTTCATCCCTTCAAAGCATTCATAAAACCCTCAAAATTAAATTTATCCTAAGTATTACTAAAGTAATATAAAGATGAGCAATGCTTTATTTTTTACACTTTACTTAGAGATAACATGTGTTTTATTTTACATTTCACTACCCTTTCATATTAAATTTTAACCTATTTTTATTAAATCCCTAAAAATACCCTCCCGTATGTTATTGCCTAAATCTACCTCAGGCTGAAAGAAGGCAGAGTTCAGGGTAACATCAAACCACGCTCAGTCTGGTAGCTAGCCCTACCAGAACAGGAGAGGGCTCTCTCCGGGTCAATCTCAGTGGAAAGTAATCAATAGGGCTTGAGATGACTGAAATAAAAGCTAATTTTAGGCTAGGTATATAAGTGAAGGAGTTTGATTATGTTTTTGAGGGTTTTTGTTGGATCAAAGGGAAAGGCAGTTTTGGGTGCGGGGATTAGGCCTAGTTTTTGCAGAGTTCTGATTGGGGCAAGGAAGGCAATTGTTTTGATGCTTTAGATTGAGTGAATGGATGGATCAGACCGGTGAGGAGCTGAAGAGGGCAAGAGGGTCTGAAGAGTCCTCCTCAAACAAATGAAAACATGTAAAATTAAACAACCTGATGGCAGAGCAAAGCAAGCTAATGAATTCCACCTTTAACATTGATTTGTTTAATTTAAGAAGAAAGGAAAGAGGAAATGATACACATAAACATCAGTGAACTTACAGTTACATAGAGAAACACACCATCAAAACACAGAGCCACATGGATCCCAAAAAGTGATGCAAACCCTGGTCTATTCCTTTGCCAAAAGTGCAGAGATGAAATGTACAATGAAGTGCCAAGCAATCCCAAGTGTCCCACCCTGAAAATGACTGATAAAATACATCATATAGACAAGCCTAACCCATTTATAGGGGTCGAGCTCATCATTCTAGGAGCTGTTTCAACTATATCTAAACTAGGGACTAGAAAATAGGCAATGAAACAACTTGCCTCTATATGCTAGGAAACTAATCCATTCACTTACATTTCACCTTTTGGTGAATGAATCTTCTAGAATGAGTAAAAATGTGCCAAAATTACATCATTGACATGAAATTACATCAAGGTACATCAAAAATTACATGAAAAAGTGAAACTGGCCAAAACTAGGCGAAATTCTGAACTATTGAGTGAAAAATAGGCCAAATTCCTCTGTGCGCCGCGCCCAAAATCTCTATGCATAGCACAAGTTTGGAGCTGATTTTGAGGCACTTCCCGAAGTCCAAATTGAGCTCATGATAGCTCGTTGGAAATCCCTGCCTGTCTACTTTCCAACCCAAGTGGAATTTATGGATTTGGTGTCCATTTGCCCCTCCAAAAGTTCAATCTCCCAACACTGCTTCCTGTGGGTGTAAAAGGTGGCAGAAAGGCCAATTTTAGGGTGTTTTTGACCCTTTAGGCAACCCATAAATTGATGAAATCCTTAGTTAATCCATGAGCATGCATAACTTTTCATGAAAAACTCAGAAATTCAAATTTTTCCCCCTGAAGAGCTGCCAATCATAAGCGCGCGCCAAGTGGCGCTATGCGTCGGGCAGAAAAACCTGTTTTGTGACCAAAAAATTCAAAATTGACAAAATGTTTTCCAAATTCCTTGAAATTTGGGCTGTATGTCCCTGATCAAATGCTATGCTCAGCCAAAGAAGCTTCGGCCAATATTTGGAGCCTATCATACTTTTTACGCTGCCTCAGTGCCCTCTTGGTGCATGCATTTCAGTGGTGGAATCACTGTCTCGGTCCTATGAGGTATCCGTATCCGTTTCCATGGTGTTGCAAGGTGTATGTCAAGTGTATGTTTGGTTTGTTGAAAATGAGAAATTGGTGCCTTTGTCTCCAATTTCCTAATGTGTGCCAAATAGGAAGGGACTGGGAAACATGGACAGTGGGAACAGTGGAGTTCTGTCAGGTGAAATTAAAGTGTAATAACAGTCACTTCACTGTGTTTGGGAATTTAGGATTTTGGGAATTTTTATAAGTGATAGGGGAAATAGGAATGATAAGGAATAAAGTAACTTAGGGACAAGAAAATGGGGCCTAGGAATAAGTCACTTTGAATATGAAAGGGATAAGGGATGAAATAAGTATTGAGTGACTTTAGGGATATAGGGAGATAAGGGAATAGACCGCAATAATAGGATAACAGTGAGAGGGAGGAATAAACCAAGTGAGGGAAGAAAAATTTTGGCACCAAAACAAATTTTGAAACTCCAAGTTCAAAACCCTAAGGAGGCACTTCAACATGGTGATAGGGTTTGGCTTTTGACATTCAACTCTCATATCCAATCTCCAACCACACCAAACATGGGTTAATAGCAATGAAAAAGTCGCACAAACTTACTTGAAACATAGAAGATTGAGTCAATTTGAATTTTTGTGGAACAGTGGCAAAAATTTAGTGTTCCGGCCCTGTGCGTCGCGCGCACAACCCAGTGCGCCGCGCTCACTGTGTGCGCCGCACCAATTCAAAATTACACAGTGGTGATTGGCTCTGTGCGCCGCGACTTGCCTATGCACCGGGACTACCTCCCAACGCGCCGCGCAAGTGATTTCACACACAGTCCGGCTTGCAAACTCTAGTTTTGCTTCCTCCACGATTTCTCTTCGACTCTTTGATGTTTTGGTATGCAAATGGATTGTTTGAAACACACGAATCATATTTGTACCCATGACTTTGATTTTTTATTTGAAAAAACTACTTTTGTAATGCTTGAACTTTGACGCTTTCACATAACTCTGTTTTTGTTTCCTTTTGATTTTTGAGCTGATGATGAATCTCTTGTCTATTTCTTGCAGGGATAGCGGGCACGGAATTTGGCAAAGGCGACCAGGGCTGCGCCTGAAGATCTTCATAACTGAAAAACTTTGAAAATTACATGGCATTTATTACAAAAGATAAAATGGACAATTTTTCTTCAAAATAGAGTTTTGAAGAAGAATCATGATCAAGCAATATGACGATGAAATTCTGCACTGAAAACCTTATTTAAAACCTCCCCCATGTGCCTGCTGGCATTATTGGACACTTTGAGGACTAACTTTGCGAAACCCTAGACCTAAAGACTGAAATGACTCTTTGCCCACCAAAAGACCAAACACTGACTGTCATTGACTGTAAAATGATTTTGATGGACTTTGATGAACAAACGTGAGCTAGCAGGTACACGACATGGAAAACATGAGTGAAAAGACCTTTCCGTCAGAAGACTGATGCTCCTAATGGAATGCAAATGACTGAAGTGAATGAGACACCTAAAATGAAATGCAACAAAAGAGATTTTGATCTCTGACGGAGGGATGAAGAGACCGAATCTAACACCGTAGTTATTAATTCCATTATATTTAGAATAACCCCCGAAAACCCACTATTTTAACATTTAAGACCAAAGTCTATTATCCCCACGTGCATAAATAAAAACCCCAACTATAAACCCTTTGGTCTAAAAACTATCGTTATATAAATACCCCGCCCCTATGGTTTGACAACTATGAAAGTTGAAAAAACTATATAATAGGCTATTGCACTCTCATATGAAGTTTGAAACATTTTTCAAATGTTTTAAATAAAAACATTACCCCCGCCTATATTCATATAATACAAAGTTTTTGAATTAAACCAATGTTTATTTATAAAGTTCAAGAACCATGGCCACCTATGCATAAAAGCCCGCACCCATATACATTGATAAAAACATTGTATATATGTTCTAAACCTTATATCCCCCGCCACGTCTTAACCCATCCGCGCACACATATCATCTCAGTCCCACTTCTTCATTTCAATGCAACTCCCGAACTAATCTTGACCCTTCGCATTGATCTCCTTATCCGATGGCTAATACTTGATATCGCGTAGAATAGATGCGCGGCCATCCAAACGCCAAAGTCACGCGAAATGGGTGGTTTCCCATTAAAATCTCTCCTCCACGTGGCCTTTCCTTACTGGATCGCGTGGGTTGAGTCTAAAACCATTTATCACAAAAAACCTGCGCAATAACCACCGGTTTTAAGATCCTTTTAAATTCCAAAACCGCCCTCCCGCCTGATGCGATCCACATTCAATGCCAGACTAAAACAACCTAAATGTTTAATAAAACCTTTGGTAATGCATTTATCCATCTATCTTGCTCTTTTAACCCACTGGATTACCTCTCCTGATTGTAAAAAAACCCTGTTAAAGCCCCTCGTTTGCCATTTTTATGCCCAAAACCTCCTAGATTTACCCAGTAAATCTTTGAAGACTGCTAAGGAGCTACGCATTGCTCCAAACAATTCACTGAAGCCATCAATTCAACCAGAACCCTAGAAATTCTTCCAAAGTCGATACCTGCATCACAAAAGGTATTTTTGTAGAATTTAAACCTGCAAATCAAGTTGAAAAACATTTTTAAAGGAATAAAACATAGTTAAAGCTAAGAAATCGATTAAATAAACTGCCGCAAAGTCCCAAAAACAGGCCAAACTCTGGCAAATTTTTCCCAGAAACCCCGTTTCTCTGTTGTGCACTATTTTGAGCAAATTGCTGAGCTTTTACAGTTTAAAGATCTATTTCAAAGCTCTGAAAAAGGCCAAAAAACCTCTGCAGGTACCCTGAAGCCCTATTTCTCAGTCAAAAACTCATAAAACCCCTATTTTCCATTTTAAACCAGTTATAAAGCCTCTAAAGCCTCTTTGACAAGCCTAAATTGGACAAAAAATCCAAAGAAAAGCATATACTTTGCCAAATTTCCCATTTTAACCTCTGCTAAAAGAACATTTGCCTCTGCAAACTGTCTAAACTTGCAGAAGTCGATCAAAATGCCTAAAAATCAGAGTACAAGCAAGCATGAGGGTTCCAAAATGCCTAAACCAACCCCTGTTATCACTTCTAAGACTGCCATAGTGGTAAATCCTCTTCAACCACCTGTTGTTGATATTGAACATATCCCCCAGCTGACACTGATTATAAGATAGTTGATCCTATTGTGGAATTTAACTTGATAGATATCCATAACTAGTGTTTTGAAAAATCTCTAGATAAGGAAGAAGAGATTCATATTTGGGAATCCCATTTGCCCAAATATGTTGTCCCAGTAACTCACCCAGGCCAAGAAATTATCAAATTATGTCAAAAATATTATGTGCCAGATCAAAGAGCCATAATAAATCCTGACAAAGAAATACTTTTCACTATCACAGCTCAATCTATCAACCAAATGTTACAGCTTTAGCCTGATCCCCAAGCAGTCCCTCTATCCATAGAGGCCTTAACCCAACTGAATATTGGCCTAGATTTTCCCAAAAGATTCATGATTTTTCAGACATTCATGCCCTCGCATGTAGAAATTCCAAAGATAAATCCTCCATATTCTACTAAAAATTTCCCAGAAGGTTCGAGACATATATTCTCCATGCTCTCCTTCATCCTTGGATATTTCACTGATGAGCATACTGATGAATCCATATTGGGATTCTGATCCACTTTCTCCCCAGGTCAACCCCCATCAATCATCTTTGATTATGTTGGTTTCATTGCAGATAACATCCATTATCAGTTGACCAATTTTCCTATTGAAGGAGTATTCAGATATACTTCTTTCCTTTTTCATATGTTTCTATATTTTCAATCAGACAGATTTCCAGTTACTTTACAAAAACTTGACATAGAGGGGAATCCTCTATATGTTATCTTTTGGACTACATTGCTTAGAAAAGAATGCACAGATTTCACATATTTAGACTTTTCAGAATTAATTTTGCATCCAGTAATAACAATGTTGACCAAAGAAAAACAACCAAGAATTAATGAAGAAATGAAAAACATTTTTCAGTTATCAAAACAGAGTAAGGTTGGTGATTGGTACCTATATGAGAAGCATACTGAAATCAGGGTATTTGGGTCAAACTTGTTACCTTACAAGTTACCCAAGCTTGTCTCTATGAGGATCTTTTCCTTGGAGTATATCAGGCAGATCCTTAATTCTAATTCTGTTAATTTCATGGCAGCTAAGAATAAAACCCAATTCAAGTTAAAGAATCAGATAGGGCCATTCATATGCAACCACAGAGATGTAGAGAAAGAGGTAAGTAAGAAATTGTTGGAATTCAGATTGAAGAAAGTTTCCCATGGAATTATGATCCACAAGGGATATTGAGTAAACTAAGGGTAAAATGTAAATGAACACCCTTTATCCACGAATCAAAACTAGAAATAGAGAAGTTTGCTAATCAGATTGAGTGGGTTGAAAACACTTTAACAGATGCAATGAACCAAAGGGATACTAGTCACACTTTGGAAATTTCCAAACAGCAGGAGACATCCACTAAGAGAATCAGAGAAAAGGGAGCTTATACAGTAGAAACTACAATTAAGACCAAGTTTAAGATAATCTACAAAAAAAGGCCCAAGCTAAGCTCAGTTGGTAAAGAGAAAATGACAATTGACATAGATGATACAGGTGCACTAGAAACTAATGTTGATACTGCAACAGTCATCATAAATGAATCAAATCCTAATAATCAGAATGAATAACAGGTTAACAATGAAGATACACAGCTAATGGAGAGGCAACAAAGCAAGGAGGCTTCTTCCTCACAGTCAGCTGAGGAAAAAGACTTGGATATTAAAGAGAAGTATAAACAGATCAAACTAAAGAATGAAGAAATCAAAACTGAAATTTACTCTCAGTTTTTGACGCAAAAGCCAGGTAATCAAAACAAATTTCTATCAGCATTTGACTACTCAAGTAAAAATTTGATTATGTCATTCTTGCAACCCACAGTACCAGTGCTAAAATCAGTTGTTGATTATAAAAAATTGGATCTTGAAGTAGCTACTGATATTATTCATGAACCAGATCAGATAGAATTTCATAGGCAAAGCTCAGAGATGTTATACTCTACTATGACAACAAAGGCCATGAGTGCTCAAAAGCTCCAAAACACCATCTTCAACATGAAAGATTAGATGAAGATGGACAAAACCTCATTGTATGCCAAGGATCTAAGGATAAAAGCCTTAGAAGAATTAGTTTTGCAGGTGGGATATGATCTTGCTAATATCAAAGCAGCAGAATTGTTGATAAAAAAGAAAAATGAAGATATAGCAGCTTTGAGGAAACAGCTCAAGCTTCCTCAAAGTGAACATCCTCAAGCAAAGGAGATCATACAAGAACAGAGTGAAAAAGATGAAATGATGAATTTAATTCTTCAGTTGACAGCCCAAGTTAAAGAGATGGAAATACAGATGGACAAGCTTGTCCAAGAAAAGGAAACAGTGAAAGAACCATAGATTCCTACAGTCATTCCAATTATCACTACATCAGTGCCTTCAACTTCAGGTGAAAAGTTGGCACCCAAAGAGCCATTGGCAACTGCAGTACTAGTGACTTCTTCTACAACCACAACCACTGAATCATCTACAACAGCATTACAACCTACAGATGAGGCCAACCAACTAGTAAAATAAATGGAAGAGATGTCTTTAAATACAAATGAGATCAACAGATTGACTAAAATGGTAGAATATCTTGAGAGTTCGAATAAATTGGCTAAGATAAATGCTAAAACCCATGAGAAAAAATCCATCAAATTAAGTGAACAACTGAAGAAATTGCAAGATGAGTTAACATTGACTGAGAAAATATCATACATAAAAAATTACCTATTGAACAATATCATTGAAGCCATTCATGATGTGTGGCCTTCAATTCAGGTAATTTATGAGCAAAGAGAGTTATTACTAGCAGCACAAGTAGATATTCAAAAGACACAAGATGAATTGGCTGATAAACCAGAGCAAGTTGTAAGGATGATCACTTTCCTTAACAGCAAGAATAGACAGGAGTTGGAAGAACTCAAAATCAATGACAGGACAGCAACTATCCTAGAAATTAGGAAAGTCACTACAAAGAGAAATTTGATGAGGCAACTTGAAGAAAAATGTGAAACTATGAATACTGCCATAACCAGATTCATGGTTAAGTTCACAAATTTGAGGCAAAAAGGATTGTCGATATTATGGTTCTTAATGACACACTGATGCCCCAGAATGACTATGATAAAAAGATAAGAGTGTTTGCCAAGGAACAGGTAAATAAGCCACAAGGCCAAGGCATTCCAACAGGGAAAGTCTTATTGAAGAATTTTGAAAACTTGTTTTACTTGCAGCATGAGATCAAACATTTATTTGTCATCAAGCCAACCTTTGCTAGATATACTGAAGCTGATGAGAACTTTAGGAAATTAAAGAATATACAAATTCCTAAAAATGAGGATTGGAAATCCCTAACAGATTTATTATGAAGAATGGAAGACAAACAGATGAAAGAAGAAAAATCAGTTTGCTGATTTTACTGTCAAAGCAGATTTTACAGCAGTAAACAGTTTTACTAAAGGTTAAAGAGTATCCGAAGTGAAAGAGTATCAGAGGAAGAGTATCAAACGAGGCAGGTTAGATTCCAAAAAAATATCTAAGAGCCAGCAAGGAGGACACATGTGCAGCCAGCAGCTTCTTGTCATCAAAACAATTCTATTTCTTTTGGATAAAATAGGACAGCTTGCTGATTTGTTAAGCAGTTGTCTCTATTATTGTTGTAAAGATATTTTATTTTCCTAAGTTAATTACTATAAGTTTTCTAGCATGTTTTGTAAGACATTATGTATAAATACTTCAACTTTAGAAGTATTTTGTGTGGAATAAAATTGTTGGAGATTATTATAGTCATTTATGTTGGACATTGAAGGCTTTTTGTGTTTTGAATTTCAAGTAGCGGGCTGGATCAATTCAATTGGCATCATAATTCAGGATCCCTGTGATGAGCTATATGGAATGAAGTATTTCCTTACTTTTCACTGTTTCCTTTCTTAGTTACATGCATCCATCTATGTTTATTCTAAATTTGAATGTATAACTAGGAGTATTACTACAGGATTTGTTAAAATCACCCTGTTTTTAACTAGTTATCATTTCTATGTTTTCAACCGATTTTTGGTGTAGGGAATCCTTAATTTTCTCCCTCTCCCATTTGAACTCTACCTATTACTTCTCTTTTCCGGATCAAAGGCTTCTTAAGTGCCCTTTATCTCGATCATACCATCTCAAAAAATAACTTTCCAAGATCTCCAAGGGTTATCTATCTTGCCCTAAATACATTTGAACTTTTGTCCTTGATCCCAGTTCTGTTAGGTTGATTTAGACTCCATAGCCCAATGGACAAATAGATTTCCCACTATCCATACTTTCATGTGATTTTTTCCCACCAAATCAATCAAAACCAAACCAAATCTGCACATTCATAACTAGCCTAACATTTATAAATCAAACAAAGATAAAATTTAAAGAGAGAGCCCTCTCTGAACCCTAGGAAGGCTAGATTCTAGAGTTTGAAGTAGGTCTGCGGTTACCTCTAGTGTTCTTTGACTAAAAACCAAAAATCTCACAAATTTAGAATTACTAGAGTGATAACAACAGGAAAAGAAGAAGAAGCAGGATGCTTCCAGCAGTCAAAGTGACACTTCCGAGAGAGGCATAGTTCACAGAACATGGATTACTGTGATGGTAAGTGCCAAGAGCTGGGTGAGTGTTGTGAGTAGTGACAATGATAATGAGTTACTTCCTAGTCTTGGAAGTAACTCCCTCTCTAAGAGGGAGTGTTTATTTTTTAGTAGCTTGGGAGTTACTCCAGCCCAAGGGTTCAGGGTTTGGAGGCAAAAGCACCCCAAGAGTCACTTTTGGGCTTGGAACCCAAGTATGGGGTTTTGCACCAAATCGTGTTTTTGGAATTTCCATGAGCACATTTCTACATGTGATGGATAATAATGATAGATATTGGCGAGATGAACCTAACACAATGAGAATCATCTGATTCCAAGTTGTAGAAGTGGATATATGAATTTTTGAAGATTAGTTGTGGGGTTTACACATGTGTGTCAAGGTTGGCTTGGTGTAAAAATGACATGTGACAGTTGTGGAAGCCCTAATGTCACATTGAAGAAGCCCTTCATATATGGTATAAATAGAAGGTGATGTGAGGACTATTCCTCATCCAAAGAGTGCAACATAAGACAAGAGATCAACTCATTAAGGAGAACACTTCACTGTTTGGGCCATAACAAAGAAGGAGGATAAGAATAGGAGGCCGATATCTGTTCTAGGCAATTTTAAGGAGGCGAAATTTCATAAAAGAAGGTCGAGGGCCTGTTCTTGGAGGTCGAGGAAGTATAGACTATTTTGTGGGTAGAGGAAAGGGTGCAGACCCTTGAGAAGGGTTTTTGCAGCAAGGAGAAGGATTATTGTAGCAAGACGCAAGCCCTAGAACCACCACAAGCTTGTTCTAGGAAACACAGGAGGGTCGTAAGGCCTAATTGAGGTGTTGGTGCAGTGAACAAATAGTGCAGATTTGGAGACTTGTTGGAAAAAGAGACGTCGTAGCAAAGGAGGGAAATTCTGGGAGGTTTGAAGGATTGTTAGGGACTGCGTTTAGTGCCCTAACCAGTCTAGAATTGCAGCAGTCAAAGAGACCACAATTAATGAGCTATATTATGCATTTTTGGGTGCATCTTGTGTGTGTTGGGTCATAGTGTGACACCGGTTTTGGATCAAATTGTTGGGCAACATGTGGGAGCCAATTTGGAGGCTTGATTGGGTGATTGAAAGCCTTCATCGGTGTATATTTTGCAGTGTATTATTGGGCATCATTGGTCTGGTGGAGGGGATTGTATTGATAGCCCAAAGTAGCCCTAGACAATCTATCTTGAAGTGATGAAGAGGAGCTGAAGGTTGGGTGAAGATTGGTACCAGAGTGCAGTGCCTTGATGGACAGAGGTGACTTCTAGCTTGGAAAATTGGAGCTTAGGATTAGGCCGACCCAGACAGCAGATTGGATCAAACCATGTACACTCTACATAAGTGAAACGTAGAAGTATTCGGTGGTAACCCTCCTGGAGTCTCGATGTGCTTTCCTTTGAATGACTAAGGAGAAACTAGTGAAAAGTATGGAAGCGAAGGACCGAAAAGATAAGATACGGTGTAGAAGATGCAATGAAGTTTGTCATTGTATCTTGTATACCATAGACTGTTTTATTATTTATATTTCGTTTAATATAATGAAGATTGGGGTTGTACATTATTGTACGATTTTGTTAAAAATTGTGTATATTGTGTATGTGTGATTTACTACTTTATATTTTTTGTTGTTCAAAGTAGTTTTGGTTGAGATTCTTCGTTTGGTAGAATCAGTGATTCTAAGAATCTAACCTAGACCCAAGATCGTGGAAATTCAACACTTGAAGGGTTCTAGAGAAGAGAACCAGCAATATTCCAAAATACCAAAATCAAGAGAAAGTTTGGTGAGTTATCATGTAGCAAGGTGGAAACTTGTTACTGTAGAGGCATGTTGGAGCTCACGATTTGAAGTTGTTATGAGCTAAAGACTAGATGCATATGACCAGTAGGTCATAAATTTTTTCAACTTGGGAGTCTGATGCAAGTTCATAGATGGGGCGCAAAATTTGATGAATACTAGACCAAAATATTTCCAATGTGATGGGATGGTCACGTGATGATGTTGGGAGAAATTTAAATGGTTTTATAATAAATTGTAGATATTTACATTAGGATGTGAGTTTTGTTTTAGAATAAGTTGGAGGAAATATTTCCTAGTGTAAATGTAATTTCAATTTCCCTCATTTTGTGAGAAGGGGAAATGAATCATCACTTGTGACTCTTGGTTATCCCATGTAGCTTTATTTTAAAGAGGAAGAGGGTTTGAGAAGACAAGGTGCAATAGAAGAGAAAAAAAGGAGGAAAAGAAGAAGAGCTCCTGAGTGAGGTGAAGGGGCAGAGGTCGAGAGGCTTGGGCTTCACATGCCCACATTTAATATCTTTCTAATTTAATTTATAGTTCAATTTGATTAATGAGAAATTCATTTATATGTACCTATGTGTTTGTTTACCTTCTCTGTCTGTGTGTTATTAATGAAGTTGTCTATCTTTAGGGTAAATGTAACTAACCAATCGAATGAGTTAGAAATCTATGTGCCATGTTTGTTTTGATATGGAATATGAATGGTTGAATTTCTTATGATTTTGACTTCTGAGTGATATGAAACTCATGAAGAGATGGAGTTTTAATACCTTCAATATTTTATTAGAGGTTTACTATTAGGCTTGTAAAATGGACGATGTTTTTGTGTGTTGAAATCAACGCAAACCACATTGGAGCTCCATGTGGTTAACCCTATGTACTTGTGAAGCTTTAGAACAAGATTTGGTGAATATTTTTGTTGCCAAAAATCAACGTAAACTCTGATTGAGGTCTAGAGAGTCGAGTTCCAAAAGGAAGTTTTGATTTAGGGAAGTTTTCACTTGTTGAGTCAGGTTACATCTGAATATTGTGGCCCAACCGTGTGAGGTTGTTCGTGACCCTTTTGTACTTTGTTACAAAACCCCATGGATGAATGTTATTTTTGTTATGCAGTCGTGGATGTGTGGTACTTGCAGCGAATAGAGTATTGTCATAGAAAACAGAGTACCTTGTTAGTATGTTTTCCAAAACCTGTTATATTTGTTCTTTACTGATAAGATTGTGTTAGATTTGCAATCCGGGCAAATAAAGGTGTTTGAAGTCATGTGTAATGTTAGGAGGCAAGTTAAGGCCATGTAGAATCAATTGAGAGTCAAACCAAGTCATTTCACCTTCCAGAAATTTGAAAAGACAATTTTTTGGGGTGCTACAGAATATTTCGCAGCACCTACATTATTTTTTTATAGTGTTACGAAATTATTTCGCAGTGCCTACAACAAGCAGTTTTCAGGGTTGCGTCTGAGGTTTTGAAAGCCTGTTTTGGCTTGCCCTTTGCACTGTTGGATAAGTTGAGTCCTATCTAAGTTGGATGAGGCTAGACAAAGGATTAAAAGGTGATAGAAAGCCCTCTCATGGAACTTGTGAAGTGAATCCACATTTCTTTTTTACTGCATATGTTTAATTAATTCCTGAATTTCCAGAATTCAGTTAAAGATAGATTTTTGGGTGTTTATGGATTGTCCTAGGTTATTGGCAGCTGGGTAAATCAAACCTATCATCATCATCTATGAACATTGTTTATATGGGAGGCATAATCGGGTGAGTTTCTCTTTTGGTTCTATGAGGTCAGAGCGAATATTACAATTGGTGCACACTTATGTGTTCATGTTTATATTGGTTCCATCACTAGGTAAATGCATGTACTATGTCTCATTTATACATGACTTCTCAAGGAATACAAGGATTTATTTCCTTAGGAAGAAATTTTAAGTCTTTGACAAGTTCGAGGAGTTTAAATATCTTATGAAAAATTAGGCAAGGAAGAAAATTAATGTGTTAAGGATAGATTGTGGTGGATAATTCAGTGGGAATGAATTTGAATAATTCTATAAGAAGTGTAGTATAGAAGGCCAAAGCCTAATCCGTACACACCTCAAAAAAATGGAGTTTCAAAAAGGATGAACATGACGTTGATGGAGAAAGCAAGGAGCATCCTCATTGGTTATGAGTTAGGATAATAATGTTGGGTAGAGGCAATGGATTCTGCATATTATCTACTATAAATATACTCCTCATCAACGTTGGATGACAAGACTCAACATGAGGTATGGACTGGTAAAAATAATTCTATTAAGCATCTGAGGGTATTTGGATGTGTTGTAGTCGCTACAACCCCTCCAAAATTTTGGCTTATACCAAATTCCATAGCCTTCCTTGGTCTTATTTATGGTTGTCACAAACCTTGTAGTTCATTTCATTGCTTTTCTTAAAGTGTTGTGATCTCTTTCGCAAGATAGGCAAAGTGTCACCTTTAGAATGTTGGTTACTACAGTGAATGTATAATATTTTTTCAGTGATTTCAAGAGGTCATATTTGTGTAAATGAGTTTTTTTAACCATGTAGGTACCCGTCACACTCATTTCCAAATTTTTGAGCATTGTCGCACAAGTGTCGTCACAGTCGTTGTAAAGTGTATCTTTGGTGTCACACTTGTCATAACTGGTTGTTAGCCACCTATATTTTTCAATCATATCAGCTGGTGGCTAAATTTTCTTTGCAGCCTTCAAGAAACAAATTCAGGCCTAAAAATTGTTGGTACTTGAAGTCTGTTGGTAAGAGTCTAAACTATTGTTTGGTTCTACATACTCTTCCTCCTTTCTGCCTCTGATAATCCATGAAAATCTGAATCAAATATTGCTGCATCCTCCTCCTTTTTCCTCTCCCCTTCTTCCACCTTTCCTTCGTTTCTTCAAGTCTCATTTCACCCATAAAAACTCCATCAAACCCTTTTATCTCCCTTATTCCTCCATTAATCTCATTTCCTAAAGGTTAAAAACCCGCTTTTTGACCTATCGGAACCTTTCCCCTCTTGCAAAAGTCATTAAAAAACCATAGAAAAACATGCGTTTCTATGCGTTAGGTTTTAGCCCCTCAGGCTAAACCCCTTTCCGTTCCTTCCTCCATATGCCCCGACGCTGGAACCGCGAGCTAAGTCCGCAGGGCGCTTAACCCTCAGAAATAATTTATCACCCGAAAACATTGAAAACCTTTGTAAAAAGTAAAGTCGGGTTTATTTTATTTTTCCACCGAGGAAAATCATATTAAAACTCCGCCGTCGATCTGTCCCACGGATCGACGGTGCGGAGTATACCGTCATCTGGTGGACCCCCCCCCCCTTCGCCGCGCTGGTTTTTATTTTTTCCGCCTGTTTCATGCCCGCACCACCTTTCGTCCGGAAACGGTTTTGTGCCGTCGGCCAGCGATCCCACACGCTGGCCGACACGTGTTCTCCATCTCACCCCCAAAACCGCTGTTCCGTGCCTTCTCCCCGCGCGTTAAACCTCGTCCTATGGCCGTGTAGCGGGATTCATCCCCGCCGTCGGATCTGGGCCCTCCCATCCGACGGTCCCCGATCACCTTCCCCGCTCGCCCTTTAACGAACTCGCCCGTCCGTTAAATCTTCCCCGGCGCATTCAAGAGCCGGTCCCCACCGTCGATCTCCGCGGATCGACGGCTCGCGTTTGTTTCTCCCGATTCTGTTGTACAGTCCACCTTTTCCCGTTGACTGTTCAGTTTGCTCCCGACCGTTGATCGTGATATAATCAACGGTTCCAATTTCTCCTTTTTCCCGCACGCCCTCCGATGCAGTCTGACCATATAAACGCAGGATTTCCTCATTTTTCTTGTTTTTTGCAGGTTTTTAAGGTTTTTCTTCGTATTTTATGAAGATCTAAAGGATGGGAGTGACGACTCCAGACCTTCCGATTTATCTAGGGAAACGATCATACGGAGGAGAACAAAGATATCAACAAAGTTTCATGAGCTTTGGTTGCTGCACGTCCCTGTAAAAGCTTGAAGAAGGCCGTCAATATCAGAGCAGAGAAAGAGTATCGGATTGAAGATAGAATGAACCAGACCAGTGGTTTTTGTGAGAAGATTGGCGGGGATTACGGCTAAGACGGTTATCAAAAGCCTAATCCCCGGCTCAGAACACGGATTAAAGAAAAACCTAAAAGTGTTCATCAGACAGATCGCCTCCACCGCCATACTTTGAGGCGAATTGATTCCTCAACCACCACAGTGCCACCTATTGCCTCAGAATGCTCAATCAGAGGATGAATTTATTGAACAAGATCAGATATTATGCCTCGGAACAACCAAAGAAGTTATTACTGCACCAGATTTAAATGACAGAATGTTTGCATAGTAACCCTAACAGTACGCAGAGCCTCAAAGGTCAACACAAGCTCCCTTCGAGCTTACTTCATCAGTGTAAACACATTAATGCAATGTAACACCTGTAGAATTTCTTCATCGAGCCTCACGGGGTCAGGAAGACATTAATTCTGCATTAATTGTATTTGAGATCTTTTTATCAGATTTCACCTCCTCATCCTTCTATAAATACTCCAGAAGAAGATGAGTGAGGGGTTGGATTAGTTGGTTGTCAATGTAATTGCTGAAGCGCTGTAGCTATTTCTGAGTGGAAAACTCTTGACTGTAAATAGTGGTTTCATGGGCTCTTGGAGCTCTGCTTGTAACCAATAGGTTAGGTTGTGAAGAAGAGATGTATTAAAACATTGGACTTGAAGATTGTAACCGGTTTGAAGCAATCAATACAAGCTGATTTATGGGATCCTGGTCTACGCTGATGGTGATGTTATTCTCACTGTAACTTGTCATTTATTTCATTTTTCAATTTGTTTCATTTTCCACTATAAAGAACAGTTTAAACAGTGTTAGAATTTGCTGTATACCAGTGATCTTCTCTGGCTGAAAAATCTTTATCCCAATGTTTTCTTCTTATTGTGTTATTTAGGAATGATTTAATTCGATCTAAGTACAGAGATGCTGGCGTTCCCTCATCTTTTCGTCACTGCCGAATGTTGTTTTTAAATGTTACTTTCATATATGTTGTGTAAGGAATGAATTGAGGAAATCAAAGGTTAGCCCTGAGTCCCTTTCTTGTTTGCTCAACTATTTGTCTGTTTCCCTTAGGATGTGTCAAAAGCTGACTAGTTTCAAAGTACTTATCAGATCTTGGGCCATTCTGTGTTATCTTGGTAATTGGCTTGGAAGTAACTAAGTAAAGAAGAACTAAGATGAGGAGAAAGGTGAGCCCTGCCCGCTAGTTTCTGCTCCAAAGGTTGCCTTCAAGTTTCCCTTTGTTTTAATCTGTTTTCTATTAGAGGTGTATCAAAGGCTGGATAGTTTCAAAGTACTTACCAGATCCTAGTTTGCTTCTATGTTTTTCTTAAGTGCCTGGTCAAAGGCTGGCTAGTTTCAAAGTACTTACCAGATCCTGGGCTGCTCTTTGTTCCGCATCTGTTAATTCCCTTTCTTTTTGTATCACCCCATTCCATAAATCAAACTTCAAAGAGATCCTTAGGCCTAGATGACTTGCCCCATAGATTACTCTTGAACCTGGATGTTTCAATTAAATTCCCTTATGACTCCATAGCCCAATGGATTGAAAATTTGCCATCATCTTTCTTTAGAATCAAAGTTTTTTTTAGTTTACTTGCAACTTCTCACCTTTGAACCTATTTGCATATAGATCTTTCCGTCTCAGACAGCAACTATGTTCAACCATCCAAGAAAACCAAACAAAACCCTTGGCCTTCATAACTAGCCTAATATCATCAACCTAAACTTCAAAGACAATATCCATCTTTGTACATATTGGAGAGATCCCTCTCCGGATTCAGGAGGGCTAGATCCTAGAATCCCAAAGTTGGTTGAAATGATGTTAACTCTGTAATCGGACTTTGCCAATCTTGCTTGTTACAGAGACCTAACATTTCTGGCGACTCCGCTGGGGATTACTTAGAGTCTTTTACATCCAAGTCTATTTCAAAACTATTTATAAAGAGGCTTGCGTTCTAAACCCAGAAACTCCTAATACCTTGAGAGTCATAAACAGCCTTTTCAAGCACTACCAAGAAAATGGTAATTAAGATGAAGATCAATTGAATCAGTGACAAACTAGGTCAACCCTATGATTCTTTTAAGTTTTTATCTAACCTTGGAAAATCAGCTAGCTTAGCCACAAGGATAGACTGTCTTTGTTTCATAACCGTAGCTAAGTTTTGAGGCAAAGTTAGGATATTCTTTTAAACCACAAATATAAACAATTCAGAAAAATACCAAAAAACATTTCAGATTGGCAGTAAAACACTAGTTTTGATATATGTATACGTCTTTGATGTGTTTTACCCTATACTCTTGGACAGAGTCTGGAAAGGGCCAGCTAGCTTCTGGATCTCATCCTCTTTTGGGGGTGACATATCTGGTGAATGCCCTCCCAGTCAATCTCTGGTTAGAGTTTGTTGTGCTTTGAGATATCTTTGAAAAAGAATGTTTCACAAACACTGAGGTGGACAGTGCATTCCTTTGAAAACTCTCTGAACCTTCCACCTGGCGACTCCACCATCCTGAGCAGACCTTAAGACTCCACTGGAAAGAACCCTTATCATTATTAAATCCTTCAAACTCAGTTAGAAGACTGTAGGAGTTAAGTTGAGAAAACAAATTAGTTAACCGTCTAAAGATTGTCATATCTGGTTGAACTTTTCTTGTTTAGATTGGGTCTAATCACATAAACATTGTGGCTCCTAAAAAGATTCACACTAGAGCCCATCCTGACCCAAATCCTCCTGAAATATTTGACAACCCAGAAAGAATTCTTAGGAAATCTCCTAGGATACAATCCTCAACTATCTTCAGACCACCCCTAAGAGCCAATTCAGTCCCTGAAAACCTTTCAGCTCTTCATGAATCACAAATTGACTTATTAAACCCATTCAGAACTAGGTCATTTGGTGATTTAGATCAGTTAGATTCTGAGCCTACCCTTTCATCTCCCGAAACCAGTGAGACTCTTGGGAATAGAGAATCAACACCTCCTGATTTACATTTCTTACATAATCTAGGTGTCTCTCATCCAAGATCAGCTCAGAGATCTACTGTTGTTCCACCCACTTCTGTTCATCTTTCATCCACTGTTCATACCACTCCACTTCAACCCACACCTCCACTTGTAAACCCACCCCCACCACATATCATGGCAGCATGGTATGCTCCCTTAGTCCTTCCTGTACCATTAGTCAATCTTCCACAAGATTATCAGTCCAAAATTCCATTATATGATGCTAATTATACCATAACAGCATCTCAACATGTGGACAAGATGAATGACTACTTTGACAGAAACGAAATTGATAATGAATCTGTCAAAATCAGATTGTTTTCTCAAAGTTTGGGGGGAGATGTGAGAAAATGGTTTAAAGGTTTAACCCCCCATAGTATTAACGACCTTCAAGCTTTCCATCAAACATTTTTAAATAAATGGGAAGTAAGGAAAAACCCTCTCCAAGTCCTTGCTGACTACAACAATCTCCATAGGAACCCTGGGGAAAGTGTACAAGCTTATTGTACCAGGTTCAACAGTGTGTATAATGCACTTTCCCCTGAACTGAAACCTCCTCAGGGATCAGCCTTAAACAAATTTCCTGAAGGGTTCGATCCAGACATGACATATTCACTCAGAGAAAGAGTCTTTGCAACCCTTGAAGATATGCAAAGAGGTGCCCTTTCTGTAGAGGTGAATCTCATGGAGAAAAGAGCAAGGATGAAAGCTGAAAAGAGAGTATCTTTTCGAGAGGAATCCTCCCCTTCTACTTCAAGCTCAAAGATGGAAAGAATGATGGAAGAAATGATGAAGAAAATGAGCATTCTAGAGAGAGCACACGCAAGTCTAAATCAAAATGCTCTTCAAAACAGAAACCAAAACCAGAATCAGAATCTTAGAAGAAATCAGCCTACAAACAGACCCAGGGAAGATGATCAGCAGGTCATTCCTCCCTTTCATCAGAACTTTTTAAGTGAGGTTGAACAAACAGACCAAATAACAGAGGAAGATGACATAAACTTGTTTGGGGTAGATGATGATGACTTTGAGGTTCATTATGATAATAAACAAGGTCTTTACACACCTTATGATGACAGAAGAAATGATGCTGAGAACAGCTATCAAAACATGGAGAATGTTGTCATAGAGCCTTTAAGGGAATATGAACTTAGAAGTAAATCTAATCAACAAACTCCCAACAATAAAACCTCTAACAGACCTTCTCAAAACGGCACTGCGACCATGTCTAAAACAATTAAACAAAAGGACAAAACGGCGGCTGTTGATTCTGGTAATGGTAAAGAGAAAGACACTCAAAATATTGAAAAGCAGAGTGCAAACATTAGTAGTACTAGCACCTCAGTTAGTACTCCTGCAAAGACAACTGTTTCAACGGTAGATAAACCAAATCAGCAAGCTGTTATTGCTGATAAAGTGGCAGTAAATAAGGCTGAAGTCAATACTCTGAAGAATCAAAACCTTTTCAGCCTAGAACAGGAAATCTCAAAGATCAAAATCTCTGTTCCTTTGACTGAGCTAGCTGCCCAACATGTATATAGGTCCAAAATTTTGAAGGCTTTAAACTTAGAAGATAACGAAGATACTCTCAATCTTAATGATGACCAACCAGAGCTTATTTTTGGTCCCGAGATTGAAGGAAAGTTCCAGGAGGGTCCTATCCCTCCCTTTTATGTAAGTTTAAACGTTCATGACAAAATTCTGCACAATGCTATGCATGACTCAGGCGCTTCCCATAATTTAATGCCGAAAGCTGTAATGGAAAGCCTGGGTCTTGAAATTACCAGACCTTACAAAGATTTGTACTCCTTTGACTCAAGTAGAGTTAAATGTCTAGGTTTGATAAAGGATCTCTGTGTTAACTTAGCCCAGATCCCAGCCAAATGTTTAGTTATGGATGTTGTTGTGGCTGATGTCCCCCCAAAGTATGGAATGCTTTTATCAAGATCTTGGGGTGCTAAACTGCAGGGAACCATGCAGATGGATATGACTTATGCGACTATCCCTGTTTTTAATCAGACTAGAAGACTTTACAGGGAATCCCACATGCAGTACACAGTGACAAGTCAGGACCGGCCTCAAAACTCCCCTCTCTATGCTATAAGCATGAGCCTTGATTCTTTCATCATGTTTAATGATGAAACACTCACGGGACAAGTCATTTCAAAAGAAATGATGACTGAAACAGAGGGAGAGGGACACAACGCTGAAATGCCGGAACAGTCTATTGTGTCTGAAGATCTTAGCGAACTAAACACAAATCTTGAAATGCAAGTTGTCCATCCTTTGAACTTAAATTTTGGCAGTCAGGGAGACAGTCCTCAACCCGATGAAAAACTTGAGGAATCAAATGATACAAAGTCCATTCATCAAACTGAAAATCTGCCTCTCTGGACTATGTATTTTGATGGGTCATGCACCAAAACAAATGCTGGTGCAGGTGTCTGGATCACTAACACTGAAAACAATCATACAGAATGTATCTCATGCAAATTAAACTTTCAGTGTTCCAACAACATAGCAGAATATGAATCCCTTCTCTTAGGCTTGCATCTTTTGAACAAATTAGGTGCCAAGAGAATCAACGTTTATGGGGATTCTGAATTAATCATTAGGCAAGTCAATGGGGAGTATAATGCAAATCACCCCAGACTTAGGGCCTATAGGAATGATGTCATTGATCTTTTGAAAACATTTGAGGAGTACACCTTATCTTTTGTCCCAAGAAAAAGAAACATTGCAGCCCACAATTTAGCCTTTGCTGCTAGAACCTGTCCAATGCTGTATGATGACACCTCTCAGATAAAATTCAGACCAGCCATCCCAGATAACAAGAAATATTGGCAGGTATTTGATGGAGATAAACAAATAGAAGACTTCATGCAATTCAGAAATGAGTTTGAACCCCATAGTTCAGATTCAGACTATGATACAGACTGCAGTGAAGAAAATTTTCTTGGTGAAGAAGAACCATCTCCACAGCTAGTAGATATAAACCTTCAGACTATCACATCCACACGCCAAACAGAATTAAGTCCGAAACCTGAAACAGAAGAAATGGAAACTCTGCATTCTAATAATGATAGTCTGCCCAAGGGTTTGGCCCCTCTCGAGGAACTGTTTGATTTTGATGATGTGGCCAACAAACCAAAACTAGAACCTGTGGAAACTGAAGTGGAGGAATGTAATATAGGCAGTGAGGAAAAACCAAGATTGATCAAACTGTCTAAAACTTTACCAGCTCATATTAAACTCAAATACTTAGAGCTGTTTAGAGAATTTTCTTATGTTTTCGCATGGAGTTACGAAGATCTTAAATCCTATGACACTGAAATAATACAGCACAAAATCCCTCTTAAGGAAAACCAAAAACCATTCAAACAAAAACTGCGCAGAATCAACCCTGTCCAGCTGCCATTGGTTAAGAAGGAAATTATGAAGATGCATGATGCTGGTATTATTGTCCCTATTAGATATTCTGAGTGGGTATCTAATCTGGTGTCAGTTAGGAAAAAGACTGGAGAAATCAGGCTTTGTATAGACTTCAGGAATTTAAACAAAGCTTCATTAAAGGACAACTACCCTTTGCCCAAGATGGATCATATTTTGCAAAGGGTGGTAGGGTCTAAAAGAATTTCTTTGCTGGATGGCTATTCAGGGTATAACCAAGTCCTAGTCCACCCTGATGATCAGTTAAAGACAGCCTTTACTACACCATGGGGCACTTTCATGTATGTGAAAATGCCTTTTGGTTTAATGAATGCCGGAGCAACCTTTCAGAGAGCCATGGACATAGCATTCTCGGAAGAATTAGGCTTCTTCATCATTATCTATCTTGATGATGTAACTGTGTTTTCAAAAACAGATGAAGAACACTTAGAACATTTGAGGAAAGTTTTCGAGAAGTGCAGAAGGTTTGGGATATCTTTGAACCCCAAGAAGACATTATTTGGTCTCCAAGAAGGTAAGCTTCTTGGGCATATCATTTCAGAGCAGGGCATAAAGATAGATCCCATGAGGATTGAGGCCATATTGCAAATCTCTCATCCTCGAAATATCAAAGAGTTGCAGTCTTTCATCGGAAAGATCAACTTTTTAAGAAGGTTCATCCCCAACCTGGCCGAGCTCCTTAGGAATATCACAAACATGTTAAAAAAGGAGCAAGGGGTAAAATGGACCGCAAAAGCAAAGACATCTTTTGAACTGGTTAAACAAGCATTAACCAAAACACCAGTTCTCATAAGTCCGGATTTCTCAAAAGATTTTTATATCTTCTCGTTTGCATCAGAACATACTATAGCTGTTGTCCTTTTACAGAAAAATCCACAAGGGCAAGAGCAGCCCATTGCATTCTTTAGCAAGGCATTGAGGGATGCCCCTTTGAGGTACAACATTTTGGAAAAATAGGCTTTTGCTTTGGTAAAAGCTTTAAAAGACTTCAGGGTATACATCCTTCACTCACACATCATCGCCTTTGTCCCAAATTCAGTTGTAAAAGACATTTTAACCCAGGATCCAGATGGTAAGAGAGGTAAGTGGATTGCTGTTATTCTTGAATATGATTTAGAGATTAAACCCACTAAGCTCATCAAAGGTCAGGGTCTAGCTAGGTTAATGGCTGAATCAAATTGTGAAGTTCTTGATATTAATATGATTAATGCTTTGGATGACCAAGAAGAATTCTCAACTCCCATTGTTGAAGATTATGTTGCGAATTCTCCTTGGTATACTGATATTGTTTATGTTTTGCTTAATTTAAACACACCTCCTGGTTTATCCAAAACAAAAGCAAGATTCCTAAAGTTAAAGGCTGTAAACTATTGCATTATTGATAAATGTCTTTATTGGAAAAATGCTAGTGGTATATTGCTTAAATGTTTGCCTGAGTTTGATGCAGAAAAGATTAAGCAGGAATTCCATGAAGGGGAGTGTGGAGGCCATTTGTACTGGAAGTCAACAGCTAACAAAATTTTGAGGGCTGGTTTCTATTGGCCTACTCTTTTTCCTGATGTGCATAAACTGACAACCACTTGCCATAAATGCTAATTGTTTCAGGGCAAGAGAAAATTACTACCCCTTCCTCTGCATCCAATCACGGTGGAAGCCCCTTTTCAACAGTGGGGACTTGACTTCATAGGAGAAATCCACCCATCATCTTCTGCCCAACATAGGTGGATCCTTACTGCCACAGACTATTTCACTAAGTGGATAGAAGCCATCCCTTGTAGACAGGCCAATGATTCAGTTATCATAAAATTCATAGAAACCAATATCCTTTCCAGATTTGGCTGTCCTACCAAGATCATTACAGATAATGCAGCAGCATTTGGATCAAAGAAAATGGTTGGATTTTGTCATAAATATCAGATAACATTGGGACACTCCACAGCCTATTACCCTCAAGGTAATGGACTTGCAGAATCTTCCAACAAAAGCTTAGTGAACATAATAAAGAAACTGTTTGAGGACAACAAGAAGTCTTGGCACATAAAGCTGGTCCATGCACTATGGGCTGACAGATTAAGATTGAAGAAATCCATTGGTATGTCACCCTTCCAGCTTGTATATGGTACAGATGCATTTTTTCCTAACAGCCTTGGTGTACCAGTTATGAAGTTAATTCAAGAGTTGCAGACTGAAGAGAATGACATAATCAGAAGAATAAATCAGACCATCCATCTTCAGCAAACCAGAGAGGAAGTTTACCACAAAGCATTACAGAAGCAAGACAATATCAAGAAGATCTTTGACAGAAGAACAAAGGCCAGTAATTTCAAAATTGGGGACAAAGTCTTAAAGTGGGACTCCAAAAGAGAAGACAAGGGAAAGCATGGTAAATTTGACAATCTATGGCTTGGCCCTTACTCCATTCATTCAGTTGCTGGGAACAATGCATTCTTCTTACAAGAACTGAGTGGAACAGATTTGTTTGGGGGTCTTGTCAATGGCAGGATGCTTAAGCATTACCGGTCTTAAGAATTATTTCATGTTTGAAGTCTTTTCACCTTTTTCCACTGTAAATATTTCATCCACCATTGCATTTAAAGTTATGAAAAATCAAAAAATACAAAAACAAAGAAAGAAAGAAAAGAGGGTAGAAATGAAAACAAGAAAGGCAAGGCCCCATGCCAAAAAAGAGAAATGAATCTGAAAGTGTGCAAGCCTAAATGCCACTCCTCGAAACACACTTCTAATTGGTCAAACTGTTTAAACTTGACTGATTAGCTTTCAATTTTCTGCTGATAGGGTAGCAAATTTGATTTGCCAAACTGTTTAATCTTGGCTTATCAGTAGATAGAATAGGGTAGAAATGAAGGTTCAAACAAACTCAAAATCTGAACCAAATTTTCCGAAGAGATGACTCAAAGCTACTCTAATTTCTGAGTCAGAAAGAAAAGACCTGGTTCTAATTCACTCAAAACTTGAACCAGAAGAGAAGCAAGGTTAGCTCACCAAAAAAGAAAAAGCAAGAACAGAGCTATGAAAATAAGAAAAGGCCATGACAAAAACTTTCAGATCTTAAGCCTTCTGTTTTGATTTTCATTTTTCTGCAAATAATAATCTATGTGCAGCTTGTCTTTATGCCATAGATCATAGCAATTCAAACAGCTCAATCTTGACTTGGCTATTTTTAAATTTCTGTTGTAGAATTTAGAGAAATGAAAGTTTGTTGGACTGTTTAATCCCGACAAACAGTAGAATAGGTAGAGGAATATCTGAACTCAACTGTTTAATCTGAGTTCAGGGAGAAATAAGGAGTAGAAATAGATTAGATTTCCTGTTTTCAAAAGAATAAAATGTTGTGTAAAGAGTTTGCCAATCCAAGTGCACTCTGATGAAGAAAAAATGTTAGATCAGTAGGATTGGGGTAGGTAGAAGTTGTATTGATGAAATTCATCTCTCTTTCATAACTGACATGATTTTTGTCCAAAAGGAAAGCAAGAGCAAGTGATGGGTCAGACACCAGTCATCATCCCAGAGAAATCAAGTCTGAATTCTTGATGCCTTCAAGAAGGCACCATCCCCAAGTGGAGCCACTGTTAGCCACCTATATTTTTCAATCATATCAGCTGGTGGCTAAATTTTCTTTGCAGCCTTCAAGAAACAAATTCAGGCCTAAAAATTTTTGGTACTTGAAGTCTGTTGGTAAGAGTCTAAACTACTGTTTGGTTCTACATACTCTTCCTCCTTTCTGCCTCTGATAATCCATGAAAATCTGAATCAAATATTGCTGCATCCTCCTCCTTTTTCCTCTCCCCTTCTTCCACCTTTCCTTCGTTTCTTCAAGTCTCATTTCACCCATAAAAACTCCATCAAACCCTTTTATCTCCCTTATTCCTCCATTAATCTCATTTCCTAAAGGTTAAAAACCCGCTTTTTGACCTATCGGAACCTTTCCCCTCTTGCAAAAGTCATTAAAAAACCATAGAAAAACATGCGTTTCTATGCGTTAGGTTTTAGCCCCTCAGGCTAAACCCCTTTCCGTTCCTTCCTCCATATGCCCCGACGCCGGAACCGCGAGCTAAGTCCGCAGGGCGCTTAACGCTCAGAAATAATTTATCACCCGAAAACATTGAAAACCTTTGTAAAAATTAAAGTCAGGTTTATTTTATTTTTCCACCGAGGAAAATCATATTAAAACTCCGCCGTCGATCTGTCCCACGGATCGACGGTGCGGAGTATACCGTCATCTGGTGGACCCCCCCCCCTTCGCCGCGCTGGTTTTTATTTTTTCCGCCTGTTTCATGCCCGCACCACCTTTCGTCCGGAAACGGTTTTGTGCCGTCGGCCAGCGATCCCACACGCTGGCCGACACGTGTTCTCCATCTCACCCCCAAAACCGTCGTTCCGTGCCTTCTCCCCGCGCGTTAAACCTCGTTCTATGGCCGTGTAGCGGGATTCATCCCCGCCGTCGGATCTGGGCCCTCCCATCCGACGGTCCCCGATCACCTTCCCCGCTCGCCCTTTAACGAACTCGCCCGTCCGTTAAATCTTCCCCGGCGCATTCAAGAGCCGGTCCCCACCGTCGATCTCCGTGGATCGACGGCTCGCGTTTGTTTCTCCCGATTCTGTTGTACAGTCCACCTTTTCCCGTTGACTGTTCAGTTTGCTCCCGACCGTTGATCGTGATATAATCAACGGTTCCAATTTCTCCTTTTTCCCGCACGCCCTCCGATGCAGTCTGACCATATAAACGCAGGATTTCCTCATTTTTCTTGTTTTTTGCAGGTTTTTAAGGTTTTTCTTCGTATTTTATGAAGATCTAAAGAATGGGAGTGACGACTCCAGACCTTCCGATTTATCCAGGGAATCGATCATACGGAGGAGAACAAAGATATCAACAAAGTTTCATGAGCTTTGGTTGCTGCACGTCCCTGTAAAAGCTTGAAGAATGCCGTCAATATCAGAGCAGAGAAAGAGTATCAGATTGAAGATAGAATAAACCAGAGCAGTGGATTTGTGAGAAGATTGGCGGGGATTACGGCTAAGACGGTTATCAAAAGCCTAATCCCCGGCTCAGAACACGGATTAAAGCAAGACCTAAAAGTGTTCATCAGACAGATCGCCTCCACCGCCATACTTTGAGGCGAATTGATTCCTCAACCACCACAGAGCCACCTATTGCCTCAGAAAGCTCAATCAGAGGATGAATTTATTGAACAAGATCAGATATTATGCCTCGAACAACCAAAGAAGTTATTACTGCACCAATTATCAACGCCAGAATGTTTGCAGAGTAACCCTAATAGTACGCAGAGCCTCAAAGGTCAACATAAGCTCTCTTCGAGCTTACTTCTTAAGTATGAACACATTAATGCAATGTAACACCTATAGAATTTCTTCATCGAACCTCACGGGGTCAGGAAGACATTAATTCTGCATTGATTGTGTTTGAGATATTTTAATCGGATCTCACCTCCTCATCCTTCTATAAATACTTCAATGGAAGATGAGTTAAGGGTTGGTTGGATTAGTTGGTTGTCAATGTAATTGCTGAAGCGTTATAGCTGTTTCTGAGTGGAAAACTCTTGACTGTAAATAGCGATTTCATGGGCTCTTGGAGCTCTGCTTGTAACAAATAGGTTAGGTTGTGAAGAGAGGTGAATTAAAACATTGGACTTGAAGATTGTAACCGGTTTGAAGCAATCAATACAAGCTGATTTATGGGATTCTGGTCTATGCTGATGGTGATGTTATTCTCACTGTAACTTGTCATTTTATTTCAGTTTTCAATTTGTTTCATTTTCCACTATAAAGAACAGTTTAAACAGTGTTAGAATTTGTTGTATACTAGTAATCTTCTCTGGCTGAAAAATCTTTATCCCAATGTTTTCTTCTTATTGTGTTATTTAGAAATGATTTAATTCAGTCTAAGCACAGAGATGCTGGCGTTCCCTCATCTTTTCGTCACTGCTGAATGTTATTTTTAAATGTTACTTTCATATATGTTGTGTAAGGAATGAATTGAGGAAATCAAAGGTTAGCCCCGAGTCCCTTTCTTGTTTGCTCAACTATTTGTCTGTTTCCCTTAGGATGTGTCAAAAGCTGACTAGTTTCAAAGTACTTATCAGATCTTGGGCTATCCTGTGTTATCTTGGTGATCGTCTTGGAAGTAACTAAGTAAAGAAGAACTAAGATGAGGAGAAAGGTGAGCCCTGCCCGCTAGTTTCTGCTCCAAAAGTTGCCTTCAAGTTTCCCTTTGTTTTTAATTTGTTTTCTATCAGAATTATATCAAAGGCTGGCTAGTTTCAAAGTACTTACCAGATCCTAGTTTGCTTCTATGTTTTTCTTAAGTGCCTGGTCAAAGGCTGGCTAGTTTCAAAGTACTTACCAGATCCTGGGCTGCTCTTTGTTCTGCATCTGTTAATTCCCTTTCTTATTGTATCACCCCATTCCATAAATCAAACTTCAAAGAGATCCTTAGGCCTAGATGACTTGCCCCATAGATTACTCTTGAACCCGGATGTTTCAATTAAATTCTATTATGACTCCATAGCCCAATGGATTGAAAACTTGCCATCATCTTTCTTTAGAATCAAAGCTTATTTTGTTCACTTGCAACTTCTCACCCTTGAACCTATTTGCATATAGATCTTTCCACCTCAGACAGCAACTATGTTCCACCATCTGAGAAAACCAAACAAAACCTTCGGCCTTCATAACTAGCCTAATATCATCATCCTAAACTTCAAAGACAATATCCATCTTTGTACATATTGGACGGGAGGGCTAGATCCTAGAATCCCAAAGTTGGTTGAAATGATGTTAACTCTGTAATCGGACTTTGCCAATCTTGCTTGTTACAGAGACCTAACACTGGTCATAAAGTTGTCACACGGAGGACAATGTTCATCTGTTTGTCTCGGATGATCTATGTTGTTTAAGTTGTCAAATATGATAAGTGTGTGATCATAGTCTAAGTCCATCAATGTTCACATCAATCTCACCGATCCCACGCTTAGTCATTTTCTGGAAAGCTTATCGAACAAGCAACTTAGCCTCTCCAAGCCTTCCCTAAGTTGCACAATGTCCAGTATCAATCCTCTGGTTGCAACCTTGTTGCTTGGAATTGCACAGTGCTCAGTACTAGCCTCCCAAGACTGGCTCATTGCGCAGTTTTGGTGACCATAACCTGACCTTGACCTTCAGAATTGTGTATTTGAGGCCTCCAACCCAGCTTGAACTTCAGACTTTGCAACTTCAAGACACAAGCTCATCGCCTGAGCCTTATAACTATTCACTGCGTAGTCACCCAGACCTTGTTGACCTCATAAACTGTACAATTGGATTTCCCAGCTCTCATCATTGTTGCCTGTCCCCACTAACTCTAGAAACTGCGTAGTCATGTCCCTTAAACCAGCCTGAATTGTGCACTGCACAATATCAAGGCCCAAGGATGCCCCCTTCCTTCCTAAATTGTGGAATTTCATAGTCACTGAGCCTCCTTGCCCAGCATGTCGCCTGTCTCAAGCTCATTTCATGGATCAGAATGCATAATCTTAGGCTAGGGTATTTCGGATTGATGTCGTTTCGTCATGGGTGAATTGCAAGAACAATTTCTCTATCAAGTCACAGTGAGATGATGAAGGAGGAAAGGAAGGAAGAAAGCATGCTCAAAGATACTCTTGCAGCTGAACTTAAAATATAATTGATTAAGATAAAGCAAAAGGACACTAATTTTCAACCACTTTCCATGACTTCAAATCATTGAAGAATCTCTATCCTCAAGGCATGCAAAGGAGTGAAGGAGAGTTATTTCATGAAGACAATCAACTCCTATAAGCAGCTATGGGTTGAAATTGCCATGTCATCAAGCAGTCCATGTTAACAGTCTCATCTCATGTCATGCCATGAGTGGTCATACTGCCACATCATAATAGTATATCATGTCCATTGTAATCAAATGTATTGTAAAGTGGAAGTCCAAAGGACACACATGAATGTAAAGGGTCATGTAAAATGAAGAGTCATGGGAAGTCAAACAGTCATGAGGGTAGTCTAAGAGTCACCCTTGGTTATATAGACTCTCTCATTGTATCAGCAAAGGAATTTTCACCTTGGCTCCACCAGCAAAGCAATAGAAAGAATATCTATTTCATTTGTGGAGCAAGGAGTGGCTCCAACACTACACTATTGGAGCTAGTGATGTTCATTTTGTATACGTATCTCTGAAATTTTTTTTAATAACAAAATCCTTTCAAGGCCAGTGTGTTCTTCATGCATGACTTATGAATGTTTGTAAGACTATTATGCAGATGTTTATACGTCATGTTCGTGTTTCACATGTACTAAGATAGTTGAACTATTTCGGTTATTTTAGTGCTTATCTTGTTGAGAATGTGTTGTAATGGTTGTAACTGTTGTCTCATCTTTGTGGACTATTCTGCAGGATATTAGACATATATTTCTCATATTACTGTGTGTATAATTGTTGTCCCATCCTTGTGGACCATTTCACAGGATATTATACAGATATTTCTTAAGTTGTTGTGTGTAATGACCATCGCACCCATCATGGACTATTCCGCTGGGTGTTAGACAGAATCCTTTGGTTCACGTGTGTCGCTTCCTAGGTGGTACTATTACCTCTCTCTTAGAGGTTCACTTTTCTTCCTTTTCCCCTCTACAATAGAAAAACCTTGACACACTTGCAATCAGACACTCACCAGGCACACCCCCCTTGCTTTGTGAAAGTACATTAACATTAGTCTCTCTCTTGTTGATAGTAAGAGCTAAGGCATATCTTAAAGTATAAGAAATTGGGAATTTGTTCTGGATGGGACTCCTACACCAAACTATGTGAGGTCTAATCAGGATTTCATATTGGGGAGATACCCTGAATGTTGGTGGGTCCAACACCGTCAACATTTCTAGCGCTAGAAGGAGGGCCGCCAGTTTTTTATGGCTGATAAACCCACCAAACCCAAAGTTACATCTTATGATCAAGGCTGCAACATACACTCTACCTCCCCTACTCATGCTCCTGAAGTTGGTGAATCTTCTAAAACACATCCCACGCGAACTTGTGAAGTTTAATACAATCAAATTCAGGTTATCCGTCCCATAACTCGTTAGTTCGCAAAAGCAGTTGGATTGATCCCAAGAGTGTCTAGTCCCCCATATTCTCCTAAAAATAAAAATACTGCCTCTACATAAATAGTTACTACCACCTTAGAAGACATAGTTTTTGCCACCCTCGAAGATTTAGCAGTTTCTGTGGAGAATGTAGAAGAACCTCTAGTTTTCAGTGGTGGAGAAGGAGACAACCCACTACTCTCAGGCGTAACCTTAAACTAGTTAAGTGGTGACAAAGAGGAAAAGGAGTTATCAGATTCTGAAAAAGAAGAGGGGGAGGATGAAGACGAAGACATGAAATACCAAGATTTGGATTAGATGTCTCAGGGCCCACCCGCACTTTCAAGTGTGTTGCATAAAATGCCAAGACACCCAAAAACGTTGTTAACAAATTATGACCCTGACATAATGGTTAAAGCGGAAGACCACTTGGACAATTTCTACTTACATATGAAAACACTTGAGGTATGATATGATGACGTTGCATGCAGACTTTTTCCATGTACCTTGGACGGTAAAGGAGTTGTATGGTACTGGTGTCTTCTCCCAAAATCCATCCAAAATTAGAGGGGCTTTAAGAAAATGTTTCTTCATAAATTTTTCGATGACAAGACCCCTGCCATGTTTTTGAAAGAGTTAGGTAGCCTAAAAATGGAGCTGAAAGAAAAATTGAAATATTTCACTCAAAGGTTCAATCGTGTCTTGAATAGATTTCTAGAAGACACCAAGCCTCATGAATCCATCACTAAGGACTACTACACTCCTACCTTACGAGCAAGCCTTGCACAGTTCGTAAAGAAAACTGTGAAACCATCACTTTCAGAAAACTTTGAAGAAGAAATCATGGTTGAAAAGTACTTGCATGCAATTGGAGTCACTGCATATGATGAACTAACAAAGGACTCCAAAGAAACGAGTAAAAGGTCCCAGGCCTCAGTAAGCAAGGCCAAATAAAAGGAATCGTCCAATCTTGATAACTTGACCCGTATGATTAGGAATCTATCAACTGTGTTAGCAGAACTTAAGCAAAGTTGAAGTGAGACCATTGTTAGCAGCAAGCCTCCGTGATTCAACCCATTTAAAAGAACTACGAACTCGGGTAGCAATACCAATCAACCGCCCAAATCTGCACAAAGTGAAAATGTATCATTGAACCTTGACCAATTGGGAATGACCAAATATTGTTCATATCATAAATATTATCATTCTGAGACAACATGCCCACAATGGAATCATTCCATGAGCTCTATTGCTACACAATATTGTGATATGATACTCGTTGATGAGCAAACATGGCTAGAAGAATAAAAGGAACAAGATGCTACACCCGATGAGGCTCCAAGAGTTAGGCACACAGTAAACATATTCAATTGCGTACTTACAACCCAAAAGAACCCAAATGAGAAATAGCCTCCGAGTGACCCCCCGGCCGATCCATTGTCAAATCGGCACAATTTAAGGAGGCAAGGGACAACCACTACAACGCAGTTGACAAAGAAAAAATTCAAAGAAGCCTTGTTAAGGAAAATCGGTCCGCCAGTCAACTCAATGAAAAACACCTAAAGCAAGTCTGGGAAATATTCCTCAACAAGAACTACTTCCACAAACGATAAATATAAGAGCATTCCTTGGGAAGTTACAAATAAGGTTTCTCCCCCAAACACTTCGACTTCCCTCCCTGCAGTGGACTATAATATAGTAGAAGACATGAAGAAGATTCGTGTGAGCATTTCATTGTTCTAGCTAACAAATATCACGAACCAACAAGACATTATTTTACGGGCACTTGGGCCATCCTCCGCAGGTATTCTTCCCTCTTATGACAAGGGAACAAGTACATCTTCTGATTCTCTCAAATCAGTACGTCATGCTTTAACATTGGAAGTAAACACTCTACCCCCCTTTTCTCTTAACTTTTGAAATCTTCAATTTCAATGTACATAATTACTTGGTAGATTCTGGTGCATCAATGAACGTAATTCCATTGTCCATAGCAAATAAAATCAACGCAACATGGAACAAAATTGACACATAGATCATTCAACTAGACATAACTCTTGTCCATGCGATTGGTGAACTCAGAGATGTGATCATTCACTTAGCATCCGATAAACAAGTTCACCAATGCGTAAAAATAGTAGTTGTATACATACCTGAAGCATATGGACTATTACTAAGTAGATATTGGTTAAGAAAGTTGTAAGGATACTTTTCTTCAAACTGGTCACACTTATGGCTTCCGTATAAGGGCAGAAACAACCAAATTCGAGTAGACTCAGAAAGGTACATAAAACATAATGTCACTCCCTTGAATGGACATAATGACCCCATGGATTTCACAAATCTTATGTTCGACAATTGCTTCCTAGATAGAAAAATGGGGTTCCATATTCCACAACCATCCCTAGTCTCACCAAAAACACAGTTGGAGCTCCTTCCCAGTCCAATTGGTGCAAATGAACTGTGTATAGTTAATAGTAGTAATATTAATACTTCTACTAGTGTAATTCACAGCCCTTGTACATATAATTTTTACATTTGCTACTTTGATGGTTCAAATACACAGGAAGGCACTAGAGTCGGTTGTGTTCTAGTAGCCTCACCGCGAAAGAAACACTTGATCTTATACCGCTTGGAATTCGAGTGCACGAACAATGTTGTTGAGTATGAAGCACTCGTTTTGAGCCTACAAAGAGTCATTCACCCCATTGACGCGTCTTTAAAAGAAATAAGTGATTCAAAAATAATGGTATGACATGTATGTGATACCATTCATTATGTTTTACCTCGTTTAAAGGCCTATCAACAAAAGGTATGGCATTTAATTCCGCATTTCCAAGTTTTAAATGTTCTTTATGTTCCAAGAATCCAAAACGTAGCTATAGACACATTAGCCAATGCCGTTGTGAGGTTGTCACCATCGAAGGACGATTTTTTTATTGAATTTTTTTATAACCATATGTCCTTGACAATATCACTTATTCATATGTATGTGATGATCAACGGATATTGTGTTTCATGGAAAACACTGACATACTCAATGATGCAGTGATCAACAAGGACAAGCATGAAGAAGGGTTGTAGGATGCGATCAACAAGAGTAAAGACAACCCCATCCCCAAGGGTGTGGTATATTTGGAAGAGTTATATGACCTAGAGAATTGCTTCTAGGACCTGCCAACGCCAAAACTCATAATTCCACACTATCACGTGAACAAATCATCTTAGGAACAAAAAAGGGTCTGAAGGGTGTGAATCTTGGTACTTGTCATATACTCTGAGAGCGGATAGCCTTTACCTGCTTATTTGGGCAGTACCAATATGTGCCTGCATGTATATATGAAGAGATGAAAGTTTACAACACACAAATCTTCCAACATGTCACACTAATAAGGGAAGGGGATAAACCGTTCAAGCAGAAGCTGATGAAAGTACATCCAACACTTGAACCCCTTATCCAAAAAGAATCGAGGAAATTTTTGGATGTTTGGATCATCTATCAGGCGCGACACTCAACTTGGGTCCCAGTCAGAAAGAGGTCCAGGGAAGTTCGTTTCTGTGTTGATTTTCGAAATCTTAACCGTGCCTCGGGCAAGCACAACTACCCTGTGTCGTCCGAGGAACAGGTTTTGCAAGCAATATCGGGGTCTGAGACATTTTCTTCACTGCTTTGATATTCAAAATACAACTAGGTTCTTGTCACGGAAACTGATGCACTAAAAATTACCCTCCTCAGTATCAGCACGGGTTCTTGGTATCTGAAGTTGCACCAACATCTTGAGCATGGCACCATCCCCTCCTGTTTTTCCACACAACAGAAAAGGGTGCTTAGGATAAAAGTTCTATCTCATCAGTTTATGCAAGCATCACATTTCATGGAATATCATAATCGGGCATTGTTCAAATGCTTGGACGCACGTGACTCTGATAAGGTGTTATGTAATCCCCATGATGGACTAGCTAGAGGACATGTCGCAGACAAGACACGTAAGGTTGTGCGGGATGAATTCTATTGGCCCACATTATTTAAATACGCCCACGCCTATGTCTGAAAATTTCAATTATGTCAAAGGTGTTCTGATAAGGAGGCAAAGTCACCCACCCCACAACAACCTATCACAGTGGAAGATTCATTCCAACACTGGGGCTTAGATATTATTGTTGAAATTTTTCCACATTTGTGAAAGGAACATTGCTACATTCTCACCACCATAGATCATTTTACACGATGGACAGAAGCAATTCCCCTCAAACAGGTGAACGATCAGAAAGCCATCATTTTTCTGCAACAGAACATCATTTCCAGCTCCGACCTTCCTACGTCACTTGTTTTTGACAATGCAATATACTTCTCATCGCTAGAGTTATATGGTTTTGAATTAGAGAATGGAATATTATTGAGGCATTCTGCTAACTACCACCCTCATAGGAATTATCCCGTTGAGAACTTGATTCACATTAAGAAGATCATTTTCTTTAAGCAAAATAATTGGATTTATGCTTTGATAAACGTTGTGTGGGTTGACCAAGTCATGCATAAGCCTTCCTTGAACACCTCCCCCTCCTTATTGGTATACATAAAAGAGACCATCCTCTCTCCCAACATCTACCCACCTTCTCTCCAAATTCCACAAGATTCTCAAGGTAAGCCATGTTGGTCGGTGCTACGTAGGATGGACACCCCTCATAAGCTCTAAGGAGAAAGATTGAAAGACAAAGGAAAGCCCTCATTCTATCAAAATCTTACCAAGAAGTGGTTCTGCAAGAAGTACGCAGGGAAGGATAGCTTTAGTGTGGGTAACTTAGCTTGGAAACGGGGTAAATCCCATGAGGACAAAGACAAACAGACCAAGTTTCAATCCCTATGGATTGAACCATCGACCGTTGTGCACGATAAGCTTGGCCAACACACCTATCATCTTCAATCACTTGACTCGAAGATTGAATCTCTCCTTGTCAATGGACAAGATCTCAAACATTATTTTCAATAACATCTGGGGTTGTGCCCTACACTATGTACACAGTTTGTTTTCTGAAGAGCTCTCTGGATTATCCACAGTGTTATAGAACATTCGTTGACGTTTCGAATCTCAACGAGAATCCATATTCAGGACAAGATGTTGAATGAAGGATGAAAGAAGGAAGGTCGAGGATTAATAAACAATAACCACATGTGCTTGAAAACCATAAATAGTTTGTTTTCGTCAGTTTTCTTGTTTTCATTCCTGTTGTTTGTTTTATTTCATGTTTTCATCTGTATTGTGAATAAAATGTTGTTCTTGTGTTGGATTTTTGGATTATGTGTGTAGCTGAAGTTTAAGGAGCCTTGTGAAACTTCAACATTTGGTTAGCCTTTGGTCCACCTTCCTTGTATTGGTCATGTATTTTGGCCAATGAAATTCTGACAGAAAATACAATCCATTCGTAAGGAGAGTCTTGGGCTAATCATGAACTTGTGTCTATCCTGGAAACCTTGTACCCATACTCGATTCTTTTGTTCTGGTGTTTTTATGCTTAACCAATCAGTAAAAGGGGAGGAGGGGAAAATCTAAATGAGAAAAACTAAATCAGAGGAACATATATACTTCTCTGAAGAAGAAACCTCTCCTTCTCTCAATAAGTTGGAATCCCTCTTCTGCCCAAAATAAATAAGCACCAATTCACATTTCTCTTTTAAAATAATAAATAAAGGCGAAAAAATAGAAAGGTTTCCTGCAAAGAGAGGTGAAGCAAGCAACTCCATCGGGGTACTCTTCAGGCTCTCCGGCAATGGAGAAATTTTTATGTTCCTAAAGTGACTCCGCCAGGATACTGTCCAGGTCTGCTAGCAATGGAGCAACACCAAAGATAAAAAATTATACTCTGAAAATCTTAAACTCGCGAGATTCATCACCCTCCCTCCTGTTTGAAACTTTGTTATCAAGCTAAATATTTGTTGATTTAAATTGAAGAGTCATGATGGGGACTTGGTCTATTCACGGGGCAAGTGGGGAAACCAAATCAATTCACACGATGAATCAATACTCCCTGAAGAACCAAGGCCCTGCACAAAATAATTTGATTGAAATAGAGAAGCTAGAATCTTACCAGTGTGTTGCCAAGTGTTGTAGCCACTACAAACCCTCCAAAATTTTGGCCTATACCAAATTTCAGAGCCTTCCTTAGTCTTGTTTATGGCTATCGCAAACCTTGTAGTTCATTTCATTTCTTTTCTTAAAGTGTTGTGATCCCTTTCGAAAGATAGGAAAAGTGTCGCCTTTGGCATGTTGGTTACTGCAGTGAATGTATAAGCATGTTTCAGTGATTTAAAGAGTTCATCTTTGTGTAAAAGAGTTTTTTTAACCATGTAGGTATCTGTCGCACTCATTTCCAAAGTTTTGAGCATCATTGAACAAGTGTCATCACAGTCGTTGTAAAGTGTATCTTTGGTGTCTCACTTGTCGTACTTGGCCATAAATTTGTCACACGGAGAATAATTTTCATATGATTGTCTCAGATGATATATGTTGTTTGAGTCATAAAATATGCTAAGTGTGTGATCATAGTTTAAATTCATCAATCTTCACATCAATCTAACCGTTCCAACACTTATTCATTTTCTGGAAAACTTCTCAACCAAACAACTTAGCCTCTTCGCGATTTCCCTGAGCTGCGTACTACACAGTATCAGTCCTCTAGTTGTGACCTTGCATCTTGGAACCGTGAAATGTGCAATACTATCCTCCCAAGACTTCCTCATTACACAGTTTTGGTGACCAACACTCAACCTTTAGCCCCGAAATTGCGCATTTGAGGCCTCAAGCCCAACTTGAATTGTGCACTTCACAACTTCAAGACACAAGCTCATCCCCTGAGCATTATAACTGCGCACTACGTAGTCACCCATGCCTCCTTTACCTTCTAAACTGTGCAGTTGGATTTCCAAGCTCTCATCCGTGCTGCCTGCCCCCACTGACTCTGAAACTTGCACAATCATGTCCCTTAGACCAGCCTGAACTGCACACTACACAGTCTCAAGGCTCAAGGATGCCCCCTACCTGCCTGAATTGCATAGCTGCACAGTCACTGAGCCTCCTGTCCCAATCTCTCACCTGTCCCGGGCTCAATTAATGGATCTTAATGCATCATCTTAGGCTAGGGGTTTTCAGATTGATGTCGTCCCATCATCAGTTAATTGGAGGAACAAGTTCTCTATCAAGTCATAGAGATATGATGGAGGAAAGGAAGGAAGAAAACATTCTCAAAGACACTCTTACAACTGAACTTACAAGATAATTGAACAAAAGAAAGCGAAAGGACACTATTTTGCGACCACTTTCCAAGAATTAGATCATTGAAGACTCCTTGTCCTCAAGGCATGCAGAGGAGTGAAGGAGAACTCTTTCATGAAGAAACTTAACTCTTAGCAGCAACTATGGCTTGACATTTTCATGTCATCAAGCATTCCATGTCAGCAGTGTCATTTCGTGGCATATCATGAGTGGTCATACTGCCACATCACAATTGCATATCATGTCCATTGTAATCAAATGTATTGTAAAGTGAAAGTCCAAAGGACACACATGAATGTAAAGAGTAATGTAAGATGAAGAGTTATGGGAATTCAAATAATCATGGGGGTAGTCTAAGAGTCACCCTTGGTTATATATACTCCCTCATTGTATGAGAAAAGGAATTTTCACCTTGGATCCACCATCAAAGCAATAGAGAGAATATCTATTTCTTTTATGGAGCAAGGAGTGGCTCCAACGCTCCACTATTAGAGCTAGTGTTGTTCATTGTGTATATGTGTGTCGAAAATTTTTCTTAATAAAAAAACCCTTTCAAGGCCAACATATTCTTCATGCATGACTTATGAATGTTTGTAAAACTATTTTTCAGATGTTTATACTTCATGTTGGCTTTTCACATGTACTAAGATAGTTGAACTATTTCAGTTATTTTAGTGCTTATCTTGTTGATAATGTGTTGTAATGGTTGTAATTTTTCTCTCATCCTTGTGGAATATTCCATAGTATATTAGAAAAATATTTCTCATATTATTGTGTGTGTAATTGTTGTCTGGCATCCTTGTGGACTATTCCATAGGATATTAGACAAATATTTCTTAAGTTATCATGTGTAATGATTGTCGCATCCACTATCGACTATTCTGTTGGGTGTTAGACGAAATCCTTCGGTTTGCATGTGTCTCTTCTTGGGTGGTACTATTACCTCTCTCTTAGAGGCTCACTTTTCTTCCTTTTCCCCTCTATAGTAGAAAAACAATGACACACTTGCAGTCAGACACTCACCAGGCACATCACCCTTGCTTTTCGAAATTACATTGACATCACTCTCTCTCTCTCTTGCTGACAACAAGAGCCAAGACATATCTTTAAGAATAAGGAAATCAGAGCTTTGTCTGGATGGGACTCCTACACCAAACAATGTGAGGTCTAATTGGGACTTCATATCGGGGATATCCCCTGAATGTTGGTGGGTCCAACACCATCAAAAGGATGTTGTAACACCTCTTCTCGTATTTACCACTTTTACAAGCTCTTCAGGGTAAACATGAGTTGCGTGTCACTATGATATGACTCGACCTCCAAGTTCCATTTCTGGAATTGGGACCAACTAACAGACATCTTACAACCATTCCTCATGGACTACAAACCACTCATGAGCCTCCAAACCACCCCAAGTGATCAATCCCTGAGCTAGAACCCTTTTTCAAAAGAGAAACTCCCCAACTACACCCATAACACTGCATGTATTCAGTTGGGAGGCTATAACAGCACGCATAGGTCTGGCTACCAGTGGTTATGACCAAAATCCCTTAGTTAAATGCATGCGATCGTGAGATCTATACCACTTTTTCAGGCTAGCCTCTAGACCACTACCCATAACTATCTGTAACTTTCCATAATCATAAAAATGATTATAATAATTGTAAGCAATCAAAACTTGAACAAGATATGAACCAATACATGCATAATACATTATAGACATTTCTTCAAACATATGGTAAACATATAAGTTAGAGGTCATGAATGCATATCTAATCATAAAATTATGAACTTCATCTGAGAATCACTAAGAAGGCTCAATGCCCTCTCAAGCCAGATTCAATAACACTTGTTAGCCCATACATTCATCAACCATTCAATAAACTATAAATTCATGAACAAGAGCCATAGCTAGAGCACATCATAGAACCATGCTTATAACCAACATATAACCATGACAAATCAACCATAAGATGACTTAATAACTAGCACATGTGATCATAAATTATAATGAGGAAAATATATTATATTATCATACGCAAAAAACAACCAATTCAAGGACTTCCACGTACCACCCGACCATAGATTGGGCTGAAACAAATCCTTCTTTCATCCAATCAACCTCGTGCCATATTCCAAGCATGAATGTGTGATATCATGGGATAAAAAAACACATAACCAAATAGGGAATCTAGAGGTTAAACCACCTCCACCCTCAAGCTACTATGATCTCACCTAAACCGATCTCGATATTACAAAACCGAAACAAGCTTGGATGCCTCAAAATTCATTCACCATACCTTGAGCAATTTTCCTGTCTCCATCCACTCGTCTAGGGCTTCCCAGAGAAAACCATCTCCACCCCCAACCCTTGGGATTTTCCTAAGACCACCTCACCTGGTTCCAAAACCTTCCGAAAATCCAAAGGTAAACCAAGAATGAATCCCATCACACCATGGTTATCTAGCAAATGGAAAGGTCGGATTGAAACTACTTTCAACCACGAAAAACCCATGCCAGTGACAACAAATGAACCAAATAAAAAAATTCATGTACCTAGCATTCACAATCCAACAAAGAAATAACACATGCAACCGGTTACCTGCAAAATCTTCCTGTCGAAGTTGTTGATCCAACCTCCTCCTTGCTTTCCTTCACATTCCTTTGCTTTTCCTTTTCCTTCCCTTGCTTCCTTGCTTGTCTTTCTCTAAATTCAAGTGAATGTTAAAGTGTTCTAAGAATACTGTAAGTGTGCTAGAGTGTATGAGAGTGTAAGGAGAAAACCAAGTCTGAACTGACTAAAGCTGTGAATTATTTCTTTGATGCCTTTTTATCATTGATCTCTCTTTTTCTTCATTTTCCTCCATTTTTCCTCTAATTTCCCTTGCATGCATATTTGTGTCCCTTGATCTCCCTTTTCTCCTATTTTCCTTTATTTCTCATAATTAAATGCCAATTATTGCCTCTTTTCCTTTTCCAATGAGTTTTCCAATTTCCATAGCCATTATTAAACTGCAATTGATGCCCACTACAATGTTTCCCCAACATTTAACTTGGAATACTTGTCTGATGACCTTGGTTGTATTTTGCCTTTATTATCATTTATTACATGAAACTTTAACTTAGGGTTGTTACAAACCCTTCCCCCCTAGGGAAACATCATCCTCGGTGTTCTATGACACCTATGACCAACAAACAACTAAAAAAAAAAAAAAACTACCTATGGACCTTTGTAACATAGCTCGATGCAGTATTTACAATGACGTCCCATTGAAAGAAAAACAAACATATTGCTTATTGGAGTTTTTTAACACAACTCATTGCAATACTTACAACTATATATATATATATATATATATATCTCAAAAACTCATTTTCTTGATCCAACAAATAATAACAGAAATAAATCTCACATCTTATCAACCATCTCCCATGTAGCTTCATCTGGCCCAAAGTGCTTCCACTACACTTTAACTTTCTCTATTTCTTGGTTATGGAGCATGAGTTTTTTTCACTGTATGATGCAATGAGGATCTCAAGGGAACTCTCCCTCTGGTTCCACCTTCAATATATACCAATCAATCACATAATCAACATCCTGCACATATCTTTTAAGAAATGAAACATGGAAAACATTGTGGAATTTCATTGTTGGCGACAGTGCAAGTTTGTAGGCCACTATTCCAATCCTCTTAAGGATCTCAAAAGGTCCACAATACCAAGGAGTCAACTTGGCACATGAACCAATCCTCAAGGAGATCCTATTGGGATTGATGCGCAAGTACACTTTCTCCCCAACCTGAAACTCCTTGAATGATCTGTGCTTATTCGCATAACTCTTATGCCTGTCACATGATACATTTAAATTTCTCTTAATAATTTGCATGTCCAGTTCCATCTCAGCTAACATGTCTAGTCCAATCAACACCCTATTCACTGGATCACTCCAATTGATAGTAGTATTACAACTACGCACATAAAGAGCCTAAAATGGAATCATCCTCAAGGATTCATGATACTCATTATTATGTTCAAACTCTACCAGTGGAAGATAATCCTCCCACTTCCTCTGTTGATGCATGGCATACATCCTCGACATGTCCTCAAGAATCTTGTTAAATATTTGTGTATGTCCATCTATCTGCAGATGATAAGTCCTACTAAAATCTAACTATGTCCCCAAACATGCAAACAACTCCTTCCAAAACATGGAAGTGAACTTGGCATCTCTATCTGATATGATCTTCTTGGGAACACCATGCAATCTCGCTATCTCCCCAATGAAGATCAAAGCTACCTCACTAGTTGAATTAGTAGACTTCACTGTAGTTAAATGAGCTACCTTGATACCCCTATCAACCAAAACCATGATGGAATCATGTTGTCTACATTTCCTAGGAAAACCTATAATGAAGTCCATGGAAATGAACTCCCATTTCCATTCTGGAATCATAATAGGTTGTAATAGACTAGTGGGGTGCTTATATAGTCCAAACATATAGCAACTAACTCAACCACTTACTTCTTCAAATTCGGCCAATAGTATAACTTCTTGACTGTTTTCAAAGTCTTTTAATATCCCAGGTGACCTGAATATGGCTCGACGTGAAACTCCCTCAAGATAAGCTTCTTCAACTCACTAATATTTGGTACATAAATTTTGTTCCTGAATCTGACCAAGCCATATGTCGTGAGGTGATACTCCTCATCTCTATCACCTTCACCCTGTTGCTACAACCTTTGCTTCAATTGTTGGTTCTTGTCATCATGTTTCCATGCCTACAATATCCACTCCTATAAATCTATCCCATAAGAGTTCACAACTGAAATATGATTCATATGCACTCTCCTACTGAGAGCACATGCAACCCTATTCTCCTGTCCTTTTATGTATCTGATCTCAAATTCAAACTATCTTAGGATAGCCAACCATCTAGCTTGCTTGGCATTCAAATTAGGTTGGTAAAACAAGTACCTCAGTCCAATATGATCAATCATCAAAATAACCTCTTGCCAAGAAGATAATGCATGCAAATATTCAATGCATGAATGATAACTTCCAACTCAAGATCATGAGTCACATAGTTTTGCTCGTGCTCATTCAACTTTCTTGACTCATACCATACCACTTGTCTTTCTTGCATCATGAATCCACCAAGTCCATTCTTGCAAGCATTTGTATAAACCACAAACTCCTTATCGGGATCTGCAATATTCAGAACTGAATCATTTGTAAGCAAATGATTCAACTGCTCAAAACTAGTTGCACACTCCTCAATCCATTCAAACTTCTTTCCTTTTCTCTGCAAGGATGTAACAGGAATGGAAATCCTTGATAATTTTCTGATGAACCTCCTGTCATAACCTTCTAGTCCCATGAATGATCTAACCTCATCTACATTCCTAGGATTTGGCCACTCCATTAGAAATTTAATCGTTTATTTGTCCATTGTTATCCCTTCCTTGGAAACAACATGTCCCGAGTAATGAATATGATACTGAAAGAAACTGCACTTGCTAAGCTTGGTATACAATTGATGCTCTCTCAACAATACTAACACTATTAACATGTGCTCTACATGCTCTTCCTCATTCTTGGAGTATATCAATATATCATCAATAAACACCATCAAAAACTTGTCTAGATAAGGATGCAACACATTTTTCATCAAACACATAAAGGTGGTTGGAGAATTAGTAAGACCAAAAGGAACCACCACAAACTCACAATGTCCATACCTCGTGTGGAACATGGTATTGTAGATATCTTCTTCTTTGATGTGCACGTGATGATATCCTAATCTCAAATCAATCTTTGAGAATGGTGCTTCTCCCTTCATTTGATCAAAGATCAAACAAGTCATCGATTCGCAAAAATGGGGACCTATTCTAGATTATCACCTTGTTCAACTGCCTGTAATCAATGAAAAATCTAAAAATACCATCATTCATCTTTACAAACAACATTGGTGCACCCCAAGGCTACACACTTGGCCCTATGTATCCTTTATCAAGCATTTCCTTAAGCTGCACCTTCAATTCCACCAACTCCATGGTACTCATCCTGTAAGGTGCCTTTGATGTTGGTGCTTCTCCTGGTACCAACTCAATAAAGAAATTCACTTCTCTATGAGGTGGTCAATTTGAGATATCTGCAGGAAATACATCCCAAAACTGCTACAAAATGGGATTCCTCTTCAAGACTTCATCATCCTCAACATCTTTCCCTTTTTCCCTAGAAACATGCACTGCAAAAAATGCACACTATTTCTTGCAATTGTTCTTAGCTTGCATGATTGTAACCATTCTCACTAATGTAGGCTTATTCTTTCCCTATAAGATTCTCTTTTCTCCATCATCATCCAGGCACTCGATGGCCTTCTCATAACAGTCTACCTTCGTTTTGTGAGTAAACAACCAATCCATGCTCAAAATAATACTATGTGATCCCAGAGGAAGCACATTTATATATGTTGATGCAGGCATACCATTCATCTCAAATGCACAAACTCTCACCCAATGATGAACTATTTTATTGTTCCCTATAGCCAAATACACCAACCAAGATTATGCATGCACTTATTTACTCAAACCACACTTATCCACCAGGTTAGGACTACCATAACTATAATTAGATCCAAGATCAATCAAAATGGAAACAACTTGATCACAAAGCTTACCTTCCATATCAATAATGGGTTTTTGATGGTCTGCCTGCATATTATCAAGTGTTGCATAGATTCGAGGAATGTTCTGACCAACATCCCCAACTGTTTGCACTTCCTGAGCACTGTAAATTTGTAGTCTGCCACCCTAGTACAATGGACAATCCTTCTTGCGATGGTCTTTGCCACAAATCCAACACTGCAACTGCAACAACTCTCTGCCACTACCTTTATTTTGCTACTCTCCAGGCTGAGGTCCATGTCCCTTCTAATATGCATTAAACTTCTTGTAAGGAGCTGTTGCACTGAAAATTGTCACCTTGACATTTCGTTGTCCGTATGAGCTCATTATCACTCATACTTTCCTCCTTTGCAAGTCTAAAAACATCAGTTCCTCATGTCAAGCCTTAAAAATAAGAGAAAAGCTCTCAAAAGTCTCTAAAACTCTGGTATCGCACTTTCTCTTTGTCTTACCTGCGGTCCCGCACCTAATGGTCATGTCTCCTGCGTATGTGACCGCACTTTCTCTGTGTTAAGGGTGCGGACCCCTGTAAAAGATTAAAAGGGCACAAGTAAACTCAAAAAGCTCACTTTCAGTCATTTTTAGAAGCTTATGGAAGGAATCTTACGGTGGCAAGTCCGCTCTTTTCAGGTTCATGTATCCCATGCCTTAAGGAGCTAACCCCTTGATGTGAGGAGCTTATCCCTTTGAAGGAGGATTCTATCCCTTCATAGGTGGAACTGTAACCTCCTCTTTTGCACTATAAAAAGAGGCATTGGGCAGCCTCAAAGGGTTACAACTAGACAATTGAGGAGTTCAAGCTTTAGTGTTATTTGAGGTAAAGTGCTGTTGGAACTTAGACTCCTTTAGCTGAGATTTTATGAGGAAATATTACATACCTGTATGTATCTCGGTTGGAAGAGTGCAAGGCTTGTCAGAGTAAAGGAAATTCCTGCTTCGGACCCCGGGAAGACCTGTTCAACATCAAGGCTGAAAAGGTTGTAAGGTTTGTGTGTAATAATTTTCGGTGAAAATCACATAAACGAAATTTTTGTCGACGCGTTTCGAACCAACCAGTGTGGTTCATCATCAAGACAAGATGAGAAATCTAATCAGGAAACCAGTTTAAATAGATCAGGACAGCTACAACTAGCCGTTGGAAAAAACGACTAGTTTGACTAGAATAGGAAAAAAATATTTTAATTTTAATTTTAATTCTATTATTTTAAAATTAATTATATTTTTATTATAAATTCCATATAAATAAAAATAAAATAAAAATAAAATATTAAATCAAATCAAATAAATAAATAAGTAATAATAATAAAATTAATTAGTTAATCAATTAAATTAAGATTACTAAAGAGGTAAGTTTGAGGTTGTAAGGTTCTTCTACTATTTCAAAACTGATTGTTTATTTTATGGATTCCTTGATCACCATAATAGATATGATTTATGAATATATGCTATGCAAGTGCTATTTGATGTTTTTTTGTTTGTGATTGCAGATCTTCGAAGATAACTCTTTCGAGCGACTGAAGGACGACCACTACAAACAAGCATTGGATCAAGGTAGGATCGTAACACCTTTGTAGCATTTACTTATAAATCGTGATATATCTAGAGAAAGATAGATTTAATTGTCTGTTTGTTGCTAGACTATCTTCTGATACTAGGGAGATCGGTCTTGTCCGCAAGATCGATTTATCCGGCCAACAAATTGGCGACTCCGCTGGGGAAAGAATTTGATTTTTGGTTTTTTTTTTTTGACTTGAGAAAATGATTTTTTCTGGTTTTTGATTGATGTATCCTGGCTTGGGTAGCTTAGTTTTACTTTGCTTTCAAAAGTTTTTAGAACTTTTTTTTTTTCTTGAAGTTTTCAGGGGACCGCACATTTTCTTCACACACAGTGCGGGCATCTCCGCACTTTCCTTGAGTAACCAGTGTGGAACCGCACTTGTTTGCTCTGGAGCCTGCGGACCCTGTCAAATTTTTGAAAAACTTAATATTTCTCCTTCCAGTTTGAGTTTATATTTAATTTAGGATTATTAGCATCTACCCAGATCTGTATTTTTCTGTCAAAAAGCCTTGTTTATGAGTTTCTTTCAGCAAATTTTTCATCTCATCAATCTCTGTTAAGTTAATTGGGTGTTTTGAGTCTCTTTTTTGAGAAATTATTAATTTGATTTCCTTTGGTCATTACTTGGAGGTTTGTCTCAGTCTTTTCACAATTTTACATCTTTTTGCTTTTGTTTTTGCAAAAAAAAATTCCCCTACATTCGCCAAGGGGGCTAAATTGTGTACGAGTGTTAATCGCCTTTGAGTATTTTTATTTTTGATCTTTGGAACTCTCACGCAATTTTCTTTACTTGCACTTGATTGGTTCTTATATTACATTATAATCATCTTGTGTTTGAGAATTCTCTTGCATATATCACATTTGCATAATTAGAATTCTCATTTTCAGAATATGAGTGAAAAATGTGCATAGATTACATTTGCATACTTTTCAAGTGAATTGTGCATAGACTACAATTGCATAGTTTACATTCTGAAAAATCAATCGTAGATTTAGATTAGTTTTCTTTGATTTTAATTTACATGTTTTTATGCTTGTTTTAAAAACACAAAAAAATAAAATAAATTGTTTTGAATTGATTAGCATTATTTTTTCTTAATGAAATTAGTGCATTAGAGAATTTGTTATATTTTCTCTCATTGATCAATTTTTTGCATTGTTGGAAGTGAATGGAAACTCTTTCCTTACTTTAGTTAGGATTCATCGAATTGAAAATATTACATTATCATATTCGATTGCATTCAGTTTTGGGTCCGGTCATAACACCATTGGTTTCATATCCATTTACCCTTTGAGTAATAACAGCCCGAATAACACAGCGCTTAATTAAAATTCATCTAGTAATTTTTACACTTTTAGGGCTCTTTCCACCAATCTAGCTTAGGCTAGTGTCTTGGAATAGGTTTTAGTTAACTCTCCAAGACAGTAAAACAAACAAGTAGTCGATCTTGTGGTAGGAAAAATTCCAATTGTTGCATGTATGCTCTGAGAAGCTCCTCTTAAAGGAGTTAAGCACGAGATCATATCCGAACCAGTGAGGTAATCAATCCTTCCTCATTGGGAACGATAGAAGATATACGTGTATTAACAACGGTAAACCTCGGATTGACCATTATCGAGGAGCCTGGGGTCACTTGTCGGTAAACCTTGGATTATGTCAAGGAGCCTTCAAGGGGATTGAGCTTTGTTACTCTGCCCTTGTGTGTGTATCGGATCGTAGACTGTTCCCCCAGGTATATTTGTTCCTGTTGGTGACCTTAGTGGCCATAAACTATAGGATTCTTTCCCAAGGTGACGGTGGAGGGAAGATCCCACTGTACCTGGAGCAGAAGTCGGCTAGACTCACTTGGACTCTCCGGAGGGTTATTTTCACTCAAGATGGTATAGCGGAGAAACTTGCACCGGTCTGTTTCATTAAGCAGGTTGTCGGGGTAACTGTTCCAACCACCATTTCTGCATTAAAATTCTACAATGTTGGATTTCATCACCAACTAGTGTTTTTAGTGCGGGAATCTACTGTTTGTGTGTGGTTTGACTCCTATATTTGATAGCGCGTGTTCATTTGTTTGCTTTTAATTTTAGAGACCATAGGTGTGATTTGTGAATTTTAATTGTTAGGTGTGAATTGTGAATTGTTAATTTTATTTTAAATTGTTAATAAAATTCACTGAAGTTGAATATAATGGCAGTTGTTCCGGAATTTACCAATCAAGGAACCCCTCTTAACGAGAATCCTAGTACTTTTCCTTGCTTTGGAAATGTTGGTCCTCCTTATATGGCTACATTGTCATTACCTGGATTTACAATAGGTTTACCGATATGGTTATTTTCAACTTCGTTGGCCCCGAATACTCCAATTGTTCCACCTCAACTGAATGCTTCACCTCAATAGAGTTCACCATCTCAACATCATCAACCTTCTGTTGACCCTTTACCTTCTTCGCCCAATATGTCTTCCTCCCTTTCTTCCTCTTCGCTTGGTAAAAGCCTTGATGCTAGTAACCAGGTGACTAAGAAGAAGAAGAAAGGGAAGAAGAAGAAGAAGAAGAAGAAGCAAGATAAGAAATAATTTAACCAACCAACCATGGCTATAAACATTAGTAGTGTTGAGGAAACCTCCAACATGCATCATAAACCCAAATACCCTTGCAGGCTTTGTAATGGTGACCACTTCCTTATCAATTGTCCTGGTATTCCAAAGGTCTTGGAAGTATGGTCAGAAAAATCTCATCAACTTTCTGTTGATCCATAAACCAGTGATAGTCAAGTTCTTGGGAAAAGGGAAAACTCACATTTGCCCTCACATGGATGAAGCCTCACAATTGTTGGAAAACCTTACTGTTCCACAGCAAGAACTTCCAACTGGTTACCGTCAACTTTCTCCCAACCTACCGTCAACTGACGGAGTGATTGATTTAATTCCAAGTACAGTCAATCCCACTCTTCCATTGGAAAGTGAAACTCATATCACTCAAGTTGATGATCCATTAGTTGATCAAGTGGTTGACTCAATTTCCCATTCGATCGATCCCACTCTCCCTGAAGAGAGTGAACTTCATACCACTCAGGTTCTTCTTGTTACATCAGATTCTTCTACGTCAGGGGGCATTTCACATGTTTCTACAGAACCCCCTCCAAGTACTGAGGTCTTTTCCTTTGATTGGAATAGACTGACAGAACCTCGTCTTCCTTCCTCCATCCCTTTCCAAATCATTGTGAAGGCTGGTGGTAGGAGCATATGCCGCACACATGTAGATGAAGGTGCTTCTGTTAGTATTTTATCCTCATCTGCTTGGAAAGCTTTGGGTTCCCCTCAGCTTGTGCCTGTTACGCAGAATCTGAAAGCTTTTAACATAACCATTAGTGAACCTTTAGGGATCCTTCCTAAGTTTTCTATTACTTTGGAAGGTAAAATTGTCTGTATTGATCTTATGGTAGTTCGAGGCCCCTTGGATTTCAATTTACTCCTTGGGCGAGACTATGTCTTTGCAATGAAAGCTGTCGTATCGACACTCTTTCGCGTGATGTCTTTCCCTCACAATGGAAACATTGTGAGTGTTGACCAACTTTTATTCCCTAGTCTTGATTCGACTACCAATAATCCGACACCCCTAAATGTTCCTGATAAGAAAGTGGTATCTACCCCGCCACGGGTTAATTATGTGGCAACTAGTCCCATGTTTTCAGTTACCGATGTAAGCGAGCCTCTCACTGTTTGCTCATCTTCTTTTGACTTAGATCCAGTAATTGACATGGAAAAATCTATGGGATTATTTGAACGTGATATTCTTATCCCTTTTGAGTCCCTTGACATGTGTTCCTTCCAGAGAACTATTCTTCCTTCTGATGAAGACCTCTTGGAAGCCATGATCAAGGTGTGTCCATTGACATGTGTTTCTTCCAGTTGGAAGCCATGCTCAAGAGACCGAGGATAGTTCCTTTTACTGTGTCAACCTCGTTAAAAAATGAATCAGTGGCCCGAGGATAGTTCCTTTTACTATGTCAACCTCGTTAAAAAATGAATCAGTGGCCCGTGGGGAGAGTTGCTTTTACTGTGTCAGCCTCATTGAAAAATGAATCAGTGAGTGTGAGGATAGTTCCTTTTACTGTGTCAACCTCATTAAAAAATGAATCAGTTAGTCAAGAGCATAGTTCCTTTTCTTGTGTCAAGCTCATTAAAAAAAATGAAACAAGCTTCCAAGAGGAAATTTCTTTTCCTGTGTCAACCTCATTAAAAAATGAAACAGATTCTTACGAGGATAGTTCCTTTTACTGTGTCAACCTCGTTAAAAAATGAATCAGTTGGTCCAAGGATAGTTTTTTTTACTGTGTCAACCTCGTTAAAAAATGAAACAGATTCTTACGAGGATAGTTCCTTTTACTGTGTCAACCTCATTAAAAAATGAATCAGTTGGTCAGAGGATAGTTCCTATTACTGAGTCAACCTCGTTAAAAAATGAATCAGGTATGAGGACAGTTCTTTTCCTGTGTAAACCTCATTAAAAAATGAATCAGTAGGTAGATTGTAGAGAGTAGATTGATAGATTATAAATAAGTAGTTTCTGAGGATGGTTCCTGTTACTGAGTCAACCTCGTAAAAAAATGAATCAGGTATGAGGAAAGTTCTTTTACTGTGTCAACCTCGTTAAAAAATGAATCAGTGAGACAGAGGATAGTTCCTTTTACTGTGTCAACCTCGTTAAAAAATGAATCAGTGTCCCGTGAGGAGAGTTCCTTTTACTGTGTCAACCTCGTTAAAAAATGACTCAGTGAGTACGAGGATAGTTCCTTTTACTGTGTCAACCTCGTTAAAAAATGAATCAGTTGGTCAGAGGATAGTTCCTATTACTGAGTCAACCTCGTTAAAAAATAAATTAGGTATGAGGACAGTTCTTTTCCTGTGTCAACCTCATTAAAAAATGAATCAATAGGTAGATTATAGAGAGTAGATTGATATATTAGAAATAAGTAGTTTCTGAGGATGGTTCCTGTTACTGAGTCAACCTCGTGAAAAAATGAATCAGGTATGAGGACAGTTCCTTTTACTGTGTCAACCTCGTTAAAAAAATGAATCAGTTGGTCATGAGGACAGTTCTTTTCCTGTGTCAACATCATTAAAAAATGAATCAGTAGGTTATATAGGTAGATTGTAGAGAGTAGAATTGAGGACAGTTCTTTTACTGTGTCAACCTTGTTAAAAAATGAAACATGTAGATGAGGATAGTTCATGTTACTGTGTCAACCTCGTTAAAAAATGAAACACGTTGCCATGAGCATAGTTCTTTTCCTGTGTCAAGCTCGTTAAAAAATGAAACAAATCCTCCCCTAATTGAGTCGAGTCCTTGACTAGAACTTGTAAATGTTAAGTCGTATATTTAGGTTAGTTATTTCAGTTTTTGCATAATTTTCTTATAGTTTTAGGTCGGGTCTTTCATATGATCTCGTAAATGAACCTTCATTCCATCTAGCTATTAATTACAGTAGTCTACTTAGTTGAATGAAATGAAGTTGGGGGGGCATGCGCTCTAGCAGTTACGCTTGGGGGGCATTAAAACTTTCAAGCACAGTTTTCCTGTGTTTCAAGCTTGTGTAAAAATGAAACTACTCTCAAGCAAAGTTTTCCTTGTTTCAAGCTTGTGTAAAAATGAAACCTATCTCGAGTCCATTTTAGTTATTATTTTCAAGACTCGTTAAACTCATGAAAATCCCAAGATTATTTTGCTATTTTCCATTCTCGTAAAACATATGAAAATGCCGAGTTCTTTCCATCTTTTCGTGCTCATTAATTAAACTGAAAGTCGGCCACAGGAGTATATTTTTATCCCTTTTTCGAACTCTTTAAAACTTACGAAAAAGTGAAAACCATGAGTACATTTTTATCCCTTTTTTCGAACTCGTTAAAACTTACGAAAAAGTGAAATTTTGAGTTCTCTTTTAAGCCCTTTTCAGACTCTCTAAACATGAAAAGATTGCCGAGTACTTGACTATTCGAGCTCGTTAAAGGAAATGAACACTCGTCCCTACAGTATAAGTTTACCCCTTTTACAGACTGAAATGGACTATTTACGAAAAAGGTATGCGTTGACTAATTACGGTCAATAGAGTTATCTCCCGCATTATTTTATCCTTTTTCGGGCTCGAGAGACTAAATTTACGAAAAATTACACCCATTGAGTTTTCTTAAGTTTTCCTTTTGACTCCCTAAAATTGAAAAAAACTGAGTTTTTCCTATACTGGACTCATTAAAATTTAACAGTAAAGGACCTGTTCAATTTTTAAACAGGAACGAACCACTCCTTCTTAGGGTTCGAATTTTAAACTAAGTTGGACTCATCCGAAGGATGAGCTTATAAACAAGCAAATGTTATCCTCCTCAAGCTTGTCAAAAATAAAGAGGTACTTGCCAGAACCTGTTTGTTACATTTTGATTTTTGGAAAACCGTTAACCACTCTTGAACACGACACTTTTATTCACTTGGGTTGGGAAAATCCTTTGCCTAACAGTTAATCAAACCATATTGAAAGTCTTCAGCCAGTTTCTGGGTATTAGCTTTAGGTCAATTTTCACCAAGCCATCTATAGTGTCGTTATGTGTTCAAGAGCACAGTTCAAACAAACCATTCATCTGCAAAATATTTGTCTTCCATTTTGACCATCCCTGAGTCAATCCTTGCCAATATATTTCTTCAAAACTTGATCTATGATTTCGTGTTGTGGCGTTGCCTACGACGGATCACTTTCTATCGACGACAGCTCATTATCTAGGAAGTCGATCTAGAAATCGTCAGTACCTTGAAATCTGCATGCCTCAATGGCAGGTTTCACGCCTTCGACGACAGGTTGCATCATTGACCTTCGATCGAATGATTCTGTGACATGTTCGACTTCAGCTCATTCATTCACATTTCATGGACTGTACTGAGTACTTTGAGGGCCATTAACATTACTGGTGGTTACTCTCACACTTGTTAACAGTTCACATTATTTACTGGTAATCAAGTGGTTTCTACCATGTTCGACTTCAACACATTCATTCACATGGATAGAATCATACTAGTTCGGGAAGCGGAAATCAAGACCTTGGATCTAGTTTCTACCATCCAGGCTGTGAGAAATTTTGTTATTCATTTATATAGTGGACTATTCATAAACAGATGGCTACATCAATACCGTGTCTACACATGTCTATACTGTTGATGTATTGAAAAATCATTCTTGCATCAAAATATTTTAAGTTAGTTTTCTAGTTAGTTTTGATCTGAGTATGGGAATGCCTACCTCAACGATGATATGTCTACATATATATATTTTTCATTGAATGTTTTTACAGGTTCCGACTAGGGTGTCCATAGGATGATCCTTGAAATGAAAAAGTACTTCACTCTTCATACATGATAGACTCTATCTTCATCTATTACAGACTTCACACTTTAGGGGGCAATCTGTTGCACTGAAAATTGTCACCTTGACATTTCATTGTCCGTATGAGCTCATTATCACTCATACTTTCCTCCTTTGCAAGACTAAAAACATCAGTTCCTCATGTCAAGCCTTGAAAATAAGAGAAAATCTCTCAAAAGTCTCTAAAACTCTGGTATCGCACTTTCTCTTTGTCTTACCTACAGTCCCGTACTTAATGGTCATGTCTCCTGCGTACCTGACCGCAATTTCTCTGTGTTAAGGGTGTGGACCCCTGTAAAAGATTAAAAGGGCGTAATTAAACTCAAAAAGCTCACTTTCAGTCATTTTTAGAAGCTTCTAGAAGGAATCTTGTGGTGGAAAGTCTGCTCTTTTCAGGTTCATGTATCCCATGCCTTAAGGATCTAACCCCTTGATATGAGGAGCTTATCCCTTTGAAGGAGGATTCTATCCCTTCATAGGTGGAACTGTAACCTCCTCTTTTGCACTATAAAAAGAGGCATTGGGCAGCCTCAAAGGGAGTTCAAGCTTTAGTGTTATTTGAGGTAAAGTGCTGTTGGAACTTAGACTCCTTTAGCTGAGATTTTATGAGGAAAGATTACATACCTGTATGTATCTCGGTTGGAAGAGTGCAAGGCTTGTCAGAGTAAAGGAAATTCCTGCTTCAAACCCTGGGAAGACCTGTTCAACATCAAGGCTGAAAAGGTTGTAAGGTTCTTCTACTATTTCAAAGTTAATATAAATAAGTTTGTTTTTCTCAATAAGCTGTCAACTGATTGTTTATTTTATGGATTCCTTGATCACCATAATAAATATGATTTATGAATATATGCTATGCAGGTGCTATTTGATTTTTGTTTGTTTGTGATTGCAAATCTTTGAAGATAACTCTTTCGGGCGACTGAAGGACGACTACTACAAACAAGCATTGGATCAAGGCAGGATCGTAACACCTTTGTAGCATTTACTTATAAATCGTGATATATCTAGAGAAAGATTTAATTGTCTGTTTGTTGCTAGACTATCTTCTGATACTAGGGAGATCGATCTTGTCTGCAAGATCGATTTATCCGACCAACAGGAGCCACATTTTATTTTTCACCTGCATCCTGAGGTCTTCCTCACTTCTGAGGCCATTTTCCTTTAGCCTTCTCATTCCCTTTCCAATCATGCTTAGTATAAAACTTGCACTAGACTACTCATAACAATGCTTCAACTTATCGATGACTTCCTACAATGACCAAGGCTCATCATACTCAATCTGATCTTTAAATACTAAAGACAATCCATTGATGAACCTTTGGAACTTTATCTTCTCATCCTTGGTTGTGTACTCTTCATCTGTCATGTAACCCATCTTGAGCTCATAGAATTCCTTGGCCTTTCCGTCATAATATCTCTAAGAAAAGTACTTCTTCCTGAAGAATCTTTTAAACTCATGCCAACTCAACTCCTCTACCCTTATGCCTTTGACACACTTCACATCTTCCCACAAAATATCTACTTTCCCTTTTAGACTGAAGCTTGCTATCTTGGCTTTCATATTATCTGAATAATCATGCAATCCGAATAACTTCTTCATCCCAAGCATCCATGCTTCTGCATTTTCTATTTTCTTCACATCCCCATCAAAAGTAGGTGGCTTGGCTTTCTTGAAATCCTCTGGAAAATATTGCTTCTCACTTCTCTTATAAGGATGATGGTGGTGATGACTATGATGTATCTCTGAACTATAACTAGAATAAAACCCATAAGCACTACCTCTCCTATCAGGTGTATCCAACCATCTGCCACCTTTGACTATATCATCTCTATCCAACCTTTATCCTGATCAAGATCTGCTACCATATGCCCCATTTTTCCTTTCCTCGCATCCATGACTAATCCTTAATTTTCCCTTTCTTTAAAAATTTTATAGGCTATGAAGGATCACATCATTAACCTTGACTTGTTTTTGTTGAGCTATAGCAAGCCTTTCTCGTGTCTTAATCGTATTTTTATTATCTGCCTTACAAATTATTTTTTTTGCCTTCAAACTTTTCAATGTATCTACTATATCAAGAGAATACTCATCTCCTTGATGCTCAACTGATCTATAAGAAGAGTCACGTGAACTGTAATCCACCATTCTGCTCTTCATCTATGATCTTCTTCTTCTTGCACACATACCATGTTAGATATACCGAATAGAAAACATAATCAAACCATACCTTAGTGTATCCTAGGGGAGGTTATCTCTTCTAAAAAAATCAAACCAGATTAGCATGATAGATATACATACATCCACATATCAACATCTCAACATCATACATGATGACAAAAAACTACATTAATGACCACATGCATGATAACTGTAACCATCCCAATGCATGACATGCATATATAACTATATACCTTTACCCCGAGGTCTAGTGTTGCAACCTCACTCTGATACCACCCTGTAACGGGTATCAGAGGAAAGGTTGTAGGGAACATAATTGCTCTAATACCACCGTATAAATGCCTCTTCCCATATTTACTCACATTTACAAGCTCTCCAGGGTAAACATGAGATGAGTGTCACTATGATATGACTCAACATCTATGTTCTAGTTTTGGAAATGGAAGTGAGGCCGATTAATCAACAACTTACAACCATCCCTCAGGGACTACAAACCACTCAGGAGCCTGCAAACCATCCCAGGTGATCAATCCCCAAGCTGGAACTCTTTTTCATAAGAGAAACTCCCAAACCACACCCATAACACTTCATGCATGTGGTTGGGAGGCTATAACCGCACACAGAGGCCTCACTGCCAGTGGTTATGACCAAAATCCCTCAGTTCAGTGTATGCGGTCGCGAGATCTATGCCACTTTTTTAGACTAGCCTCCAGACCACTGCCCATAACTGCTTGTAACTTTCCAAAATCATAACAATGAAAATAACAATGCTAAATAATCAAAATTTAACAAGATATGAACCAATACATGCCTAGTACATGATAAACATTTCATTAAACATATGGTAAACATATAAGTTAGAGGTCATGAATTCATATCTCATCACAAAATTTTGAACTTCATGTGAGAATCACCAAGAAGGAAATGCCCTCTCAAGGTAGCTGCAATAACACTTGTTAGCCCGTGCATTCATCAACCATTCAATAAACTATCAAATCATGAACAAGATCCATAGCTAGAACACATCATAGAACCGTGCTTATAACTAACATATAACCAGAATAAAAAACATGACAAATCAACCATAAGATTACTTAATAAACACTACATGTGCCCATAAATCATAATAAGGAAAATAACTTATATTAAAATATGTAAAATCTAACCAAATCAGGGACTTCTACGTACCCCCTAACCATAGATTGGGTTGAACCATATCATTTTTTTAGCCAATCAGTCCCTTGCCATATTCCAAGCATGGATGTGGTATCTCATGGGATAAGCTAAGACATTTAACCAAACAAGGAATCCAGTGTTTAAACCACCTCCACCCTCAAGCTACAGTGATCTCACCTAAACCGGTCTCGAGATCACAAAATCGAAACAAGCTTAGATGCCTCATAATTCCTTCACCATATCTTGAGGAATTATCCCATCTCCACTCACCTGTTGAGGGCTTCTCGGAGAAAACCATCGCCACCTCCAACCCTTGCGATTTTCCTGAGAGCACCTCACCCGGTTCCAAAACCTTTCGGCAATCCAAAGCTCAACCAAGAATGAATCCCATCACACCATGGTTATCCAGGAAATGGAAATGCCAGTATATAACCAATGTCAACCAGGAAAAATCCATGCTAATGACAACAAATGAACCAAATAAATAAATGCATGTACCATGCATTCACATTCCAACAAAGAAATCACACATGCAACCTATTACCCAAAAAATATTCATGCTAAAGTTGTAGGTCCAACCTCCTTGTTGCTTTCCTTCGCTTTCCTTTGCTTATCCTTTTCCTACCCTTGATTGCTTTCTTTCCTTTCTCCAAAACCAAGTGAATGATAAAGTTCTCCAAGAATGATCTAAGTGTGCTAGAGTGTATGAGAGTGTAAGGAGAGAACCAAGACTAAACTGACTAAAGGTGTGAATTGTTTCTTTGATGCCTTTTTATCATTGATCTCCCCTTTTCTTCATTTTTCCTCTAATTTACCTTGCATGAATATTTGTGTCCCTTCATCTCCCTTTTCTCCTATTTTCCTTTATTTCTCATAATTAAAAGCCAATTATTTCCTCTTTGCCTTTGCCAATTTTAATAGCCATTATTAAACTGCAATTGATGCCCACTACAATGTTGGCCCAACACTAAGCTTGGAATACATGTCCCTTGACCTTGGTCTTGTTTTGCCTTTATTATCCTTTATTACACGAAACTTTAACCTGGGGTTGTTACAAATGTGATGCTTGTGTACAAATTCCAAAGGAGGATGGAATAAGTTGGATAAGAAAGTTGAAAATTGTATCTTTATTGGATATAAACATGGTCTACAAGGTTATAAGCTTTGGAAACTAGAGAATAAGAAAGTTGTGCATAGGTGAGATATGGTATATAGAGAATTCAAAGATGTTGTCAAACAAGAAGTCCTACTAAGGGAGAAAGAACAAAAAAAAAATAGGGTTTGAATTGAAGGATGATGAATCAAGCTATATAAGAGAACATGAATAAAAAGAAAAACCATAGACTTAAAAAATTAGGAGATTGGTTCGAGAAATAACAACCATAAAGGTACACCCCACTTGATTTTTGTTGAAATTTTACCTTGTTTATTATTGATGATGATCCTAGAACGTTAAGGAGGCAATTGATTTAAAGGATGGCAAACTTTGAAAAAAGGCTATGGTTGAAGAAATGACATAATTGGACAAGAATGAGGCTTCAAATCTAGTGGAGTTTCTGACTATAATAAATCCCATTGGAAGCAAATGGGTGTTTAAGAAGAAGTTGAATACACAAGGCAGAGTGGAGAAATATAAAGCACGATTAGTAACAAAGGGTTATTCCTAGATAGAGGGAATTAACATTGGTGATATTTTTTATCTCGTTGCCAAGTTAATGGTTATTATATTTGTTTTATCTGTTGTTGTTTCTTTTGATCTTAAAGTACAACAAATAGATGTGAAGGTAGCATCCCTACATGGGTATTTGGAAGAAGAAATCTACGTGAAACAACCATAAATATTTGATCTTAAAGTAGAACAAATGAATGTGAAAATAACATTCTCACATGGGGATTTGGAAGAAGAAACCTACATGAAGCAGCCATAAAGCTTTGATATGAAAAGAAATAAAGCACTAATATGCATGATGAAAAAGTATTTGTATGGGTTAAAGTAATCACCAAGGATGTGGGATCAAAAATCTGATACTCATATACTGGGACTTGGTTTCACAAGGAGCAAAGTAGATCATTGTGTATATTCAAATTAAGTGGTGATTGCATTATTTATTTGGTCTTGTATATGGATGATATTTTTCTAGATAGAAATGATAGGAAAATCATCCATGAATTGAAAACTCAGTTATCCTCTAAATTTTACATGAAGGACCTCAGTGTTGCAAATTTTATCTTGGGCATAGAAATTAAAAGAGATTGAGCAAACAAGAAACTCTGATTAAGTCAAAGGAAGTATGTCTAGAAAATATTTCTGAGGCATAATATGCAATAATATAAACATGTAAATGTGCAAATTCTTGTAGGTGTAAAATTATTTGTAGATAGGTGTCCCAATCCACACGAAGAGGAAGAGAACATGCTTCGTGTTCCATATGCTAGTGAAATTGGAAGCTTGATGTATTTAATGGTATGTGTTAGACTGAATTTCACATGCAATGGGAGTATTGAACAAGTATATGTCAAAACCAAGGAAGGATCATTGGGCAATAATAAATAGGGTTTTTCAGGTATTTTCGTGGCACTTCTGGCTATGGATTTTACTACCAAGGAAGACCATGATTGGATAGTGTTGGAAAAAAATGGCTTTAATGATGCATATTGGGCTAGAGATCTAGATGACAAAATATCTACAAGTGGGTATGTGTTTAAACTATTCGGAGAAGTAGTCAGTTGTATGAGAAAAAGACGGTATGCACTGGCACTCTCAACTACAAAAGATGAATACATGGCAACCACTCATGCAAGCAAGACATCAGTATGATAACAAATATTGTGTTCATGTATTGGATTGGTACAAGAAGCTGTAAGGATATACTGCAACAATCAAAGTGATATTTTCCTTGAAAATAACCGAACTTCATTTGAAGACAATGCATATTGATATTCAATATCACTTCATGAGAGACATGATTGAAGACAAGAAAGTGTTGCCGGAAAAAGTGGAGACTTTGAAGAATGTTTCAGATCCATTGACAAATTTTGGGAGCACTGAAAATTTCTCTTGGTGCATATAAACAATGGGCATTATTTCCCTAAATTGTCGATCGTGTACTTCTATAACCCCTTGTGTGCAAAGAAAACAACAAGTGGGAGAGTTTGGGTATGTGTTATATGCTTTGCACCAATATCCCCGCACATTAAACAATGTGTGATGTGCAATAAGGGGGTAGTTGTAGGGGGAAACCCCTCTATTTAGCAGTTTTGCAGGGGTTCTGGGGTAACATCCCCAAAATAAGTTTTTGTATGGTTTTTTGCATTGTTATTGGTAGTTTTTGGCATACAATTTTGTTAAAAGAAAATTTTCTGTGCATGGAGGTTTTGTAGTTTTAGTCAAGGAACTACGATTCTACTCTAATCCGTGGTAAACGGATTGGTGGTTCATGAATGCCACATGATATATATGTTGTATTCTAACACCATATACAAAAATATATATTGAAAAATCTTACTAGTTTTCCCCATTTTAGGTCTTTAGGATAAAATCTCAATGTTTATTTGTTTTTTTGTCATTGCATATTTTTTATTTATTAAGAATCTGGTTTATAACAATTAAGTGTACAAGTTTCAAACCTACAATTGAGATTGTTGATTCTCATTAGATGGACTAAAATAGTTATAGCCGAGTTTCTCTAGTTCACAATTCATTGAGTTATGATGCTCATTCCTAATAGAAGTAGCTTCCCTTTCATTTCCTATTGGGAATGAAGGGACATAAGAAATGGCATCCCCCACCAGGTTTTCCAACCATCCTAATCACCTCTTAAACCTAGAAGAAGGTTCCAAGCAATTTTAATGGAATTTAGATAAATGAGATACATTTGATGGGAAGTTATACTTATGGATTCTTATCCTTAAATCCCACCAATATATTAAAAAGTAGATCAAGTCATGGTTAGAGAGAGTCATTTATTTTAGAACCTCAACTATCCTTCCTTTGCCATAATTAAAAAAGAAAATTTGTCTTCAAACAACACAACCATATCTAATATTTCCATGACACTTCCATCCCCTTTGTGGAAGTTGGACACCTAAACCAAAGTTCTTATTTCTCCTCCATCCTAAGTTTATTAGGGTCATAAAGGTAAAAATGGAATTGAGGTAATTCTTAAAAACCTCTTACCCTTGGTGCATTTTGAATGACAACATGTCCCCCTTATTATATCATGTCTCAACCATATTGAACTCACAATAAAGGCATTAGTGGCCTTTTGATAGTTTGTTGGAAAGTGAGAGGAATGCAAAGCCAATGATTTAATCATCAAAGTCATCTAAAATCAATAGCATATATAAAAGTATTTGAAATGGTTCAATACTTCATCCCACAATATTGAAGGTAATGTTAGGGAAAGTAGTAGTGTTAACACTCTCATTCATCACCAAGTTGAGTAGAAACAAAAACAACATTTCTATAGATAACATTTAGTTCCTTTTTAATTAAAAACCATAAATCTTAACTTTGAACAAAGACACAATACAAAAACTAGGAATCAAAGTTCTAATCCTCCAAACCATGCATTTTACACAAGGGTTCATCACCCCCCTAATAATCCACAGATCTAGCTCCATTATGTGTTGTATTAATGAGTCTAGTGAGCACCTTATAAGAGTTTGACAAGACCATGATTTTGAGACTAAAGGCATGACGCCAATAATCCATAGTAAAAACCTTCAATCACTTCAAATATTCTTCAAAGCCTTAGAATGTTTGAGGATATTTCAACAAAATGGTTAGAGAACCCACCCTTTTTAATCCCCCTAGTGTTGGAAGTTTGGGAAGGGTGCATAACATCCTTCCTCATGACTGAATCCATAGCTTCGTGAAGGTTCAATGTAGATGCAATCATTGGATTGGCTTTACTTATACTTTTGGATGATAAATACATTATTCCTATAAGAAATTTGTTGAGTCTACTTGTTTTCTCAAGAGATACTTTGAGCTTAGGACTAATGAATACAATTATTAGGAAGAAAAAGAGTATCAATTTTAACCATAAAAAAACTACCTTGGATTAAATGGTCTACACTTTAAAAGTGGAATCAAGGGGTCTTGACATCGATATAACTCATTGGATGTTTAATACCTTTTCCCCAACTTGGATAAAAATAAATTCCTTCTATATAGCCCTGATGGAAAAATAGTGAAGTAGTTTTCTTGGGGTCACGAAATTCCAACCAACAATTTTGCAGAATATCTTGCATGATGGAAAGGTTTGGAAGTGGCCATCCAAATTTTTTTTTCAAGCCTATTAGTTTTTGGAGACTCAATGCTTTTCATTCTTCAAATGACCAAGGCTAGGGAAATAATATGTCATATTCTCCTCCCATGAATCAAAGGGTTCTCATTTTAGTTTCAAAAACTGGAATTCTATCATATTTTCAGGCATCTGAATTTGGTAGTTGAAATCTAAGCCAAAAAATGCTCCACAATGGGGCAAGGTAGTTTGGAAGTAGACAACAGAATAAGCATCTCCCCAATTCCTAAATGATAATCAAAGGTTTAAAATCAGTCAGATTAGTGGGGCATTTTTTCTCCCCAATGCACTGTCTCAATAAGCACTCCAAGAAACAATTATTGGTTTTATGATTTGCTCAATCATGGGAAAGTGTTTGAATTTGAAATGTGGCCAACTCCCTTTTCTTACTATTACAATGTGGCTTGTTTCCAACAAAGGATGGGTCTCAACTTTTGGTGGCTTGTTCGTTTTTGACCATGGCTCTTTCCACTCCCTCCTCGGTTCTTTAATTGCACCAACAAGTGGCAAGTCGTTTCAGTGGAACTAAGTTAAGGGTGTCAAATCTATTTATTCTCCCTCTGGTGGGATCTACGGTGAATTTTCTTGTTTACGGAGTCTAGGCTATTAAACAGAAGAATGGAATTAAATTAGTCGTCCGACTCCATTCGTCAATTGTCAATTTTTTATTTTTATTATATATATATATATATATATATATATATATATATATATATATATATATATTTATATATTTATTTATTTTTTTCTGGTTGATACTTGGGAAATGGATTTGAATTTATTACTGTAATTTGTCTCGTGGAATGGTTAGGAATCTGCCTATATATGGAATCCCTTGGTTCTCCATAGTATTCATGTGTTTTCATCTCATCTCGGTTCAAAAGTTGGTAGTTTCCTTGCTAGTGGGTTATATAGTCGGGTGTTCGGTCTATGGTATGTAATGGAAAATTCTTCAACCTCCTCAGAAAATGTGGATGCCAAACTTGTGCTCGATAGGATTTTGGATGCTTCTCAAGCTCTATTAGTTTCCATTAACATGATTGAATGCATGGTTGAATGACAACGGATTGTGTTCCAACTCTTCCAAGAAGAAAAACTTCTCAAACATCAGGAATAAATGGAACAAGTGATGGGAAGTCCCAGTGAGGAAGTGCATTCTCTTTGTGTTCGTATGTCTACTATGAAAGTCTCAATATCTGGAAGTGCGCAGTTGATTTCGGGAGGTGAAGGTCCTAATTCTTCTGAGGGAAGGAAAATAACTCGTCATTTTAGAGGAAATGATGTTGATGGTTATAATCATTGCTAAGTTTTTGGGTTCGAGACTCTGTGTAACACCTTTTACAAATATGTTTCCTTATGTTGCTATGTAAAGTTTCCTTGATACTTGGGTTTTTCTGTAGAGTTTAAGTGGAAATTTTTTTAGTTTAAGTTGGAATCGCAACCTTAGAGTTGGAATTTTTTTTGAACAATCATTTGTTAATAGAACTTTTGTATTAGAAAATATATGTAAGGGTTTTGGTCTCTAATCTAAGTTTACTAATACTAAAACCCTTATCCGTACTTTTAAAAATAATAATAAAATCCTTCATATCTTTTGATAGGTTGACTCTTAGACAAACTTTCTTTTGGGGTTAGACTTTAAAAAAGGGGAAAAGTCACGATGGATAAGCCCCAAATCGACACAAAAATGTACTCCAATTATTTTTATTATCTCATGGGTGTGCTAAGGGGAACTGAGTCTACGTAAGAAAATATAACTAAGAATACCACTCAATGTAATATTCCAAATATAAATTTAGCAGGAAACTACTTCAGAAAATTTAGTCATCAACTCCATAAACAATTTATACATATTAAACCACAAATTTTATAGCAAAATCTCGAAAATAGAATTTGCAATTGAAGAATAGACAATATAAATGTGTAGAGAAATTCAACCTTATTTTATTCATATGCAACAAATATCACATGCTAGTACAATAATATGGAAATGGTTGAAGCAATGGCCTCCTAAGAAATATGCAAAAAACTATATCAGGCCTCCAAAATAGCAGAACTACTGAATACAACCTGTCAATTCTGAATGAATTCTCCAAGGGGAGAGATGGGTACTCACTCACTCTCACTGAATCACCCAAAGGTTTCCGTCCTGGGGCTACTGTTGAAGCTGGGAACTCCGTGTTTTCCAAACCTCTCCACAAGAAAATTACTCAACTCCAAGATGTCCCAAATAATCTTCTCCTCCTCCTTTTAAAGACTCCATAGATAAATCTCCAAGCCTCTATAAGCATCTTATTTTATTATTTTATTATTATTCTAGAAGCTCCTCCCTTGATTTTATCTTATGTGACTCTTTAATTTTATTTTACTTCACTTAAGTCACTTTTGGCCTTTTTCCTCCAATTAATTATTTTCCCCCTTTTAATTAAATGACTAATTAAAGTCATTTTAAGCTATTAAAATGGTAAATCTCCCACCATACTCTCTTCGGCCACTAGAAATCACTCCTCATCATCCCATCGTGTAGATTTTCTCATTCCGGTTCTAATGAGCTATTACACTAAGGTGTTCGGTCAAATATTCCTCTCTGAATTCCACCTTGAGCATAATTAATTAAGTTATACCCAATAATAACCTCGTTTTACGAGAATTATCAGAAAGCTACGGAACTAGAAACAAGTTGTGCATAACTGCTTATGATGATGAATATGCCAAGTGATTGTCGTTGGATCCCATAAAAACTTCTCAAAACTCCCTCGGGACCCCTGATGACATAAGCATGCTCTTTCAGCCTGGTCATCACACACCCTAGAAACCCATCCTAACTACACTATAGAGGAAAATAAAATGGGAACATGAAAAATTCTTCCACCCAGAGATTTCTTTCCCTCAAGCAATCTGTATCCATCCACTGTTGAGGCATATGTAAACTGGTACTAGGATCCCATATGAACCATTGTGCTATGCCATGCCACCACACTAACTAGTCATGAATGGATCCCTCAATACCTAGATCCCAAACTAATATTTGTCTCATCTTGCCATTAACAGATCCTCTTGGATTCCAATGCCACCATGTCCAATCAACAACACCCCTATCCCATGGCTCTAGTTGTCCTTTGTCTCTAGCTATAGATGCTTCTCCATCAATCGAATACCAACTCATCACCTCTCTCTAGTCCAATCCTTAGGATAGACCAAGGTCAACCCCACTATGTTAATACATGCCTACTGCAACTGGTATGCTGATAAACCATCGGTCTACATCCGACTGCAGACTAGAGCATGTAGGGTTATATCTAATGGCCCCAATTGTATTATGCCTCTAACTAGGAATTATCCTCCATCACTAGGGTACCAACTCATGATCTCCCGCCAATCCATCTTATGGGAAGGATTGAATGCATGTGCTCCTACTCATGGAAAAAGTCTACTATGATGATGTTGGTCCATGCTCAACTTATGCTGCTCTACCCAGTTAATCAACAAGATCTGTCCAAGAATCCCTACCCCTCTCTCTGTAATGGACAAAAGTGGATAATCCATGTTGCAAGCCTTGCCTATGTACTCTTGGAGAGGGATATTGCCTGGAAATATTGAAAATTTGTTGCTTGCCTTTGCATCTATCTGCACCTCATTAACAGGTAGGCCCAAATATGGATGCACCACCATCTCCAAAATATCCTCCTTTATCCGACTAGAACCTCCATTCTCCCCTAGTCTACCAGTCTCCTGCAAAACTATGACATTAGGCTCCAACACCTCCTGACGACAAGTGTCTGCAAATACTACCACCCTGTTGGTTGTCTGTAAATTTATTTGCTCCTCATCATTAGTTGGCCCCAAGGATGGTTTCTTATCCTCCTCAATCATGGGCTCAACATGAGCCACTAGCTGACTCTCCAAAAATGACCCATCACACACATTGTGCTCCACTATGTGCTGCTCAAGTTGAATATTCTCTGGTGGCTCACCTCCCTGGCCTCCTCCTCAGAATTCTTCCCACATGGGAACAACCTATTTCTCACCAATTTCCTCTACTAAACATGGCTACATCTTTGAGTTGTTGTCATCAACTCCCCAGGACTACTCATGCTCCTTAGAGGTATCCTAATAAGAACGCATGGATTCAACTTTAAAAGAAGAATCCTCATCCAGAAAGTCAGAAGGAACCTCCTCCTGCTCTAACTCTACCATCTCCTCTGTGTCACACATAAATGAGTGGTTAGGTCTCCAAAGTTCCTTGCAGATGAAGCAAAAACCCTTTCTTCTCAGCTCATTCTTGCTGCATGGTTGGTTACCACAAATCCTTTACAACTCCTCTTGGGTCAATCGTCTCTTAAACAATTTTATGTTCTGCTCAACCAATATTTCGGCTAGTTCAAAAGCAGCATGTGAGACCAAATGTTCCTTCCTCCAAATGGCCAACAACCTAGACTGCAACGCCCTACAGATGGCATCACGACCTCCCATAAATGAGGACAAAATGGAATTTTTTGTTTGTTTGTTTTGACTGTGTCGGGATGATGTTTCCTAATGCTGAAGAAGCATTGGAAAATTTGGAGAATCAAGTCATCACACTCCAAATTAAACATGATGTCATAGGTTCTAACCATGGCCATGACTTATATAATCTCAAGATTCTTCCTAAAGGTAGGATACTCATTTTTATCCAAGTCTCGCAAGGTCTCCACTATCAACCTAAAGAATCTCCTATAATGTCATCATTATAAGGGGGTATAGGTGTGGTCAACATCATGATACTACTAAGACAAGAGGTAACCGACAGTTTGACCCCTTCACAAGGGTGCTCCAAATACTTGTGTTGTACTAAGGCAAGCTTGGCTGGTTTTAGAGCCTAAATCAAGCTCTTCCCATTTGAGTGATCCACCTTGGAAAGGAGTGAACCAAGTTATTTGAGTTTGAGGGGGGATTTTACTGAAAATCCCATAAATCTCAAATCTGTCCCAAGTGCATATATTTTGGGTCCCATCGCATGCTCTTCATATGGATGCTCTTGCTGCAGTATAGTACATATCCCCTTGGAAAAGAATTTGTTAATTTTTGCTACTAATTTATAAAGGGAATTTATGAAGGTTTGGTCCATGTTTTAGTCCAATGAATACAAGTGGATCAAACTAACTTATACATGAATCTTGACATCACAATAGAAGTACACAATAGTGACCAGCTAACTCAATACTCACAAATCCCTGCAATATACAATATTGAGATCATACTCAACTCATGACATATTACATGAATACTATGGTAGCGTACCAACAATTATAAATACTTTAGAGACATGAAAACACAAGGCTTATTATAATACAGGTGTAATGACAATTTAAACTTCCATCATATATATTTAGACGCATCTCTGTCTAAACTCTGAATTCAACCATAATTTGTTCATGATCAACCTTACTGACTAGTATCATACTCATATATCGACCAAACTCTTACAATAATAACAAAACTCCACACTCTTATACTAGAGTTAATACAAGGCATGAAATCAAACAATCTACAAGTTATCAGATTAAATTCATGAATACTTAGTGAGAAAAAACCTGGGAAAAAAATGCTTTACTCAGGAAATCTGCAGCCTCTTTGCCCCTTTTTTGAAGGAGAATACAGTCTTGGTCCTTGTCACTTAGCCTCCTACCAATTTTGAGTCTTCCAAAATTGTGACTTTGTTCTGTGATGCGATTTCTTGTCACCCAACGAATGCTACAGGATATGCTCAACATATAACAAATTCAGCCTAGATCACATACCCAATTTCCTGCACTTTTGTCACCAAATGATGCACCCTGCAATTGATCTCTTTGACTCTACAACTAACAACATCTAACCAATGCAATATTTCCAATGGTGCACAAGTTGTTCACTCCAATAGTGTTCTGGCACAACCAAAACCAAACTAAACAGGGAAGCACGAACATGTCATCTGAGTATTTTTTTTTCAGAAGAAAAAAATCGCTGTCTATTATCAATATAAACAGTACATATTTCCAAAACATTGTCCAATATCTCATATTGAGATCATCATGCAATAAAGTCTCAAATCATAATCATAATTAAACAAATATCAAATCCACATATCAGTTCCATATAACAATATTCTCAGGCATAGAGAAAGCGGTGAAAAATAGCATAAACATAATTATGAAGCAGAAAACACCATTATGCTCATCCCCCGTGATCAGGGATAAAATTCATAAGAAAACAAAAACACAGCAATAGAACTCAGCTCGCTTGCAGTGGATTCCGCCCACATATAACCTGCATTGATAGCACATAAAGAAACCCAAGCAAGCTCCTTTGATGAAGCAAGCCAAGAAATCCCACGTCCATTGTTAAGGGATAGGGATTTCAGTGGCCCATATGCATTGTCCATTCCTGAATTGATTAACCTACATAATACCAAAAATCATACCAAGACCATTTTTGGAGAGCCCATCAGCTCTGGAGTTAATTTCTCTGAAGATGTGGTTAATAGGCAGTTTTTTCATTTTAGCCCATAACTACTGTGTCCTCAATAGCCAACCCTGTGTTCTTGGGGAAGACAGTGCAGTAATCCCAACCACGACATCGATGATGATTTTAGAGTCACCAAAAATATAGACCTCCTTGATTCCCATGTTATGGGCAACAAGAAGACCACACCAAAGAGCCATAAGTTCCGCCAAATTGTTAGTTCCTCGGCCTCCATTCTAGCATATATGAATCCACTTAGCCTTCGATATCTTAATCCATGCTCCACATCCCATCATACCCTCCTGACATGCTCCATCAAAATAAATCGCAAGAATATCGATGGGATGAGGCCTATTCCTAATAGAGCAATCAGAAATGCTAGCCACAACAGGTACCCGGTCATTGATCCATTTCATTATGGAAGAGTGAATAAGGGAGGTGGAGAAACACTTCCCATCAAATATAATCTGATTCTGTGCTAGCCATACTTCCCATATGAGGAAGAAAGGCAAGGATTGAAATTTCCCGTAGATCTTCTCCCATCTATGGATGGCCTCCATGAAGTCCCGTGGGATCCATGATGAGTCAATAATATGGTGACTGAAAATTTTCCAAATAACAAGCACCCTTGGGCATGAAAAGAAAAGATGTTCAGCAGATTCCTCATAATTGAAACACAGAGCACATCTACCAGGACCTTGAAAACCCCTGTGCAAGAGGGAAACCCATGTAAGGATTTTCTTCCTCCAAACCAACCAACCAAATAATAGAATCTCAGTTGGTATTTGCCTATGCCAAAAAGGCCAAAAACTTGTGGACGATTCCTCCTGTGCAGACCGAGAATTAATGTAGAAATAAGCATCCTGTACAACCACTAAGCCCTGTTTGATATCCCCCTCCCATGTGATCATGTCCCCTTCATTCCTATAGCATAATCCTGCTGCCTTAATACACTGCATATACTCCTTCCAATCCACCGCATCCCTACTAGTGAGGCTTAGAATCTCAACAAATTTCAAGATGGGAGCACCATGGGCCCAATAGTGGATGACTTGATAGAAATGTATGATTCCACGGTGAGAAATTCTGTGAGCGATCCGCTGGCAAGGGAGTGTATCAACATTCATACCATATATCCAATCACAACTAAGGATAATCTTCAGCCCATTCCCGAATCTCCATACCAATCACTCAACAAAAATTGGAATTATTTTCTTGAAACCCAACCACATAGCCGAAATGCTCCTAGGATAAATGAGTTGCCTGCAGTAAATTTTGTGCAGAGAATCACCATTTAAGTATTTAACAAATATGATATCATTCCATATTCTGTTGCCCTTAATTTCCCTCCATAAAGATTTAATGAGAAGAGCAGAGTTAAAGGCTCTAGTGTTCAGGATACCCCATCCACCTTGCTTTTTTGGTACACATAACAACTCAAGTTTACAAAGATGTTGTTTGTTGGGCATACTAGCCCCTCCCCATAAAAATTTTGCAAGAATTTGATTAATACGATGCACTATTTGCTCCGGGAGGTAAAAAAGGTGACCCCAGTACACAATAAGTTGCGTTAGGACCGCTTGGATCATGATTAGTCTACCACCCAACGAGAGCCACCTATGTGTCCATTTGCTAATCTTTACTTTGAATCTCTCCACAAGCCACATCCAGTACTTCACTCGATACCCACAAGTTTTGATTCTATATCCTAAGTATAGGAATCCTTCATTTTCCCTCTTAATATGGATTCCAAGGAAATTAGCAATGAAATTAATCTCCTCCTCATTACCATAATAAAAAATAAGAAAAGATTTCTCCTTGTTAATGCATATAGTCCAAATGCCTTCCCAAATCGAGTCAGCAAGAAATGAATATAGAACCATTGGTTTCTAATAATCTGGCAAAAAATAAGAAGATCATCCACAAAGAGTGAATGGGTGATACTTACAACATTAAAGAGAGCTCAGAGATATAACGCGATTGGTGGTGATATACTTTGGTCGTGTCTACGTTCATGCTTGATCAAAATTTCAATAACAACAATCCATACGCACAAGTATTTCTGCACTTCAATTGATCCAATAACATTCATACGTCCTCAACATTCAACAATTTACGTCCAAGTGATGGCGTTAACTCTCCCAAACAAAGTGATTTCAAACAGAGTGATTTCAATTAGGTGGTAATGACAGTTTTGCCTAACTACCTTGTGTTGTCTCCCGCACAGTGAAATCTTTGGGTGTCACTACGTCCGCACACTCTGATTACCAACAACACACCCAACAACCTCATTAAACTTTAGACTTGGTTAACAATTCCTCTGGGGATTCAGCGCTTCAACACGAACTTGGTCCCTTACCAATTACCAATGAAATTTGACCCTAGTCCCTGTGGAAAAATGGGCTTGGTCCCTAAAGCTCGTAAATCGGGTCTATCAACGAAAAATCATGACGAAGATGAAAGTGTTCAGCCTCTGACCACAATAATTCAACCTTTGCTTTTGACATGGTCAACAATATTTTTGCCTCTTAAAAATAATATGCCACCACTTTTTACGAAATGAAATAATGTGCCATGGCACTTTTAATAATTTTGAATTTAATAAAAAATTTCCCTCAAATTTGTTGATTTTTTATTGTGGGCGTGACAAATTTGCAAATAAGATGAGCTTGATGGAACCTTGGTCATAATCACAGCCTGAATACTTTTTCAACAAATTTTGTTTCTTCTATAGGGATTTCATCTCTGGTTTCTTCGACAAAAAAATAATTTCTGTAACAAAATGATGACTCCGACAAATAGAATTGGGCACCTTCAAAATAAAACCCTTAAACATACTTGAAATTGGAACCCTCGAGGTTGACAAGGAAAACTAGCTCCAATATCTGTAATGTTTCAAATATAAATTTAACAGGAAATTTCTTAAGAAAATTTAGCTGTCAATTCCATAAACAATTTATAGAAATTAAACAACGAAATTATGGAAAAATTAGGAAATAGAATCTGCAACTCAAAAATAGACAATATAAATGTGTAGAGAAATTAAGCCTTATATTAATATGTAACATATATCACATGCTATTACGATAATATCGAAATGGTTGAAGCGATGACCTCCCAAGAAATATGCGACAAACTATATCAGTTCTCCAAAATAGCTGAACTGTTGAATACAACTTGTGAATTATGAATGAATTCACCAAGGGGAGAGATGGATACTCGCCAACTCTCACTGAATCACCAAGAAATTTGCAACAAACTATATCAGTTCTCCAAAATAACTGAACTGTTGAATACAACTTGTAAATTATGAATGAATTCACCAAGGGGAGAGATGGATACTCGCCAACTCTCACTGAATCACCTAAGGGTTTCCATCCTAGGGCTACTGTTTCCATCCTAGGGCTACTACTGAAGCTCGGAACTCCTGGTTTACCGAACCTCTCCACAAGAAAAATACTCAACTCCAAGATGTCCCAAATGATCTCCTCCTCCTTTTAAAGACTCCATAGATAGATCTCCAAGCCTCTAGAAGCACCTTATTTTATTATTTTATTATTATTCTAGAAGCTCCTCCCTTGACTTTGTCTTGAGTGACTTTTAATATTATTTTATTTCACTTAAGTCACTTTTGACCTTTTTCCTCCAATCAATTATTTTTCCCCTTTTTAATTAATTGACTAATTAAAGTCATTTTTAAGCTAGGAAAATTGTAAATCGCCCACCATACTCTCTCCGACCACTCAAAATCACTCCTCATCATCCCATCCTATAGATCTTCTCGTTCTAATTCCAACGAGCTATTACACTAAGGTGTTCCGTCAAATATTCCTCTCGAAAGTCCACCTTGGGCGTAATCAATTAAGTTATGCCCAATAATTACTCTGTTTTACGAGAATTATCAGAAATCCACAGAACGAGAAACAAGTTGCGCGAAAATGATCATGATTATGAATATTCCAAGTGAATGTCGTTAGATCCCATAAAAACTCCTCAAAACTCCCTTGGGACCCCTGATGACATAATCCTGCTCCTGCAGCCTGGTCATCACATACCCTAGAAATCGATCTTGGTTGTACTATAGAGGAAAATAAAAATGGGAACATGACATTCAATGAAGAAATTCTCAAAAGTGGGGACAACACCACTAAGGTGTTTCAATAGAAATGAGGGCTAACAGAGACAATGATAGTGCAAAGCAACACTTTGTAAAAAGATCCCATTATTAAGCTATTAATGCTTAGACATCACCAACCACAAGGTTCCCATACCTCCTTGATTCAAGCCTTGATAATGGTATTAAGAGTAATTTACATGAGGCACATTAGTAATGTGTGCCCTTAAAGATTGCCATAGAGTTCAACATACTCATTAACAAAATATTATCAAGGATATACCTTGTGAAACACCCTTGAGACATACTTTAGGGTAGATTTTGATGAAATCATTGCATTTATGGCTAGCATATGCATTATCATGAATAACAACAACATTTTATACATCAAATGATTTGTTGTTGAGCGGTGTTTTGAAACTTGAGAAATTCCACCACAAGCCAACTAATTTAGTAGGAAAGTAGTAATGATATATGTGACCAACACATGTAGAGCTAAGCCACAAAAAAACCATTAATTTTTTTATAAAGGGTCTTGATAACATGAAAGAATTCATCTTCTCAACAACAATGTCATTATGAAAAACCAAAACTAAGTTCGTATAAAAATGGATCTCTAACTCTTTAACATACATAACAATTTATAGTTGAATTGATTTAAGTAACCAACACTCAATACATACATATATATACATATGTATGTGCATGTGATCAAATATGACCATATCAAGTATTGAAGTTGGCCCAGTTCTCCTCAAATCCCCACAGTAATCAAAGTTGACTAAGTCAAGGATTAAATTCAATGAAGTCAAAATCATCTCATATCACCTAAACTCTTGTGTTGAAGTGCTCCTATAGTGAATTGGTTCTACACTAAAACTATACATTTTGCACTAAATTTGTTTCGTATTCATTGTTACATTACATTAAACTATTGTCAGTGCTCATGTTTTCTCCAATTCTATCCACAACAAATGACTTTTTTATAAATTTAAATTTTCGATGAAATGCACATCTCAAGGACACTCACCCACCACACCTCCTTATTCAGAGGATGGTACCTAGTGCAAACTAATTGGTTGTAGTTTTTGCAACTCAACTCAATGAGGATTATCAAGTGAGACCAACAATATCCACAAAGGTAGCCAACACAAGGTCTTGATGCTGCGACCTCTTACTTATAATTCACAAAAATCAACCACTTGAGACAACCCATCGAGCTTACACCAAATGACAATCCTTACAAGGACAACAAATAAATTTATGGTATAGAAACAAATATAATGCTACCAAATATTAGATCACCATAATTGAATTAATTGTCACCATCAATATTATATTAAAAAAACCTATCAATTATGAAAATGTTTAGTTCACATTTTATAAAATTTGTTTTAATAATGTAATGTCCCCATTTGCTTAGGAGACATAAGGAAGAGGATCTACTAGCCTAATAAGGTTCCCATAGGCTAGGATAGGAAAAATTAATCAAGGGAACACATTCGCCTAAGAGGAAACAATACAAAAGCTAAAGTGTTGAAAAGGGGGACATGGGTCCTACGATAGTGAAAAGTCACTTTTAAATTACAAAGTGAGAATATGCACTAAAGTGTTTTTATTAAAATAAAATGGCAAAAATGTGGCAAAAGTGGCGAATGAGTTATAAAAAGGGAAAATGAGGAGTCTCTCCTCAATGTTGCTTTTGTTCACTTGAAAATTAGGATTTCAGAGAGCTCTTGAGAAAGAGTCTAGGGCTTTGAAAACTCTCATTCCTGGTTGCTGGTTTCAGTGTTGAAACTATACACCCTAGCTGGTTTTGGAGCAGGATCACTCAAATTCAGTGATTTTACTTCAAGGAGAAGGAGATATTTGTAGAAAGGAGTAAGTTAGTGGTGTTATCAATTGATTTTATGGATTGAATTTTGCTATTTTGCATTTCTTATACAGGTTGAGGATACCCATTAAGGGGCCGAGTTTCATTGTGTAGAAGGGTCGAGTTCAACCATTATATGGAGGTTGAGTTCTTTCTCTCCAAACTCTGATTTCTGTCACTGGTTGAAGGCTAAATTTGTTATAGGTTTTTGAGTTCTGTCATCCATATATGAGGGTTGAGTTTCACAGGTTAAAGAGGCTCAAAACACCTTTTTCTTGCTGGTCAAGTGGCTGTCATTATACAAGGGTCAAGTTACTGTCGTTATTTGGGGATGCGTGACCATCTGATGAGAGCTGTTATTTGGGGATGCGTGACCGTCTGATGAGAGCTAAGCCCATAATCCTCAAATATTCAAGTTTCTATAGTGACCATACACTTTTGGGTTGTGTATACCCTTTATAGAGGTCGAGTTTATGTTCTTTCAGAGCTTAGTGGTGTGCTGGACATTTTCTGAGTTCTACGTACTAGATCTAAGGGTCATTATTAGTTGTTTTCACTGTTAAAAAGGAGCATTGTCACATTTAAGATTATCTTATTGGAGTATACCTAGGTTCTCTATACTTTTTAAATTGTAACAACCTTCATATCAATTCATAAATATGAAGTTATATCTCTTAGTTTGCTCTTAATAGAGGTCTTTACAATTTCTGAGTATTATATGAATGATGTATTATGTATTTGAAGTATTTCCATGAGCATTTATTTGGTCATATGTGCGCTATATTAAATAAATGACATAAAAGTGCACCTACAACCAAGCATACACAAACTGTTTGATGTAATGACAAAGTGACAAACTTAGACAAAACTTAGAAAATTTAGTGAAAATTGTAAGGTATTTTAAGGGGTATCTTACAGATAAGATTTTATAGTGGTAAAAACTATTCCATGATGTTTCACATGATGTATATGGTTATTTGTTATTCATTCATAGGACATGTTTCAAAGCAAAGGAAAGGGAATCTAAGTAAGTTTGTGTATTCATCCCTCAAACAATACCAATATGAGAGCTACATGATACATTAATTTTTTAGTAAATAAAGCCATTACAACTATAAAATATACCTTTGAATTTATTGGCATAAGGGTCATGGTATGTTCAAACTTATATATTGGTGTAAACTAAACCTTGTAACCAATATGAGATAGCACACAACGGGAGAGGAAATCATAAATTTGTAGAAACTATTAAAACATGCCATAATGATATTTTCCCACTATTTATTATTCATGGACACACCCAAAGAAAAAGATGTGGGAGGCAAATCAAACACACATACTCATCCCAAAAAGAATGAATATGTTAGTAGGAAGACAACTACCTTTGTGGGCATTCTCGTTGGCAAAAAGTTCATGGCATGTTCAAACTTGTATGTTATTGTGTTGTGGGTTAGATTTTACAATTGACTTAAGATGACACACAAAAGAAGATAAAATTTTAAAACCTTATAAATTATTCAAAAAGACCAAACACAATGTATTTGATTATTTATAATTTACATTTTCACACAACACATAAGTTTAAAGGAAGAGGAGTGGCCAAACAAACATACATATTAGTCCCACAACCAATTTACCATGATGTTAATTAGAAATACACTATTTCTATAAATGCTTCCCTAATATAACAATTATAGTATATTAAAACTTATAAATTACTATAAATCCAACTTCACACTAATATAAAATGATAATTAAAAGAAAATACAATCTAACTTCACACTAATATAAAATAATAACTAAAAGAAAATAAAATTGTGAAATTGTGATTGCACCTTCTTTAGAGCCCAATATGTAAAAGATATTGTATTGCCTTGTCTAGTAAACATTTTGATTTTCTTAAATTACATTTAAAAAATAATTAAAATGAAATTAAGGTAAAATAATCATTTGCAATTTTTGTCCATGATATATTAGACTTGTATACCAGCCTATTTACAAAAAAAACCATGAAATATCAAATCTCTTTTCTTTTGAGGTTTACACCTCAGCATATTTGAAAAAATTAAAATAAAACTATAATAATTTTTTTTTTTTTTTGAGGTTTACACCTCAACATATTTGAAAAAATCAAAATAAAACTGTACGGGTTATTTTAAAATGACAACACCATTCCATAACATCACATCTACTATATTTATCAATTTATTATTTTATTTTTATTTTGAATTTGTTTCATATTTTGCATAATACATGGCCGTTGACAAAGACAAACACCCACACGACGCGCAGCATATTTAGGTCGTACCACACCGTACGCATATTTAAAATCTTTGAGGCTACTGGAGCTTCACACTCATACGCATACTGAATCCGACTCCATCGAGTCGTTTCCAGAGAACCCAGTGGACAGATATTTTGCAGCACTGCATCGGTTAGGCCCCTTTCTTCTGAGGTATTGATTCCACGAGTTTTTCATTTTCTCTTCTTATTTCTTATGTGTTCTTTCTGTCAGTTAATGGTTCATTCACAGAAGATTAAAACACTGAACACTCTTTTTGTTTCTCAAATACGAATATCAGTTTAGTGTTAGTGTGCGCAGTCTTCTATCTTTTAACAGGGTTTGCGTGTGGATTGTGCCATTACTGTGCAAACACCTGCCACTTAACAAGTGGAACTTTATCATACTCTGCATTACCAGACAATGAAAATCTAAAACTAACCCACCTAATTCTCTCTAAAATCCCTTTCAGGATATGAGCCAAAGAATGCCATAAAATTGAAATTGCAATGACTACCTCCAATGGATAACTACTGATTACACCAGTGGGTGATTCTCGCCTAAATTTTATGGAGCAACCATTCCTAATCAATTCTCTGGTACCTGTTACCTACCATTTTGCTTAAAGCATAATGATGAGGTACTGTTTGACATCCAGGATGGCATTGGCAGATTTCTGTGCTTGTGGCAGAAATGACTAGGTCCAGTATGAATTTTTGTGTTGAGAAGTAAATCGTCCTGATCCTGACTGTATAGGATGGCAGAGCTGTCGAAAGGATTTTGGAGGCTGGATGGTGCATCGGCACCTCTTTATTCCCCTTCATTTGCGGTGAAGGATCATCTTTTGGGGGCTTGAGCCCCTAATCGCTGTATATGTGGCATTAGAAGCCCCATTTTTGTATTAATTTACTTTAATTAATTTGTAGAGAGGGCTTTTTGCTCCTCCATAGGCCAACTTGGGAGATTATAGTTTAGAAAATTATTATTTTACTGGGGAAATTGAGCACCTCCTCTATAAATAGAAGCGCACTTCCTCTCATTTTCTCATAGAGTTTTGGGGGAGAAATCCCATAGCAATCTGAATTTTCTGCAATTTTTCCTTATAAAAATTTGGTTTTGGATACTTCAAGTCAAACAAATTGTCTGGGGGAAGGTATCTTTTGAATAGTTAAATATTTTGTGGTTGACTAAGTGATGCTGGGATGAATAGTGTTATTTTATTGTGGGTATTATCTTCCATTTTTATATAATTGTTGGATTGGGGTTTTATTGAGCATTGTTAATAAAGCTATATCTTTATGAACTCTAATATCTTCATAAATTTTGTCTTCAAGTATCCATTAAGGAAATGACCTTAAGTCTCCTAGTTTGGAAAGTCACTAGGGTTTGATTGAGAAGTTATCCTTTCATCTTTCCTTCTCCATTCAAGGTCTTCAACTATTGGCACACTGTAATATTCCCAATTAGCAGCAGCTAATTGGCAATATTAATTTTGTTCAGAATTTTGCTTTCTAATGTTTAGCCAGAAATAAAAAGGGTGCTGGGACCCATAACCCAACTTAGGAGAAAATAATCTTCCTAAAGTTGGCCAACATAACACATTCAGCGTAGGGCCCAGGGGGGGACCAAGTGGCAGCGCAGGAAGAGGGACAGCGCAGGGACAATGTGGGCCAGGAAACCCAGTGGCAGCGTGGGCTAGGCAGCGTAAAGTAGGCAGGGGCAGTGTGGCAAAGAGGACAGCGCAATGCAGTGGGGCCCAAGGGAACGTTGGGGCCTCAAGCATAAAAGGGAGTGAGGGCCTAGCTTCTCATTCATTCTGTCATTCATCTTCAAAATTTCTGTCTAACAGATATTGAGCATGCTTACATTGTTTAGCTAAGTTTGCAAGTCTTGTTTAGCACGCAGGTGTCTCCGAGCGAAGATCCCAGCCTCAGCCTCAGGGGACTTTGAGTGCCTGCTCAGGTGAGGAGTTTCATCATCATTTTTCAGAGCAGAGACCAAAGAGTCAGCCTTCAGGAGTTACGCAGCTCATCAGGCAACGCAGTCACTCAGGGGGAGTACGTAGTTTTGGAGGAGAGCAGCTCCGAGAGTGAGGGAGACTTAGGAGTTTCAGTTCGGGAGAAGTGTGAGGGGATCAACCCTTCACAAGTTGAGTTTTGGAGTAGAGAGAGGTCAGTATTTCCAGTAGATCAGCTTAGAGGCCAGCGTACTCACCAGGGGTGCGTAATTTTCACAAGGGGGTCAAATTGCGGGGTCAACCTTTTCGGAATTCCTTCTTGGATTTTTCCGAGTTTTAGGAGGAGAGCTCATAGCTGGAGTTTCAGAATTTTCTAAGCAGGGGAACAACCCCAAAGAGCAGCTCCATTCCAGCTAGTAGCAACATTTTCCAGCAGCTGCAACAGCCCAGAGAGTTATGCAATCACTAGAGGAGCAGCCATCCCATAGCAGGGTTTGGAGAGATATTTCAGCTTGCCTTGAGCAGGCCAAGGTGCCATCATTCTGATCACATTTTGTACTCATTCCCTATTTCCGGAAATATAATGGCTCAAATTTTCTGAATTGTTTGCAGAATTTTTATGGTGCATCTCTATTTGTTGTAGTTTTTGTTTATGTTGCTTTGTATTGATGTCCATTCCCTTTTTGGGATATTACAGTGGTATCAAAGCTCATAGACTTGGCTCAGCCTGTTGAGCAGATTATTTTATGACATTCAGAGACAAAGAATACATCACTTACTGGAAGCAGTGGTACAGGAGCAGAGAGCGGAGGCTCGAGCCCACATTTGGTGAAGGGGACAGTGGTACAGGAGCATTCCAGTAGAGGACGTAGAGGAGGAAGCACCAATGGCGGATGAAGTAGATGATGAGAAGGAGTTTGGTAATCTCATCCTGAAATCTGTACAAGAACTCTCCAGAAAAATAGAGGAGATGGGTCAGAAGATTGCCGGGGAGAACAGACAGCGTGAGACCCCAAGGGGATTTCACATCGGGGAAGGGTTCGACACTTCTCATCATGCACAGGAGCAGAACGTTGCGCAGCAGGTAGTGCTACGCACTCCCCCACGTTCCACTATGCCCACGTTCTTGATTGAAGGTATGGGAACGAGAGGACCACAGGAGCTGGAGGTGGCTCATTACGGGGATTATTTTTCAAAATATCAGTCTTAGGGGCTGAAGTTTCGAGAAGCCCTCACCTTCCATGATTTTTTCCAGCTGAAGAAAAATAGTAGACCCCACAGCTAGAATAGAGGAGGTGGGTACATGCACGGAGGTGACCTGCAACGTACCATGGGCAGATTTTTCTTGCCTACATACCACGGGTAAACAAAAATGTTCAACAAAGGCTTAGGTAGAAAAGCTGGACATTTACTTTCAACTGAAACAGATGGTGGAGGTGGAGACCATCAAGTTGGCAGCGCTGCACCTTGAGGGGGAAGCCCATGACTGGTGGTTCCATGGGATGTCCATGCTAGGTCATTCAGGAGTGACAACGTATGCAGAGTTCACTCAGAGATTAGTGGAAAGATTTGACCGGAAGGACCCTGAGGAGCACTTTGTTGAGCTGACCAAGCTCAAGTAGACCGGGAACCTGAAGACTTATATATTTGAGTTCTTGAGACTTTCAGTGATGGTGCCAGACTTGTCCGCAGCCAGGAGGATTTACATGTTCATTGACGGGTTGGCAGAGCCTCTGTGTGGGCTAGTTAGGTCTACTAGGCCTGCTACACTTCAGGACGCAGTTGGGAGGACAAGGGACTTGCAGGATGCCCTGCCCAAAACTAGAGCTCCTTTCCCCCAGAGACTGACATTCCATCCAAAGGGGAAATACACAAGAGTTCCACCTCCGAAGGGGAACTAGGGCCGAGGGCCTTTGGATGATGATACCCGGAGAGATCTGAGACGAAGGAACCTATGCTTCACATGCCGGGAGCCATGGGCATTGGGTCAACGGTGTGCCGCAGGAAAGGCACACTACATCGAGGTCTTCTTCAATAGTGAGGGAGAAGAAGATGCATATGAGGAGTTGGAGGGAGATGCCAGCGTTGATGCACTGAGAGGAGATCATCCACCACCACCTCCCCCAGGAGCAGGAGGGGCGACGTTTGCACCCACAGGAGGAGTCCTTGTGTCCTTGCGAGGAGTTCTTAAGTATTTGACAATGCGTGTTCGAGGCATAGTCCAAGGGCAGTGTGTTTCAGTATTGGTGGATAGTGGGGCCACTCATAACTTCATCGATGCCCAGCTAGTGCAGAGGAGGGGCATACCGACAGAGAGTTTTGATGGGTTCTCCGTGTTGGTTCCGGGTGCCAGAACCGTGCAATTTATGAGGTATGTTCCAGCATTAGCAGTGACCATGGGGACATACATAGTGACTGACCACTTCTTTGTGGTTGACATCCCAGATACTAATGTGGTATTGGGAGTGCAGTGGTTGATTACGCTAGGTAAGGTCACTACGGATTGGGAGACATTGGAGATGGAGTGGACAGGAAAGAAGAGCAGGAAGCATGTGATGATCAGAGGCATGCACACCCTCACATGCCCTCCTCAGACAGTTTCAGCACACTAGATGGAGGCAGACTTCCCGAAGGGAGACATAGAGTGGGCAGTAGAGCTGTGCATTTTAGAGGCAGGAGTCACAGGGTAGCCAATACACCCCGATGTGCAGCTGATATTGGACCGATACTCCACGGTTTTTGGGGACATACCACCCGGACAACCGCCAGACTGGGGGTTTGAGCACACTATTGAGTTGGAGCAGGGGATCCAGGCAGTGATCACCACCTCCTATAGGCACACCAAGGCCTACATGGATGAGATTGAGAGAGCTATCCATGAGCTCTTGGCATTGGGACACATTCGACCCAGTACTAGCCCATTTGCTTCTTTTGTTGTTTTGGTGAAGAAGAAGGATGGCACATTGCGGATGTGCATTGACTACAGGGCGCTCAACAAAAAGACCATGAAGAACTGATACCCCATCCCCAGGATTGATGAGTTGATGGATGAACAGAGGGGATCGAAGTCTTCTCCAAGATCGATCTGAGGTCGGGGTACCATTAGATCAAGGTGAGGGACCAGGATGTTCCCAGGATTGCATTCAGGTGCCACTATGGCCATTTCAAGTTTTTGGTGATGCCCCTTGGTCTAACTAACACATCGACCACCTTTCAGTCTTGCATGAACCACATTTTCCGTGGTCAACTAAGGAAGTTCGTGCTGGTGTTTTTTGATGATATCCTCATCTATAGCCGCACATGGGAGGATCACTTGCAGCACATTGAGGCTGTTCTGCGTATCTTGGAGGAGCAACATTTCTATGCTAAACTCTCCAAATGTGAATTCTGGCTTACAAAGATGCTATATTTGGGGCACATCATTGGTGTGGACGAGGTAAGAGTCCATGAGGAGAAGATCCGGGTCATCCGAGATTGGACGGAACCGAAGAATGTGATAGAGCTTCGGGGATTTGTAGGCATCTGCACCTACTACCGGAAATTTGTCAAGGGGTTTTCACAACTTGATGCACCCATCACCAACCTCACCAAGAAGGGGGCATTTGGCTGGACTGATACTGCACGGAGGGCTTTTGACAAGCTCAAAGAGGTGATGAGCAGTTGTCCGGTATTGGCTTTGCCGGACTTCATGCAACCCTTCATTCTGGAGTGTGATGCTTTAGGGGAAGGAGTAGGCACAGTTTTGATATGGGGGGGCCACCCTATAGCTTTCGAGAGTTGGAAGCTACTGCCACATGAGAGGTTGTATCCAATATACGACAAGGAGATGCTGGTCATTATGCATGCATTGGCCAAGTTTCGACAATATTTGGTGGGTAACAGGTTTTGAGTGAGGACTGATGTTAATTTTGGACAACTAGGTCCAAACTCCATGATGTGATGCTCAGATGACGATGCCAATATTTTTATTGGGTTCCTCTTTCGAAGAGGTGCAAGATCGATCTAAAGATCATCTTGATCAGATGAGCAGAACATGTATTTTGATTTTATTCCACATGTGTAAGGTCGGCCTGTTTTATCCCACATGCATAAGAGATGTGTCACACACCCCAAAGATGCCTATATATTGGAGAGACTTGGAGTTCATTATACACACAATGTGTGGAGGCATTTTCTTCTCTCTTGATGGTGATGAAGCAGCGTTCTTGGTTTTGTGTTTAGGGCTTCTTGGTGCACCGTCTTTGTGGAGTATTCTTGATGAGACGTCTTGGGGTTGTGTGACACATTGGGTTGGCTGACCTTACGGAGACTTTGCTAGTTGAAGCATCCTGCTGACCGTTGTAATGACACCACTCTTTATCTCTGTTTTTGGCTTGTCTTCCATCGATCTATTGGTATGTTCTATCTGCATCTTACTTTCATTAAGCCCTAGAAGTTTAAAGTATATTTGCATCTAGCATAGAACATCTATGGAAAATTAACATGGTATCAGAGCTATGGCGAAGACAAAGTCCAATCTATGTCAAGGGACAGCTAGTAAAATGCAGATTTGTTGAAGAGATGTCTTCAAGGGTAAAAATCAGATTCGTACGACTCGTTCTCTAAAGTTCTCAACAGCCAAGACTTATATCCCGTGAAGCAACAGTCTTTTGAAAAAAAAAAGGGGGTTGGTTTTTCGCATACAGGTGGATTTACGCTAATCCATTTCTACGGCTCCAAAACCATTGCCACGATTTCTCTTTCTGCTCTAATCTGCAGCTCGAGAAATTTGACATAAAGACCTTGGGCTCGAGAAACTTGATGTGTAGCTCGAGAAATTTGACGTAAAGACCTTAGGCTCGAGAAACTTGACGTGAAGTTGTTCGCAAGTGTTTTTATGTGATTCCTTTTGGCTGCCTCATAATTTCGAGCAGTTTTGAGGACATTCTCCTCTAGTTAAGCGTGGATTTCACAAACCCTTGTTGAAGGTGTCGACCTATGAATTGAGTGGCATATCTAAATCGAGATATCTGAAGTCTCTTGGGGCTGGCCGATGTGGACCTAATTACGCCCTGCGACATCCGGTATTGCAGCGAAGACGCTTTCTTTTGCGTCAAAGAAGTAGATAGCCGTCACGAATGATCTTGGGATTCTGCAGCAATTGCCCCGATTGATCGGTGATGGCAACGCCCGGGTCTTGTTTTTGACAGGTAGGAGGATTGTCGCCTTGGAAGCCCAGCATATGGGACTCATCCAGAAATGTATTCGATCGGGATTATGTGGCTTCTTGGAAAGTTGCGATGCTGTTGTCGATTGATATGAAAGAAGTCTTCGCTGCCCAAGTGAAGAAACGAAAGCACACGTTAACAGTATTGTGTATGACCTCCCATAACACCCTTGCATAAGCTGACCAGAGAGCTCGGCTAGCAATGACATTGGTGTTGTCGTTGCAGACCCTGCAGGCGGAGCTTCCCCTAGGGTAGCTCATGATGGAGCACCGCTCTCACCGCGAGCGTACAGGATCATAGCGAAACACTGCACCGGAAGTCGACGGGCAGTTGATGGGAAAGCTCCGGGTGTCCTTCCACAGTCACGCAAACGAAATTGGTGAGGCCATACCTCTGTCTAAGGTATCCATGAGACCTGGTGTTAAATAAGACCTCCACGATAATTAAAGTGAGGATGAAGTTACTGAACCTGTCATTTCCTAATGATCTCTTCTATCGAGGTTGATTTCGTCCAGTATATATATGTATTAACATCTTCTTAACGTCGACCTCCTGGCATAATTCGATGTAATATATGAAGTCTCAGATGAGTAATGACAGAGATAAAGATCTTCCATTAAACCCTCTCGACTTTCCTATTGTATTCTTCAGGATCTCCTCTGCACATTTACTTTTCTGTCACACGGACATATCACAGTGGACTCCTTGCTGTTATGATAAGATATACCACAATGCTATAGTGAGCATGGTTTGGTGCCATCGTAAATCAAAGAAGAAAGGAGGAAGCCCAGAAAAATATAATCCATGGTTACGCTCTTACACTGATCCACATAACTATTTGGTAAAGATTGAAAATCATTGATCCTAAGAAATTCAAGGCAGTAGAAAGATAACTCAAGTTAAGTATGAAGATCTGAAGTTATTAGTCAAGCAAACATTCTTGGCTCCTTTATTTCTATATATATATATATATATCAGCTATGATGATATGTTGATAGTCTTGTTCACAATTGAAGTTGTGAACAAGATAGATCAAATTTATTTTAGATATTTTTTTAATGAAGAAGCTACAGGGTTTAGCTAGCAAAAGGAATTGCAGCACTTGAAGCTTTCAAGAAAAGTTTGGAGCAGAAACGCATAGCTCTGTAATACAACTCTGTGTAACTACCCATGTCAGCAGAAGTGTCTTGATGAATATGCAATACAAATCCATGACATCTTGGTGAAGTAAGGACCTTCATGGATATGGTAATGTGATACAACTATCTTGAAGGATTTTTGGATTCTCTTCTTTGAATTAATGTTTCTTAAATGTTTGACATCACAATTACCTCATAGAAGAGTCCCATCTCTAATCTAGGCAGCTCATGGTGATAACCCAATGCAAGGCTTCAGAGGGAACTATAATGTTTTAAGTTCAGATATTAATCCATCAGAAAAAGGTTCCTCTCATTTACCTATACTAGAAAGGGTTGATGAATAACCTCGATCTGTTTCTAAAATCAAGAAGTTGTTGAACCAATCATAGTCAACACCTATGCCTTGATACAAAGACCTTAAGTCAATTTAAGGATAAGCATTATATATCGGATAGCTGCTCATTAAGATCATGTATGATCTAAAGATCATTGTTGGTTGGTGTTGTCGCTCCTAGAGACAGCCTAGAGTTGTGATAGACCAGTGCCTAGGACATCTTATATTTGCAAGGAGCATATGGTATAATAGAGGAAGTTATCAATAAAAGCTCTCATGCTATCTCTTGTAAAACAAGGAATACTAATCTGAATGGGACCAAGACCTTCAGAAACTGACACAGGGAAAAGAATACTGCAGAGGCAACATGCAAAACTCCAATATAAAAGTAACAGACAATTCAGAGACAACTTACTATAAAGAGGGCCAATTCAGAAATACCTCACAGAAATAAATTATCAGAAGGTGTATGTAGTGAATGAAATATTGAGAAGATATTAGTTATCATTGAGCTGATATCCAGATACACAGTACCACCATGCACGGGCTTACCAATCTAAGAATCCATACATGATAATAGCGTTTTAAAAACACCCTCCCAAAGAAACTAATATAGCAGAAGTATGGTTTAGATGAATAGTGGAACAGAATATCATGCATGAGCCATATTTAAAGCGCTTGACCAATCCAAGCATGGGTATCAACTAGGATAAATCCATACCAGAAATCAGTGAGCCACTCGCATTCCAAAACATGATACAGGAAAGATGGATGAAATGAAATGATATATTAAAATAACACATAAGAGAGAAAGTTACACACTGTGAAATACCAAAGACCAGAATCCTCTTTAACAGATGGAACTCCTCCTCACTGAGACCCTATGGGCTCTGAGCCTTCATACTAGAGTTCAACAAAATGTATACAAAAATCCTTTCACTGCATAATTTTCTGATAAAATCTGGAACCCTAAATCATCTGTTCTTCGGGAGCTTTATAGGAGAAAAAGAAAGCTCGAAAAGGGAGTAGGTGATGAACATTTAATTGTCTCATTAAAACAAAATGGCGGAAACGTGCACGCCCATATGCTGAATGACTTTGTAGTGCTGTATGTACTCTGCTGCCTGCTTACCGAAATCAATGCAATGGGTGGAAATCTCTTCAGGGACACGGCAAAGAAGTAAAATCTCATAGACATTCCGTCCTTTTCTGAAAGAGAATGGTGCTGAAAAGAAAGCTTTAGAGTATGTTTTCTGCGAATGGTACCCTCTGCCTTCAAAACCCCGAGTTACGGTTTAAGATCTTCAATGCTGAACGTTGAATTCCTCGATCATTCCCTGATATTTCTCTGCTGTTCCATTAATGTCTTCATCTGCGCAATCTGTGCTTTGAATGGCTCTGCAGGGTTTGACGGATTTTAACCCTGCTTCTTTAATGGAAGTCTTGTCGACATACCTTCCCAGGCCTTTCTCCATAATTACAGCCTCTGAAAAATGGCCCTTTGACGTGCTCTCTATCACAGTAATAGAGACTGTGAATCATGATAGTTTTCCGCTGTTGTAAACCTGCAAAACCCGCAAACTCGTCAAGAAAACAAATGCATGGGGACGGCGATGCAATGGGGATGACTGTGTAGCAACGCGACATGATGAAATGGCGGAAGTATGCGGGGTGGCGATGAAAAATGCAGTGGAACAATGGTGGATGGACTGGCCAAAGTTATAACGTAAAACATTAAAATATGACATATGAATGGAATATATAAATGGCGGAGGAAAAATGCTATAAACACGTGGGACGATGACGTGGAGGAAGACCAGGTTAAGGCGGGGGCGATCAAATCTGGACCGTCCGATCTCAGGAGGAGATCGACGGCTGTGAATGCATTGGAGGCGATGGACAGTGGGCCAGGGGCACTGTACACTTGGATTAACACCTGTGCATCTCCGTAGTGCGATGACCGTTGGATGGAGATCCCTAGATCGGATGACTATAATGCATATCGCTCCGTATCCTCAGTCAAATGATAACGCGCGATGAGGTAGCGGTTTTGGAATAGTGACGGAGCCACGTGTCGTGCGATGTATGGAATCGCTCCGAATTGAGAAATACCGCTCGCCTACAGAAGGCGGTGCGATAGATACCGGGCAGTTTTGAACAGTGGACGCGGGGCGGGGACCACCGAGACAGATAGACTCCGGGCCGTTGATTTTACAGTTTGATCAGACGGTAGGCAGGTAGGCTACGGGCGCGGCAGGGATGAACGAACGTCGTTCGATCAGTACAGATCGACGGTTATGAACGCGCCCGATATTCATTTGATAAGCGCCTTTCGGGCTGCGGCTTGGTCTAACACCCAGGTTACGTGGAGAAAAAGACTGAGGGGCTAGGGCCGAAAGGTGCCAGACCATATATATTTTCAAGTGTGGGTTTTTGCCCTTTTTAATGCCATTTTGACTTTAGAAAAGGGGAACGATAGGCGAAAAAACGATTTTTTTTTTTAGGCCAAACAAAGGGGGTTTAAAGGGGATTGTTTGTCAGAATTTAATGGAATTTAACAGAATGCTAACATGATCAACATTAGCTCCACCTGGGGACGACACGTTCATCCCTGGGCGTGTCGAGAACTTCGCAGACCACAGGTAAATCTTCTATGCGGACACTGCTCTTCAGCACTTCCATTTTTCTTTTCATGATTCATCACGACACCCACATTATTCAAATAAATATGAAACAGAAAACTAATATACAATATAATACATCAGGCTATCTCTGCCTGAATTAGAACTGGAAGTAGGGTTTGAGAAACTGACAATTTACAGGGACATCAAGCAAGTCACCCTGTAAATTTTCCAACTTGAAAGTATTGTTACCTCCCTGCTCCACAATCTTGAAAGGGCCGAACCAAAGCGGATCGAATTTACCATGTTTTCCTTTTTCAGCCCTCCGAATATCCCACCTGAGCACTAAATCACCAATCTGCAGATTCCTGTCTTTAGCGTGCTAATCAAAAAGGTATTTCATCTTCTCCTGATATTCCGTCAGCCTATGATTTACGTGATTGCGTGTTTCTTCCAATTCCACCAGCTGGTTTATTCGCCTGGTCATATCATCAGGTTCTTCTTGACTTTCCTGCATGAATCGGGCTACTCGTAGGGCTAACTGTATAGGGAATACTGCTGCCTTCCCATATACTAATTCATATGGGGATTTCCCAGTTGCTCTCTTGCTGGTAATTCTATTGGCCCACAGAGCAAATTTCAACTGGGAATCCCAATTTTTCTGATTTTCATTTATAGCCTTCTTCAGTGCCCTTACCAGGGTTTTATTGGAAGATTTTGCTAAGCCATTTCCTTGTGGATAGTAGGCTGTAGAGTGGCTTAGTGTGATGTTATATTGTTGGCAGAAACTCACAAACTTTGCATACTTGAAAGCCTGTGCGTTATCAATCACTATTCTGGCAGGACAGCCAAACCTGGATATGATGTTTTCTTCCATGAACTTTATTATCATAGTATCTGTGGCATTCCTCGCAGGTATGGCTTCCACCCATTTTGTGAAATAATCAATGGCAGTTAAAATCCACTTATGTTGACCACTCGATGGAGGATGTATTTCACCTATAAAATCGATTCCCCATTGTCGGAATGGTTCATCCACGTGCACAGGAATCATGGGCAAAGGTGCCAACTTCTGCCTTTCAGCAAATTTCTGACATTTCTCACATGCTCTAACCTGGGCAAAAACATCTCAAAAAAGCTTGGGCCAATAGAAACCAGCCTTCAGGATTTTGTGAGCAGTGGCCCTCCAGCTGTAGTGACCCCCACAGATTCCTTCATGAAATTGAGCTATGATACTCCCTACCTCATCCTCTGTGAGACATAGGAGTAGGATGCCTGAGGGATCATGCCAGTATAGCCGGCCATTAGCGACTATGTACTTCTGTGATTTCAATCTTAGCGTTCTGTATTTAGCTTTATCACAACTTGGAGGACAACTGAGTGTGAGGAGATATTCTACTATCTCTTTGTACCATTGACTGGTGAGGTACTTTATATGTGTACTCGGAGTAGCTACCCCAATTCCCTGTCGCTCTTCTTTCTCTTCAGATTCCTCACCTGCTATAATGGACAGGTTTATACCCAAAGCTTGATAGTTTGACTCAGATAATATTTTGGCAAGCCCCTGTCCTTTGATCAGCTTAGTAGGGCGAATGTCTAATTCATACTCCTGTATCTTGGCAATCCACTTCCCCCTTTTTCTTTCACTATCCCCCTGAATAAGAATATCTTTTACAACAGCTGTAGGCACAAATGTAGTGATATGGGACTGTAAGATATACATGCGGAATGCTTTGAGGGATTTTACTAGGGCATATGCTTGTTTTTCTAATATGTTATATTTTAATTCTGCATCACGAAGCACCTGACTGAAGAAGGCAATGGGCTGTTCGTACCCTTCCTCATTTTTCTGCAATAAAACTCCTGCTACTGTATGAGGTGATGCAAAAGAAAAGACCATGAAAGGTTTAGCATAATCTGGTCTAGCTAGCACAGGGGCTTCTGCAAAAGCATTCTTTATTCTGGTAAATGCCTCTCGTGATCCCTAGGACCATCTAACTTCAGTATCTTTCTTCAGCATGTCAGTTATATGCCTAACTATTTCAGCATAGTTAGGAATAAACCTCCTCAGGAAATTAATACGCCCTAGGAATACTTGTACCTCTTTCTTATTTCTGGGAAAAGCAATACCATTTATAACCTCTACCCTCTTAGGATCTATCTTCACCCCATCTTTTGTTACAATGTGTCCCAAAAGTTTTCCCTCTTCTAATGCAAATAAAGACTTTTGAGGATTTAGAGAGAGACCGTACCTTCTGCATTTCTCAAAGGTTCTACGCAGATGCTCAATGTGCTCAGTATCATTCTTTGAAAATACAGTGATATCATCGAGGTAGACCACCAAGAATTTATCCTGCTCCCCAACAAAAGCAATGTCCATGGCCCTTTGAAAAGTGGCCCCTGCATTAATCAATCCAAAAGGCATCCTGGCATACATGAATGTACCCCATGGTGTGGTGAAAGCAGTCTTCTTTTGATCTTCTGGAAATACAGCCACTTGGTTATAACCAGAGAATCCATCCATCATTGACATCCTAGAAGCTCCAACCACCTTCTGCAGGATGTGATCCATCTTAGGCAGTGGATAATTATCCTTTAAGGATGCTCTGTTTAAATTTCTGAAATCCACACACAGCCTTATTTCTCCATTCTTCTTTCGGACAGGGACTAGGTTTGCCACCCATTCAGAGTACCTCAATGGTACAATTATTTTGGCCTTCAACAGCTTCTTAATTTCCTTCTCAATAGAAGGAAGCAACAGGGGGTTAATCTGTCTGAGCTTCTGCTTATGCGGCTTTGCATCTCCCTTTAGTGGAATTTTGTGTTGCATTATATTGATATCAAAGGTTTTCAAGTCCTGATAGGACCATGCAAACACATCTTTGTAAGACTGAAATAATTTCTGATATAGCCCTTTATATTCTTCTGGGACTTTATTGGATAGTTTTACAATTTTGGGGTCAGTCTCAGTACCAATATTTAGGTCTTCTACCTGATTTTCTTCTACCACTTTTCTTGGCTGCAATGGGACATCATTCTTGTCAAATAGTCTTTCTAGAGGTACTAGCCCTCTAGGTATAATGTTTCCCTTTAATTGCAGTACTTTATTACCTGCCATTTTCTCCTCCCAGTTTCTTTCTGAAGTGTCTTCAGGCTCTCCTTCTTCTTCACCAGCATCAATCTCCATATTGGAGAATTCTCCTACTATTTCCAGGAATCTCTTCATCTGTTCTTCATCTTCAAATACTTGCCAGTGTTTGATGTTATCTGGGATTGATGGTCGATAACGTACCTCAACTTCATATCTTAAAAGAGGGTTCTGCGATGGTCGAAATGTACTAGCAGCCACAGCAAGGGAATCAACCATCCTATTCTGTTCTCGGGGCATGAACTGGATATCGAATGCCAAGAAGAAATTTTCTACCATGTCCCAAACTTCATTCCTATAAGCCCCTCGGGGCCGTTGGATGTTTGGTTTGACACTAATTCCTGACTTGTCTAACCACCAGTTCTGAATCTCCCAGAACTTTTAAACTTTGTATGTTCATGTTCCTGGCTGTCTGCAATCCTAACAAAAGTGCTTCATATTCAGCCACATTATTTGTAGCTTCATATTCTAGCTTGAAAGACAACGGAACCCATTTTCCTGTAGGAGAAATCAATAATACTCCAGCTCCATTACCTTCTTTTGAATTTGCTCCATCAAAATGAAGTGTCCATATTCCTGCTTCATGGCTCCCTGCGGGCTGCTCAGTCTTGATCTGACAGAAGGATGGTTCATGAGCAAAATCTTGATCTTCTTCCAGCATCAAGCATGAGAAATCTCCTTCTTTACTGTAGACTGGTGAATTTACAGATTTGTCAGCCTTAGTCACCATCTTGACAAATCTAGTCTCCCTATACAACCTCCTCTCCTGGCCACCAAAAACTGGGATAGTGGCATATGTTAAATCCAACTTAATTGACCCACCAATTTTTGTCCCCCAGGACCTCGACAGTAACATGCCAAAGCGAGCTGGGATGTCAGCCACCACGATGTCCATTACCACGCTTTTTGCTGGGATTTGGGCCAAATTGACCACCAAATCCTTGATCATCCCCAAGCATTTAACTCTTTTGGAATCAAATGAATAGAGGTCTTTGTATGGACGGGTAATTTGTAATCCTAGTTGTTCCATGACTGACAAAGGCAATAGATTATGGGAAGCTCCAGAATCTAGCATACAATTATGTAATAGCAGGTCATGAATCACTAGAGACACATAAAAGGGAGGAGTAGAAGCATCTAATTCCTCAACATGTGGACCAAAGACAACCATGGGTCTTTCTTCTTGAAGGTTGAGACTATCTGGGGTGAGTGTTGCTTCTGGAGGGATCATAAAAGAGGTGACTTGGGATTGATATGCAGGTTGCTTTAATAGTTCAGTCAAGGGAATTGGGATTTTGACTTTTTCAAGTTCCTTTTGGAGACTGAAAACAGGGGAGGACTTTTCTATTACAACCTCTTTTGACTCTTTATTTTCAGTTGAGGGTTTAACTTCTTTTGACTCAGATTTGGAATTAGGGGGAATGACTACCTTTGAAGAGGAAGGAGTTTGATCATTAGACTGCAAAGGTTTGTTTAGAGGGCCCTTACCTTTATCTGTGACTTTCTGCATTGCAGACTCCTTCTGAGCAGACGCTTCCTTCTAGGGTAACTCCTCTTCTTGATCTTGAGTACGAGTCCTCTTCCTAGAAGATCTGAGATCATATCTTCTATTGAACTGTGCTTGCATGAAATCAGCAAATTGTTTACAATAATGATCAATTTCTGCTTCTTCTGTCTCTGGTCTTTTCTTCTTCTTGCAATGAGCACTCAGCTCCATCATTTCCTTGCAAAGGGCATTCTTCTCCATAGGCAGTGTCTTCAGTAGAATCATCTACTAGACCTTCTAGGTACAATGGGTGTGGTACCTGATCCTGTTGCTCCTTTGCTTCCCTTGGCAATATTTGCAGGGGTGGTTTCCTATACTGAGGATTGTAACCTCTGTTTGGAGCATTGTGGAAATTCTTGAAGGCTGAGTTCTTGGCCTCCAATTCAAGCTTGACCATTTTCTTAATCAATTTGCTCATTTCTTCCATTTTGTCATTAGCTGAGTCTCTGTCTTGGTAGGAGGTAGATACCTCCTCTTTGCCCCTTCTTCTAGTATCTTGTTTAGATCTTCCTTTTGATTTACTGGTGGAGGCAAAGTTTGCTTCCAACTCTAGTGCATCTGACTGAGCATCATCCAGCGTAGCAGGCTTTCTTTCTCTGAGAGAGAAACCAAATTCTGAATCAAAAGCTGCTACAAAAACAACTCTAGCAGCAGTTTGATGAGGTTTCATATCAGCAGGAAGACTCAAATACAATTTATTAAATCTCTTGATAAATTCTGACACCCCTTCATTATGTCTTTTCTTGAGTGTATTGAACTTAGTAAGACAATGTCCATGGTCTTTCTTCTCTCCCCATTTTCTGAGAAAAGTATCTTCCATTATTTCCCAAGTGGTAATAGAACAACTTGCCAATGTCTTAAACCATTTTCGAGCTTCACCATCAAGAGATTGGACAAAAAGCCTTAAGACCACATCTAAATGTTCCACATTAAAATTCTCTGCAAAAGCACAGAAGACCTCAAGATATTTTTGAGCATCAATCTCATTTTCCCCATTGAATCGGGGTAAAATCTTCAAATAATCTTGGGGCATATCATTTAACACTTGGGGTAATGCCAGAGGAGCATATTTATTTAGCAAGAAGCCTGGAACGTTTGCCATTGGAGGGGGTGGAGGTAGTGCAATAGTTTGATGAGTAAGAGGAGGAGGAGGAGGAGGAGGTGGAAGTGGAGTATGGATAACAATAGGAATATAATGAACAGCAGCTTGAGGCGTTGAGGGGAATAATGGTCTGTTAACAGCAGATACTTCAGTAACTTCTTTTACCTCTTCAACCTCAGGAGTAGGGTGAAAATTATCTTTATTTTTGACTCCTCCTCGGGGTGGACTATTTGAATAGTAATAATCGATATCTCCCACAGTGGAGTCGGGATCTGGCACTTGAGCTTCTTGAGAAGAAGAGGATGGAAAGTCTTCTATAGACAATTCAGGGATTTCAGAGTGGACTGATTTTCTTTCCCTCCAATTTCTTCTATGTATGATCTTTTCAGGGTCAGACACTGAAGGTGTCTTTGGCTGAGACGTATCTGACCTTAGGTGTGGCTTACGAGGAGCTAGGACTGCAAATAGATTTATCAAATAAACAAATGTGGAGTCGCCAAGGTGAGGGATCTACAACTCTCAACTCTCCATACTCACCTACTTGAAGAGTGAATTAGATTTTGTCGAGGCCCAGGGATTTAAATTTTCTCAACTTCGTTCCCCGGCAACGACGCCAAAAAGATGTTTTCGCTCCTAGAGACAGCCTAGAGTTGTGATAGACCAGTGCCTAGGACATCTTATATTTGCAAGGAGCATATGGTATAACAGAGGAAGTTATCAATAAAAGCTCTCATGCTATCTCTTGTAAAACAAGGAATACTAATCTGAATGGGACCAAGACCTTCAGAAACTGACACAGGGAAAAGAATACTGCAGAGGCAACATGAAAAATTCCAATATAAAAGCAACAGACAATTCAGAGACAGCTTACTGTAAAGAGGGCCAATTCAGAAATACCTCACAAAAATAAATTATCAGAAGGTGTATGTAGTGAATGAAATATTGAGAAGATATTAGTTATCATTGAGCTGATATCCAGATACACAATACCACCATGCATGGGCTTACCAATCTAAGAATCCATACATGATAATAACGTTTAAAAACACCCTCCCAAAGAAACTAATATAGCAAAAGGATGGTTTAGATGAATAGTGGAACAAAATATCATGCATGAGCCATATTTAAAGCGCTTGACCAATCCAAGCATGTGTATCAACTAGGATAAATCCATACCAGAAATCAGTGAGCCACTCGCATTCCAAAACATGATACAGGAAAGATGGATGAAATGAAATGATATATTAAAATAACACATAAGAGAGAAAGTTACACACTGTGAAATACCAAAGACCAGAATCCTCTTTAACAAATGGAACTCCTCCTCACTGAGACCCTATGGGCTCTGAGCCTTCATACTAGAGTTCAACAAAATGTATACAAAAATCCTTTCACTGCATAATTTTCTGATAAAATCTGGAACCCTAAATCATCTGTTCTTCGAGAGCTTTATAGGAGAAAAAGAAAGCTCGAAAAGGGAGTAGGTGATGAACATTTAATTGTCTCATTAAAACAAAATGGCAGAAACGTGCACGCCCATATGCTGAATGACTTTGTAGTGCTGTATGTACTCTGCTGCCTGCTTACCGAAATCAATGCACTAGGTGGAAATCTCTCTAGGGACACGACAAAGAAGTAAAATCTCATAGACATTCCGTCCTTTTCTGAAAGAGAATGGTGCTGAAAAGAAAGCTTTAGAGTATGTTTTCTGCGAATGGTACCCTCTGCCTTCAAAACCCTGAGTTACGGTTTAAGATCTTCAATGCTGAACGTTGAATTCCTCGATCATTCCCTGATATTTCTCTGCTGTTCCATTAATGTCTTCATCTGCGCAATCTGTGCTTTGAATGGCTCTGCAGGGTTTGACGGATTTTAACCCTGCTTCTTTAATGGAAGTCTTGTCGACATACCTTCCCAGGCCTTTCTCCATAATTACAGCCTCTGAAAAATGGTCCTTTGACGTGCTCTTTATCACAGTAATAGAGACTGTGAATCATGATAGTTTTCCGCCGCTGTAAACCTGCAAAACCCGCAAACTCGTCAAGAAAAAAAATGCATGGGGACGACGATGCAGTGGGGATGACTGTGTAGCAACGCGGCATGATGAAATGGCGGAAGTATGCGGGGTGGCGATGAAAAATGTAGTGGAACAATGATGGATGGACTGGCCAAAGTTATAACGTAAAACATTAAAATATGACATATGAATGGAATATATAAATGGCGGAGGAAAAATGCGATAAACACGTGGGACGGTGACGTGGAGGAAGACCGGGTTAAGGCGGGGGCGATCAAATCTGGACCGTCCGAGCTCAGGAGGAGATCGACGGCTGTGAATGCATCGGAGGCGATGGACAGTGGGCCAGGGGCACTCTACACTTGGATTAACACCCGTGCATCTCCGTAGTGCGATGACCGTTGGATGGAGACCCCTAGATCGGACGGCTATAATGCATATCGCTCCGTATCCTCAGTCGAACGATAACGCGCGATGAGGTAGCGGTTTTGGAATAGTGACGGAGCCACGTGTCGTGCGATGTATGGAATCGCTCCGAATTGAGAAATACCGCCCGCCTACGAAAGGCGGTGCGATAGATACTGGGCAGTTTTGAACAGTGGACGCAGGGCGGGGACCACCGGGACAGATAGACTTCGGGCCGTTGATTTTACAGCTTGATCAGACGGTAGGCAGGTAGGCTACGGGCGCGGCAGGGATGAACGAACGCCGTTCGATCAGTGCAGATCGACGGTTATGAACGCGCCCGATATTCATTTGATAAGCGCCTTTCGGGCTGCGGCTTGGTCTAACACCCAGGTTACGTGGAGAAAAAGACTGAGGGGCTAGGGCCGAAAGGTGCCAGACCATATATATTTTCAAGTGTGGGTTTTTGCCCTTTTTAATGCCATTTTGAGTTTAGAAAAGGGGAACGATAAGCGAAAAAACGATTTTTTTTTTCAGGCCAAACAGAGGGGGTTTAAAGGGGATTGTTTGTCAGAATTTAACGAAATTTAACAGAATGCTGACATGATCAACAGTTGGAAAGTTCCTCTAAGAATAAATCAAAGGCTGAAGCTTGTTACCTTGGAAGTACCAATGAAACAGTATATATAAAACAACAAGCATGGCTTACTATAAAGCCACTCTATTAAAAAGTTCTTCAGCAAGTCATCTATGTGAACCGTCATTATTGCAGATGATGATACCAAGAACCCATCATATAATACTTGAAAGGACATTTATGTTTTAAGGCATATTTGAGTAAACAAATCTCATGATAAGTATGTTGTTTGATAATCACTAAGCTCCCTGGAAAGACTAGTTTAGGCTTGCAATCTCCTTGGGTAAGATGGAGTAAGATCTGTATCTTCTTCGTCAAGATATGCTAAAAGTTGAGGACTGCTAGAGTGCTTCTATGATCTCGAAGAACAATATTTATCTATGTGCTGTTGGATAGAGCAATGAGGCTCCTATTGACGCTTCGGTCATCAATATAATCACCAAGAACTAGCCTTGGTTTTCAGAAAGTAGCCTAATGCAATAAAGGAAGAGGTGTATATAGAGTAACCTTTGGGGTTTGAAGTCCAGGATCAGACACCTATGTTTGCAGGTTGAAGAAAGCCCTCTATGGGTTGAAGCTAGCCCCCAGGGCTTGATATGAGAGGATAGATAGCTATTTGATGAAGCTAGGCTTCACTCGTAGTAATGCTGATTCAAACCTTTACTTCAAGGTTGATAGAGAAAAGCCTCTCATTCTGGTGCTGTATGTGGACGACCTCTTCCTGACAGGAGCTGACCCTCTCATTCATCAGTGCAAGAGGGAGTTCGCTGCTGAGCTCGAGATGAAGGACCTAGGATTGATACACTACTTCCTAGGCCTGGAGGTCTGGCAGAGACCTGGTGAGATTTTCCTTTCTCAAGGAAAACATATTGTGAAGCTTCTGGAAAGATTTCCAATGGTGGACTGTAAGTCCGTGTCGACTTCGATGGAGCTCAACTTTGAGAAGTTGAGTGGCAGTGCTGCTGGGTCCGTGTTAGCAAATCCTACTGAGTATCGACAACTCGTAGGGGCCTTGATGTTCTTAGTGAACACCCGTTCAGACGTATGTTGTGCAGTGAACACCTTGAGTCAACACATGGTTGATCCTCATAACATTCACTGGGTTGGTGCCAAGAAACTCTTGAGATATCTCTGGGGCACGATAGACCATGGGTTGAGATACACTGCCGGGAGCATGACACTCCTTGGATATTCTGATGCCGATTGGGCTAGCAGTGTGGTGGATCGCAAGAGCACATTTGGATGCTGCTTCACACGTAGATCTGCTTCGGGCAGGAAACGGAAGTCGATAGCCTTGAGCACCGCTGAGGCCGAATACACTGTAGCAAGTATGGCCCGTTGTGAAGCCACTTGGTTGCGAAAGCTCTTCAGTGAGCTGTTCAAGCATGTGCTAGATTCCACCGTTATCCTTTGCGATAACCAGAGGGTGTAGAAATTAGTGTACACTAAGCATGCATACATCCAGATTCCCCTGATCTCACAATATTTAACTTCTTGCAAAATACAGAATCATTCCATTGTTAATCTTTTGCGGAAAATTAATTACAAACACATGTGAAGCATAAATAAAAACAATCGCACATAACACAGTTGTTTAACGGGAAAGCCTGAAGCTGAAAACCCTAACTATCATATATTATGTATCATGGAGATCATGTAACAATCTCATACAAAGCTTAGTACATCAAGTTCTCAGTACAATCAATCGTCACACACTAACATAGAAGAAATCTGCAAATCCATGCATCGATCTCTGCCCTCCTGCTAGCCTACCTCCACTGCGCAATCCTTGTTGAAGAATAGCTCTGAATGAATTCAAATTATCCTTGCCTTGACTGCGCAATCCTCATTGGCAACTCCAATGTGTGTGTGGTGCAATCAATGCATCACTATAGTCACAACAGATAGTCCATCCTGCCCTTTCACCTATCTCTCCACTGGAATTGACATGCACTGTAGTTAACTCCTGTATTGTTCAGTTGATTAATGAGTTATTATTTGTGAATTGATTAGCTAATTAATTCACTCCACTCTCACTAGTGTATCATTCAGTTAGACTAGATACAACTAGCTCAACTGAGTCTAACTGAGTTAAACTGAATACAACTCCATGAACTACTCTTCCAACTCTGTCATAACTTTGCCACTTCAGTTCTAATTGAGTACTCTATGCATGAACCACCAGTCAACCCTAGGAATTACGTAATTCCTTCAGCCCACTGATTTTCCAAATTTGTGCACTGAAATTAAGTGCTCCAAGAGAATAAGTTGTTGTTTATTGTCGGATTATTATTAAGAGCTAATAATAGTCGACCCTTCTATTTTTAGATCGACGATCTATAAATAGACTTTGCCCAATATTCTAAAAATAGAATTTCATCTATTTTTCCAACTTGACCAACCATCCACAAATAGCATCCTGCAACTTCTGAAATATGATCACCATGTCTAAAAATAGACTTGCGCCAAAAATAGCTTGCGGGCCCACTTAGTGAAGGCGACTCTTTTCACTAAGCTCATCATCTTGTTGAATCTCAACAGAGGGGGATTCGTTTGTCAGAGAATCCCGTGTTCCACGATCGATCCAAGCATGTTGATGTCTGGTACCACTTATCTGGGATATGGTACAACGAGGCGCCGTAAGGCTCGATCATATAGGAACTGATGAGCAGGTCACGGATATTCTCACAGAGCCGTTGGGGGAGGTCATGTTCCCAAACCTTCTGTGAGAATCTTGGAATTGTGGAACGACCCTATTTGGAGGGTCCTGTTGGACGATGAGCTCTGGGAGCTCCAGGGGGGCTTTGGGGATAACTTCTTGGTGCTATAAGCAACCACAGGGTTAGGCTTGCCGAACCTAGTTGGTGTGCTTCCACCCCACCGTGATGATATTGAGTTGGTTTACCTCTCTCTGATTTGTGCCTCGTATGCATCCTACCCATGGAGTTTCGGACTCATGGGAAGTACCTCTCATTTGGCCAATGAGGTGAGAAATGTGAATAGAGACCATAGCAAGACCGATGGACGCATCGGATATTGTCGTACTCTCTATGTCTAGGATGGCACGATCCAACCACTTGATCTGGGATCAAGGATAGTGAGGTTTCAGACCTCCAACTGACTTCAGGTCAGTGAAACTAACTTCGGGTTAGTATATGACTCTCTTGAGTCCTAGTGAGGTTTCAGACCTCCAATTGACTTCGGGTCAGTGAAACTAACTTCGAGTTAGTATATGACTCTCTTGAGTCCTAGTGAGGTTTTAGACCTCCAACTGACTTCGGGTCAGGTAAACCAACTTCGGGTTGGTATGAGACTCTTTGTGAGTCCTATAGAGGTTTTGGACCTCTGGGCTGAATCTGTCAGTCGGGAATGATGTCTTGGTGACTGACCCACTTCTGTTCTGAAATAAAGAAGCTAACAAAGCAAGTTACGGCGGGATGATGCACGATGTTTGGATGGCACTGGTGGATGGAGTTCTCCCTAGTTGAGAGGGAGTGTTAATTTTGGACAACTAGGTCCAAACTCCATGATGTGATGCTCAGATGGCAATGCCAATATTTTTATTGGGTTCCTTTTTCGAAGAGGTGCAAGATCGATCTAAAGATCATCTTGATCGGATGAGCAGAACATGTATTTTGATTTTATTCCACATGTGCTAGGTCGGCCTGTTTTATCCCACATGCATAAGAGACGTGTCACACATCCCAAAGATGCCTATATATTGGAGAGACTTGGAGTTCATTATACACACAATGTGTGGAGGCATTTTCTTCTCTCTTGATGGTGATGGAGCAGCGTTCTTGGTTCTGCGTTTAGGGCTTCTTGGTGCAACGTATTTGTGGAGTATTCTTAATGAGACTTCTTGGGGTTGTGTGACACATTGGGTTGGTTGAACTTATGGAGACTTTGCTGGTTGAAGCATCTTGCTGACTGCTGTAACGCCACCACTCTTTATCTCTGTTTTTGGCTTGTCTTCCATCGATCTATTGGCATGTTCTATCTGCATCTTACTTTCATTAAGCCCTAGAAGTTTAAAGTATATTTGCATCTAGCATAGAACATCTATGGAAAATTAACAACTGACCACAACAGCCTCCGGTTTTTCCTCGAGCAAAAGCAGTTGCAGGAGAGGCAGCATAAGTGGGTCAGTAAGATACAAGCCTACGACTTTGACATTGAGTATGTCAAGGGGAAGAACAACATGGTGGCAGATGCCTTATCATGCAGGCCAACGACATTGTCCTTAATGAGCTTAGACTCAGACTGGAGGGCTCAACTGCTGGTGGAGTATTCGAAGGACCGCTTTGCCTGTGAGCTGTTGGATGGCCAGATTACAGATGACAAGTATCGGGTGATGGATGAGGTCATCTATTACTGGGACAGGATCTTCTTGACTGGTAATTCCCAGCTCAAGGAGAAGATACTGCGCACATCCCACGATTCGCCGCTATCAGGTCACCAGGGGTTCACAAAGACCTACAGGGCCATCAGGGAGAGGTTCTCTTGGAGAGGCCTCAAAGAGGACGTACTCCGACATGTCAAGGAGTGCGAAGTGTGTCAGAGGAATAAGGGGGAGATGAGCCACCCTGTTGGTTTGCTACAACCGCTTCCCATTCCGGAAGGAAAGTGGGAAAGCATCTCCATGGACTTCATCACAGGGTTTCCCACAGTGCAGGACAAGGATTGCATCTTTGTGGTTGTTGATCGACTAACAAAGTATGCCCATTTCTTCGCCATATCCGCACGGTACACAGCTTCAGAGGTGGCCGAGCTATTCTTTCGTGATGTTTTCAGACTGCAAGGTCTCCCCAAGATCATAGTCAGTGACAGGGACAACCGTTTCATGGGCGGTTTTTGGCAGGAGCTCTTTCGTTTGGTGTGTACCAAGTTAACTCCCAGTACCAACTACCACCCACAAACGGATGGGCAGACAGAGATAGTGAACAAGTGGCTTGAAGGCTACTTGCAAAACTATGTCACAGGGTAGCAGAGAGCATGGCTGTGTTGGCTTCACTTGGGAGAATACTGTTACAACACCACTTTCCATATGTCTATCGGTATATCTCCATTTTATGCTTCGTATGGATATAATGCTTTGACTTTTGCTGATATTATGTTTGGAGCTAGCAAGGCCCCCAGGGCCAAGGACTGGATCCAAGAGAGCCAAGATATACTCTGGGTTCTTAAGGAAAACCTGGCTACAACACGGAACCAATGAAAACTGTATGCGGATAGAGGGTGGATAGAGAGACAGTTTGAGGTAGGTGACTTGGTCTACCTTCGACTTCAGCCATACAAGCAGTCTACGCTGAAGCAAAAGGGAGCCGAAAAGCTTAAGCCCCGCTTCTATGTGCCTTAGAGAGTGAGAAGGCGGGTAGGAGAAGTTGCATATGAGTTGGAATTGCCAGTTGGGAGCATGATACATAATATTTTCCATGTGTCATGCCTGAAGAAGGCTTTGGGACATCAGGTGACTGCAACAGGTGAGTTCCCACCCGTGGATGATGATGGGCATCTGGTGTTACAGCTGGAGACTATTTTAGAAACCTGGGAGAGACAGTTGCAGAGCAGGATAGTCAAGGAGTACTTGGTGAGATGGAGGAACCTTCTAGATGAGGATGCCACTTGGGAGGGTGAGAAGATCCTGCAGCATCCATCCTTGCAGTTGCTTGAGGACAAGCAACATTTTGGCGGGGAGGACTGTAATATTCCCAATTAGCAGCATCTAATTGGAAGTATTAATTTTGTTTAGAATTTTGCTTTCTAATGTTCAACCAGAAATAAAAAGGGTGCTGGGACCCATAACCCAACTTAGGAGAAAATAATCTTCCTAAAGTTACTTGGCCAACATAACACATTTAGCGTAGGGCCCAGGGGGGACCAAGTGGCAGCGTAGGAAGAGGGACAACGCAGGGACAACGTGGGCCAGGCAACCCAGTGGTAGCGTGGGCCAGGCAACGCAGAGTAGGTAGGGGTAGCATGGCAAAGAGGACAGTGCAACACAGTGCGGCCCAAGGGAACGTTGGGGCCTCAAGCATAAAAGGGAGTGAGGGCCTAGATTCTCATTCATTCTATCATTCATCTTCAGAATTTCTGTCTAACAGGTATTGAGCATGCTTATGCTATTTAGCTAAGTTTGCAAGTGCTGTTCAGCACGCGGGTGTTTCCGAGCAGAGATCCCAACTTCAACCTCGGGGTACTTCGAGTGCCCGCTCAGGTGAGGAGCTTCATCATCAATTTTCAGAGCAGAGACCAAAGAGCCAGCCTTCAGGAGTTACACAGCTCACTAGGCAGCGCAGTCACTCAGGGGGAGTACGCAGTTTTGGAGGAGAGCAGCTCCGGGAGTGAGGGAGAATTAGGAGTTTCAGTTCGGGAGAAGTGTGAGGGGATCAACCCTTCACAAGTTGAGTTTTGGAGTAGAGAGAGGTTAGTATTTCCAGTAGATCAGCTCAGAGGCCAACGTACTCACCAGTGGTGCGTAATTTTCCCAAGGGGGTCAAATTCCGGGGTCAGACTTTCTGGAATTCCTTCCTGGGTTTTTCCAGGTTTAGGAGGAGAGCTCATAGCTGGAGTTTCTGAATTTTATAAGTAGGGAAACAACCCCAAAGAGCAGCTCCATTCCAACTAGTAGCATCATTTTCCAGCAGCAGCAACAGCCCAGAGAGTTACGCAGTCACTAGAGGAGCAACCATTCCATAATAGGGTTTGGAGAGATATTTCAGCTTGCCTTGAGCAGTCATTCTGATCACCTTTTGTACTCATTTCCTATTTCTGGAAATATAATAAAATGGCTCAGCTTTTCTGAATTGTTTGCAGAATTTTTATGGTGCATCTCTATTTGTTGTAGTTTTTGTTTATGTTGCTTTGTATTGCTGTCCATTCCCTTTTTGGGATATTACACACACTCCTTGTCTGTCTCGAGATGCCCAAAAATTCATTGGTAACCCAAGGCACTAATTCTTCATTCTCCATCACTTTATACTTTTTGTAAATCATTAAATTCAAAGGAACTTGTGTTTGGAATCTATTTGAGCATCTCCAAGGCTTATATTGAGCCATAGGTTCTTCTACCTCGCTCTTTCATTACACCCAGATCCTTTGCATTATTGAAGATTATTGTGGGGTGTCTATATAGCGGGATTCTTGGAGGGTATTTAATCCTTGGGTTACTTAATCTCCGAGACCTGTCGAGGAGCCTCCAGTGTGGGGATAGCATCTGTCCACAAAACAATAAGGGAATTTGCTACTAAGGTGAAGGTTGTGGTGGATCCCATTGTTGACGATTATCTAGTGAAGCCTAGCACTAGGGTGCCAGATTTGCAGTAACAATACACATTGGGCTTGAGAAGGAATCATAGATAACCATTGTCAAAATTTAATAGCTTGAAAGGAAATAAACCACAGAGTGCTTAGCCTAATACCTCATTAAATCCATTAAAAATCATCAAATATTTTTGCAAATTCATCTCCATGCTTAGGGCCTTACTGTATGATTCTAGAATGTCCTTCATTTTCTCGGTTTCTCTAGTCAAACCTTCAAGAAAAGGAGCACATCAACGATAAAGAACCCGTGAGAAAGAAACAAGTTGCTACCAATTTTGACACCTTTCATAGCCCCAAAATAATTTGTTCCATAATTGAACTACTTAGATCTTCCACTATAGTAAAAGAGAGTAAGGGAAGGAAACCTTGTGTTAAACCCCACAAGGGTGTGAAAAAATGTGACATCGGCTTATGAATTAGAACAACAAAAGAGACAGAAGAAATGCAACTCATAATCCACTTAATCACTAGAAGTTTGAGCCCAACATGCAATAGAACCAACACCAAATAAAGGCAATTCATATGATTATAAGCTTTCCATAGATTGAATTTAAGCACCATAATTGAAACACTTTTAGACTTAATTGAATGTAGATTCCTGTACTTGTAAATGGATATGCTTGATCTTCTCAACAATTTTTTTGTTCTTAAAGCATTGCTTGTGAGATCCTCCCCGACTCCTCCTTGCTGACCATATACTACATCCAAAGATGAAAGTGACAAATAACTAAAACAAGTCTCAAATGGTGACTTACCAATTGAAGTGTGGATTGCTCTGTTATAGGATTATTATATATAAACTAGATTTTCATCCCAGGTCTTCCATTGCTTTTGATTATAACCCTTCAAAATATGTACCAAAGTTTTGTTGACTACTTCTGTTTTCCCTTCTGTCCGTGGATGGAATGTTGCAAACATATTTAATTTTGTGTCCATCTTCTTCCACAACATAGTCCAAAATGCATTGAGAAATTTGATATCCTCATCTCAAATGATGCTTTGTGGTATTCCAAAGTGCACCCTAGACTTGTTCAAAGAACAAGTTTGTTGATCCTTGCTCTCTGATGCTCTTTTTACAGGGCATGGGAATGCACATCTTGTTGAATCTGTTAACTACAACAAATAGGTAGTCATGTCACTTTCTAGTTGTTGGTAACCTACCACAAAGTCCATGGAAATACTTTCCCAAGGATGAGTGGGTACAAGGGATGGTATAAACTTTGTTTACTGTTACTAGGCTTGCTGGTACAAGAAAGCATACATCTCCTAATGAACCTTGTTACATCTTGCATCTTGGGTCAGTACACATACTTCTACAAGTTGGCAATTGTCTTCCCAACACCAAAATGCCTTGCAACCTTGGAGGTCTGAGCCTCTCTAATCAACTATAGTCGCTCACCCTTAGGTACACATAGCTTATCCAGCTTGCAGAGTAACTCGTTTTGGAGATGATGGTCAACTATGTTGTCGCCATCTTCCACATGACTCTGGCGCTATAAATATTGATACACCTTCCTGAAGTTCTCATCCTCTATATATGCCTCTATATGCATCGTGGGTGAAACTTGAAAGGCTCCATGTGCATCAAAGTTCCCAAAGTTGTGATTTTTGATGTGGTTGGCTTTGAAAACATGTCAGCTAACTTGTTTGTGTTTCCCTTCTTGTACTTGAGCACTAAATGAAACTGCTGTAAAAACCCCATCCACTTGTAATGCTTTGTCTATTGTAATTTACACTAGGGCTACATGTACTATGGTTACTATGGTTGTTGGTGATTTGTGTGGATGGCTATCTTTGTTCCCATCACATAGTGTTTCCACTTTTTGATAGCTTCTACCAGGGCATAGAGCTCCTTGTCGTAGGTAGGGTAGTTGAGAATCACCCCATGAAACACTTAAGAATGGTAGCATACATGCCTTCCTCCTTATGCTATACCTGCAATCACAAAAGGTTAGCCCAAACTTGACATATGAAAAGAATTAGCCTTACAATTGCTTGTTGCCAGGGCTAGAGAGGGCTCTAACCTTGCAGCTAGGCCTAGAGGCAAAGAGTGATGGAGAGTGAGTACCCAAACCCCCAAGAAAAGAAAAAGATTAAAACCCTTGCCCAATGACAATAGGCTTGCAATCACAAGATTAGTCCATAGATCAGATATCATAAATTATTATTGTGAATTTTCAATGTAGAACTGGAACCAAAACCCTCAAAATTTTTCGCTAGGCCTGCAAAACAAGGAAATTAGTATATAAAAATGATTTGCAGTGAACTTAAGTATCTCCAATGCTTTGCGGCTAGGGTTAATGTGCCCTTTTAGCCCCGCGTTTTGGCTCTTTTGACCTATTAGGCCTGCGGCTAGGCCTAACTAGCCTCCAAATCCCTGCGACTTGCCCATCTAGGCTTGTAATGACAACTTTTCAGCATTCAAAATTTGTGTGATGACCTTGCAATGAGAATAAGTTAGAAAAATGCCCAAAATGTGATTGTAACCTCAAAAAATTACTTGCAAATGATTTTAAGTTGTAAACCCTTGGATGAAAACCTGCTTTGCAAGGAAATTAGCCCTAAAATGGTTTGCGGCCTCCAAATCTGGAATAGCGTCCAACAATAGAGGTCGAAGTTTGATAGATCAGGGCCTTCTAAGGCTAACTCAAAGTCTAAAACCCTCTCAGCCATCTTATTCTAGCTGGACAGGTTGCTTAAAGGGGAATAGGTGCCCAAACCCCAACGACTAGGCTAGGTGAGGGCTTGATCCCTTCAAGATTTGAATTTGGCCTTTGATCCTGAAGATTAGCACCTGCAAAAGTGACAAAAACCTAGCTGTCCTCCAAAATTTATAGAAAAAATTCGACTTTGAAAAATAAACCCCACTAGCTATTTACAATAGAAAAATAAAATACAAGGGTTAGTAAAATTATTTAGAATATCCGCATTAAATTTTTTAAGCTCTAATAAGTAGATCTATCTTTATTACATAACTGAATTTGAAATAATTGAGTAAAGAGATTTTTGTATTAATGCCACGACCAAGATCTTTACAACAAAATCGTTAGATAAGCCTTGGAGAATTAACACAATGGGCTCTTAAGCGTTTGGTGTTGGGAATTGGCTCATCCAACCAAAGATTTCCTCTCATGCCCAAGATCTGAATATTGATTAGATCTCTACACACTTAGAATCAAGTTATTAGCTTCAAAAGGGGCTAAATAAATGTTAAAACCCTAAAAATCTAGAGATACCTACTAGATCAATCAAGTTAGAACGATTTTCTAAACCCAATACCTAATACAAGATACCCGTGCAAATAGGTGATCCAACTGTTGGATAATGAAACAATAACTTATGAAATTTAATTCAATAGAGCATTAGACGCATGATTCAAAAAAATATTACCAGTAGACAAAAGAGGAACATCATCGCGAATAAACCCCTAAAGACTTCTGATATTATTGTTGCAAAACAAAAATTACATCCAACAGAGCTTCACTCAGAGCTTGCTCAAGAATTTTTGATGAGTACAATGTTGATACAATGAGGAGCAAATAGCTTCCCTATATATAAAATGGAGAGATCTAGATCCCTCTCCAAGTGGAAAATGGCTAGGTCCAAAGAAGTGCACAATTTTGACTTGATCTTGGAGAATAACGACTAGTTGATGCTTGATCCATGCCAAAATTAAATCTTTTCCCTTGATCTGGGAGAAGAAATTAAAGTCCCTTGATGTACGCTTTGATCCTGGTCAAAAAAATAAAAATTTCAATTTTTTTCCTCAAAAAATTCCTTTTAACTAAGCACCTTGGTCCATAAGTTCAATTTCTCTTAAAAAATTGATTTTTCCCATGATGGAGGACCTTAATTTTTTTTTTTTTTTTTTGGACTCATGAATTTTTGAAGTATTTTTCTCCTTGGAAATGAGTCCTTAAAATTTAATCTTCCTCGGGTATGTCCATATTCTCCAAAAATTCGTTTTTCCACTTGGAGAGAATTTTTATTTTCTGTAATTTTTATTTTTTGACCATTTTTTGGCTAATTTTTTGCCAGAAAATAAATTAAATGACTCTAGAGGGGATTAGACATATTTTCACCCTAAAAGTGGGTCTAAAAAAATTATCTTGGCCTTGATGTCTAATTATGAGTAATCATCCACCAAAAATATTCCTAGACAACACTTTTACATCAAGATAACTTTACAAAGATAATTTTACAATTAACACATGATCTCTAAACTCAACCAAATTCTGCAACACAAGACATAGATCTAGTATGATAAAAATACATAGACTCGATAACACTAGGACTCACCTAAGACCTTACCATTGAGCCCCACTCTAGCTTTGGGGGATGCTTGGGAGAAATTTTTTCCAATTATTTGGGTTCGGAATCGTGAATAATTGACAATGTGGAAAAAACTCCCTAGAGTGAAACTCTTTTCTAGGAATCAAAGGTTTACCTAGATGTTTTTACATGGCTTCATAGTCATACTAGAATCATTTTTACAATGTAGGCTCACAGGGCTACAAAATTTGGATTACAATAACAATCTAGAAGCTGTATGATGAAGATGATCTTGAAATATTTTTATCTACTGATATGTACTCTGCTTCTTGGGGTAGTTGACACAGGTCCCTCATAGGGAGGAGTGTGCTAGATTGCATATTGAATTAGGAAAATACTTCACTAGCACTGGAGTGTTTGGTTCTTTGCATGCAATGGAAGATAGGGACAAATTGGCCGCTTTTACATGGTGGGACATGTATGGAAGCCAGGGAATTTTGGCAAAATTGGCAAATGAAGTGCTTTCATAGGTTGTAAATATTTCTTCTGTAGAGAGGTGTTTTAACACCTATAGCTTCATCTGTAATGTGAGGAGAAACAACCTTAATGAACACCGGGTAGAAAGCTTGGTTTTTGTGCACTACAACTGAAGGTTGTTGACACATTATTGTGACTGGGCTCGTGATGATATATCATATATGACATGGGACAACAACCCAAAGGAAGATAATTTAGAGGATGGAGCTCTACATCTAGAAGAATTGGAAACAAAACTTTTGAAAGATGATGATGAAGCAATAGTAGCGGCCATCCCACCTCCATCATCCAGTAACAGTGCTCGAGTTCCACAAGCTATGCCTTTACTGCCGCCACCTCCATCTACATCCTCACGTGGAGGTCATGTGCCTTCTGGTTCTGGTTTTGGACATGGTCGTCGGACTATGCAGGAGGACACTTCCAATAGACCACCACGAGCTTCTTAGAAATTAGACATTTCTTGTGGCAAGAGCCAAGGGAAGCAGTAGATAATAGATTTACTTGTCTTTTCTAGTTTCTAGTTTTTATAATTGTTGACTCTTTCATATTTATTATGATAATTTTTGTAAACAATATATGTGTTTGTGTCCAATTGATGATGTCAATCAGAGTTCAATTTAATGTCAACCCGGGAAGGTAAACTTAGAAGTGCCACCTATAGGTCTAGAGAGATTCCTAATTTGTCCGAGATCTATGGTTCTCTTACAAGAACATATTCGTCAAGATCTCTTCCAACAACTAAACAAACCTAGATCTAACATTCGTCAAGATCCTAAGGTTCTCTTACAAGAACACATGAATTTTAGGATCTCCTCTAATATTAGAACATCTAAACAAACCTAGATCTAACATTCGTCAAGATCCTAAGGTTCTCTTACAAGAACACATGAATTTTAGGATCTCCTCCAATATTAGAACATCTAAACAAAATCTTAAAAGCTGAAATGAAATAAAAACATAAATTAAATTATACCTAAAATGAGCATGCAAGTGAGACCATGGGGGGCCCTCCATAACTCCACAAGCACACCACTTCAAAGGAGACTCAAATGTAGAAGCAACAAAATCAAAGTATGATTCTTTATTTCAAAATCTTCATCATGATGTACAAAACAACTCTAAGATTACAAATGGAGGAGATTGTACTCCTATTTATACAATGGGATGAGATAACAAACTCATAATGATGATCCACTAATCTCTCTTTAGTTCCATACATCTCTCAACCATCTAGACACATAACCCCCTTTTGTCCTTGATCTTCTCCATGAGATCATGATCTTCTCCATAAGGCTTATCTTATCAAATTCGAAATTGATCATTCAAGCCCACATAAAGGTGTCTTGGAAGCTTCCTTGGAACCTACACATGTCACAAAAACAATCCACTTTCCATATATGAAGTAAAATATATTATTTTCTAATATTTAATCAAGAATTTCTCTTAAAAATACTTGAAAATAAATAATATTTGGAAGATATAAATGAGACCCATTAATGATGAACAATAGGGAAAATGAAGTGACATGGTAGTGAATAATGGGTGATATAATGGAAGCATAGGTGAAAAATGTATGGTAATGAGTGATATTTGTATGACATTTTGAAGCCCAACATACCCCCCAACTGAAGCTCTTGCATGTCCTCATGCAAGCTACTACAATGACTTATTTGATTTGATTATTAGATGAGCTTCCTTTTACAAGATGTTTGGTTCTTGTGTAACAACCATCTTTCAATCATGGACTTCCTTTTAACTTTGCACATCTTTTGATAACTTCTATTTTTGCAAAGCATTTGCATCTTTTAATGATTGGTTTTTGTGTTACAATCATTATCTACTTTGTTGAGATCTCTTTTTAATGATTGGTTTTTGTGTTACAATCATTATTTACTTTGTTGAGATCAATCATTTTTAAGAAGTCATTTAATATGCTCATCATTTTGTAGTAGTTTTTATTGTGGAAAGACTATGTGGGTTAAGATGTAATATGAATGAGAGAAAGAAATGAAGTGTGCAATTCCCCCTAACTGATGGTTTTGACAATTTTTAATGAGAAATGGAATAGTGAAATAGTGGAATATTTCCAAATATCATTATTTTAGCATCTAAAAAGAATTTCAAGATTAAAGGTTAGAAACCATCATACCTTACTTACCTAAAGAAGTGGATGAATCATGCATGTTCAACTGCTGCAATTCTGATTTGAAGCTTCTTCTGCAAGTTGTGGATGAAAGATGGATCTGTATTGTTGTATCTGTTGTTGGATCTTCTGCTAGATAGTCTGATGAATCTGATGAGTCTAAAGAAGTGGATGAAAATGTATAAGGCTTGGAAGGTATACAAAATATAGAAGTTACATTTCCCCCCCAGCCTTATTTATTGACTTGTCCTCAAGTCATGACAAACTGAAAAACAATGATAGGAAATCTGCTTCATCTACTACAAAATATGGGTCTTCAAGTCTTCAACGCTCGATGGCACAAATCTTACTATGTGATTAAATGTGTTGGTGTCGAACATAGTAAGAAATTGTTAACTTAGTGGCCATTAATGAATGCCACTAGCCAACACGAGAGCTCCCACCATTGATTCCAATGGGAGTCAAGATGCCTAACACATCTTTGTAGGTATGAATAAATTTGTTGTGGTCGAGTCACCTACAAGATCTACTGAACAAGGAATATTAATGTACTTCGATTGTTCATTGGCAAGAGTACTTGCCATTAAGGCATGCAAGTCTCTAGGTGTTTTTTAAAGATTATTAGACTCTAGGACTTTGACTCGATGATATATAGAAGCAGGGTTTTATTGGTGGAAAATGAAAAATGCTAGGAAAAAGGAAATGGAAATGGAAAATGGCAAGAAGTTTGTAAGTAAACTTCTTTGCTTTTATTGGTGGGTTAGGAATGGATGAAAGGAAGTGCATGTTGAATGAATAAGAACTCTTGCTGTGAAAAATGGATATGGAAATGGCATGCTTTATGGATTTACAATTGGTGGAATTCAAAATCTTTTTCAAAAAGGGAGGTGCAAGGTAGTGGTTGTGGACATGGATTTGTCTTTAGAATTTTTCATGAATTTAGTCTTTGGAAGACCAATTGTCATCACAATGTAATCTCCTTAATGATCACTTGATTACCCTATAACCTATAAAAAAACTAGGCAGAAAGAAAACATAAGTGTGTTCAAGAAGAAATGCATTTCCTTCATGATTCTTACGCAAAAATTTCATACCAAATAAAACAGATTTAAGAAAAATCAAAGTGTTGAAATTAACTCAATTCATGATATTAGTATCAATCCATTCTTAAAAATAACCATGAAAAGTAATACTCCCTGTTTGTGTCAAATAACTCATGAAATGTGCTCGGCAAAATGATTGGCATTAGAAAAATCTGTTATGTTCTGCATATTAGTATGTCACATAAAAGCATTCAACAGAAAGATGTTGTGAGTTTAATGCCAACTTGAAGCTATTGAAACAAGATAATCATCATCTATAGAATCCTCCAAATGTTTGATAAATCGATCTTCGAAATTTGTTTCCAAGTGTTCCATTATTTATTTTCAAACCTGCGTGAATCTTGTGGAAAGTGTTTTTTATTTTATTTTTAGAAGCAACAAACAAAATAATTTTTTTATTTTAATAACAAATTAAAAAAAAAACAAATTTTTTAATTTATTATTTTTTTATATATTTATTCATTTATTTTTTAATGATTACAACAAAGAAACTAATTAGAAATCAACAAACCCTAAGTAAAAATGTTTGGTTTTTAACTGCTGCAATAGTGGCAGGTATATCTGAGAATCCTAACTCATGCCTGGGAGCAAGTGATTCTGCTGAAAAACCGCGGGAGAGAAAGTGAGATTTCCACGATGTATTCAACAGCTGTAAACCCTGAGGGAGATTAGCAGAGAAAATAACGGTATGGTCCATGAGTGCATCAGAGCTCACCAACTCCAGCGATGATGATGGAGATGTATTCCTCGTCAACCCAGAAATATTCAAACGTATGATATCAATTTTAGAAGGTTATAAAACAACCCACCAAAAATTTGAAATCGACCTACAAGCTACAATACAATACAATTAATCCAAGACCCACAGAAAATTTGACAATCGACCTGCACTAGAATACACTTAATCAAAGACCATTCAAAGTTGAACGCCCCGCATGCGTTCTCGATAAGCATCAAATTATCAAATGTTGAACATCTAACCGTCAAACGTTGAATGTGGAATCGATAAATATCAAGCACCAAGATTCTGCTAAAACAGCTGCGCATCCCCCATCGAGCCTACAAAATAGAGATATCGATATATATCAAGCACCAATATTTGTAGTTTTCTTCTACAACCGGAATTGGAGCACCAATGGCATCATCAATTTTTCGCTAAAAATGTTGGATCTGGAACCGAACTAGATGTCAACAGAGGTATCTAAATTCAGATACAAGAGGCAAACTTGACGCAGAGAAATGAGGGATTGAATCATAGTTGTTAACTGCTTGCTAAAAATCGGAATTGGTGTTATTGGGGAGTGAGAAAACTAGTTCTTTCAGAAGATGGGAGTGTGAACATAAGTACAGCCCAATTTGTTGCATGGGCAATTCGCATAGTGGCATCTGTTATGATTCTTCAGAGTTCCCATGATGCATTGTTGGCAGTAGTGATGCTGATTGTTGGAGTCTGCTGCTAGACATATGCGACTTACATTTTGGCATTCCAGACCAGGGGGCCTATTTTTAAGAAGCAAACAACACACTTCAAAACTGGTTAAAAGTTCCTCTCCAAATCATTCTCATGTTGAGTTTCTTAGGCGGTTTCCTAAAGAAGATGCGGAGCTATTAAGATCCCAAGGTACGACTTTCAAATGGAGTCCATATAGCTCACGCATGGCTGGTTCACCTGTAATTGTATCGCAGAGTACTGCATCTCCAAGTTCACGTATGTCAGGTTTATCTTTATCTACAACCAAGAAAACTCCATCTCCTAGTTCACGAGTATATGAGCCATCTTTCGTTCATACTCCATCTTCAAATTCTCAGATTGAAGAGCAGGATTATTATTCAACGTACCATAAGACACCTGAGAGGAAGCATTTCTCAAAGGAAGAATAGAAGACTTTTACCAAAGACTCCACAAGGAAAGCAACGATATTTACTGTGTGAATAGTAGAGTACGATCGTGGCCATGGGCGTGCGAGGGTTTTTGAAGAAGGCATGAATCGGAAATGAGCATGAGAATGGAATGACGAAAGAAAATTGTTGCAGAATCATTTTTTTAATACCACTTTTGTTTCCAACCTTGTAAAATTCGGACGTAGGCATATCCTTGGACCAATTCCAAACGACATGAAGGTTAATGGATGCTTTGTGGCTTTTGCAACCAATTCGTGATTGGCAGTTTTTCCTTGTTCTATGTTTTTGTTTGTGTGTTGGTTGGATTTTTTTGTTTTTTATTTTTTATTTTTTATTTTTAAATCTAAAAAAAAAAATGAAATTGAACCATCTCTAAAAAAATGGTTAGTTCAAAAAGTTTTTTTTTTTTAATAATATATATATGATATATATATATTATTATTATGTGAGAATTTTTTTTTTTTTTTTTTAAACTAATTTTTTTATTTTTTATTTTATTTTTTTAAAGATGATCTTTTGCTCATTCACAAAATTCTTTATTGTCATATCGCAGATCAATTTTCCAGCGAGAGTATTTTTATTTGAAATAAATCGATAGATTTTCTGATCTTACTGATCGCACGAAGCGCAGGAAGAGAGCATACTAATCTGTTGATTGTTTTTATTTATGCAGGTTAGCGTGGATGGATAATAAACACAGTCAAGATTTGCGACAAAACCTCGCATTGTCTATACTCTTTCTGCAATGTGGCGGGGGCGTTTAGACTCTCGGAAGACAAAGCTTTCCGATAATCAAGCTCCTGGCTTATCCGTGATACAGAAACAAGATATAGAAATGTGAAGATGAAGCAGCTCTTAGTGTACCACTGAATTTATTCATTTATTCATGATAATTTATTTTTTTGTTTTTTAAAATAAGACTAAAAACTTCTAATGATAATGACTTCTAACAACTTCTAATGATAACGAGCTCGTTTTATTTTCCTAATTTATTCTATCTAACTTGTTTGAAAGATTTTTTATTTCCTAGGTAAAAGAATGCTTCCAGTGAAGCCATTTATGGATTAAAAATTCGAACATGCTCACATCAAGATTTAAAATTTTTACGTTACGTTTTACAAGTATGTGAGTAACCTGTCTTAGAGTTGGCTCAAGTTTATTGTCCTTGCTCTCCAAGAAGTACCTGTTCAACATTGTCAAATTCCTCATCCGTAGATGGATTAGTGAGAAATGGGGGGTTTAAAATAAAAACTGAATTTAAATTAACTATATGAGAAAATAAAAGAAAAATGCTCCAAACTTTGAACTCCTTTATGAACCTGCTGTCACCAAGTTCCACAAATTAGTCCATAAAAACAAATGCATAAAGTAATTACTAAATCTTTCTAGTTGCACTTCCCCGGCAACGACGCCAAAATGTTTGTGTCCAATTGATGATGTCAATCAGAGTTCAATTTAATGTCAACCCGGGAAGGTAAACTTAGAAGTGCCACCTATAGGTCTAGAAAGATTCCTAATTTGTCCGAGATCTATGGTTCTCTTACAAGAACATATTCGTTAAGATCTCTTCCAACAACTAAACAAACCTAGATCTAACATTCGTCAAGATCCTAAGGTTCTCTTACAAGAACACATGAATTTTAGGATCTCCTCCAATATTAGAACATCTAAACAAACCTAGATCTAACATTCGTCAAGATCCTAAGGTTCTCTTACAAAAACACATGAATTTTAGGATCTCCTCCAATATTAGAACATCTAAACAAAAACTTAAAAGTTGAAATGAAATAAAAACATGAATTAAATTATACCTAAAATGAGCATGCAAGTGAGACCATGGGGGTCCTCCATAACTCCACAAGCACACCACTTCAAAGGAGACTCAAATGTAGAAGCAACAAAATCAAAGTATGATTCTTTATTTCAAAATATTCATCATGATATACAAAACAACTCTAAGATTACAAATGGAGGAGATTGTACTCATATTTATACAATGGGATGAGATAACAAACTCATAATGATGATCCACTAATCTCTCTTTAGTTCCATACATCTTTCAACCATCTTGACACATAACCCCCTTTTGTCCTTGATCTTCTCCATGAGATCATGATCTTCTCCATAAGGCTTATCTTATCAAATTCGAAATTGATCATTCAAGGCCACATAAAGGTGTCTTGGAAGCTTCCTTGGAACCTACACATGTCACAAAAACAATCCACTTTCCATATATGAAGTAAAATATATTATTTTCTAATATTTAATCAAGAATTTCTCTTAAAAATGCTTGAAAATAAATAATATTTGGAAGATATAAATGAGACCCATTAATGATGAACAATAGAGAAAATGAAGTGACATGGTAGTGAATAATGGGTGATATAATGGAAGCATAGGTGAAAAATGTATGGTAATGAGTAATATTTGTATGACATTTTGAAGCCCAACAATATGACAATTTAAGTTTGAAGTTTGAAGTTGGCAATTATAAGTCATTGGTAATGAATTATGAATATGATGCTTCATGAAAGTTGAAACATTTCATTTCATGTTAGATATTCTTTGTTATAGTTCGGTTACTTGGTAATGGTAATGGTTACAAGTACAACCTTGGTGATCTATGATGATAAATGTTATATATTGACTTTTGAAAGCTTGAAACTTTAAGATTGACGAATCATGAGACTCGATATGTTGTACGTTACTAACTTGTGGATGTGGTTGACGAAGATTATAACTTCTAGATGATTGATGTTATATGGTTCAATCCATGATTTTATGTTTTTTATATCTAATTCATCATTCTACATGCTTTTGTTGACATATATGCATGAAAATATATATAAATATATATTATATAAAAATTTGCTCTCGACGCGGTAGCTTTTGAAAATGTTGCTCCGCGCTTCCGCTTCCGCTTCCACTCCCCCTCCCAAGCAGCCTTGTTGCTCGCATTGTAGAACTGGTCAAGGTGGAGGAACCATAGCTTGCAGCTATCAAACCAATCGCTAGACCGACAGACTAGCAGATAGGCTTGTGCTGGAAAGAACGTCATTGGGGGGCTTGCAAATTTGTGACAGGCGGACGAAGACAAGATCGTAGAGGTTGTATTGTGGGTTGATCTGACACTCCACAAAGGTCAGGTGTGAAGCAAACAGGAGGTGAAAGTTAGGGTCTGTAGTTGGAATGTGGCAAGTTGAAGCCACCAATTGAGGGAGGTATGCCATGCCTAATGGTCGAGGACTGCAGTCAAGGATGCAAGGAGAGCCAACGAATGAGCAGACACATAAAATCGAGGATGCAAAGCACAAGGCTAGCGTTGCAGACCAGTGGGTGCCAAATCCAACTGTCACGTATAGGAAAAAAAGCACATACAGGAAGTGGCAGTGGGCAACAAGCCCTGACATCATGCAGCAGAGGGCTAAAATAGTCATGCAGGGTGCTTAAGAGAGGAAGGCCGCTAGAAGCATAGTTGGAAGGAATAGGTCGTTAGATCAAATTCCACAGCAGGAAGCAGAGAAGTCTTCTAGTTCAGAGGGAGTAGCTACAACAACGGATAATGTGGTGGTGTTGGAGACGAATCCAGGCGGACGAGGTTCTTCTAGAAGTACCTTCTTCTCTTAGAGGGAGTGTTGAAAATGTAGCAAGCAAGGTCTTCTGGCTTGTGCCGTAGCTGTTGAAGACCTTGAGTTGTTTGTTGAGATTGGTAGCTTGGGAGGTACTCCAAATGCTAGGGTACATGATTGTGGAGGAATTCGCACCATAAAAGGGTTTTTTTTTGTGTGAAAATTTCTAGAAATGCAACAACTGGAAATAATTCTTTTAACTGAAAAATTAATTATGCAGTTTATTTTGTTTACGGTAAAATAACGAATTATTCACACTGCAATTTCTTCACCAAATAAAATACTGCGGAAGCAAAAATAGGAACTGAGAAATGCTAGCACACACACATAAAAATTGATAGAATTATTTGTGGACAAATGTCCCCAGAAAAACCCAATGTGGGAAAACCGGTGCAACAACTGAGGGTTTTTATTATTATGCAATAGTGAATTCTGAGTACAATAAAATTTTGATGCCCAACTGGCTATCCAATCTGAGAGAAATACCGGCAAAATCAATTGAGGGAATTTACCCTCTTCTCTAAGCAATCTTGGCTCAAACTGACAAGCCCAAGCAAGCCGTCGTCACCTCTGCGTCACCTCTGCGCAACTTGTCACACGCTTAGCCCAAAATAACTACTACTCAAGCTGTCCTGCCTGCTGCTGACTGCGGAAGTGTCTCTTTTTGCTACTGGAAAATCTTCTTGGCCTATGGAATTTGAAAAGACCTCCCCTCTAGCTAAATTGAACTGCCTATTTGAGGCTCTACGTAGGCCCTGCACTGCTTCCTGGAGAAAATAATTCAGCCTCCTCTGTTTGCCTCTCCGGAATTAGAAAACTTCCTTCGGATCGCTGTCTTTGCCCCTCTCTAGCTTTTCTTCCTCTCTCTGGCTCGAACTGCCCAAGGAACTCGCACTGCTAGCCCTTTTTTGTCTGTTTCTGCATCTATCCATCGACCTCTTCTTATAATCTCCACTTTGTTGAAAAATGTGTAACTAGGTTCGGTCTTCATAAATGTGAAATGTATTTTTGATTCTTGTATAATGTAAAAGAAAGGAAAAATTATTATTATTATTTTTGGAGCATGGGTTTCATGCTCAAGGTGTTTTATTTTAGAATTCAAGCACCCATTGAGTGCTTCTAGGGTTTGTCCTAGGTCAAGAAGTTAAAAGAGTCATTGTCATATGTTGAAGACCCCATCGAGCACATTGTAACGTGTAAAAATAATTACTTTTGTATTTAAAAGTGTTAGAATACCCTCCAAGACCAAGTCGGCCTATTTTTGAACACACATTCACTTCTCATCATCTAAGCGAAGGAGAAGAGCAAGAAGGCTAGCGAAAGAAGGAGAAGGACGAAGGAAGAAGCTTTTGGGCTAATTCTCTCTCACACGTGCAAAGAAGAAGAGCTAGGGTTTGCTGCTTCAAGGTCGAAATTCTAAAGTTACTAGAAGAGGAGCCTAATAGGTTACTCTCTAGCCTTAGACAAGGAAGCAAGTCAAGCAAAGTTGTTGGAAGGCCTTGGAAGGCTAATTTTCTCTCACATGTGTAGATGCAGAATTGCAGTTGCCAAAAATTTCAGACCTGCAGTAGAGGTCAAAATTCTATAGTTGGGGTCGAAGTTGTGTTGCTGGAAGATATTTGATTGGATTTGATTGGACAAAGGAAGCACATCATCAGGAAAGGCCAGAATTGGACTGGGAAGGGTACTAGTCTTGGTTTAGAGGTCTTGGAATTCGTCAATTGAAGAATCTATCAGAAGAGAAGAGATTTGCGGGATTTCCTCTCAAGTGGAGAGGTTTTGGCCCTGGCTTGCAGCCTACATTCTGTGTTCTTGTGTACTATTGTTCTTCTTGTTTTGGTAGCTGTTTGATAATAAGAACAAACATAATAATAAAAGAAGAAGCTAATAAGTAAGAAAAGTAAAAATATATCACAAGCAATTATCAAGAAAAGAGAAATCATCCTAACTACTGCTGTATAGATTTCTCAACATGGTATTAGAGCTAAGGTTGGATACGGGCATAATGAAGATTTCTTCTACATTTAAGAAGTTCCTGAAGAAGTGTACAATGGTGGCAAGATAAGAATAGTTGGGTAATCAATAGTGGAGCATCGAGACATATGACTGGACAACACAAGCAACTAAAAACATTGTCAAATGGAAAGTACCCTGTGAGAGGAATTGGATTAATATCGTTAGAGCATCGAGACAATAAGAGCTACCCTGTGAGCTGAATTGGATCAATCTCGTTAGAGCTGGAGAATGGAGGAAATATTCATCTCAACAATATCCTGTTTGTTCCAGGTTTGCATAAGAATTTACTTTCCATTTCATGTTTAGAAGACAAGGATTATAGAATTGCTTTCATAGATGGAAATGTTGTACTATGGGATAAAAACTCAAGCATAGAAGGTGCAAGGATGATTGGGATCCATGAAGGAAGACTTTATAGATTGTTAACTCCCATCGTTCAAGCTTTGGTTCACATTGAAGTTAGCCCATGTGAACTTTGGCATAGAATATTTGGTCATCTTCACTACAGAATCTTACCAACCCTAAATTCAATGGTGAATGGCATCCCCAAACTAAAAGAAGATCACGAAGGAGTATGCAAGGGACGTGCATTGGGTAAAAACACCAAGAGACCATTTGGAAGCAGTGCTTCAAGGTTAAAAGAAATTTTGGATCTCATTCATTCCGATGTCTGTGGTTCTATGACTCCAAAGTCCCTTGGAGGTCATTGATGACCATTCAAGAAAAACTAGGGTTTATTTAATGAAATCCAAGGATGAAGTATTAATCAAATTTCAAGAATTCAAAGGTGAAGGAGAGAACCTTACAGAAAGGAGAATCAATATTTTAAGGTCTGATAATGAAGGAGAATACACATCAAAGGGAATTATAACCTTCTGTAAGGAGTCCGGGATTAAGAGGGAGCTGATAGTCCCATATAATCCCGAACAAAATGGAGTAACAGAACGAAAGAATCGATCCATTGAAGAAAGTGTGAAATCCATGTTACATGATCAAGATTTGCCGAAATTTTCTGTGGGGTGAAGCTACTAAGACAGTTGTATACATACAATATCGATGTCCCCACAGGTCACTAGATAACATGACTCTTGAAGAAGCATTCACTGAGAAGAAACCAAGTGTGGACCATCTCCGAATTTTTGGCTGTCCTATCTATATTCATATACCGAAAGATAAGAGAAAGAAATTGGATCCTTTAGGCATGAAAGGAAGATTTGTTGGCTACAGTACTTCAAAGGCATATGGGATCTACATAAAAGGACACCAAATATAAGTTAGTCGAGATGTGATATTTGATGAAAGTATTGCATTCAAGAAATCAAAGGATCTCCCGATGGACTTTGATGATGAAGAACTTCCTATATTTGAAGAGGAAGGTACTAGGGAGGAAGAAGAATCAGATCATGAAGATGAAGGTCCTAGTGAACCAGTGCAACTAATTGTTATCCTTGAAACTAGAAAGAGACTTAACTAGTTGAAATCTACTCTACTAGATGCAAAACGTCATAGAGCAGTCAAAGGCACATTTAGGTAAAGTAAGAATCCCAAAAGATATTCTGGGTATCCAGCCTATTACCCACCACCTGTGGGTAGTGTGTATAGGAGAAATCTTTTCTCCTAGATGGTCCTCAGCCAACAGCCAGCAACCGCTTGCAGCCACTAGATAGCTCGATGTGCCATTATCTTCGCCACCTAAGCTAGCCATGTGGTACCTCACCCACTTGTTATGATGGTATGTTTGAAGGTGGGCCTCCTGATCCCGAAGGTATGGCTTTTCATTGGTATAGTTGAGTAATTTTCCTTACTTGTCATGGGCACTTTTGGGCATGGATTGGTGGGGGGATTTGGTGGAAAGAGTGGGCTAGGTCTGTACTCTTGTCTCCATTTCCCAATTTTTTGGTTAGCCTTCTATCCTAGTCTCGTGGGATCTCCTTTACTAGCTACTAGCTTTAGGGTTGGCACTACATGAGAAATCCAAATTTTGGTTGCGTGGTCCCGCTTCCCGACACCATATACATCACTCCCTTCCATGTATTTTAGCCCCATTCATCTCTTTTCCCATTCGGGTCCACATAGGGTTAGTCTCCCCCTCTCCTTGTCCACACCTTGGGTCAGGCCTGGAACGATGCCTGGAGGATGATGCAGCTAAAAAGAAAAGAAAAAACATAATTTGACCACTCTCAACAGGGAATATACCACAAAATGCAAAATATGGTTGGGACATACAAATTTAGCACGTGGGCAAAAGCCAAACATGAGTTCTGCCCCTTATCCATGGCCATCACCCTGGTTCCTATGGGCCCTGGATGAGCCCCCTCCATCATTAAGGAACCCATGATTGTCCCAACCCCTGGTGGGATATGAATTGTCCAACCTTAAGGGGGTATCCATTGCTATATATTACACAACATGCTCTCATCCCCTGGAACCTTGAGCAGTTATAAAGAAAAATCAATCAAAGGCAAAAGACATACAAGGAAGGGTGGAATAACAAAGGCCAGGGCAACTCATGTACCACGATTGCTTCCTCCTGCACTCATACACCTAGGTGTGGGTTTCCCTTATTATAGCTATGCTCGTTCCCTAACATGTGGCTTGGAGTTTTCCCCTTGATCCCCATTCCATCCCATCATTATATCACATGCCACCCACCATTTGAGGGACTACCATGGACATGTCACCCACTTTAAAGGGTGAAACCACCTAATAGGGTCCTTGGTTAACCCTCTTATTAAGTGTGGAGACACTTGTACATGCTAATGCCCACTATGGAAGGGCATGCCACTATGAAGTGCCCACTTGGATCCATGATTTGTAAACTCTTTTGCTTAATTATTTTGAAGATTTGTTGTATTGGAGGGGAAGGGGACACATTGGATCTTATGCACGATTGTAGATGGGTCTCCATTTGGGGTTTGGTCTCCCTATAAAGGATCCCAGCTCTCTAGAGGGCCACATTGACACTTGTAGGGTGAGCATTGAGAGTCATGGACCTCCACAATAACAGAGAGAACTTGATGGATCCCCAACGCCCATCAGAGATTGCTCGTGTTCCACCGTTTGGATGAGGATGATGCACCTAAATCCCTATGCCCAGCCGGTTCCACACTTGCACCACACACTTAGCAGAGGTTCCAGGGTCCAGATGAGGATGTGTCTCACTACAAAAGACAGAGGGAGGGCTTATGTCATCATCCTAGCCCTTGCAGAATGTTTACAGGCATTTTCGATCCACTTGGAGACCCATGAGGATGTCATTGTGCCCCCACACCCACTTGGAAGCACCACAGTGACTTGCTTGGAAAAACAAGGGGCCAACCCCTCGTCCACTATGCTTGGAGTCCATTCTCTCACTGTGGCACACTTTGGACTTCATTAGGCCTTCTCAATGGCCCAACGACTCATTATGTTGATTATTCTGCCCTCTTGAGAGACTTATTTTTATGTTATGGAGCTATTTGGTGGGCATGTCACCAAAAGTATTGTTATTATGCACATTATTTTATTTTAGGGGCATTATTAGTCCAAATTAGGCCATTTGAATCCCTTAGAGGATTGTATAAATAAAAGAGAGACATTCTCTCTCATTCATCATCACTTGGATTGGATTAGTATCTCTTGAGAGATTTTCACACTTTTTGTTGGGTTGAATTTTTGTAGCTTTCCTGATGCGCCATGATGTTTGGATTTTCGCTATTGTCTTTGGAGCTTCTTTCTATGCAAAGTTGATAAATGGATATACTCTCTCATGTAAGTCAAATTTTTTATGCTATTTTTATTATCTTACTTGTCAAATGCATGTATATTGTTATCATTGTTCATGTATGGGTTAATGTAATGCAAAATTCTTCTGGGACCTTGAATAAATGATTAAATACATGTGTCAGGCTTTGAGGGATTGGGTGAATGTTCCTAGAGGCACCTCTTAGGTTGAAGACCTCGAAACTTTGTCTCCTTTGCAAATTTGAAGTATAAATCCCTATTGACCTAGTTGCTTCTCTTGCAGAGGCTAGCAAAGATAAATTACGGTTCCTTAGTTTACGGAAATTCTCAATCTGTGTATCTTGGCTCCATTAAGCCCAAGAAATAAGGCATTGATCCTCGTATCACTTTGGTGGTCATTTTAACCTTTATTTTCTTCATTTCTTCCAATTCTAGGCCTAACCCCAGAAGGTCTCCTAGGGCATCACACAAAATCATTTGCATCCATCCAAAACCTTTAAAAATTGGTCCACGATTGCACTATAGTTTGCTCAAGAGGTCATCCAAATTTTAAGCAATTTCGACGGTGGAATCCCGAGCTATAACAAGCCCTAGCCACAAGACCATTTCTTGCCCTAGGATGATTTGGATTAGTGACCTCATTAGGATCATTGTATCCAAATCTCAAAAGAAATTTTTTCCTTTTATCCTCCTCTCCTCCCTAATTAGGTCAAGCCTCTCCTTGGTTGATCAACTCCATACCCTTGACCTAATTTTGGGTCCACTTGGTCCCCCAACCTTACAACTCTAATTCGACAAAGATCACACAAAGGCCAATTCTTCACAAGGATTCTCGGGTCTAGAAAACCTCTTGACAAGGTATACTTCCAAACCCTAGCCTCAAGAATCCTCCTAGCCTTTCTTAGAGAGCCTATCATCTTGCTTTCCAAGCAAGGAAACCATATTATTGAGTCTCTCCTATGAATGGGCCTTGGGAATCACCCTTCATCCTTTCATTGACCTTGTCATTCCCGTGATTCCTCATATCGAGTCTCCTCCCATTGGTGAAAGTTCGTAAAAAGTAGGGAGCCTTAGCTAAGGTGACAGTGGGCTATCGCTCCATTATTGCTGCTTGACCTAGTAGATGCTTTATATGATCCCTGTTAATTTTTCTTAGGCTTATATTGTTCTTTGCTTTGATAATTGCATTTCATTATTAGCACATTACATTCACCCCATAATATCATAACATTATTCAGATTTACATCATTATTCAACAACATATGTAACTATATAGAAAAACAATATCATCATCATCAATGCAGCGGAACATAAAGGAACAATAGAAGAAAACCATTCACATATAGAGACACTAGGATTGGTCAGAGTCCATGCCAAAACCCACTATGGGGAAAACTCTTTCAAATTCTTCTTCTTATTATATCATCATCAAATGATTCAACAAAAGACAATACAATGACCCATATCTTCATCTATGAAACTATCTAACAAAATAACTACAACATCCATGAAATGAACTCAACAATGCTTATACTCAAAACCCTGATTCTGAAGATTGTAATGAACTGCCACTGTCTGCGGTCAACTGCCGAACCCTGCAGCCAACGATCATAATCTTCGGAGTACTGAGATTTCATATTTTAGGTCCTGGTCGCATGGAGGAGTCATCATGCGAGCGACTATAGCTTCCCAGCCGCTCCCTTAAGCCTGATATGCGAGCGACTAGGGTCTGCAACCATAATTTTGAAACCCTAACCCCAGTCGCATGGATGGAGGGTTGTTCGTGTGATTGGAAGGCTCTAGTTGCAAAGATGAGCTTCTGTGCAAGTGACTACGGTCAAATCCTTCCTGTTCTGTGCCTGCGACTATGGCCCAAAACCCTAAATCAAAGATGCGAGCTTCATACCCTGCAATTTCACCTCAAAGCGAACGTATTCCTCCACAGACAAGCCTCAGACCTGTGCGAGCCAAAAACTAAGATACAAGAGTGTCTCATGACAATGTCCAAATGAGGGAGGTCACTTGTATTTATAGCCTTCCAAGGGGGTTCACTTTACTTTAGGGCCGACCTGATCAATTATGCACATGTGGGATTTTCTTCATAAATACACTTTCCCTTATTCGATTTGAGTGATCTTTAGGTTGATTTTGGTCCTCTCGAAAAGAGGAATTCAATGCAATCATTATCTCCATCAAGTGAGCTGTCCAAAGTGGAATTTGAGCATAGTTGCATATTTTAACACTCCCTCTCAACTAGGGAGAATTCCAGCTGCCAATATTTGACCACCGATCAACTTTTCATCCTATCATCATATCCCATCCAATCTCAAGTATCTCATCATCATGTATCGTCACCGATCATCTTAATTCATCTCTTGCTTATTCCTGCTTATCTCTTGATTTCCCCCGCTCATATGTTGAACATTCTCGAATCTAAAAGAAGAAAAATTTTGATATCAAAGGGGAGCTTAATCTACCATCCTCTATCCATTGGGGTGCCACATCTACCACCTGAAATCTTTGCCAGCGGGGAGCCCAATGCTACCACCCGAGAAACATCAGCGGGGAGCCAAATATACGACCTGCATCATCATTGGAGAGCATATCATCAGGGAGCACATCTCAACCTAGAACCACATCACAGAGCACATCTCAACCTGAAATCTCATGGGGTAGATAAACATCTATGATCCCATTTTGAGCAATAGGTGATATAGGGGAGCACATCTCAACCCATCCTATTGCTTGCTAATCTTCCCAGCAATGACCCTAAAGAGTCATGTGGTAGAACACTTGCATCATAATCAGCTTGGGTTGTGCACCCCAAGTACACTCTCAACTCGTTGGCGAGACGGGGAGCGGTATTCCCAACAAGCCCAACTTATGGGTATGATCCCAACTGGGGTATACTCTACAAAGACTAAGATAGGGGAGCAACATCTCAAACTCCATAGGTAACCGATAAGGGAGCAACATCTACGACCCTATTTTCCAGAGATCTTTCAACCCTAGGAGCCCGTTACCTCAATTCCACACCCTGGGAGCTCAAACAGGGGAGGAAGAGTTGGCTCAATGTCCTCGATTAGCGATGCTCTCTGTAGGTCAACAACATATCATCGTGCTCATATCTGGTAATCATCATGTACCAATAACAATTGTCTCCTGTTTATACAAGACATCAAATAGAATATCATGTTAGAACAAAATATACATATATATCACAAAAAGGACACCATAATCATCCTCCCTCTCAAGGAGGTGCCAACCACAAGCCTAAGCTTGTCTCGTGCATCAACGTTGTCTCAATATATGAAGGTATCTCAGTCTCAACTATATATGGGATTCTATGCCAATCGAATCCCACTCTTGACATTGCAATGTATCCATGTCATATTCAGAATTTTCTCAAATATCTCTCCAAAAAGCTTCTTCATCCTGCCTTATAGCTAGTCATGCTAGCAATCATTGTACTCATCCTCGGTCGTGCTTAAAGATACAGACTTCTTATCCCAAAACATCATGGCAGTTCTCATACTAAGGCAATGCTCGTCAATAATAATCCCAAACATCATCAGTACATCCATGCGGTCACATATCATAGGAAGAATGTCAAAGATAGATCATCCCATGCAAGTATCTCGAAGGGTGCTTAGTGTCAATTCTATGTGAATGAAGCGGCTCAATCATGAATCGAATCAGGTTTTATATACAACTTATACGGACATGTGTTCAATCAGAACATCAATGCTTCAATCATCTGTCGATTGCCAAGTTGAGTTCGACAATATTTCTTCACAATTTTCTTGAAATTCAATTGGAGGGTCCAAAGATCTGCATTTCTACTTTCCAACACTTCTTCAATAACTTCACAATATAGATTTTCTTTTCCCAACTTCAAAAATCATGCCATGATTCATTATTTCGAGCTTAAGAAGCAATCGCCCTCTTACTTTGATCACCAGAGGCTCATTATCTGTCAATACTAGACCGTCATCATATCAAATCAAAACCAAAATCAAAACCATACCTTGGAACACTTTTGAAGCAAAGTTGTGGATCAACACATCATCCTGTCTTTGCCAGATAACTGTCAATGTGGACATATACAATGCTCTCTCTAATCATAACACTTTACCAAACCGATATATTTTGTCTTATACAAATCAATATTGTGCAATCAACTAAGTCATCTTATCAAAATTTAGATGCCAGATCAGAACTAATATCAAAATCATCAATATCACAGTATCAGATTCTTTAGACCAGGTGACAAGTAGAGCTCTCATAAAGTCATGACATCATCTATGGCTATGCCAACTAGTTGTCATAAGCAATATCAAACCAAACTTCATCCAAATGTCAAGTTATGACTTTATCTATGCCAACAAGTTGTCATTTCCCAAACAGTATTTAGTCATCCTTATGATCATAATATAAGTCACTAGATGCAAACACATATACCAAGAATAGGTTCCATCCATTCATTGTGAGATAACTTCACACTGATTAACAACTATCAATACATCAACCATTGTGCTAAGAACAAGGAGGCCAATACAACACCATTATCGAATACCAATATTAGTCACTGAAAGTCACTGTACCCATATAGTATTGTTATCAAGGCAAATCATCAATCCTCAAATCAAATCATTAGTCATCAGGTCAAATCCCAAATTTGCTATCATAGTGAGATCTTTAGTCCAGAACATATTTCAATCATCAAGTCAAAGTTCTAAGTCATTATCAAGCATTATGTCAAAACTCCAAACACTGCTCATCTATATCAGCCAAATCATGTCAAACTCTAGCAGCACAAACTTCAATGGTTAAATCATAATGACATATATATATGCATGTCCTGGTCATCTGCATACACAAGTTTAGTCTTCTTGTTTCGTATTCTTGTATCAGTGGATGTATGAGGGCCATTATCCCTGGAACGAGAGCCCTAGACTGTTGTATTATTAGTTTGATTAATATAATGAAGTTGGTTTATTGTACATAATTAGTGTAAAAATTTGTGTATGTTTTGTGCACTAGTAGATTTATTGTTGTTTATATTCCACTGTGCAAAGTAGTTTTGTTGTGATACTTGATTTGGTAGCGTTAGTGATTTAAGATTCTATCCTAGACAACAATATCGTTCAAAAACAACACTCAGCTTCTCCTTCAGGATCATCTTCCGCTGCTCGAAAGGATTCTGATATAGTGAGGCATTAACGTCCCACATTTTTTGGCTGTATTCTTGGTTGCCACATGTGAACTCCATCGAGAATCAACCGCTTTGCCTTGGCCATCTCCTTATTGTAATTAGCTAGCTAGTCTACATCTGTAGGAAGAACTACAACGTTTTCTGCATACGTTTGTAGACCATACTTGTCTAGCAGGAAGGACATCCTAGCCTTCCAGATACAATAGTTGGATGCACCTTCTAATCTTCCTTGATCTTAGGGTCCTGTGATCCAGGTGGATATTGGTGGCCACCTGCCTATTCCACTTGGACCCCCACCATTGTTTCTTTCAGTTTTCCAGTTTCCTTAATTGTAGAACAATTTACTATTTTTGGTAGTTTTTCGGGTCCTGAACTTCCGGAGCCGTTTTGAGGCCCTAAACAACTTTATTTGGGAAAACCGAGTATTGTGCCCTACTCTAACGAGGTATTGTGCGTGTCAAACGAATATTGTATGCCAAAGTTATGTCCCCAGGAAGTTGATGTACCAATTTACCCAAACGGGGCCCATAGTTTTGGCGCTTCATCTCCTAGGGTTAGATTTTTGGATGTTTAGGGTTTTCCCATGTTGTTAAATAATAAAAAGGGCCTTGAGCCTCATTGTAACATAGTTCAGAGGCATGTCGCTGCCACATCTCTTTTCAGAGATAAGCTACCATCGCTCAAGCTAGTTTATTTCCATTCTGTCTGTAAGTTTATTTAAGTTATTTGATATTAATGAAATGAATTATATTTTCTGCTGCATTTCTGCGTTTATGTTTATTTTTGTATTTTATTGCGTTCCTGCATAAATCCGGATCAGTGGTATTAGAGCGGTCTGCTTTTTTTCGATCTTCTTCTTATGTCCCCAACGAGATGGGGGTATAAGGAGTTAGGGCTTGATCTGGTTGAACCTTTGTAAGATCAGCCTTGCAAACCCTGACGACCTCCCATGGCGGAGGAAAATAAAGATTAGGGAGTAGGAGATCCTATCAAAATATTGCTCGAGGAGGCCCTCGAAAAACTGAGGAACACGATGATGGATAACTTTTCCCAGATCCTTCGACGGCTACCCACCAGCGATGCATCTTCATTCGACAACCACTCTGGAGGCGCCACTCCTTTTAAGGTACAAGTTAACTTCGACATTCCCATATTTGAGGGCCAAATAGATGCAAATGCCATAGATAGATGGCTGAATCTATTAGAAAGATATTTTTCGGTTCATGACTTTTCCAATTGGGAAAATATTACTTTTGCATTCCTCAAAGCCTCCCCCCCTATGAAACCGGATTCGTTCCTCAACCTTGTTGTGTCCCAAATCGGTGGAATCAGACACGATTCTGTGGGACACGTGTCCTTCGATCGTGTCTGATTGTGTCCCATCAGGACACCATCGTGTCCCAATCGTGTCCCATTAGGACACCACGTGTCCTGATCGTGTCTTGATTTTGGGACACTTGTCCGAATTTTATGAGTGCCACGCGGACCATAAATGGTTGTTTTGGCCCATTTCAACTTCAAATTTAACTCTCTCTTGATGTGGGTGTGTGGGAGCGAAGAGCAAAGGCAATAGGGAAGGGGCAAAGGAAGGGGAAGAATGTCTCTCTTTTTTTTGCATTTTTATTACAGCAGTTTGCATGTGCATTTTTTTTACAAATTTGTGCATTTTTTCTTTATTTTTTTACATCATTCATGGCTCAATCAAGGGCAGTAGGGAAGGGGCAAAGGAAGGGGAAGAATGTCCTCATTGGAGATGTCCCTCTTGTTCCAATTTCATCAGGGTTTGCAAGTGTTCCCTCTATTGGAATTGGGGCTGCAACAACAACTTCAAATTTTGAGGGAAGACAACAACCTCAAGATAACAAATATCCCTTGTGGAAATATGTCACAAGAGAGCAAGGGCCAGGCAACAGAGGAGAGTAGTGGTGACCATGATGATGATAGTGATGCTGATTTTGATGACTCATGAGCTACCTACTCCCTTGAGGATTGTAGTTGTTTGTATTTGCTATTTCTATTTGCCATTGACATTTCTAGTACCTATGTAACACAGTTTCATTTTGAAGACTTAATGAGAAAACTACAGTAACTTGTCTTTCTCCTATTGGATCATTGGTGAATATGTCACAATTGTATTTGTATGCATAATGTTACTTTGTAAAACTTACATCTAGATGAAGATCTATGTTTGAATCAATGAATTTGTGTCATGGATGAGAATTTTTGTAAGAGTATCTAATTTTTAATATATATATATATATATAAACTGTCTTCTTCCTGGGGGTCAACGTGTCTGTGTTCGACACTCGAATCCTCGTGTCCCGTGTCCCCGTGTCAGGTGAATTAGTGCCCCCCATGTCAAAGACTGGTGGGAAACCTACTGTGAGAAAAAGGACGATGAGGAATCCTCCCTGTTCTCGGCCACACCCACTTGGAATTCTTTCCGAAATGCCATCAAGGAACAATACTACCTCGTGGGGAGCTATGAGGGCAAGTACATACAATGGACTATGTTGCGGCAACAAAGGGATCAGGATGTGCATGAGCTGAAGAATTTGTTCCATACCCTGCGCACAAAGTTGGGTATCAAAGATTCAAAGAAACATTTGGTGCTTAAGTACCGTAGTTGTCTGCACAGACACATCTAGGAGAAAATGGAGTTCCTCGACATCTCCTCACTCGACATCTCCTCACTTGGTGCAGCATACCGGTATGCTGCCAAGATAAAGCATAAATTCAAACAAAAGAAGTGATACTTTGGATCTGCGAATCAAAAGCAAGGGAAAGGCGCCCCCAAACTGCAAAACAAAGGACAAGGCCAAGGCGGGGCGGCCCAGGACAACTCGTCGAAGCCGCAAGCGAAGAACAACACCACGAAGACAAAGAAGGACACGGGAAAGTGGTTTGAGTTCCATAAGAGCTCCACTCACAACACAAGAGAGTGTTGGGCCAAGCAGTCACTAGTGGCTAAGTATCTTCCGAATCAGATGCATGTCCCGACTCCAAGTCAGAACCCGACAAGGGGATTGACAAAGGGAAACAGATTATCGATGCGAAGCCCAGTGCCACCATTTCCAGAGGGGGAGCGCCTCTTCCATTCCCAAATGTGGGTGAAGGGTTCCCCGCTGCAGTTCATTGTCGACAGCAGGAGCCAAAAGAACCTCATTTCAGTAGAGGTCGTGAAGCGGCTAGGCTTGCCGATCACAACACACCCACAACCATACACCATCGGGTGGCTTCACCAAGGACGAGATTTTTGCGTCAGCTAGCAATGTCGCCTTCCCTACAACATCAAGCCCTTCACAGATGAGGTATTATGTGATGTTTCTCCTCTTGAACTTTGTGATGTATTATTAGGCCAACCATACTTGTAGAAGTGACATGCTGTGTATGAGTCTCAACCTTTCGCTGTTATTGTTACTTTGGGTAATAAGTTGTACAAGATACCGGAGGTAGCACCGCCTACTGCCATCTCTTTGATCACTGTGAAACAATGCAGTAAACTCATTTCCCAAACTAGGAAATTTGTTTTCCTTATGATCCACCCTCAAGGCAAGAGAAGAAGACTGTGGCCACGACCTCTAGACAGGGCTCCTCCGCACGACAACAACAGATGGACAAGGTCGTGGAGGAGTACGGGGACATCTTCACCTCACCTGTAGGGCTGCCTCTGCACTATCAGGTCAAGCACTCCATCAATCTGACCCCAGGCGTGCCGCTACCCAATGGATCAATCTATCGGTGCTCTGTTATGGAGAACGAAGAAATCAAGAGATAGATTCAGGAGGTGCTGCAGAAAGGTCACATTTGGTTGAGTTCATTGCCCTGTGGGAGCCCGATCGTGTTGGTACAGAAGAAGGATGGGACTTGGAGACTCTGTATTGAGTATCAGGAGCTGAACAAGATCACTGTCCGGAATAGATATCCGATCCCGCGGATTGATGACCTTCTGGACCAACTCCAGGGGGCCAAATATTTCAGCAAGATTGACTTGAAGTCCGGGTATCACCAGGTACCAATCGAACCCTTCGATTTGTGGAAGATTTCCTTCAAAGCCAAGGAGGGCCTTTTTGAATGGATGGTGATGCCTTTCGGGTTGACGAATGCTCCCACAACCTTCATGAGGTTAATCGACGACATCTTGCGACCATTCACTAACTCATTCGTGTTGGTGTATTTGGATGACATCCTGATCTTTAGCCAGAGTTGGGAAGAACACCTCCACCACATTCGACAAGTCCTCCAAACACTACGACAACACAAGTTGTGTGCCAATTTGGAGAAATGCACTTTTGGCATGACCCAGGTTCAATATCTGGGGTACATTATTGATGAGTGGGGGGGGCATGTGGACCCAGCTGAGATCTAGGTGATTTGGGATTGGCCAACCCCAATCAGTTTAACAGAGCTCCGCAACTTTCTGGGTCTTGCCAATTTCTACTATAGGTTCATGTTGGGGTTCTCTCATATCACTTAGCCTTTGAGTCAAGTCACCAATGGAGGAGTGAAAGCAATTTTTTTTTGGTCTGAATCTCAACAGAAGGCGTTCGTAGAGTTGAAGCATCGCCTCTGCTCTGCACCAGTACTCACATTACCAGACTTGCAACAACCATTTGAGATTGAGACAAATGCCTCTGACTATGCTATTGGGTCAATACTTACTCAGCAGGGGCATCCAGTGGCATATCATAGTGAGACACTTTTAGACATAGTCTGAAAGTATCCCACTTATGACAAAGAGATGTATTCCATTATGCACGCTTGCTGACAATGGAAGCATTACATTTTGGGGAAGGAAACGGTCATCCACACAGATCACTGACCTTTGCAGTTCATACAGACACAAGGGAAGTTGCAGAATGATCGCCATTAGAAATGGGCCATATACTTGCAACAATTCCATTTGAACATCAAGTACAAGAAGGGCAACACCAATAATTTTGCAGACTGCCTCAGTCGATCGCCGATAGTGGCGTTAACCACTGTGCTCGACTCTTGTGGGCACGAGACTTCGGGTTGGCTGCATCTCTACAAAAGTGATCCAGAATTCGGAAACAGATACTAGACACTCCTCGAGGGTAAGCAAGTTCCAAATTTTCACCTCCAGGATGCACTGTTATGCCACTTGGGACACCTTTGTGTTCCTTCAAGCGAGCGTGCCAAGATGATTTGGGAAGCGCACTACAGTCGGGTCGCTGGACATTTCGGGGTCGAGAAAATAGTGGCAGTACTGCAGAAGTATTTCTATTGGCCGAACCTTCGACATGATGTCAGGAAGTACATCAGATCCTCCACTGCCTGCGCCATTTCCAAACTGACCATCAACAAGCAAGGATTATATACTCCGCTTCGTACCCCTATTCGGCTGTGGGAATCCATCTCCTTGGATTACATGTCGGGCCTTCCTTCTACCAAGCATGGCAACGACTGCGTTTTTGTGGTCGTCGACAGATTCTCTAAGATGGCCATTATGGTCGCCTGCAAGAAGAATATCACAGCAGAAGCCACTGCTAAACTCTTCTTTGAGCGAGTGTGGGTACACTTTGGGATCCTACAGTCCATTATCTCAGATCGGGACAACATGTTCCTCAGTACATTTTGGTCAAGTCTTTGGTCGATGCTGGACACCAAGCTCAATACTACCCCCAAACTGATGGCTAAACAGAGGTCGTCAATAGGATGATTGTACACATTCTGCGCGTGTACAACTCGAAGCATCCACGCACATGGGATGAAAGTCTCCCCTATGTCCAGCACAACTATAACTGGGCTCTCCACAATTCAACTGGCCACAACCCCTTTCAGGCGGGCTTGGGATTCTCGCTACTATGTCCCATTGATGTGGCCATACCATTTGCAGCTACTTAGGCAGATTCGGCTCATGTCCAGTCTGAAGTCAACAAGGTGAACAACTTCATTGAGCACATTCAACACATACGCCAACAGGTTCATGACATATTGGATAGAGCCAATGCTAAGTACAAGCAACGACATGATCAACATCGGGTGCCACATAAGTTTCAGGTGGGCGTTAAAGTTTGGTTGCATTTGCATAAAGAATGCCTAACCGAAGCTCATCGAAAGCTCAGATCACTACGATATGGCCCTTACACCATTATGAAGGCTATGGGAGACAATGCTTTTGAGCTCAACATTCCCCCATTCCTTGGCCTGCACCTAGTGTTCAATGTGGACCGCTTTCGACCATACTTTCCACCATTACTGGACACATCAAATATTGCAAAAAAACTCACACCAACAAAGCGAAACCCCGACTACATGGAACAGGCCACAATTGATTGGATCATGGACACGTAGATCAAAAACACTCGCCAACAGAAGATCCAGTTGTATCGGGTTGTCAAAGTTGGCCAACTCCTGCACCAAGGCAAGTGGCTCACCAGGGACCAAGTTCAGCAGAAGTTTCCTCATCTCATGGAGGAACTCAACGCAACGGGGACCATTACTTCCTAAGGGGGGAGGATTGATCCAGGTGGATATTGGTGGCCACTCGCCTATTCCACTTGGACCCCCACCATTGTTTCTTTAAGTTTTTCAGTTTCCTTAATTGTAGCACAATTTACTATTTTTGACATTTTTTCGAGACTTGAACTTCCGGAGCTGTTTTGAGGCCCTAAACGACCTTTTTTTGGGAAGGACAAATATGTGTTTTTGACTGATGTTAGTCACTCGAAAGTTGTATTCCTCATATAGATCTTTCTAACGAGGTATTGTGCGCATCGAACAGAGATCGTATGCCAAATTACGTCCCCGGGAAGTTTATGTACCAATTTACCCAAACAGGGCCCATAGTTTTGGTGCTTCATCTCCTTGGGTTAGGTTTTTGGATGTTTAGGGTTTTCCCATGTTGTTCAATAACAAAAAGGGCCTTGAGCCTCATTGTAACAGAGTTCAAAGGCATGTAGCTGCCACATCTCTTCTCAGAGATAAGCTACCATCCCCCGAGCTAGTTTATTTCCATTCTGTCTGTAAGCTTATTTCAGTTATTTGATATTAAAGAAATGAAGTATATTTTCCTGCTGCATCTCTGCGTTTATGTTTATTTATGTATTTTATTACGTTCCTACATAAATCCGGATCACCTGGTGAAGCCATCTCTGCAAAAACTCGACCTGTAGTGGATATCTCCCTCTTTCACTTGCTTGGCTGCTAGCTCTGCTATTCGCACTCCTTTGTGGAGTGAGAAAATCTGCCTGCTGCAACTGAAAATTTGGATTTTTGAAGCTAAAAATCCTCTGAGAGAAATTCCCTGTGTGCACTATTTCTCTTACACCCGACACTGAATTTGCTCTAACAAACTGCTGCAAACCCTCTGTGCCCAGACAAGATAATCTGCTCTGCGAAAATATTAGCTACTGCTCCCTCTGTGCCCAGACAAGATAATCTACTCTGCGAAAATATTAGCTACTGCTCCCTCTGTTTGTTGGAATCACTTCCCCAGACAAATCAAATTTTCCTTCCCCCTGCAACTGGAAAATCGAACCCTTCCCCAGCAGTTCGCACTTCCTGGCTAGGCACTGCATGACCCCTGAAAATTTCGTCCTGCTGCTCCCCTTTGAACATCGAAAATTTTCTTTCTTCGACTCTGAGCCTCCTATCCGTCAAATATGCTATGATACTATGTGAAAATTTCTTGAAATGCAACAACTGGAAATAATTCTTCTAATTGAAAAATTGATTATGTAGTTTATTTTGTTTACGAAAAAATAACTAATTATTCACACTGCAATTGCTTCACAAAATAAAATACTATAGAAGCAAAAATAGGAACTGAGAAATGCTAGCACACACACATAAAATTTGACATAATTATTTTTGGACAAATGTCCCCAGAAAAAATCAATGTGGAAAAACTGGGGCAACAACAAAGGGTTTTTATTATTATGCGCTAGTGGATTCTGATTACAATAAAATTTGGATGCCCAACCGGCTATCCAATCTTAGAGAAATACTGGCAAAATCAACTGAGGGAATTTACCCTCTTTTCCAAGTAATCCCAGATCAAACTGACAAGCCCAAGCAAGCTGTCCAAACCTTCTGCGCAGGCTCCGTGTCACCTTTGTGTAGCGTGTCACACGCTCAACCCGAAATAACTACTACTTAAGCCAACCTACTACTGATTGAGGAAGCGTCTCTCTTGTCTATTGGAAAATCTTCCTGGACTTTGGAATTTGAAACGACCTCCCCTTCAGCTAAATCGAACTTCCTATTTGAGGCTTTGCATAGGCCTTGCGTTGCCTCTTGGAGAAAACAATTCGGCCTCCTCTCTATGCCTCTCGGGAACTGAAAAACTTCCTCTGGATCACTGTCTCTACTCCTCTCTAGCCCTGTGTCCTCTCTTTGGCTCGAACCCTACTGCTGGCTAGGTCGAACTGCCGAAGGAACTCGCATTGCTGGCTCTCTGTTGTTTGTTTCTACATCTACCCTTGACCTCTTCTTATAATATCCAGTTGGGACTCCAACGAACAAGATTAAAACTTAATCGATGGCTGAGATCATCTCCAAGTTGATCCGTGTGAGTTTCTAGAGAATTCTCACCTTTCTCAATTAATTACTATTAATTAACTAGTTTTTCTAAGTTAGACTTAGGAAAAATTTAAATGATGATCAATTAATTTAATTGAGCTATCTCTAGGTGGAATTTCCAGAAATGATTTCTGGGTTTTGGAGAACTCCTATGTTTTAGCCTCTCCACAATGTTTTGAGATTAGAACACCATTTGATGCTACAATAACTAACATTGTGGGATAAGAACCCAAGCAGTGGGCTTTGCACCCAAAGTTGTGGGTGTGAATCCATGAGTAATTTTGGAGATTCTACACTTGGAGATGATGGAGCACCCTTAAAGGAGCAAGGGGTTGCCAAGAACACCAAGAGAGGGTTTATAAATTGTGAGATATTAATTTTTATATGTTTCAAGTGGGCTAAATGTCTAGAAATTCAATTCGGCCTTAACTTGAGGAGACCCTTTGGAAGGGCTAGATGTCACCCAAGAGAAACATATAAAAAGAGAAGAGGGGGAGCCTCAATCTCACATCCAAGTGCAACACTTCATTGTAGAAGACACCTCTAAGATAGCTGTAGCCAAGACAAGCCTAGCGAACTAGGGAAAAGGGATAGTTTGTTGGTCTATTTTCTCATGATGGCAGGCCAAGTTCTTGGAGAAGGCAACCAATAAGAGAAGGAAGTTTTTTGGTCTATTTCTGTGCTAATTTTTCTCTGTTTAGCAGTTTGCATTTCTGTGTTATCTAAAATTGGATGGAGCCCTAGTTTAGAGCAGATCTAGGCCTAACAAAGTCTGTATTAACAACCTAGAAGGAGGTCCAGTATAGTGGAAAGGCAGGGCTAGAAGGGAGGCATGACAGTGTAGGAGTTGAAGGAGTTTAAAGGCTGAGTTAAGGGCTGTTGCAGTGGCACAAAAATCCCTAACTAGTGGGCTGAAAAACTCAGAATTAGGGGCATATAATATAGTTGCATCTCAGGCAGAAGAGGTATGATTTTGGCTTCTTAAGTTGATTTTGTTGCTAGTGGATGAGGTTCTAGTTTGGACAGTGTTGGGAGGACACTTGTGGAATGTTTGGAGGAAAACAAGAAGGTGTCCTTGTGTGCCCTATGTCCATATTTGTAAAGGAGCTCAAATCTGGTATGAGAGGCAGAAGTAAAGTGGCCTAATTTTTGAGCTCTTGAAGGAAGAAATGGCAGCCTAAGTGGACTAGTGAATAGCCCTAAGTTCATTGTTGAAGGAATTTTGACAGTGATATTGGGGAACTCTCTATCCCCTAATATTGTCTTTATTGGAGTAACACAGAAGCAAATCGTGGGAAGAAGTCCCAAAGAGTTGAGCAACAGTGGGCAACCTAGGAGTTGTTCAAAAACGAAGTTGTGAACAACTCACAAGAAGACCCTATGTGTTGATTCGTTGAAGGACTAATGATCAACTAGAGGGCAGATTGGTGAGGTGTGTTCAATGACCTAAAGGAGCAAGATTCATTGATAGAGGCAAGTTGGTGTTGTTGTAGTTCGGGAGGCAAAGGACTGGCAGATGTGTTCAAGATACGTGAATTGAAAGCGCTGTGGAGCGCTACATCAATAAGTAGGTCAAGTGATGTCTTGTTCAGCGTAGATTGGTTGTCGAAGGACTGACACCAAACCATAGTTTTTATTCTTGTATCAGTGATTGTATGAGGGCCATGATCCCTAGTATGGGAGCCCTAGACAGTTGTATGATATATTGATAATATAATGTTGGGTTGTTGAAAAATTGTAAAAAGTTGTCTATTTGTGCACTAGTTGATTTATAGTTGTGTTTATTCCGCTGTGCATAGTAGTTTGTTGTGGCGTTTTAGTTGGTAGTGTAAGAGATTCGAAGACCCTAACCTAGGGTCTCTAGGGTCGTGAAAAAACATGATATCAGAGCTACTTTGAAGGGCTAGTGAATCAAAGTGTGCACAGTGAAGCAGATCAGGGGGAGCTGAGATTGTCTAGATCATGGAGTAGAAGGTTCAACTGAAGACGTGGATATGTGGTTTTGATTGGGTTGGCAGCAAGATAGGCTGGGAATTTTGGTGGATTGCTGGTGAACTTGGTGAACAACAATTTGTTGTAGGGCAGGTTGCTGATCATGGACTTCCTATGACTTGTCATAGATCATTGGTACTACTAGAGGGTTGCTTTGACATAAATGAAATTGGCATGGGCGAGATTGCTTCATGTGATGGCCAGGATGTTGGCAGGCTAGTTTCTTCATTGGATCATGATGTTGCACAACCGAGATTGTAGGCAAGTGCCATGTGTTGTGTTTGACCCAGGAGGATGAGTGCTTACAGGACTGGGTTGCGGCGATGGTGGTCCGTGTGCGACCGCAACTCGGACTGACCTTGTAGGACACTAGATCAGTAGCAGGTTGAGCCAGTGGAGATCATGTAGACTCAGAGGGAGTCTAGCTTCAGAGGGAGCAAACCTATGGAAGTTTGAGATCTTCAGGTTCTGATGATGGTGATGAGTTACTTCCTAATGTTGGAAGTGTCTCCCTCGCTAAGAGGGAGTGTTGATATTGGTAGCTTGGGAGGTACTCCAAACCCTAGGTTACAGGGTTGTTGAGGAATTGGCACCACAAAAGGGCTTTGTGAGCTAAGAAACGAAGTTGTAGGCTTTGCACCCAAAATTGTGGGAGTGAATCCATGAGTAATTTTGGAGATTCGACACTTGGAGACGATGGAGCACCCTTAAAAGAGCAAGGGGCTGCCAAGAACACCAAGAGAGGATCTATAAATTTTGAGATATTAATTTTTGTATTTTTCAAGTGGGCTAAATGGCTAGAAATTCAAGTCGGCCTTGACTTGAGGAGACCCTTTGGAAGGGCTACATGTCACCCTAGAGAAACATATAAAAAGAGAAGAGGAGGAGCCTCATTCTCACATCCAAGTGCAACACTTCATAGTAGAAGACACCTCTGAGATAGCCACAACCGTTAAAAGCCTAGCGAAGGAGGGAAAAGGGATAGTTTGTGGGTCTATTTTCTCATGACAGCAGACTGAGTTCTTGGAGAAGGTAGCCAGTAACAAAAGGAAGGTTTCTGGGCTATTCCTATGCTAATTTGTCTCTATTTAGCAGTCCACATTTCTGTGTTACCTCAGGTTGGACGAAGCCCTAGTTTAGGGCAGATATGGGCCCAACAAAGTCTGTAATAACAACCTAGAAGGAGGCAGAGTACAGTGGAAAGGCAGGGATAGACGGGAGGCAGGGCAACATAGGAGTTGAAGGAGTTTTGAGGGCGAGTTAAGGGCTGTTGCAGTGGCACAAAAAGCCCTATCTAATGGGCTGAAAAACTCAGAATCAAAGGCATAGAACCAAGTTGCATCTTAGGCAAAAGAGGTATGTTTTTGTCTTCTTAAGTTGATATGTTGCTAGTGGATGAGGTCCTAGTTTGGACAGTTTTGGGAGGACACTTGTGGACTGTTTGGAGGGCAGGAAGAAGGTGTCCTTGTATGCCCTAAGTCTAGATTTGTAAAGGAGCTCAATTTTGGTAGGAGATGAAGAAGTGAAGTGGCCTAGTGGTTGATGTTAGTTTTTGTAGAATCATATGGTGTTCTAGTCTCGAAACTTTGTGGAGAGGCGCTAGGAGTTCCCCAAAACCTATAAACTGTTTCTGGAAATTTCACTTAGAGATGAATCAATTAAATTAATTAGTCGATAATTAAAAAAATGCCTAAGTCTAACTTAGGGAAATCGATTAAGTAATAGTAATTAATTGAGAAAGGTGATAACTCTCTAGAAACTCACATAGATCGACTTGGAGATGATCTCAACCATTGATTAAGTTTTAATTGTGACCATTGGAGTCCCAACTGGAGATTATAAGAGGAGGTCGATGGGTAGATTGAGAATACACCAGTGCAGAAACTCACTTGCCCTATGCAGTGAGAATTCCCAGTAGTAGGAGTGATTCAATAGTGGAGATCGAGCCAATGGGTGAGTTGCAAGTGGCAAGGGAGGTCAGCAGTATCCAGAGGAAGGATTTCCAGTTCTGAAGAGTCATTTGTAGGGAGGCAGAGATAGCCACAGAAAGGCAGCGCATTAGCCTCTAGGAGGCAGTTCGATTTGCATATTTAAGAAGCCGTTTCAAAGTTCTAGAGGTAGAAAAAATTCGCGGAGGCTGGGAGAGACACTTCCAGAGCCAGTGGCAGGTGAGTTAAGTAATTCAGAGAGAGATCCAGGCCGTGCGAAATTGTGCCTGCGCAGAGCCTGACGCAGGGAAATTCACAGAGGGATTATAAGGCCAGTTTCAGTGTCGAATTGGTTGTGGGGTGAGGAAAAATTCCTTACAATATTTCTACTAATAATTTCTCTGTAGGATTGCCAGTTTTCGACATCCAGATTGTACTCAATTTTTTTGCCGCACATAATAATAAAACCCTCAGCGGCTGCACCGATTTTCCCACATTAGGTTTTTCCGGGGGTTGTTTAAAAATAACGGTGTCATAATTTTTGTGTGTGCGCTAGTATTTCTCAGTTTCCAACATTTTTATTTCTGCATCATTTATTTTATTTGGTGAAGGAATTGCAGTGTGATTAATTCGATATTAATCAGAAAATTAATAAATTGTTAATCAGTTAGGAGAATTAATTTCAATTGCTGCATTTCAAGGAATTTTCACATGGTATCAGTGTTGAGTTTTTTGAGTGTTGGGGTAGCATCGGATGTGCTCTAGCTCCAAAAATTTGTGGAGGGACTAGAGTACATGAGATCTCCAAGACGCAGAAAGGGATTTGGGAAATTCCATCTAGTTTGGGAGATAATTAATTAATAAATATTTTTAATTAAGGACCCTAGGTCTAACTTAGGAAAATTAAAATATTAAAGGTAATTAATTAAAACATGTGATGGAAATGACTCAAGTCAAACGGATCGAGCTTTCTTTTTAATCTTAGCCATCGATTCAAGATTAGATCATGGTCGTTGGTTTCCCAATGAGAAAGTATAAAGGAAAGGGTTGGGGTCAGTTGGAGAACACACACACGGAGGCAGAGCATTGAAACTAAGCTGAAATTCTAGGGCAGGTTTGCTAAGAATTTTCAGAAGTGTTTCAGCTGCGGAGAGGGGTAGTATTGGCTAAGGGGATGATCTGATCCCAGTGCCAAGAATCAACAAGAGGCAGAGAGGCAGCAACTAGGAGTAGCGCAGAGGAGCCGGGGCAGCAGCAGCAACTACGCAGCAGCTGCGCAGCACAAAGGGCTTCAGCCGCTACGCAGGCCCAAAAAGGGCAGCACTGAGCCAGCAGGAGACCTCTAGGGTTTTGCAGAGGCCATCTAGGGCAGCGTAGGGACTGCGTCACCCAATTTAGGGTTACGCAGCCCTCTCCAGGCCAGCACAGAGGCACGCAGAGGCTAGCAGGGCTGACGCAGGGGCTTCAGAGGCAGTGCTGGGGTTTCTAGAGGCAAAAAGTGGCTGAGTCCTGAAAATCCCGTTTGAGGGTGTGGATCAGTCAAGTTTTCAGTCTCCAGAACAACAGGTTAGCTGCAAATCTATTTTTCTTTGTCAGGTTAACCAGTAAGGTGCCTAGATTTGCTGTATTCAGAAACTACTTAATAATATAAACCCTCCAGCACCCAAAAGGCCAGTTTTCTTGCATTGGGTTTTTCCTGGGACAGTTGTCCAAAAAATCTTATGTGTCACTTTGTCTGTGTGCATGTATCTTTTGCTTAGATCTGAATCAATGAAAGTCTGTTATGTGTTTACTTCGATGTTAATCTGAATTTCAGCATTAATAACTTGATTAAGTAGGAGAAGTATAACCAGATTTAACAGTAGGGTTTTTGCATAAAGTAATATTAAGAAATTTTCACAATCAGAGCATATTTGACAGATCGCAGGCTCAGAGTTGAAGGGGGGAAATTTCGCTGTTCAGAGTGAGCAGTAGGACGAAATTTTCTGGGACTGTGCAGTGCCTATCCAGGCAGTGCAAATTGCTGGACAGGGTTCGAGTTTCCAGTTGCAGGTGGCAGTAAAGTTTGATTTGTCCAGGGAAGCGATTCCAGTAGGCAAAGGGAACAACAACTCAATATTTTCGTAGAGCAAATTTCTTGTGTGGGTGTAGTAAGGATTTGCAGTAGCATAATCAATGCCGGGTGGAAGAGAAATTGCACACGCCGAGGGAGATTTCTCTTAGAGGGTTTCTAGTTGCAGTTGGCAGTAGTAGCTGGCAGGACTGCTCACCACGCACTCCAGGAAGGAATGCGAGTAGTAGAGCAGGCGACCAGGAAAGGGAGGAGATTCCTATTTATTTTCCTAGTTTTTAAGTTTCGCAGATTTTGCAGCTTTGCAAAGATGGCCGTATGAGATTGCCAGAGGAGGCCGTGCGAATTATCCAAATTGAAAATCTAGGTAGTAGATCGACTTCTAGTTGTTGGAGACAGGTGCCAGAGGAAGTATGAGTTATCCAGTGCAAGTTGCAAAGAGAAGAAGGGTCCCAACCAAGGACTAGGCTTAAAAGTGGAAAATGGGGCACTAGATCTAGGAGGAGGAGTATGAGACTCCCGTGTGCCAGGTGGGCACGATCCAGTGCAAAAGCAACAAGGAGATCATTTAGATCAGTACCGTTGTTGTAGTAGGATCATAACCTTTACTACAGGGGCCCATAGTATCATAGTAGTAGGTTCAGTGTTAGTAGGCGCAGTCATTCATTCAGATGATAGTTGCAGAACTAGTTGCAGTCAGTACACGTGAGATAGTTGCAGTGACACGGGAAGTGCGAATTGCCCAGTTGCAGTATGCAAGTGGAGTTCCGTCAGGAGATTCCCAATGCAGAGCTACACAATCCAGTTTCCAGTCCAGGAGGACAGTGCGAGTTGCCAAGAGGGAGCCGAGAGATTTCCCATAGGGAGATCGAGACTCAAAGGGAGCATCCCTATGGAAGCTAATGCTTCAAGATTTGGGGAGATCAGACTCATTATTTAGTAGCTGTAGCAGTAGTGCAGAGATAGCAAAAAAGCAATAGTAGCATCTTTATGAGTAGATTAGAGTTCAAAGCTATAGAGTTTTTGGGTAAGGTCTATCGAGGTAAGCACCAGATGGTGTTTTCTCATGGATCATTATCTGTGCTACAGAGGCCCACAATATTCAGTAGCAGGAAGATCAGTTTCGGTTGGCACCATCAGTTTTAGAGTGACAATTGCATACTAGTAGCAGTTAGGTGCTGAGGAGTGCATAGCAGTGCAAGAGGCACAACAATGTAGATTTCTCAGTAGACAGTGCAGAGGTTAGTAGCAGTCAGAGACTCAGGAGACAGTTGAAGTACAAAAACACAGATGATTCAGTATTTTGGATACTTCTCAGTTGCCGTAGCAACAACAACTGTGAGAGGGAGTGTTAGTTGGGTTGCAGTGTAGATGCAAAGTTGGCAACGGTACAGGTTGTAAAGTGCAGTGTCAACAATAGCACAAATGCAACATGGTTCAACTATAGTCAGTGGCAGATGAATCAAAGTTAGCGCAGTGGTTGGTGGACAGTAGTAGGAAGCTATAGTTGTCAGACATCAACAACGTGGTTGGAGGATGTTACATAGACAGAGTTGGAGAGAACACCTTTCTTGCTAAGAGGGAGTGCTAGTTTTTGTAGCATTGGATGGTGTTTGTTGTGAAACCAACTCCAAAAATAGAAGAAAAGAGATATCAATGCCTTAGAAATAAGCCACTTCGAGGGGGTAACCTCCAATACATTACATGAATGAACAATTCTTGGATGATACAAATTAGAAAACCTCCTTTCTATATTTAGGAGTCCATCGGGCCATAATGTAATCCTAGTGGGGCCACAATGTAATCCTAACCGACCTAACAATAATAATTTAAGGGCACAATAATAACAATATGGGGGTTACAGGGGTTCAATAATAACAATAAGGAGGTTACACTAACAACAATAAGGGACGATACTAATAATATAGGACCTAACATGCCCCTCTCCTTCAAAAAAGTGTTGTCCTCAGCGCTTGAGTAGCTCTGGGTGCTTTTGTATAAAATTCTCATCCTCCCATGTAGAATTTTCAGTGGGTAAGTTCTTCCACTTGATGAGATACTCTGAAATTGATCGATTCCGTAGCTGTCGAGTTCTTGTTTCCATGACTGCTTCAGGTTCCAATATGATTTTTCCTTCCTCATCAAGTTCTGGCAATATTGTTTGAACCGGAAGATTTTCACCTATAACCTTCTTTAAGCATGAAACATGGAAAACTGGATGTACTCACGAAGAAGCAGGAAGCTCCAATTTGTATGCCATAGTACCAATCTTTTGCAACACCTTGTAAGGACCATAGTACTTCGGCGATAATTTATTATCCTTCTTAGCTTGCTTGAGGGACATTTGTTTGTATGGTTATAGCCGTAAAAATACCCAGTCTCCTACATCAAAACTTCTCTCGTTGCGATGTTGATCTGCCTGTTGTTTCATTTGATTTTGTGCCAAATTCAGGTTATCCTTTAAGAGTTGGAGAACTTCTTGTTGATGCTTGATGTGATCTTCCACTGCTTGAACCTTCGAATTTTCTCTTAAAGATGATGTGATGGATGGTGGATGATATCCATTAAGTGCCATAAATGGGGTCATTTTTGCTGCAGTATGGAAGGAAGTGTTATACCACCATTCAGCGAGAGGTAACCACTTGACCCATTGTATTTGTTTATCAAATACAAAACAACGAAGATATCCTTCCAAACATTTATTTACTATCTCAGTTTGACCATCAGATTGAGGATGATAAGATGAGCTATGAGCTAATTGAGTACCCAAACAAGAAAATAACTCCATCCAAAAATTTCCAGTAAAAATGGGATCTCTGTCGTTCACAATAACCTTTGGGTTTCCATGAAGCTTTTGAATTGTGTTCATAAATGTAGTAGCAACTGTACTTGCTTTAAATGGATGAGATAATGCACAAAAGTGTGCATACTTGGTAAGTCTATCAACTACCACCATGATGACACTCTTTCCTTCGGACTTAGGTAAACCTGTGATAAATTCCATTGAAATCTCCTCCCAACGTTGACTTGGAATGGATAAAGGTTGTAGAAGTCCCGAGGTCTTAATTGTCTCAACTTTATTATGCTGACAAACCAAACATTCTGCCACAAACTTTTGAATATCCGATTTAAGGCCATCCCAAAAAAATTCTTTCTTCACCCTGTGGTAAGTTTTTAAAAATCTCGAGTGTCCTCCTAAAGGAGAAGTGTGCAATTCCAAAAGAATCTTTTGTTTTAGTTGGGAATTCTTACAAAGATATAAGCGATATTTTTACCATAAGGAATCATTTTTCCAACTAAATGTATCAGATGTACTAGGATCTTGCTGCAACTTTTGAATGAATGTCCATACTTCTTTGTCCTTCTTCCATTCATCTCTTGCTTCGGTTATCCAATCTGGTTGGATAATAGAAATGGCACAAAGCAATGCTTCCACCTCTTCATTCTTTCTTGAGAGTGCATCTGCAACAACATTAAGCTTTCCTTTTTTTTAGATTATTTCAAAGTCATAACCCAACATCTTTGTGACCCATTTTTGTTGCTCTTCCGAAGATAGTCTTTGTTCCAAAAAGTGTTTAAGACTATCATGATCAGTTTTTACCTTGAAGTGTCTTCCCATTAGGTAAGTTCGCCATTTCTTTAGTGCATGTAGTATTGATAACATTTCCTTCTCATAAATAGGTTTCTGTAAATACTTTCCTTTGATTGGACGACTTTCAAAAGAAATGGGTCTTCCTTCCTGCATTAAAACCACACCAATTCCATTTCTTGAGGCATCACATTCCACAATAAAGGTTTTTGTGAAGTCCGGCGTAGCTAAGACCGGTGCTAGGCACATTGCCTCTTTAAGACGTTCAAAGGCCTTAGTTGCTTCAGGAGTCCATGAAAATGCATCTTTCTTCAATAATGTTGTTAGAGGTGCTGCTATTCTCCCATAATTCTTAACAAACTTGCGATAATACCCCGTTAACCCGAGAAATCCTCGCAACTGTTTTATGGTTGTGGAGACTTTCCATTCCTTAATGGCTCTAATTTTGTTAGGGTCTACTTTAACACCCTCGTGAGATACAATATGACCCAGATATTCCACCTCTTGTACTCCAAAGAAACATTTGGATTTTTTTGCATATAATTGTTTCTCCTGCAATAGTTTGAGCACCCCGTCAACATGTTCAACATGATCCTTCCAAGACCTGTTGTAGATTAGTATATCATCAAAAAATACTAGCACAAATTTTCTAAGGAAGGGTTTGAAAATGGAATTCATCAACCCTTGAAATGTAGTATGTGCATTGGTAAGGCCAAAAGGCATGACCAAAAATTCATAATGACCCTCATGAGTTCGAAATGCTGTTTTTGGAATATCTTCAGTCTTCATTCTAATTTGATGATATCCCGAACGAAGATCCAACTTGGTAAAATAAATTGCTCCATGTAATTCATCCAATAATTCATCAATCACAGGAATGGGAAATTTATCTTTAATGGTGAGCTTATTGAGCTCCCTATAATCCAGACACATGCGCCATAATCCATCCTTCTTGTGTACCAATACTACAGGAGCAGAGAAAGAACTTTGACTAGGTTGAATTATACCAGCCTCTAACATTTCTGCAATCATACGTTCAATTTAGCTCTTTTGGACATAAGGATATCTATAAGGCCTGATGTTTGGAGGAACACTTCCCGGAATCAAATGAATAGCATGATCATGATCATGAATAGGTGGGAGTCCTTTGGGAGTTTCAAACACCTTGGAATGATTGTCCAAGACTTGTTGGAGATCTGCAGAAATAGACGATTTTGATGTTGGAACTTCTAGTGAGCATAATTGTGCAATTACGCCTCGTTGTTCTTTCTTTAGAAGCTTTGTCATGACATTAGAGCTTATTATCTTTCTCGGCTTCCCTGCAATACCTCCTAATTCGACTTCCTTTCCTTCTGAAAAAGATTTCAAGAAAAGTTCTTGAAAATTAAAAGCTACCGTCCCCAAAGATTGTAACCATTGTACTCCTAGTACAACATCAGCACCTCCCATAGGAATGGAAAGCATTGGACTAGTCAATACATATTCCCCCATGGTTAGCTTCATATTATGGCATTTTCTAGAGCAATTTATAGTTCCTCCATTTGCAACCATCACTTGACATTCTGGTGCTGGGTATAGGAAACAATTTAATTCCTTGGCTACCTTACAATAAATAAAATTATGGGTGCTACCTGAATCAATCAACACTATTACCTTTTTCTTCTTGATTTGTCCTTCTATCTTGAGAGTTTGAGGAGTGGTAATTCCTGCCAGTGCATTACACGATATGGTCGGATTCATTTCTTCCTCTTCTAGGGCTGGTTCCTGGTGTATATCCTCTTCTTGTTCATTTTCTTCTTTCTCTTCACAATCTATGTAAAATAATTTCTTCTCAGCACACTTATGACCTTTAGTGTATTTGCTATCACAACTGTAGCAAAGCCCTTTTGCTCTTTTTTCGTCCAATTGTTGTGGTGTCAACCTTGTAGGTTGTGGAAATCTAGGCGTAGCAACACTTCCTTCTTTATAGAAGTGAGTGGTAGGCTTCCTTGTCGCCATAATTTTACATTCAATTTTTCTTGCCAACCTGAATGCTTTCTCCAATGAATCAAGTTCCAAAACGCGAACTTCATGTTGGATGTTATCCTTTAAAGTACCTATGAAGAGATCAATCCTATGTTCCTCTGGAAAATCAGTTACCCTTATATTCAATTTTTGGAAGTCCTCAATGTGATGCTCCACTAAACCCTTTTGTTTGAGATTTATCAATTTGCTAAAGAAGGTGTTGCTCTTTGTATCCTCATAATGTGCTATCATTTCCTCCTTAGAAATTGACCAAGTGACAATTTTTTTACGAGTGCAAAGCCATCGATACCATACAAATGTATTTTGTTCTAAATATAAAGTTGCAATGCGTACCTTTTGTGTGTTTTGCACATTATGGAGATCAAAATATTGCTCCATCTGTAGTATCCATGTTACAGGATCCTTTCCATGAAACTTCCTCATATCCATTTTTGGAATATGGTGGTTCTTCCCGCCAACATTAGAGTTTATGAAGTCACGATTAACATTTATTTTGTTCTCATCATGAGTTTCCTCTACTATCTTTTTACCATTAGGAAACATTTCTTGTATCAACTTTGTCAAACCTTCCATGTCTGCTTTTAGATCATTCTTCATGTTTTCCATGTTGTCTTTCATTTTTTCATCGATCTTAACTTCCATGTGATTCATCTTAGATTCCATGCCAGCTTCCATACCATCTATCTTAGATTCCACGCCTTTCTTCAAACCATCCATATTATTGTTCAAACCATCCATCTTCGCTTCCACGCCTTTCTTCAAAACTTCCATTTCATTTTTTGTTGCTCTTTGCGAGAGCGAAATTTGGTGCACTTGCTCTTGTAATTTTGACAGATCATGATGCAATTCTTCATTTTCATGAGTCATAGTAGAGCCTTCTGAAGGCTTAATGGGTGTTGAATTATTTTTACGGAGCATGTTTTAGAACCCAATACTGATATCTATTCTACAATATGCCCTTGGAATTAATTCAAATTGATTCTTCAAACAAGAATTATGCAATTCGGAAGGTTTTTCTGAGGCGGAAGCTAGGGTTTCGAAGGCCGCCCTCTGATCCGAAGCCAGAACGCTGGCTAAAAGCCGAGATCGCATCCAAGATCTGCGGCAACAAGGGTTGAAAATGGCGCAGAAGATGGGACGCCCGGGGGCCCCTGGAGCCCCAACCTTCAAACAGGTCATAATAGACAAAGGGAAGAAGCCGGATGAGGGTTTAAGAATCGTGGGCTCCTCTGCAAACCCAGATCACGCCAGCCACACGGAGACAATCTCAGATCGCTTCACAACCGGAACAGGGAAGGGATCTACAAGCAGAGAAGGAGCCAATCTAAATCAACTTTCGCAGAAGGCAGATCTACAAAGCAAGGATGCAGATCTGAACAACATTGACGAACAAACAGCCCAGCATGATCGATCTGAAAATGCTGAAGGGAACAAAGCGCAACCAAAATTGCAGGGACGATGCAAACCAAAAGCTATGGACAGCCTGAGGGTAAGTATCACGGATCCAGAACTTCAGGAATACCGAGATCACATGTCAATCTATGCGATAATTTGCAAATTCATGGGGTTCTGGCCCAGTGAAAAAGCGCTTTGTCATTGGATCAAGCAAGTTTGGAAACCGCGAGGAAATGTCCAGCTGCACCTAGGAGCCAAAGGATTTTTCACAGTGGTATTCACCAATCTGGATGACAAGGACCGGATCTTTGAGGGAGGTCCTTACTTCTATGCCTCGGCAGGCCTCTACATGCGGCCATGGAAACCTAACTTTGCACCTGAGCAAGAAACCTTCACCCAGGTACCAGTCTGGATCAGACTTTTCTCCTTGCCAATTGACTATTGGAGACCAGCAGTGTTGGA